>VDFB02373365.1:45290413-45460353 GCA_007258455.2 Sequoia sempervirens
TAAACCATCTACCCTCTATCTCTCTACCACTCCCTCCCTCTCTTTCTCTCTCAAGTCTCTCCCTCCCAACCCCTCTCCCTCTCTCCCCTCTACCCTTAACCCTTAAACCCTAAACCCTTGTACCCTCTACCCTTTATCTCTCTCCCACTCCTCCTCTCTCTCTCAAGTCTCTTCCTCCTAGACCCACTCTCCATCTCTCAAGTCTCTCACTCACTCACTCACTCATTTTATCTCTAGATCCCCTCTACCCTCTACCCTTAAGCCTTAAACCCTTAAAACCTCTCTCTCTCACTCACTCACTCCTTCTATCTCAAGCTCCCCTCTACCCTTAACCCTTAACCCTTAAAACCTAAACACTTAAACCCTCTACCCTCTACTCTTAACCATATACCCTTTATCTCTCTCCCACTCCCTCCCTATACCCCTATAATTCATTTGAACATTTAATTAAGATAACTGATAGAGATATAATGTTCTCAATATTTCTTCTTTGTTGTGAGTTGCTATTCAATTCCAATGGAGAATTTAAAGAATATTGTGCTTTTCAAGTACTCTAAAATTTCAAGAAGAATGAGGTGAAGAAAATACAAATTTATTATTTCTTCTCCACTTTAATATATAATGTCACACAAAAACATCCATGTGAAACCTCCAACTTCTCAAAATGGTTGTATTTTATGGTGGACTAAATCCAACAAATGCATGAAATAATTTATATGCATCTATAATCATCATAGCTCATATGTTATGATGAACTTCAAACTCATCCATGTTGTCATAGATTTGGAGAATTAACCCTTCTTTCCACCTCTCTACTTGTTATAAGTTGCTAAGATTCCCTACTAGAAGCATACAACTAGTCCCTATACTCATTAAAGAGCTTATATAAAAGCTAAACTTCATTGGTTGAAAATTCCTAATAAGTTTTATTAGGATTTTTCTAGTCCTAGAGAGATAAAATAGTTCCTATAAACTCATGTCCATTTGGGTAGCTAACAAAATCTTAACATTACTACCTCATCATTTCTCTCTAGAAACTCATGTCCATTTGGGTACAACTAACAAACTCTAGTGTAGTCATTCTATCATGTTTTCAAAAAATACATCAAAACCATTTATAATATCTTTTCCAAAGCCACATTCTCATGGTTCAAATGGTCAAAAGCTAAGGCTAAGCATAAATTCAACAATCAAGATGAAGAATCCTAGTAGGAAATCTTTGAGGCTATCCTTCCTCAAATTTAGCACAAGATTGTAGCTCAGACTAGAGTTGACTAAATAGGGTGCAAGGATTTAAAGTGGTTGGGCTCAAATGAGCGAGCAACCTCTAATTGTTTTCTTTTTATTAGAGGCAAAACATGATTTTATGAGAGTTAAAAGCCGTGTCCTTTTCATGATTTAATTTTGTACATGCAGGATTCATTATCTTACAATCACAAAGGGTTAAGAACATGTAATGTTCTCATTTTCCTCTCTTTTTCATAATTTCATTCATTCACGCCTCCTCCATGTTAAATAAGGAGAGAGTGAGAAATTCTAGAACACTAGGAATGAGATTATTGGTAGATAATTTGTTTGGAAGTGATTAGAGGCGTGAAGATTGAATCAAAAGTCCCCAAGTATGTAGATCAACCCCTTTGTTTCATGTTTGATCTATTGTACATTTCATTGTTCTATATCATCATTGTGCCTTGTCTATATTCTTACATTTTTGTGCTTATTTATAATATATAAGTATATAATATATTATTTATAATTATTAATAATATATAAGTATATAGTATATTATTTATAATTATTAATAATATATATGATTTATATATTATTAATAACTATTATATAGATATAATTTATATTATAGAGATTAAAAAGTATATAATTATTATATATTATATAATTAATATTATAAGTATATATTTAGAGGCAAAACATGATTTTATGAAAGTTAAAAGCCATGTCCTTTTCATGATTTAATTTTGTACATGCATGATTCATTATCTTACAATCACAAAGGGCTAAGAAAACATATTCTTCTCATTTGCCTCTGTTTTTCATAATTGCATTCATTCACACCTCCTCCATGTTAAATAAAACTATTAGAAAATTGGCAAAAAAAATAAAATAAAATACAACTATATAATTAATATTATATATTATAAAATAAAAAGTATATAATTAATATTATATATTATAAAATAAAACTATTACAACAATGGCTAGAAAAATAAAATAAAATTGATTCATGGCAAGGGGGTTCGAGTAGACATCGATTAAGAGTATGCTCGAACCAGCCCGCCATACTTTTTTTTAAATATTTTAAACTAATTCGGTCAAACCCATGTTCGACCAAACATATTTTTTAGGTTTGACTGAACCCTAGTTCGGCCAAACCACCCTTTTCCCCCCTTCTCCCCCCCAGACACCAAAAATGTCCAGAATTTTACACTTTGAAGCTTGATTTGAGAATGAAAATGGAGGATACTTCACAAACCCAACTAGTATCAGGTATCCCTCGAAACGAGCTATCCAACAAATGTAATTTTAATATGTTTTGGTTTTATTATCTATTTATTTTTTTAGTTTTATTAAATATAGGTTTTTCACCAGAAATGAAGCTCTTTATTGTACACATGTGGAAAAATAGAAGATTATCAAAAAAAAAATTGAAAAATATCAGTGCACCAGATATTGTCTAGTCCCTAATCCAACAAAAAAAAAATCGATACATACAAAATAATTTACGCATTATATGGTTGTGCTGTAACTGAATCATTGGTGGACAATATTCTAACCAAGTGGAAGCACTAGATATCATACTTAAAAAAATCTAAATTCGAAAGAATTAGAATTTTATCCTTCATGGAAAAAAATTTATGCATTATACGGTGAGCATCACTTTTTAAAAATGTTGTTTTTTGAAAAAAACAAGTTTTCGAAGGAGATGGAAAAATTAGTGCAATCTAATTCCAAAAAAAATGAAAAATATATATTTAGAATCTACAGATAAAATTTCACGAAACTCTAGTTTGCATCATCTTCAAATTCCTCATGGTTTAGCCACTATAGGTGCCCAAAAGTGAAGATTTAGTTAAAAAAAATTATTTCAGTGTCCAGTTTGGCCAAAAATTGTAAACCACTATTGTGGGATCACCCATCAATTTGTCTCCAAATAGTGACCTATTTATAGGAAAGCAAATGAAAAATAAAGAGCTAAGATTGAAAAATATAATCAATGGTCAAAAAGGAAAGAAGATGTAGGCATCGATCATGGATTCCCATCAAGGGTTGAGGATGCAAGATGATATTTAATAAAGGGCTCACATTCATCCAAACAAACACACTTTCAAAACTTGCACAAGAAGTATTGTAAGTTAACTTGCACATAAAGTCTTGTAAGTTAACTTGCACATAAAGTCTTGTGAGTTTTTTATTTAAGAAGATTCCTTTTTTTCAAATGAGTGAAGAAAGAGAATAATTTTTGGAATATTCTCATGGGTGAGGGAAATAGATATTTAGAAAATTAAAACAAAATTTTAATGTGCAAAAGGGGAAGGAATATTCCACAGGAATATTCCTTTTGGAGGAGTGTGCAAAGGAGGAATCTTGCAAGTGGGGGGAATTAGATTTCTTAGTAATTCGATAATCAAATAAAGTTTCAATTATGCAAATTAGGGGAATTAGGATATTCATTAAATACTTAATTTATTTAATGGAAAGGGGAAGTGATATGGTATTTAATCAAAGAACTTAGGGTTATTTAATTAAATAAGAGGACTTTATGGATTAAATTAAATAATTTGATTTATTCAATTTAATAGGATGAAATGTTGTCGGTATTGGCATGGTGTGTCGGTTTAAAGGTGGTATTGTTGTTCTTGCCACCAAGGTTCAAACCCCATTGGGGTGGTATTGTTGAATGGTTGTATTCCGGTTCATAGCTCCAGTCAAAAGCATTTATCCCTTGAATAAAAAAAATTAATAGGATGAAATGTTAGCATGAAAGGGGATGAATTAACAAGTAACTAGGTCAATTAGATTAATAGATAAAAATGAGGCAATTAATTAAATAGCTAGGCTAATTTAATCAATTAAGTGAAAAGAGGATGGGTTTTAGGATGAAATGACTTTAGTTAGCCAATGTGATCCATCAAGACATTTTTAAGTGTCTACAACACCATTGTGTACTTTCTCAAACAAAAGTTTGAAGTTCTTGATTCATTCTTGGAGTATAAGGCTTTTGTAGAGAAATAAACTAGAAAATCTACCAAAGTTATGTGTACAAATAATGGAGGGTAATATGTCAACCAAAGGTTTGTGCAGTATTATGCTTTAGAGGGTATTGATTTGCAGCATACAATCCCCTATATCCTCAGTAGAATGGAGTTGCAAAATAGAAGAATCGATCCTTGAAAGAGATGGCTAATTGTATGATTCACTCCAAGTCTTTGCACCACCTTTCTAGTAGAAGCCATTAACTATGTGTGTTATATCCAAAACCACATTCCCCACAAAGTTGTGAAGGGGGTAACTCCTTTTCAAGCTTGCACTGATTGGAAACCATCAGTTAAGCACTTTCAAGTGTTTGTCTCTAATGCATGGGCTCACATTCGAGTAGAGAAACACAAGGCTATGGATCCATAGAGCAAACCTTGCATATTTTTTGGTTACCCAAATGATGTCAAAGGCTACAGGATTCTTCATCCTAGCACACATGAGTTGTTCATTGAGAGGAGTGTTCAATTTGAGGAGAGTACTTCTAGTCCTTCTCTCAACACTTCTCCTACCACCATCAACTTGGAGTCTTTGTATCATGATGATAGTTCTTTAGAGATTCATAATACATCATATCATGATGAGGAGTCTTCTTCCTCCACTTTAGATGATAGTGATCATGAGGATGCACACAATTCATCTTTAGAGGATGATGATTCTCTTACAAATTATCCTCCTTCTCTAGCCATAGGGCCTCTTTGGGCTTGTCAGACTTTGTAGTTAGTAGGTGATTGAATAGGGGATCCATCAGATCAAAGGAGAAAAAGATCATAGTTTTAGGATGCTCCACATGCCTTCTTTGCTCCAGCTTCCGATCCACATACTTCTCAGGAAACTTTTGGTGTCCCCAAGTGGGATGAAACCATGCAGGAAGAGTTCAGTTCCTTGGAGAGGAACCACACCTGGGATCTTGTCCTGATTCCTAAGAGAAGAAAACTTGTTCAATGCAAGTGGCTCTATCAAACAAAATATGCAGCAGATGGGTTAGTTGACAAGCATAAGGCTCTCTTGGTTGCCAAAGGATTCTCCCTAGTTCTAGGGATTAACTACTTTGAGAATTTTGAACTAGTTGCCAAAATGAATTCCATCCAACTTGTTCTTTCCATAGTTGCAACACATAGATGGGATGTTCATCAAATGGATGTGAAGAGTGCTTTTCTTCATGGCGATCTTCCCGAGGAGATATACATTGAGTAGTCATAGGGGTTCGTTCAAGATTCTTCACTTGTGTGTTATCTTTGGAAGTCTCTCTATGACCTCAAATAGGCCCCTCGGGTTTGCTACACCAAGATGTACTCCTTCCTTCTGAAAATGGGATTCATTTGTTGTCATTATGATCCTAATGTCTACATATTGCAACTGGATGATTCTCACACCTTCTTGGTTCTCTACATTGATGACTTGTTGATCATAGGGAGTTGCTCATCCACCATTTAGGCAGTGAAAACTGCCCTTCATGATCAATTTTCAATGTTAGACTTGGACTTATTGCACTACGTGGGGATTGAGATTACTCAAGCTTCCTCAGGAATCACTCTTGTATAGTCTAAGTATGCACTTAACATGCTCCATAGGTTTCACATGTTTGAATTGTTGCTAAAGAGTCCTAAGGACCCTGATCCTTTACGAGACATGGTACATATGAGGAAAAATTGACTGATGTACACTTGGAGACTTCAGCGCCTACAAGGAACAAAAGAGTAACAAAAAAATTAAATCAATACTTTGTGTTACATGGACTTTCAAAAGGTGAAGTAGACAAGTTAAGGGAAATTGCAGTAAAAAGGGATGCCAAAGTAGTTGGTGAGTCCTCTGAACCATGAAGATCAAGAAGAATAGCTTCCACCCCTTCCTTTGCATTTCCAGAACCCTTTAGTGTTGCAGGTATTAAAGAAAAGAAGATGGTGCTTAGTGCTCTGATATCAGAAGAAATTCCTACACCCTCCAGACCTAGCACCCAGATTACCGAAAGAAAGAATGTGCCTCCGGTAGCACCCCCTACTACCTCTAGAAGGAGGAAGAGACAAAATGCATTTAGAGAGGAATTTGAGTGTTGTTATAAAAGAATAAATTGAACTTGGATTGGAGGAAGAAGAACAACTAAAAAGGAAAAGAAGAAGCGGTGTTTCCACAAGTGGTGAAGGTGCCTCACAAGAGGCTAGCACTAAAGAAAAGAAGCCCAAGATTAATGTCATGGATACCTCTAAAGAAGAGGAGATAGAATTGGAAAAGGAGGCTTTTACAATACATGTTCACAAGAATCCTGAGAAAAAGAAGGAGAATAAATCAGAGGAAGGCACTTCAAATCCTTAAAAGAAGAAGACAAAACTCCTCTAGTAAGAGCTCATACACCAATAAAGTTAGATGCTTTGGTTAATAATATGTTAGAGCACGATGGTCTCTTAAAAGGAACTGCATAATTGTATGATGAAGTAGATGAGAAAGACAAGAAAACAATAATTAAATCCATCATTTGTTGGAGTAAATAAGTTATTATATGATAATTAATTAATCATCAATTAATTATTAGAGGCTTTTTTACTTTAGTTCACTTAAGCTAAACTTAGGAGTTGATTTTTAATCTTTAGTTTGATTCTTTTATTAGTTTGGACTAAAGTTGGGGCAGGGGCCTAGCTCGATTGGCTAAAGCATGCTATTGCAAGTAGGAGGTCATAAGGTCTAGTCTCCCCTCAAACCAGTGGTACTAGATGGCATGTCATGCTGGCGCCATCGATCACGTGAATTTTTTTTACCAAGCGCACTGCAATTTATAGGTAGACAAAAACTCGACCGACTCCTGCAGTCTAAAAAAAAGTAGAGTTTGGACTAAAGTTAGGACAAGTTGTCTCATTGCATGAGATTACAACACTTGTCTATATCTTGCCAAATCTACATGTAGGGTTTGCTTATGCATTGCCTATATAAGCATGCACATTCATTTGTAGTATTCATCTAGGTTATTTGCATCAATAATAATTCTCAGGTTATTGAGCACAATCTCACTTTTGATCTTCTCTACTGTGATAGGTAATTGCTTGCAGGTGTTTCATTGAAGCTGTGGATTGAATCTTTAATTCTAATATCATTCCATATATCATCATTTTAGATGTAGATAATATGAATAACATTAGGAAGAGGGTTTCTCTAGTGTTGTATGGGAATCCTTGGTGGAAAGAAGGTGAGAAGCAATAGAAGCTGATGAAAAGATGAAATCTAATGTTGTATAGGAAATTGGATCCTCTTTATCTAAAAATGACAAGGCTACCTTAACTGAAGTATATACAAAAGAGTTTAGAGTGAAGCAAAGGGTCACCATTCTAATGGGAAAAGAAAAGGATAGTGCAGAAAAGTTGAAACAAGAAATAGTGAACATTGTGAGAGACATAGCAGAGAAATTTGGGATGATAGTAGCTTCATCATCCAGTATTGCTCAAGGTAAGGAGCCTAACAAAGAAAAAGTTACTGATGTAGAGGAAAATATTCCTCTGATTACTAATTTTCATGTTTTCAAAGAAGTTTTAGAAGTGTTATGTTAAGGCATTAATGAATGTCGGGTTTCCTCATCAGAAAATGTAATTAAATGGCTTGGAAAATGAATTAAAGGGTCAATTAAGGAAAAATTAAGCTTAATTAATTAAGAGATCCCTAGAAATAAGTGTGAAATTGTAAATGGGTACACTTTATAACACTAATTTAAGATAATTTCATGTCCAAATTAACTAGGAGAGCCCAAACAAGTGAGAAAATGTAAAGGGATAAATTTTCCATCACTACATGACCTAATGTGAGGAATGATATATCTTGTGAAGGCCAAGTATGGATGAGTAGAAACTATAATTTTCATGACAAAATGTGATCAAGACACTTACAATCCAAGAGGGCTAATGGATTTTGTTGAAGTACTAATTGATAGAGGATCTTGGCAGCACAAAAAATACAAGGATGGGACCTAGTGACGTGTATGTACAATGATGAACCTAGATAATGACACAAGATTGATTATTTTACAAGATGTGCAATATTTACAAGGGATGTAGTTTATGTGGTATTTGGGTCGATGAGAAGCAATAGTGGATCAGGTGGATATGAAAGAGTAGTAAGAGTGATGATACTAGGATAGATAACATTGGATTGTGGGAGTGTAGCCTATAGCTAGATACCAATGACAATGGATTGTGGGATGGAATGGTGTTATGGATAAAGGGATAGGGAGATGAGGTTTGGGAGATGGAAGGATTATAGAATGAATGGATAGGGAGATAAATATTGGGTGATAGAAAGATTATTGAATAAAGGGATGGGGATTTATGGATTGGGATATGGAGGGGATGATATTATGAAATGAAAGGGAGATAAGGATGGGGAGATGGAAGGATGATATAATGGAATAATAGGGAGATGAGGATGGGGAGATGAGAGGATTATTGGATGAATGGATAGGGAGATAAGGATTTGGAAGATGGGAAGCTTATAGGATGAAGGGAGATAAGGATTAAGATATAAAAGGGATAATTGGATGGATGTATGGTGTGAATGTAATCAATAAGGTCTATGTAACAAAGGAATAAGATGCCCAACTCTATATATATCAGGTATGATGAGGAACCAAGATGGAAAGCAAGAGGATGGGATGATAAGAGAGATAGATATGCATATAGTAGGATGGGATGATAATGGAGCTAGACCAATGATATCATGATTATACGGATAATCAATATGATAGTGTGAATAGAGGGAATGTATTATAAGAGGGGTTCAAAGCATGTATAGATATTTTCCCCTACTTTTTGTTTCAAGATCACAAGGAAGATGGAAGTATTTGAATAGATAGGATGGTGGGTAGGTTAGGTAAGGTATTTTTTGATGGAAGAGATGAAGGGTATGGATGCTTATAATCCACCTTTTTTATTGAGGTATTAGAAATGGACATCACATTCTTCAATTTAAGCCCAATATGACCTACTAATAAGTTACTTCTAAGTTACACCTGTAGATGTGATATTTTAAACCATGTATACGACAAGTACCCTATATGTTTCCCAATTTCCCTACCTATACTTCATGAGCCTTTCAAGAACACTTTTTCATTTTTCCCTTATATTTGATATTTGGTCTTGGATACATTCTTTGTTTGCTAGTTTTCATCCTAAATAATTTTGTTTGCAACAAGATTTATTTGGAAAATTTTGGTTTTTGTGATTCTTAACAAAATTGCCATCTTTCAAGAATAAATTTTTTTTCAAATTTGCAAAAAAAAATAAGTTTCTATATTTTCAAATAGTTTGATCATTTCTCATTTTCTATTAAATTATGCATGGTTGTGGTTTCTAATTTTCCTTATAGATTTATAACTAGAAGAACATAATCTAAATTGAATTGAACCATCTATAACACTTATTGGAATACCTAATATTGCTTGTATCACCACTAGAGCGTCTCATAATTGAGATTTCATGGATTCTTTTGCTTATATGTAAGGCCTTTATTAGCACCAAAGAACTAGTGTAGAAGGGGAACTCTTACTAGGCCTCAATATTTGAGGAACTCAAAACCACCACATTTATACAATTGGCCTTAGCAATTTATTTGAATAGGAAATCTATAGAGGACTCTCAACTTAGTAGGCCCATGGAGGAAGGAAATTCTTTTGGATATGATTTGGATCCCATCCCTAAAATCACTCCTTGGGATGTGTGGGGATGACTAAAATATGATCATGGTTCTTTTCTTATTGTGGTTTCTTACATTATTAAAATGACATAATAGGTTTTATGCATTTTATAATTATGTTATATTTTCATGATGTGATTGATGCCCCTAGCCTATGTTCCTTTCATGTCATATGTGTCTTTTAAGACACTATTTAGTTGTTAAATTTGTTTATTAATTTGTATATAATTTTTTAGGTAGAACATTGTATCCTTCAATGACCTATGAACTATTTCAAATAATATGGACTTAAATACTAATCTAAATTTTAAAATAAACCTAAATTATTCGGAAATGCATCCATTAATCCAAACTATTTGAAATATTTGCACTCCTACTCTAAGTTTACAAGGGTAAAAACTCTCTCCAATCAATTTTTGGGTCATAATTTAATGTTATTTGAAAAAAATCATACATTTGAAAACAATACCACCAACAAAACCATTATATTATATCATGAATACATCTAAATAACTGTTATCCACTAACACATTATAATTTTAATAGTTTTTGAAGATTCCGAGTTTGAAGAGCTAGATCTCTTGTTTTGTTTTTATATCATTGGATTTCATTTGTGGACTCATCTCCACAATACATTTCCTTTTTGTTCCCATCCCCTTGCCCCTAATGCTTACATTCTGCCTTAAAGTCCGACTTTGTACTATTGTCTGGAATATTCGTTTACATTTAAAATGCACTCACTTAAAAATATTCTACTTAGCAATGATTTCAGGAACATAAAATAACATTTTTTTCCTGAATTCAATATGATATTTTGACAAACAAAATAAAATACAGAATTCCAGTGGAGAAGAACCCTACCACCCTAAAATATTTATGGAATAAACAAAGCAGAAAGAATTTGTCGGCAAGCAGAACTGGTCTTCGGTTTGGTCGAGATGCTGAGATAATTCCTGTGTCATCGATGTCTCCATTCTTTTTCTTATTCTTCCTGTAACTGTTAAGCCCAATATAATACGCATATCTACATTGGGTGAAGTGTGGTAATCATATGATCTATCGGGGCAGATTTGTATAAACCAGTCGAATAGGAGAAAGAAGAATAAAACTTTTAAGCCCGGTCTTCATCTTGGCTATAATTGTCAAGAGAATGGACAAATGGTTAGCGTCCAGTTTGGCTAATTTACAGGCAGAAGCAACCCTGTGAATGGATTGAGAGCTGAGCTGCAAAGATGTCATATAGCTTTTATAGCCACTCCACAGCAATAAAGGACATGGAGGGTAATAAGGGAGAGCTGGAGTTGCTTCCGCTTCCGCCCCAGATTCGATCCCGGAACCGAAACCTGTCGCATATTGATCCAGTTAACATGCTCAGCTCGATCGATACAGGGAGTTTTGAGCAGGGTGTGGGGTCGAACCCGGGACCTTGGGCTTCTAATTTGCTGCTGGACTGTGCCAAGGCGATAACGGAGAAGGAAATGGGGAAAGTTCAGCAGTTACTGTGGATGCTCAACGAATTGGCGTCACCTTACGGAGACTGCGAGCAGAGGGTTGCGGCGTATTTTTTACAGGCGCTTTTCTGTAAGATGATGGAGACAGGGCCGCGCTGTCACAAGACGCTGTGCGCGGCGGTTGAGAGAAGTTGCTGCTTTGATTCCATGCGGAAGATGATACTGAAGTTCCAGGAGGCCAGCCCCTGGACCACTTTTGGCCATGTTGCGGCTAACAGTGCGATCTTGGAGGCATTTGACGGAGAAAACTGTTTGCATATTGTGGACATGAGTACTACTCTGTGTACACAGTGGCCCATGCTGTTGGAATCCCTGGCGACCAGAAATGACGGTACGCCGAGTCTCCGTCTGACGACGGTGATTCTGCGCGGCGTGAGCAATTGCAATTCTGTGATGAAGCAAATAGGGCAGCGGATGGAGAAATTCGCGAGGCTTATGGGAGTGCCTTTTGAGTACAGTGTAGTGTATAAAGAGGAAGAGGAGGAATTGGACTTGAAGAAAATTGAACGCAGGCCTGACGAAGTGCTTGCCGTTAACTGTGTTTATTCGCTACAGAGGCTAAAGCAGAAAGATTCTCTACTCTCCGCCCTCAGAGATATGCAGCCTAAAATTGTGACTGTTGTGGAAGAGGAAGTCGACCTCGAGTCGGGGGATTTCTACGAGAGATTTTGCGAATGCCATCGGTTTTTCAGCCTGTATTTTGTCTCGCTGGAGGAGAGCTTTGGTCGCACGAGTAATGAAAGGCTGATGTTGGAAAGAGAGATGGGGAGAAGCCTTGTCAACATCTTGGCCTGCCCTGACAACTGTGAGCACAGGGAGAAGAGCGCGCAGTGGGCTGGGAGATTCGACGGCGCGGGGTTCGAACCCTGGCCCTTTAGTGATGATGCCGTGGACGATGTCAGGGCGCTGCTCAAGAGATACAAAGAAGGTTGGGGTTTGACCACTGTCAATTCCCAGGGGCTCTTTTTGACATGGAAGGACCAGTCTGCCGTCTGGGCTTCTGCCTGGAAACCTAAATAGATTTTCTCCGGATTTTTCGGGGGGCTTTCAGCAACGCCTCATTGTCCAAGAGACTCAAACATCATACCCCCAAATTACAATCTTTTGTAGTCCTGCTTTGATTTTCAGTTTTTAATTGCAGAAATTACAACTCTTAATCTGGAGATTTATCCGAATTCTTGGATTTACTTGTGTCTCCAAACAAATGAATTGAGATCAAAGCATATTAAATTAAAATTACAGTTTTTATAAAACCTGCTTGAGTTCTGATTTCATCAATGTTTAAGGATCGCACTGGTAATCTCTTTTGACTGTAACTTTTTTCCCTCGTCTTTATTATGAATCTCTAATTGCGAGCCAAAAATCAAAACACGCATTTTTTCAGATCTCTAGATCTTTGGAGGCTTTCTGTTCTTCAGCTATTGGACAGAACTTGTTCTGAATGTTGCAGCAGGGCGTTGACCACTGTGTTATCCTGTCCATCACCCCTTTATGATTCACACTCTGCTCAATGCCCCCAATTCTGTTTGTATGGCAACGCTACAAATGGTTATGAGTACTAGTGCCGCATCCATTTTCTCTGCATAACTGCAAGTTTGATCGCTACAGCATTTCATTCTCCTGTTTATAAACAGGTGAATAATGTGCCTACAGGTAAATCCCTGACAACGGCACCTTTCTGGGTATGATCGATTTAAATTATTTGGTTCTCTATCATCAATCATATCGTATGACACAGAAATCAACAAGTTGCTAAAATTATTCCAGAGAATATAAATGGCAGAGAAAGGCTTCAATTACGGTGCAGTGAAGGTAGGTTGTCGACGTAGATAGGTTGTCGACGTAGACTTAGGAAAACGCCTATATCTCGGCAATTTTTCAAATAAAGAAATCAGTAAAGACATTTTAATTCGTTTAAAAATTTTGTTGATTTTTTTAATAATTATTATACTCAAATTTAATTATAAAAAGTAAAGTTAAATCAATCTTATAAGCTAAGTGGTGTTCTCATTTACAGAAATCTTAAAGTGGTTTGTTTTGGTAATGTCTATCTATTATTATGGATGTTTAGTGATAAATTTAAAATTAATTATGTTGAATTTTAATTAATTTTTTGTATTAAAGATAGTTTGAATGATACATAATATCACTATTGTTATGTCAAAATAGTTGTCTTAGCAAAGACTGTACACATCACATCTAACTCTAAAATTGTAAGACAATGCGAATATATCAGATTTACAATGCTAATATGTCGACATATATCAAAAGGTGAACACTATTATCTTTTTGCTACAAAAGGAGACAATAGTTGTCACTTTAAGATCACATAGGAAGCCAAACTTGCTGAGACCACGCCTTTTACTCCCTAGCCCTGCTAGTATTTTCTTCTTCAACCGGGCCATTCTCATTGCCTCCCACCATGGATTGCGCAACACTTTGGACTAGACTAGTCAGGGGGGTCCTCCTATGTCTTCCTTGCACCACAACTGTCCCATTAAACTCCCTTTAGAAATCATTTAAGGCTTTCACGAAGATCTCATGCTCCTCTTTAGCTTTTTCGATCCTAGTTGGTCCATCTCTAACTAAACTAACAAATTTCAGCAAGGAGATCTCGATGTGTAATGATACATGTCAGACAGTATGAAAAAATGTGAGTTTCTTTGAAAACTTAGTAAGGCTCCTCCTATTACCCATGAACTTTTCATCGTTCCTCACTTTCTAGTTGTGCCACATAATTTCAGTAGAGAGAAAGTCCTAGAAAAATTTGCATTCTTTTTTCAAATTTTTATTACAAATTATAGCATCAAACCAAATCAACTTATCATTGTTATCCCAAATTCTAAGAATGCAACAAAATATTTGCCAAATTTCTTTAGAATATAGGCAATCAAATAAGATATGTTTTACTGATTCAAGGGTTTTACACATATTGCAAATATCCACATCATGTCCATTAGATTTATAAGGAATTCTTTGTAGCAAGACAAGCCACCTGAAAGCAGCCTTTTTTGGCTCAAGCCCACTGCACCAAACATCAGTTAGTACTTTATGCCATTCATTCTTATTCATTTATATATTCCAACATTTATTAAGATGCTAAAAAATAGTGCTAACACAAGTTAGATCTTTATAAACAACCTTTGCTTTTAGCTTGGAGATGGGACTTCCATCCCTCCACACATTCTCATTAGTTGGGTCTGGGCTTTGTCAATATCTAGGGGGAAGGTAGATTCCTTGCAAGCTTCAATAAGGGTGGAGTAGGTTCTATAGTTCGAGGCTGGGAGATTAAACTCACTTGCCATGTCAATCAAGTCTTTGATTTCCCCTTCATGCAGGATGTCACTAAAGGCTTGAATGCCTTTTTGGTACCACTTCTTAGTCAAACACCCCTGCAATAGAGCAAGTGGCTTACCTTTATGGAAGATATTCCACCATATGGAGTTGTGGGAATGGAACTTAGTATTATCTTTTAGGGAAATGCCACAAGACTAGAGGTAAGCATTATGTTTGACTAGCTCCCAAGCCTTCCAAAGGCTCTTAAAGACCACTAAACCAACTAGAGACATCGATAACTTGCTTAGGAGAATGTCACTCAAGGGAAGCTACTTCCAGGTTTTTGCTTGTTTTGGCACAACCATTTGGATGTTACTTCTTACCAACACTTTCCAGGGCTCATTCCCATCTAGGGCTTTCACAACCCACTTGGTTGCTAAGGCAATACCTTGCAGTCTCAGGTCTTTTAGATCTAACTGACCCTGTAGTTTGTCCAAGCAACACCACTCCCAACACACAACATGGCTTTTCCTTTTTCCTTTACCATCAGACCAAAGGAACTCTCTAATATTCTTTTGGATCTCATTGACTTGATAGTTGCAGAAAAACCACACTAAGGAAAAACAAATGTTGTATGAAGAAAGGATTTTTTGGCAGACTTGTATCCTACTTGCTAGAGAGAGATAATTTTCTTATTCCATTTCTCTAGATTCTTGTCAATTCTACTTTTGATCCACCCCCACATTTCTTTTAGGTTTGGATCCACTACAAAGGGGATACCAAGGTATGTCACTTGAAGATTAGGGCCCCCCCACTGAAAGTTGAAGGCTTGAACCATTATGGGGGTTTATTGTCCCACCCAAGTAGCATAGATTTGGACTGGTTGATTTTAGCCCTGATGCCTTACAAAAAAGATCCATTTTTACCATTACAGACTCAAAGTTCTACTTGTCCAACTCTGGGAATAGTGCAGTGTCATCTGTAAACTGGGCATTAATAAGCTTCTCCTCATTTGGAAGCCTAATGCCCCTAACATTGGGTGAAATCGCAAACTCCCTTAGAAGATAGTGGAGGGCATCAGAGGCTATTACAAACAAGGCAGGTGCCAGTGGGTAGCCCTATCGAATAGACCTTCCCAGGCTTATTTCTTCCAAGAGTTTCATTTACATCCACCTGTACAATAGCATCTTTGAGAAGGATGACTACCATCCTACAAAAGAGATTTGGGGATTCCAAATTCTTGAAGGATGCCTCTTAGGATACCCCACTCCACTCTATCATACACTTTTTCAAAGTCGAAGAGCAACATTGCAACTTTTTGGTTGGACACCTTTTCCCACTACATAGCCTCCCAGCTCGTGATTAAATTTTCAAGGATGTATCTTCCTTTAATAAAGACTATTTGGGTGCCATTAACAAATTTGGGAAGTATGTCCTCTAGTCTTTTAGCCAAGAGCTTAGCCAAAATCTTGTATGAAACATTTAAAAGTGTGATTGGCCTCCAATTTTTTATTAGAGTTTTATCACCCCCTTTAGGCAGTAGTTTGATTATACCTTTACTGATATTTTTCCCTAGAGTCCTAGTCTCTAAAGCTTCAACATAGACTTGAAGAATATCCTCACTCACCCACTCAGAGAAGCATTTGTAGAATTCTACTGGTAGCCCATCATGACTAGGAGACATGTCATTATTCATTGACGCAATGGCTCTGGCGATTTCCTCTTTGGTTAGGGGGGGTCTATAACTTTGCAATGTCCTCCCCAACAATTTATAAATATAGTCATCATAATAAAATAATTAATTTATAAATATATTCATCATAATAGAAATATTATACAATTTGTTTAGATAATATTTTAGAATTTTAGGAAAAAATGTAATTAAATTATCCTTATATATATATATAATTTTATATTTTGATTAGTTATTTATATGATTTCAAGAATTATATATTTTTTTTAATAAATTTAATTTATTTAATTATTCATGTACTATTTTTTAGGTAGAATGGGTTAGTATTAAATGTGTTAATTTATATATTTTCAAATATATTAATTTATTTCTTTGATATATAAGTGAGGGAAGTAATTTTGATTAAAAATAATTTCAATGATTCATATTCTTCAACATGCTTTAGCCACCCAAAATAAAAAATATAATAGAAGATTTTGTTTCCTTTATTTGTAGGATAAAGTTAGAGAGAAGCTTAATTAAACATGTAATTCCATAGAGAGATAAAAGATGGGATGCATTAGTATGTCAAAGATGAAAAGGGAAGAAAACATATAACAACTTTAGACTATATCAATCTCAAGTGCCACCATGTTAATGTTGTTGCTCAATGTTCCACCATCAAGCTCCTTACACTAAACATGTACAATACCCCAAAAACTAAATAATTATTATTGATAAATGACTTATTATGTAATTAACATGGATAATACACTATTATAATTAGTTTTTGATATTATCTAAGGTTTGTTAGATATTTTTTTTAACTCTACACATGTTATATTTTACACATACCAAGCAAAGGGTGAGCATCATGGGAGAGAACAATGTGATGGTTTAGCAATGATGTGGGTAAAAAGATGAAGTATCAAGGGTTCCTTAGTTTTCTTTTGTCAAAACCATAGGGAACATCATCAACATTTCCATAGTTTGTCATAATTGTAAAGTTGGTATAATGTTGATAAGTATTGTAGTTAAGTGTTGGTTCAACAATTCCAATGTGTATCTTGGCTTAGGAAAGAGGTCACGAGGTCTAGTCTCCCCATCGTTCTCATGGTACCAAAGGGTGTGTTGTGTTAGCATCACTAGTCATGTGAAAACAATTTACTAGGCGCGTGTTGTAGTTTATAGGGGGGTGGCTACACAATTCCAATTCCTACAATCTAAAAAAAAATATTATAATGTAAATTATGTGGGATACATGAATAAATGAAATCAAAGGCCCAAGGGCCACTATGTGATGTTATTATGATTTAGTTTTCTAATTAATATGTGATCATTCTTTGTCTATATATCTGCAAGGACATTTGGAAACACCATTAATAGCTTATAACTCATTATTATTAGAGCTTTAGTAGGATTGAATGTAGCATTGATAGAGTCTTATTGTTGACACATATTTTCAACTTGAAATGTATTCCAAAAATTATTATAAACATAGATCTTTTGATATCAAAACATCTCATAATAATTTTATGTGGTATATATCTTTTAATATCAAAACATCTTTTGATACTTAGTATATTGTGTACGAAGACATATGATAGGGATCTTATACATTGAAAAAGTCAAATTGTGAGTTATAGAGCTTCCTCCCAATTTGGTGGTTATGAAATAGACAATTTAAATTCCCTCATAAGGTGTGTAGATTTGGGAAAGTGGATAATTTGATAATTATGAAAAAAAATTATGATTTATAAGAGAGGTGCAATATGTGTAAGAGTTGTAAGATGAGCCACTTACTATACAAGGTTGCTTGATCATGATTATGATGAGATGAATTTTTATTATGGTTCACAATTTTAACTCATAATTTCAGATGGATACCACTCCAAGTGGTTTTTAGCTTTTAAATTTTCTATATATTGAATTCATGGTATAAAAATTGTAAGATATTAGTTTACTATCTAAGGGATAAGTGATTATATTGATGTATACTCTTTTTTGATATTACCTATAAGGATTTCTCCTTTCAAATTGTGTCCATATGATAAATACTTGTGTTATGTTTAATTGTTCATTGGTATGCTAGTTTTATCAAATTAATCACATGATTTACTCAATTAAATCAATATTTTGGTAATATTTTCATTATGGTGTTTATCTTGTTAATCAACATTTATTATTAGAGTTATAATTTAATTTAGAATGGGACACCTTTCTTGTAGTGTTGTGATACTTTTATATTTACATAGTGGGATTATTATATTTAGTATGAGTTGTGGAAATAAAAAATGAGGAATTTCTTGGAGAAAAGATATCAATAGAGTGCTATGATACATAAAGATGATACTATTGGTGTTTTAAATGAAACTTGGAAGAAGCTTGACATGAAGGATATATTAAGGAAAAATATGGTTCTTTGTCTAAGAGTCTTGCTAATAATTCATGTTCAAAACAAAATTTACATTCATAATTTAAAGGAGACTCTATATCCAAGTATTTAAATGTGTTTAATCTTATTTGAGTCAACTAGGAAGCATAAATGTTAATATTGATGAGGAGGATAAATGTATAGTATTGCTTTACCATTTACATAAATCTTAGGAGAAAATGATAGTTACAATCAGTGATTGTGGAGGCTAAGATGGGTTTCCTTATTGCTACTTTGTTCAACAAAGAAATGAGACAAAAATCCATGGAAGGGGATTCTAAGGATGCACTAAATTTATGAGATAGACCCAAGAAAAAAGGTGGTACTAAACATATGGATAAGGAGATACATACGCTAAAATGATGGTTTAAAATACCTAGCAAGGAGTAGAGTGAAATGTTTGAAACTATGAGAAGTGGGGTTAAGTAAATAAGGAAGGTAGAAATAAGAAGATTTTTTTAAAAGATTAGTCTAGTGATAATTCCTCCAATGATGAAAATGATGTTTTAATTATTTATGCTATCATTATCAATGGTGTTTCATGGCTTATTGATTCAAGTGGCTCCTATCACATGCATCCTCATAGAGAGTGGTTCTCTTCATATAAAACATATGATGGTGGTGAGGTATTCCTTGGTAAAAGTAATTCACATCAAATTATTGGTAAAGGGAAGGTAAAACTTGTGTCTAGTAACATGAGGGTAAAATATCTTATATGTTGCAAATTCTAAGATTAGCATGAAGTTTATTTTAAATTTCCAAAATGAATGATGTTGAGTGAATATCAAATTTGGTAGGAGTGGTTGTAGGTTGGTTAGAGGGACTCTAGTGCTTACTAAGGGGTCTTAGTGTATTAATCTATTTAAAAGTTAGATGTATCTATTTATTAAAACTTAGCCTATGTAACTAAAAAATCTAATTCATATGTTTTAGAACCATAGTTTTGGCCACATTGATAAAATATCTTATGATCCTATCTCATAAAAATATGATGGATGAATTATATAGTTATTCTATAGGTTTTGATTTTTGTGAGCACTATATGTTTGAGAAATAGAGAAATTTTTAATTATGGCAGCCCTAGAGCAAAGAGATTATTGGTGGTTATTCATAGTAATTTTTTGGTCCACTAGATGTTGGTTCAATTAGAAAATATTCTTATTGTGTTTCCTTTATCAATGACTATTCATGTTCTACTTGGATTTATTTTCTACTTGAACATAAATCTAAAGTTTTTAATAATTTTAAATATTATAAAATCACATAGATTGAAGAGTAGAAGTATTAAGGTCAAATAATGGAGGAGAATATTCTTCTAGAGAATTTTATGATCTAGAATATTCTTGTAGAAAATTTTATGATCTTTGTACACTTGCAAGTATTGTGAGGTAGAAAACAACTTGTATATACCACTACAAAATAACATCATAGAGAGGATAAATAGGACATTAATGGAAAAACCAAAAGTATGTTGAGTAGTGCTTAGTTGGATCAGTGTCTTTGGGTTGAGGTTATTGTAATGTCAAAACATGCATACCCCACAATTTTAACATTGTAAATTATACTTGTTTTAATGCCCATCCTTGTAACCTAATTTTAGGGTCAATCTTAGCCCATCCTATAACCCTCCCTTGATTTGAGTGTCAAAATTATGTTTATGTCTTTATTTGATTTCAATTTATTATTTTATCATATATTTATATTTTTCAACATTTTATTAGTCGTACACCTACCACACATTAATCTAAACATACCAACATCTATACAATTACATTGACATCCTATTTGATATTATATATAAACTTTTTAAATCAAATTTAATTATTGTTTTTAATTAGCTACTCATCCTTAATCACTTTTATAAAAAGAAAAGCATGTTTTAATATTCCTTTTGTAAGGATATCTTTCAACTTTCTAATTCCTACGCATCATTTCTAATTTTCCACCATGAAAATCAACATCTTAATCCAATCTTCAAAATACCAATTTTGGCAACTTTTTGTTTCCAGTGATTTGAAAATATCTAATGTTTCCTTTTTAACGCCTTCTTTCTACCCATGAAACCATCATTTGTAATGCCTCTCTATCACCATTAACCTCTCTCAAACTTGCAATGCAACTATAAAGATATTTCCAGCGCTACCATATCAAATTTTCCTTTCACATCATTTCTACCATCATATCATTTTACTGATATTCTCCATGTAAAGAGAAGACATCTTTAATGTTATTTCTCTGCAGCACTAAAATGGTCTTATATTCCCTGATTCCACATGCCACAAACATATACATATGATAATTTTAGATTATTCTTCTATACACAGAATGCCTTGGAAAGCATGTTATTTGCTAAATCTTATAGCAAAAACAACCATTATTCCCTCTCATTCGTGGCACTCATTTCTAATGCCCGATTATTCTTTTATACAAAGAATGCCTCGGAAAGCATGTTATTTGCTAAATATTATAGCCAAAAACTACCATTATTCCCTCTCATTTTTAATGCCCTCTCAGCAACTCTTTCTAGATTGATTGGCATGCAAAATGGATGCCTCTATTCCTAGCTTGCTTTTTCTTTTTCTTTCATGGGATTTACTAATCTGTAATAGCAAAAAAGAGGTGATTTCAATGCCATAGCTCATTCAGACACGTCTCACCCAGCATTTTCCTTTTTACATTTTATTCCCGACGTTCATTTGCAGAATCTTGTATTGCTATTTTTAACATACAAAAGGAAATCCCCCAAAAAAAAAAATCCTATCTCAAATTTGGACTCCCTATTCAAGAAGATATTGGCTAGTCTATTCGCACATCATAGTACTGTTAATTTCTAAGCTTAATCATTGAAGGCTACACAGAGATTTCCAACGTACCAAAACAACACCACTAGTGCAGCCACTAGGATATTTTCTACATTGCCAATAACACTGTCCATTCCACTTTTCATTCCAAAACATTCCGCAAGTATCCTTTGGAACGTTATACCTGATTTCTTTTATATCTTACTGTCATGCCCTAGTATTTTATTTCTTTGCTGTTCTTCAAGCATTTCCTGGTTCTAATGTTCTGTGTTTGTTTTATTTCATCAATATCAAAATCTATTCTACTATATATCTTTGTCCTAATAGTGTTCAGAAGTCAATTCAAATTTTCCTTGATGGTGGTTATTTAAAACATTGTTGATGATGTTACATTACGTTGTTTACTGGTACATCCACCAATTTTATTGTCTCTTCTCCATTATTGTATTGCATTGCCATATCATGGATCTTATCACCATTTCTTGGATACTTGTACAATGACAGAACTCTCATAATTAACATATTAATGATAAAACTATAGATTCAGTTTATTGTAGTCATGACATTTTAGCTTAGTCTTAGTATAAGCATCTACAAATGTACATATTTATTCACATGTATAAATACATACATGTGCAAAAACACACATATATGCATATAGTTCCTACATCTAGACAGATTTAAGCTAAGTGCACACATATTCTATTTTATCTGATCTACTCATTGAGGTCATAAGACTAACATAGGATCTTGAGCATTTTGGCAAGTTCCTATGCAGTCACCCTTTTCACTCCTTGATTTTGTATATCTAACTCTTCATAGTACTTTCAATTTTATTTCTATTTCTAATATTCTATATATTCTAGCATATTGTCGGGCTCCTATCCAATCACCATTTCACCCTAATCACTCTTTGTTTTTGTATATCTAACTCTTCTTTGTACTTTTAATTTGATTTCTATGTATTATAGTATTTTATATATTCTAACATTTTTCCTTTTTATTCAAACACCTATTTTGCAAGTATAATAAATAGATGTTATCATAACTACAAAGATGCTTGCATAACCAAGATAAAATTTGTAATCATGATTTCACGCAATTTCTTATTTTGAGTCATAGTTTCCAGTTTTCCATATCATTTCAAGTAAATATTAATCTTTTGTATTATTAACTTGTACATTTATATAATTTGATTTCATTGTGAAATCTTTTGTCCTTTCTACGAAACCTGATTACACAACATTAATGAGGCTAATATGTAATTTTAGTCTATCTTTTATTTTTTACAACTTAAATTTACACTTACTTCATTAATGTAATATATAATTTAAGATTAAAATTTCTTACATAATGGTATATCAATTTTCCTCTATTACTCCTAGTATTCCTATCTTGTATTTTGTTTTCATTTTGTAGGTGTTCAACCATTGTAGGTCTTGCATCCTAGTCTACATTGATGATCTAGCTTTCAAACTACAACCATAAAATATGTGTTCCTTCTTTTCATTTCCTATTTTAGAGAATTTTAAAGCAACAATGTAATAATTTATATGCTAGTGTATGATAGATAATATTGTTTGTTTGCCTTTTGTTAAATAACATCTTTCTATTAGTAATTTTAGTGAAAGAAATTTCCACATTAGTTCCCATTTAGAATAAGATTGTTCATTTTTCTATTAAACTTCTTCATTCAATTTTACTCTAAATTACCCTTGTGCTTTCATCATGTCACCTATACTCGTGTTTGAATTCATTATTCATGATAACTTCTTTTTTGGTGTAGACTACTTTGATAAATGGCTACATCTTCAAACCCATTGGATCTCATGAGAAGTCTCTATACTCTTTCCTCCTTAATTGTGATGACCCTCTTCTTAAAGATAGATTATATTTCTTCACCACATGACTCTTATTTTTCCATTGATGATTTTAATTGATGATGAGGCATATGTTTATATTGATTATTTCTCTTTCCAAGATAGACCCCTCTCTTATTCTCTTCCTCATTGTATTTCTTTTAAAGATGAACTAAATCTCAAGGATGTTACTAATCATGCTAGAATCATTAATCATTTTCTCAAAATTATGTTTCCATATCTTCATATGAATGTTTTATGTATGTTTTACAATGCATTATTTGAAGTTAATTCTAATCCTATGTCAAATCCTGTGTCAAATGATGTGTTATATGATTTAGATGACATTTGTTTTATCTCCATCCCCTATATTATAGGATAATCCAATTAAAGCAGGTTTTATGACCATACTTATTATCCATATTATTGTTGGGCTTAGTCATAATTTAATTAATATTAACCAAAAAGTTTGCATTTTCAAGTTTCACTAAATATTTGTATGTGGGGTGCCTAATTTGGCCTTGCCTTCTACTCTCATTATCATTATTTAGGATTTTATGTGATTATATGAATCCTTTTTTATTAGCATGTTATGTTTCATTATATTCTCCCCTAATACATATACCTAAAGATGTCCCTACTACATACAATACTTAGTGAAATTGTCAAACCAACCCTGTGCATGTTTGTCTTGCTCCACCTAATCTCATTCTTTAGATTTTTATATTCTTTTTAAGAATACTAAAGAGTATGATATTATTGAGCAGCTTCAAACTGAAAAATCCAGATTTCCCTCTGGAATCTTATTCAAACTTTACCTCCTCCTTGTGAGTTGCTTCAAAAATCCTTTCAAATTTACAAGCTTGCATTTTATTTAATTTCATGGGATTTACTAATCTATAATAGCAAAAAAAAAGGTGATTTCAATGCCATAGCTCATTCAGATACCTCTCACACAACATTTTATTTTTATATTTGGGTATGTGCAGGATCATCATGGAAAAAACAGGCCCTTAAGTGGCAAAAAAATTAGAAAAATCAGTGTTAGGAAACTTGATGTAAAAATTTGAATAAGTTATCTATATTATTTCAAAAATATGTAAGAATAGAATATGTAGAAAATTGAATGTAGTTTCTAAACTACTAGGTTTCTTTAAAAATAAATAAAATCTATTTGGTGAAAATTTTAAATTTCAATGCAGTAGTACTTAAATTTCAGGGAAAAAATAAGAAGTAGGTGTTTGTCTAACCACCCTAACCATAATAAAATTATAATATTTTTTTATAAAATTTTATATGTAAGTAGAGGACTCATGTCCGGATGTGATGCATAATTTTTTATAATTTTTTTCCAAGTAAATAATTAATTATGATTTTTTTATTACAACTTTTAAAAAATATAAAAACTCGTATGTCTAACCACCTTAGCTTGGTCAAAACTTCATGAAATTTATTTTTTATTTTTTTAATCCTATAGTATGTGAAGCATAGAATGTGACGCATGTTTTGGATTCAAAAAATGTGATACCGTTTGAAATTTATAGATGTTTTTCAATCAATTTATCGATCAGGACTTTAGTCGTAATTATAATAGAAAATAAATAATTACTTATTAAATTCAAATTAAAGCATAATTTATATTGGTGGAAAGCTGAGAATCTCCTCTAAAAACCCTCTTCGTTTCATCAATTTTGGATAAAAATAAAGTCGTCAGCCACATACCCTACAAATATCCATAATATTGCCACTTTTTGGCCCCTCATGATCCAGCACATACCCATTTCATTCCCAACACTCATTTGCAGAATCTTGTACTACTATTTTTAAAATGCAGAATGATACAAAAACAAATCTCCAATTTGGATTTCCTGTTCAAGAATATATCAGCTAGTCTATTCGCATATAATAGTACTGTTAATTTCTAACATTAATCATTGAAGGCTACACAGAGATTTTCAACTTACCATAACAACACTGCCAATAGCACTGTCCATTCCACTTTTCATTCCAGAACATTCCGCAAGTATCCTTTGGAACGTTATACCTGATTACTTTTATATCTTACTGTCATGCCCTTGTATTTTATTTTATTTCTTTTCTATTCTTCAAGTATTTCCTAGTTCTAATGTTCTGTGTTTGTTTTATTTCATCAATACCAAAATCTATTCTTCTATATATGTAACACCCCTCCATTTTGGATCTTTGGATCGGTAGTGTTCTTCCTTGTTATGTTGTTTTTGTTCATGCTTTGACTTTGGAACTTGGTTCTATTTGATCACAAACTGTTAAGCGATGTGTATGTTATATTTTGATGTGATGTTATTTTATTCTGATGTTATCATTATGGCATGTTTTGGATTAGTTTAGCAGTTATTGAATTAATGATGTTTTATGCTTTTGATAATATCTTTGATGTTAGGATCATCAGTTAGTAATTCTGTATTGGTGAATGGGACGAGATTGTACCACTCGCTTGTGAGCGCCCTATGATTCTGAGATTTCCTCTTCATGGAGTGGTTTATTATATCATATTTATATGCATGTTCAATATACTCTTTGTTCGCAGGTTGACAGGTACAGGACATCGACTCCACCTGATTTCACAGGTTTGAGCGTGTCCATTGACCAACGGTAATCGATTGGGAGATAGTAGCTAGGTTTTCCGTGCCAAGTCATCACCCTAGTCATAGCGTGTCGTTGGGTTTTAGTCAGGTTAAGTTGCTTATTTATTGTTCATCTCTTCTTGTTTTCATTTAAATTACAAGTTGAAAAAGGTAAATAGATGGCTTTAGGTATTTAAGTGTTTATTAAATTTAT
Organism: Sequoia sempervirens; assembly: GCA_007258455.2. Lineage (NCBI taxonomy): Eukaryota > Viridiplantae > Streptophyta > Pinopsida > Cupressales > Cupressaceae > Sequoia > Sequoia sempervirens. The sequence goes on from VDFB02373365.1 coordinate 45,316,726, forward strand.
TTGGTTATAATATTATAAATGTTATTTAAAATCATTCATTAATTTAATTTAATTAATAAAATGATCTAATATAGGATTAGATTTATTTTATTGATTAATTAAATTAATTAAATGTTGAAATAAATCAAGTTATCCATTTTAGAAATTGTATTTGTTAAATTCTTTTGAATTGAAAATTTTAAAAGATAAGTGCTAAAGTTGTTTTGGAAGAGAAAATTTTAAAGTTGAATGATTTTTGGAAATGTTTGAAAACATTTAAATGCAATTGGAATAGAAATTTTAAAATAAATGAGAAAGCCATGTTGAAAAGAATTTTGGTTTTAAAATTTTCAAATAATCATATATATCCAATTTTGCAATAACTATGGGGATAAGATATTTTAGGGGTTTTACTAAATTTGGGGAAACTCTATGAGGGCAAATATAATTTAATTTTAATTTTTAACTTTCAATTTGGTGGAGAAAAGATTGGTTGTGGCTTTGTTTTTTAGGATTTTGAAGAAGAAGTTTGAATTTCTTGGGTGGGCTAGAAAAAGATTTGGAAGCACCATTTGAATCCTTCAAGCTTTGGAGAAAAAACCAGGTTCTTTCTTTGATTTTTGTTTTCATTTTGAGAGAGTTTTCAAATTTTTATATGCTATTGGTAAATATTTAAATTCTGTTGGAATTGCAAGAAAACCCCATGTTAAATTTGTTTCAAAACTTGCAAAAACTTTTGTTGAAAGCTTGTTCAATTTGACTGTATTTTGTAAAATTTTGTATATATATATTTATATTTTCTTTTAGTTTTATGCATCTAGTTAAACCTCTGTTTTTAATTTATCTAGCAAAAAATTCTAGAAATTTTGCCACAGAGGAATTTTTTTCTTGTGTGTTAAATCTAGAATAAAATATTTTTTTGTTGAATTGTGGGGTGGGGAAACCATTCCCACCGCCGCCCAGCCAAGACGAGGTGACTGTGTGAGTCACACAGGCTGCTGCCCCTGTGGGATGCAGACTATGTGAAGCACACAGGCCGCCGCCCCTATGGGAGGCAAGTTGTGTGCCACACAAGCCACCGCCCCTTGTGAGAGGTGGGTTGTGTGCCTCACACAGGCCGCCGCCCTGTGGGAGGTGGACTGTGTGAGGGCACACAAACCGTCGCCTTGGGGAGGCAGAGCAACTTGTGCGCCCTAATTTGGGCTTTTTTTTTAATTCATTTTATTATTATTATTATTATTTCAATTTCATTTAAAGTCATTTTTTATTATTTATTAATATTAGTTTATATTATATATATTTTATAATATATATATTATATATTATAATATTTGTATATATTATAAATATATAATATGTATATATTATATATAATATATTTTAATTTAAATAAATAAATTATTTTATGATTTAAATATATTATATATATATATGAAATATATATATATATGTGTTAATTAATAAGGGATTAATTTGAATTAGTTGGATTATAAAATTATTTAAATATTTAAAAAAAGGAATTTCTTTAAAATGATTATTTCATTATTATAGTGGAATTGAAATTGACTTTATAAAAAATGTTTTTATTTAAAATGTTGATTTTTATAATCAAATGATTTATTTAAAAAAAAGTTGATGTTATAATCAAATGAGGTTATTGAAAAGAATTTTTTAATCATGATGTGTAATTGGAGAAAATGAAATTAAATTATTGGTTTAAATTCCTTAAAATTGCTAATGTGATTTGAGTTACTAATGAGTATGTGCAACTAAGGTTAATTATTTAAATGATTCCCTATGCTACGTCACTGCTTGGCTTGGGTTTAGGAAACCCTAACATTAGTTTATTGAGTTTCCTTAAATGCTTTTTAAGTGATGTTTTCGTTCATTCTCTATGTTGGGCAATTGAGTCAATTGTTTATGTAAGTCTTCCAGATGGGGTTTTTAATCTATTGGGGTTGTCGTATTATGTAGTCAACCTTTGTTTTGTCTTGGGTAGCGTGTATAGATGTATCATGTTGTCTCGCCTAGTTTTTTGAACGGGGATGGTTTTTGTCCCCTTGGGTTTAGGAGTGGCTTATGTGGTATGTGCCTCCTTTGGAAGGAGTGGTTTATGTGCTTTGTTGCCTCCAAGTATTTGGAGTGAGTTTCGTTATATGTTGACTCCTAGAGTTGGAGTGTTTGTTTATCTAGTTGGTATGCACTTTGGCACCCTTGGTGATTGGTTTTGTTGGGTATGTTGTCGATAGGAGAGTGCTCTTTGTGGGGGTCCAGCACACAAAGGGGGGCCAGGGTAACTCTCTTAGGGTTTAAGTAAGTGATAACTTAAAAATAATTAATGAAAAACTCTCAGACTAATTAAGATAATAAATGCCTCTCTCATGACTCATTCACTTTTAAGGTCTGAGGTGAGACGAGAAGCACAGTTTGTATGAGGGTCTAGCGGCTAGTAGAGGCAAGCTTGGGTAACCGAATGGGGGTTTGGTAGCCTAAGAAGGTTGAGCCTGGGTAACTCATAGAAAATTTTGTGTGACACTCTCTCTATGTCAACCAGAAGTCAATCTGTGGTACTGCGTAAATGATCTTTGTCCTCTTGAAGCATTGTAACCTTTGTGTTAAGTGATGTTGTTCTTGTATCTAATTCAGTTATGTTATGTTTTAGCCTGTGTCTAGCGGTAGATGGTATTGTATAGGAATTCCTTGTTACTATCTCCTAGCACAGGGGGTGAGCCTTCGGGTATCACATGGTTGGGTGGAATGTGCACCTTAATCTGTTGGGTCTTCTTCTTGTTCGTGTGGACGAGATTTCCAATTAGAGAGCTCGTGGGATCCAGTTTCTTTTCATGCTTTATTCATTTCAATTGATACTGTATTTTATTACCCCTCATTTTTTATTGAGGTGGAAGTTGTAATATGTAATCACACTTCTTGGATTTATCTCATTCGGGGAATGAGTGTTGTAATCTTATTGTAAATTTATTGTTATCTATAATCAAGTGGTATCTCTTATCCTTGGATGTATTTTATCTTGTATGGAATGTATGTGTTCTTATTTCTTTAACTAATTAATGCTTTGGTTTTAATTCATGTTTCTTGTTTGGGTTTAAGTTAACTCAGTCTCGTAACCTTAGGGGTTGTTGGCAATGGGTAGTGAATTTGCATGTTAATTGTTCTTAATCAAAAAAAAATTGTTGTGTTAGAGTAGTTAATTGCAACTTCCCCTAGGGTTGTGTGGCGGGGCATTACAATATATCTTTCTCCATATAGTGTTTAAAACTTTATTTAGTATTTCCTTAATGGTGATTATCTAAAACATTGTCGATATCATTAGATTACACTGTTTATTTGTGCATCCACGAATTTTATTGTCTCTTCTCTCTTATTGTATTGCTTATTGGCATATCATGGATTTTTTCACCATTTCCCAATTCCCTTTCTTTCTGCACACTTGCACAATGATAGAACTCTCGTAGGATTTAATTCATTATTGTTTTTATTTATATATAATTTATATAAATGCTAAAATTATAAATTTAGTTTATTGTTAGTCATGATATTTTAGTTTAGTCTTAGATGCAATTAGTCTAAGCACTTACAAATTCACACACATACTCACACATGTAAATGCACATACACATACATACACACACACACACATATATGTGAACATAATTCTTAGACTTGGACACAGTTAAGATAAGTGGACACAATTTATTTTGTTTTCACTATTCATTGAGGAAATAGGGGCTTTGACATTTTGGGCAGGCTCTTGTGCAGTTACCCTTTTCATCTTAATCTCTCCTTGGTTTTTTATCTCTAACTCTTCTTTGTACTTTCAATTTTATTTCTACTTATTATAATACTTTATATATTCTAACATATTTCCTTATTCACACACCTATTTTGCAAGTATAATGTAGATGTTATCATAACTATACATATGTTTGTATAACCAAGGTAGAATATGTAATCATGATTTCATCCAATTTCTTATTTAAAGTCGTAGTTTCAATTTGTCAATATCATTTGAACTACATATTATCTCTTTTGTATCATCAACTTATACATTTTTATAATTTGACTTCATTGTGAAATCTTTTATCCTTTCTACAAAATCTTATTACACAACATTAATGAGGCTAATCTATAATTTTGGTCTATCTTTTATTTTTTGCAACTTAAATTTACTCTTTAAAGTTAATTAATGTAATAAATAATTTTAGGTAGCCTAAAATTTACTACATTTTTATGTACCAATTTTCCTCTATTATTCCTTGTATTCCTATTATGTATTTTGTTATCATTTTGTAGGTGCTCAATATTTATAGGTTTTGCATCCTAGCCTACATTAGTGATCTAGCTTTCAAACTATAACCACAAAAATATGTTACTTCTTTCCATTTTCTATTTTCCATAGCTCTAAAGAAACAATTTATAATAATTTCTACACTCTAGTGTATGATCGATAACATTGTTTTCTTGCCTATATAAGATAGCATCTTTGTATTAGTAATTTTAGTGATAGTAATTTCCACATTAGACTCCATTTAAAATAATATTTCTCTTTTTTATATTAAACTTCTTGATTAAATTTTACTCCATTACCCTTGTTCTTTTATCATGTCACCTACACTCATCTTTGAATTCATGATTCATGATAACCTTTTGTTTGATGCAAACTACTCATTTCATAATCAAAATGTTATCCATTTAATGGTTACATCTTCAAACCCATTGGATCTCTCATGAAATTTTAAGTCTAGATATCATCTTTCCTCCCTAATTGTGATTATCGTCTTCTTAAAGATAAAGCATACTTTTTCACCACATGACTCTTATTCTTCCATTGATGATTTTGTTTAAATTGATGATGAAGCACACATTTACATATTGAATGTTTCTCTTCCCAAGATAGACTACTCTCTTATTTTCCTCATCATTTTCTTTCCTTTGAGGATGAACTATATCTTGAGGATGTTACTAATGGTAGATTCATTAATTATTTTCTCAACATTATGTTGGCATCTTCATATGAATGTTTTATGTAGATTTGATAATACATCATTTGAAGTTAATTCTAGTCTTATATCAAAATATGTGTTATATGATTTAGATGATATTTTATTGTCTCCTTACCCTATAGTTGTTGTTTCTAATGTAGAGGATAATCCAATTAAGGCATGTTTTATGACTAGACTTATTACCCCTATTATTGTCAGGCTCAATTGTAACTTAATTAATATTAACCAAAAAGTGTGCCTTTTCATAATATTTTTAATTTTTACCAAATATTTCTATGTGGAGTGCCTAATTTGGTCCTGCCTTCCCATCTCATTATCATTATTTAGGATTTTTTGGATGATTTTATGAATCCTTATTTATTATCATGTTTCATTTTATTATATTCTTCCCTACTATGTATACCTAAATTTTTCCCTACTACCAACTTGCATGTAGTAGGACATGCATACAATACTTAGTCATTTATTATCATGCCAACCCTATGCATGTTTCTCTTCATCCACCTACTCTCACTCTTCCTTTAGCTTCTTCTATTCTTCTTAAGAATACTAAAGAGTATGGCCTTATTGAGTATTTCAAACTAAAAAACACAAGATTTATATTCGGGATCTTATTAAAACTTTACCTTCTTATGAGTTTCTTCAAAAATCCTTACACAAGATCCCTATTTCTTCTTTTACCAAGCCCAAGAAAATAGTTTCTTTAATTGATTATATTTATACTAGAACTAAAATAAAAATTATTTTCTCCCTTCTTAAAAATTCAAATAGAAAAATTGACCTCTTCTTATCATTGTTGGAATTAATTCTATGGAAATTAAGTGTATTCTAATTGATAATAGTTCAATTATTAATGTGTGTAGTCTCGACTTCTTAAAATGTATTTACATTGATCTACCTTTAGCCTCACTCATTTTTATGTTTGACAATGTTGGATTAGATCCTTTAGGTACTATTACTTTAAATATTTTTTAGGTCTTTTTATTCTTCCCATGTTAGTCTATGTTATCTAAGGACGTCTTTCTTACAATCTTCTTTTAGGTAGACATTGGATTAAAAATATGAGGATTGTTTTATCCACTCTATGTTAATGTATAAATTTTATTTATAAAAGGACTTCATGATCAAATCTAATAGTGACCCATTTTGTTATTTTGAAACTAATAATCCTAATTTCTTTACACCATCAAATATTTCTTCCACTCTTCCTATAATGATACCTTCTTATGTTAAAGTCAATAAACTACTAACACCTTTGCTCATGAATATAAGGTTTCAACCCAACTCACTTTAACATCCCTATATAATACACAAACCCATACTCTTATGGTAAACTCATTATGTATCCTTCTATCAATACTTCCATTATTTCTCACACATGTGAATATACTACATATTTTGACCATGCCAATGATTATGTAATCCTCCTTTTTTTAAATTAAGAAATTATTATTGGTTATGTTTTGAAATAATTTTTAAATGCAGCTATGATGGATGTGGTCTTGGGCCTTTGGAATTGGAAATTAGTGTTACTTTGAAACCTACATCACATATTTCTCTCGCATGTTTAGGTTACAAATCTCGTCATACATCTAAATCTTCTTTCTATTTTTTTGATAATGTATCCATTATTTATTCTTCTTATAAATATTTGATCACTATTTCTTTTCCAATATTTGAGGCATATATCCTAGACTTCAATACCTTGCATAATATGATTCAACCATGCATTCCTACTATATTTGATCCACCCCTTCTTGATATATAAATTCTCATCATTTTATTTCTCTACCTTCATTACCTACTACACATTCTAAATCATTTCACCTTTTGTAAAAAATGCCATCCATTTCTTGTGAAGCCCTTCCAACTAACCAACCTCCTATTCCATCCAAACACAACCAACAATCCTACACACAACATGATGACCTTCTTAAAAATATCTTACCCATTATTTTATAATCTCAATTGATCACCGTACCTCCTTGTTGGTAATATGAATTTTCATTGATGTCAACCCAAGATTGGTTGTCATTGATTCCAAATGTATGTGTTGAAGGTTGTACATACTTTGGAGATAGTTGGCGTGTAGAGTGTAAGTCAAAAGTGCAATATGATGTTCAATAAATGATCTTTTGTATGTTGTATATGTGTGATGTGAAGGTTGGTACACCTATTCCAATATTTTTTTGACATACCTACCTTGATAAGAGAGAAACCAAACACTTTTCATCGTCCTTAAAGAAGAAAAGAGGAACAAAAAATATATGTTGTAATTTTTTTTGTCAACACAAAGAAGGATTTTTAATACCTTAATGATTTGAATCATCCCTAAAATTTTCTAGGATGGATAGAAATACATATAAAAAAATTGTAGAGATAAATAGAAGAATGTAATAACATGGATTATTTCTTCCTCCATGCCCTTACAAGAGTAGTATAGGATCTCCATTTAGTAAAATAATTTAAACATATAAAATAAATGAGTTTTAGTACTCACCCATCATCTAATAAATAATAATTTTCCTAACCTATGGAAGTGAATTTATCTTATAGTGTCAAGGGATATTTAGGTTTAGCTTGGGTGAATATACGTTATATCATAATGTTATTTTAGGGGTCTCAAGCCTTTATAACATTTGAAATGCTCTAACATTTAAGAAACATTAACCTTATGTTATATAAATGTTTTGAAAAAAATATTGAAATTTTTATTTTAAAAAAATGATTAAATAATTTAATATTTATTAAATTACTAATTATCATTAATAATTTATATGAAAAGGTGTGGAAGGTACCCTATGAGTGTTTTCCATACTTTCTCCCTATATAATGGATTCCCCTCAAGGGGATTTATACATGAAATTTTGGTATTTGTGAATTTAATTAACTTTGCACATGAAATTTTGGATTCAAGTGAATTTAATTAACTCTAAACATGAGGATTTAGAAGGCCATTTGGGTGATACAAGAAAATGATTCATTCCCAAGCTCTATAGTCTATTTTTTAAACATTATGCATGTTTTCTAATAATGATACTCTTTTGAGGGGTTTTTGGGTTTTTAAAGGTAATTATCTTCTTCACATAAATTATTGTGTATTATGCAATTATATCTTAATTATATTTCTTTAAATTTAATTTATAGTTTAAATTATTATTGTAATCAATTATTTTCATGGCATAAAAACATTAAAATTCCATTATAGTATTAGAACCTACTTTAGGCTATGATAATCTTAACTAAACATAAAAATCATTTTTATTGAAAAATATTATTACAAAATATTCTTGAATACTAAAAAATGTATTCAGGTATGACAAGCACATTTTGTGTATTCATACTCTTTTCAAAAGGAAAAGAAAATAAAGAATATGCACATATTTGTTATCTCTCAAATTTAACTACAACCATGTTTTATGAGGATTACATTTAAGTTCAAATAAAATAGGTAAAATATATAAATATATAAATACATATACATGCATGCATGCATGCATACATACATACATACATACATACATACACGCATGCATACATACATACGCACATAGATACATACATACATACATATATTATTTGATGGAAACTTGTATTAAATAAGTGGATCTATTGTGGGGGAATGACACCCAGAAGGTGTCATCACATTTTCAAGGAAAACCACCATTCTTAAAACCCAAAAATTCCCAAAACCATTGGAGTGAACCATCCCATGCATCAAATAGATATACATTTCCAAATTCATCTCTCAAGACTCAACCAATGTAAGGCTAGTTGGCACAAGATGGTGAGTGGAAAGTAATTTGCAACCTTTAGATGTGTTGCAAGTATGAAGGTGTTGTCGTTGATTTCAACAAGTATATCTACTAGCTGATGTTGTTAATGATATGGGGGAGATTGTTGCATGTATGCAGGTGTTGTCATTAGTTTCAACTATATGTTGAGGATATTGAGAAATTGTGAAAAAAGGAAGATTGATGTAGAGTGTGCATGTATAGTTGAGATATTGAGGAATTTTTGTGATCACATTGGGCTATCTTTTTCTGTTACAGTGTCTGATATGGGCTTGAATAGTGTAAAGTGTTGATATGATGTCTTCGGTACTTGGTTTCCAAGTGCTTTTAACAAAATTTAATAAACAGAGAAAATAGTGTTATGCAAGTGTTTAGAATGTGCTTCGGGTTGTGCTCTAGATTTCTTCTATATTGATGATATGCTTGTACAGATCCTATATGTTGTTTAGGACTGTCATTAGTTGCTATATCAAGAATTAGGGTTTCTAAATCATTGTACAAAGTGAGATGTATTCACCAATGTTTGAACTAGGTAATTCGCTATTATTTGATGTGGTTTGGGAGAAATATATTTGCTCTGCATTTCTTCGCATCCTTGTTTTAGGACTTGCAATTTTGAAGAAGTGTTAATGGTATGTTCTCTTATATGTTTCAAGAGGATTTGAGGTTTCATGTTGTGGAAGACATGTTTTAGTGTTATGGAATTTGACTGTATTCGACAATGTTGTCTGATTATACAGAGGTTTTGGATGCATTTCAAAGTGTTCAAGGATTATTCTAGATTGTGTTAAAGTGAATTATGTTTTCCAAAACTTTCGGCTTTCTGATTGATTTGAGGAAGCATGTATTTAATTTTTTATTGTGTTTAACACTAGTGTTGGCTAACCTTTTGTTAACACTACATGTGAGGCTTGTGAAGTGTGTTGAATTGTGTTTGGATCTATTTGGGTCCTAGTTAAGGATTTATGTATGTTTCCTTCGTTCCTATCTAATGCAAAAATATTTAGGTTCCAACCTATTTTAAATTTGTATGTATAACAGCTTGTTGCCAACATTGGAGAAGGTTTTTGAGGATGAGGTTGATATAAATAAGTGTGATGATATTGTGATTTGATGAATGAAATAAGTATGAAGTAAGATAGATGCAAGATTGATGTGAGTGATGTGTGTGATGCGAATTTGAGCAAAGCAGTGTGAATTTCAATGTTAGGGTTCTTGAAGGCAGTGAGTTGAAGGCATCCAAAATCATTCATGCAATACTACGAAAGTGTGCGAGCAATTGTGGTGGATTCCTTGTTGCATTGAGAATTATTCTTTGTGTAACATTTCTCTTCTATCTTCTTGTATTCTTTTTGTGACTGTGAGCCTCTTTGGATAGTGTCTCATATTCTGGAAATGAGCACTTTGTATCAATTTTATTATTACTTATATTGTGAGCTAATCCTCACCATGGTTTTTCTCTCATTGGGTTTTCCACATAAATCTGGTGTTCTCTTGTGCATGGTGTTGTGATTTTAGTTTCTATTGTGTGCATTTCATGTTTAATCATACTAACAGAATAAGGGTTTAATGAATGTTTGTGGATGTGAGTACCGTTGAGGGTTTTGAAGGTTTAATTTGCTACAACTGATCCACCCCCACTCTTAGTTGTCTTGTTCATTTCAACAATTGGTATCAGAGCAAGGTTCCTTGGAGAAGAGCTTAATCGCTTGAGGTAGATTTGGGATGGTGAACAAGGTTGCTTTGGAATGTCCTAGATTCGATGGCTCAAATTATGCTTTTTGGAAGACAAATATGGAAGGATATATGTTAGCTTAGGGATATGAGATTGAGAAGGCTTATTAGACTATATATACTCCACCTCTGAATGGTCCAAGTACAAGTGTTGAAATCAAGGTGCATGATATCAATGCTAAGGAAAGATTTATTATTGTGAATAGTCTTTCAAATACTGAATTAGTAAATGTTATGAGTTTGAATACTTCTAAAGAAGTTTGGTACAAACTAGAAAGCATTTATGAAGGAGATTTGAAGGCCAAACAAGAAAAGTTGTAGAACTTTAAGGCATAGTTTAAAATGATGCAAATGTATGAGGAAGAAACAATTCAAGGCTACATACAAAGAGTTGATGAGCTGGAAAGTACTATGAAAATTCTTAGTGCAATAGTTAAAGAATCTAAAGTAGTAAAGAAAGTTATCAGATCTCTTCCAGATTGTTATAGTGAAAAGGTATTTGCTATTGAAGAAACTATAGATTTTGAAAATTATTCCAAAGATCAGTTGATTGGTACACTAACTGTATTTGAAATGAGAAAATTGAAGAAAGGTACAAAAGTAGAGACTACTTTCAAGGCTAGTAAATTAGAAAAGTTTGATGATTCAGATGGAGAAGATATTGATAATGTGGAAGCTAATTTTGTGAGAATGATGAAAAAGGGTAGCAGTAAATACAAAGGTAAGTTACCTTTCAAATGTTTCAGTTGTGGTGAAATAGGTCATTATGCTTCAAGATGTCCAAAGAGAACTATAAAAAATAGGAGAGCAAAGGAAAAATGATCAAAAGACCTTACTATGTTAGAGAAGATGTTGGTATTTCTGATGATGAATTTGATTACTGTTATCACCTAAAATTGCACCTTGTTGAACCTGATGTTCAACACCTCAGTGTAACATGGAAAGACCTCTAAAGATATGGGTTTCTTGTAAATAGAGGTCAACCTCCAAAGAAGGCTGGCTTCCTATGGTGTCACCTAACTATTGATCTTGTAAGGAAAAGGGAGAAAGAGAATGCATAAAAATGAAAATTAAATACCATGGTGATGCACCAAAATGACAAGAACAATGAGACACTCGTGTTACACTTGAATACTGATGATGGATATGGTACTACACAACAAGTTTCTGTAGATTATGCATAAGTATTTCACAAACAGGTTTGACATGCACACACTTTCAAGAAGGAAAAGCAGATTTTCACAAATTAAAAGCTCATGTGCAATTAAGTAAACATAGTTTGTAACCTGCATAATACTACTTTTGCAAAGAAAGGCATGTTAACATGAGACAAAGCTATAAGGAAAAGAAATATTTCACAAAGTAGCTTGATCAATTACCTGAAAATGCATAATATTTTGCAAGAACCAGAAGGAAAATTAAACCATCAATGGTAACCAAGGTAAATTTTATATATCATGCTCCAAAATGAGTTACAGAAGTTTGCTAATCTGAGAAAGGACTGAAAAATTCACAGACTTTCAAAAAGCATCAGCAGAACCCCTTTACAAGAAGGAAAAAATGCCATATATACAAAAAGATGTCAGCCCCTCTAGGCTTACAAAAATATCTGTTCATAAAGATCTGCCCTTAGATCTTTTAAATGAAGTTAATGTTGTGTCCCCATTGTTCATGTCGGTGAAGAGTCTCTCTCAGGGGAAGCCTTAAGATCTTTTGCAGCATTAACTTCTGGTCTTCGTGTCCACCTTCAAATCTCCTTGTTGAGCTGCCTTGAATGCTCTAAAGCACTTATCATTAATGTTTATCCACCCTTCCTAGTTGAAATCCCAGCTTTCTTTGTGGTATCTGCCCTTTCTGTTTTACCGATGACACCTTCTAGATATCGAACTGATCCATCACTTTATTCTCAGAGCAGATCCACGTCGCTTACGTTCTGTTGATCTTCTGCACAGGGGTCAAACTACCATGACTTTCCTATAGCTTCCTCTGATTGGTTGAACAAATGTTAAATGGGATCGCCAGATGGTCAAAGGTCATTTTGACTGAATTGCATGTCAGTGAGACACTAACCGTGTCTCCCCGATGTGATTATGCCCTTCAGCAGTATTTGGCAGACATACGATGGTCAGCAAGACCTCATAGTGAGCTCCTTACCTTTCTCTGAGTTCACTTCATTTCGGTAAGACCCTATCAGGTCAGTGAGACAACTTGCTGAAGCCATCTTGTTTCAGCGGGAGCCTACCTTCCTATTCACAATGGTCGGCGAGACTATCGGGTCGGGGAGACTTCTCCCTAAACTCAAAATATTATACCAAAGGCACCCCTATATTAGCAGGACCTTCGTCATTCAACCAGACCTCATACCGAAGGAAATATCTCTTGGCAAGACCACCCTCATTCGTCGAGACATCATGTCAAGCTCTTTACATTACACCGAAGGCACAAAAAGTGTCAGCGTGACTAACAACCATTGGTGAGACATCTTATTGATAGAACCTCCTTTCACCAAGCTCTCTTCATTTCACTGAAACATCTCCCCGAGCTCCTACTTGTTCAGCAAGACCTTCATCTTTCAGCGAAACCTCTTGTCGAACCTCTTTCCTTCACTGATGCCACTTCACTTCGGTGAGACCTCACCCCGTCGGTGATACTTTATGGTGAATGGCAAGAGTCTTACCGATGTCCCCTTCTATTTTGGCAAGACTATTAGTGGTCGGCAAGACCTTACACTAAGTACCCAACATTACATCGAGCCCTTTTGTTTCGGCGAGACCACCCTCGGTCAGGGAGACATCAGAGCGAAAGCACAAACTTTCGCTGAGACCACACCATGTCGGGAAGACCATATAGCGATGATGTCTCCTATCGCTGAGACCTCATGCAGTCGGAGAGACACATGAAGACTCATGGTGACCCAAATTTCCTAGCAATGGGTGTATTAAACCAAGTAGAATGCACTGCCAGTTGGCAAGACAATAGGAGGGTCTTGCCGACTTTCTTCTCTGATGAGTTTTGTGCCAAATATGATCAAGGCATGCTTTCCAACAGACCCCCTTGTGAAATATCATCAGATGAAAACCTTCCCAGTGAGATCCGAAAACCCAGATGCTGGGCTCAACCCTTGTGGGAGCCACATTTAATCCACATGCCGAATTTGAAACACAATTTCCCCCGATTGAGCCCGTAGGTGAAAATTGGGTAACATCTCTGGTGACCTTTGCTGGATGTTTTCCTGCTAAACATAAAAACTAGTAGCCTAGGCCTATCCATTAGGCATGGAGTCATTGGGAAAACTCAAGAATGGACTTGAAGCAGCTTTGTACATGGTTGTAACTTATTTATAACTCAAGAAATAGATCACTTAGACATTATTGAAAATAGGAAACTATAGAAGGGAAAACTATCTAACTGTGCTAAAATAGCACTTAGGGAAAACAAAGATGCATTTGAAATGAAACTATCCTACCCTACTCTAACTAGCAAAGAAGTTGGTCAAACGAAACCATTCATAGGATGACTGAAATAACTGCCCTTTCTTCTCAATATGCAATAATCATCATGCATGATGGCAGTTACAAGAGGACGATGTTCTGAGGAATATTTAATAAATTGTTGTAGCAATTTATAAAAAAAAAATATAGACTTACTACCCTCCTTAAACAGATCATATGTAAGGTTATTCAAGGGAACATAAGTGAATTGACCATACTCCTTTTTAACTTCCAATGCATTTTGGATACCATCTTCTATTGTGTCTTCATGTATAGCTGCATGATTGGTTCTTGGTGTTGTATTGGACTTCATCTGAGCTAGGTATCTGATTGGACAACCTTTGGTAAGGGTAAAGCTTGAACCTCCTTGCTGACCTCTTGCTCATGGGTGCCCTCTTCATCACTTTGTTGGCTGGAAAAGCCTAATCCTTATGGTTGACTTGGTGAAGAGATATAAACCTTATCAATATGCTCATCTTCTGCACAATAGAATGGAAGCTCATCTAACCAGATATAATCTTGTAAGATAGGTTGATGAGGCTCCTCTTATAGTTTCAACATCCCTACAAGTTTCTGCTCAAGATCATCATAACCCTCAACCACTTTTGATTCTTGGCCATTCAATGTTGAACAAAACTGTTCAATAATACATGTGCACAACTCTTCAAAAAGCTCAACATTGGCTTCCTAACCCAAAACATGCTCAAAAACATCAAAAATCTCACCCTGGAGGATAGAATCGGGTTCAATTTCAGGCTTTTCCTCCTAAATTAAGCCTCCATTTTCTTGTTGGTTGCCACCAATCAGCAACTCACCAATGCAATCTTGTTGTTCAATCATTTGTTATTGTTGCTTTCTATATTCCTTCATAGCTAGATGTAACAGATTTGGAGTTCTAATCTCCTCCATGGTGAATGAGCCTGAGTTAGTTTGATCAAGGGTCTATTCCTCTTTAGCTGCAACACTCTGCTCTTTGAAACTCCCCTCAAGTTGACTCTTTTGAAACTCCTCCAACTACTATCATGATCGATCATGTTCGTTCACCTCCTATTGCAAGTCTATTTTACAAATGGTATCAAGACATGCATGCATAAGTTGGCCCTCTTGAATAAGAATAGGTGATTGTTCATGAAGATTCATAGCTTGATTTGCTACATGTACTTGACTTTGCAATAGAAGAGGATCTCTGAAACTTGGAATGGGAGTCTCTTGAACTAGATTTGGCATCTTGAAGTTAGGATGCTTGGTCTAAGAAGGCTTCCAAGGCTGTTCAGTAATTTGATTACTTGGTTCAGGCTCTTGATATGACTGAAAATGAGAGTTCATGGGCTCCTGTAGGGACTGAGCTATTGAAATAGAGGGAACTTGAGGAACCTCTTGAATTTCTTGAAGGAAAATAGGTGCTTCATGTGGCTGGACAAAATCAAGTTGTACTAGCACAGGCTCTTGTATTGGTAAAACATCTCTAAAACTTGGAACCTTTATTTCAAAAGGGGTAAGAGACTCACTTTGCTTGAAACTTGGAAATTTAAAGTTACGAACCTCTTCATGAACAGGTTGATGTGGAATATAAGGAGCTACTTGGACCTCACGCCTCTATGTTTGAGCAAGCAAAAGCTTCATTTGCTCCTCTTTTGCAGCTAACTCTCTCTCGAGCCTATTCTCAAACTGTTTCCTTTGTATTTCCAATTCCTGCCCATGAAGGTAGACTTGATATGCCATCTCTTCTTCTTGTTGATTGTACTCCTGCTGCCTCCTAAACTCTTCTATCTTCCTTGTGATGTCTAACAGTATGTCCTTCATGTTATTCTTTATATAATCAACCTCTTGGAGCTGATCTTGGACATCCAAACGTGGATCCGAAGACTGAACAGGGGTGGGTGGGAGGTAAGCATATTGAGCATGCTGATAGGCTATTGTTACATGGCTATTTGGGATTAAACCAATAGCATGATTGGTTGACAGGATCTTCATGAAACAGAAGTGGGTATACATGGTGACTATGAAAATTTGTCATCTCTACTCATATGAATGCTAAAAATTAGAATATTAAGCTTGTAATTGAAACATACCAGCACTGAACTTGTTGAAACTAGAATATTTGAGCTCAACATTGCTAGGTGTTGTTCAAACTGCATCGAAAGGCTGAATGATACTGAGGTAGACACCAAATCTCTCAGTATGCTAAATTTCTTATTAATGCACTAGCTTTTCTACTACTTCCCAAACTCAGAGTCGACATGATATGCTAATGTCATCAGTATGAAAGACTCGAAACTTACTGGCTGCATATCAAAAACCAGCAGTAATATGTACTCTTTCAACTGTTTTGATTCGAACAGTCCCACCGGGCATGCCAAAACTGTTATCACCTGAAATTGCACCATGTTGAACCTGATGTTCAACACCTCAGTGTAACATGGGAAGACCTCTAAAGATGTGGGTTTCTTGTAAACAGAGGTCAACCTCCGGAGAAGGCCGGCTTCCTATGGTGTCACCTAACTATTGATCTTGTAAGGAAAAGGGAGAAAGA
This sequence comes from Sequoia sempervirens, assembly GCA_007258455.2. Taxonomy (NCBI): domain Eukaryota; kingdom Viridiplantae; phylum Streptophyta; class Pinopsida; order Cupressales; family Cupressaceae; genus Sequoia; species Sequoia sempervirens. The sequence goes on from VDFB02373365.1 coordinate 45,333,278, forward strand.
GAATGCATAAAAATGAAAATTAAATACCATGGTGATGCACCAAAATGACAACAATGAGACTCGAGTTACACTTGAATACTGATGATGGATATGGTACTGCACAACAAGTTTCTATAGATTATGCATAAGTATTTCACAAACAGGTTTGACATGCACACACTTTCAAGAAGGAAAAGCATATTTTCACAAATTAAAAGCTCATGTGCAATTAAGTAAACACAGTTTGTAACCTGCATAATACTACTTTTGCAAAGAAAGGCATGTTAACATGAGACAAAGCTATAAGGAAAAGAAAGATTTCACGAAGTAGCTTGATCAATCACCAGAAAATGCACAATATTTTGCAAGAACTAGAAGGAAAATTGAACCATCAATGGTAACCAAGGTAAATTTTATATATTATGCTCCAAAATGAGTTACAGAAGTTTGCTAATCTAAGAAAGGACTGCAAAAGTCACAGACTTTCGAAATGCATCAGGAGAACCCCTTTACAAGAAGGAAAAAATGCCATATATACAAAAAGATGTCGGCCCCTCTGAGCTTACAAAAATATCCATTCATAAAGATCTTCCCTTAGATCTTTTAAATGAAGTTAATGTTGCATCCCCGCTATTCATGTTGGTGAAGAGTCACTCTCAGAGGACGCCTTAAGATCTTTTGCAGCATTAACTTATGGTCTTTGTGTCCACCTTCGAATCTCCTTGTTGAGCTGCCTTGAATGCTCTAAAGCACTTATCATTAATGTTTATCCACCCTTGCCAGTTGACATCCCAGCTGTCTCTGTGGTCTTCGCCCTTTATGTTTTACTGATGACACCTTATGGATATCGAACCGATCCATCACTTTATTCTCAGAGCAGATCCACGTCACTTACGTTCTGTTGATCTTTTGCACAGTGGTCAAACTGCCACGACTTTCCTGTAGCTTCCTTTAATTGGTTGAACAGATGTTAAATGGGATCGCCAGATGGTCAAAGGTCATTCATGCTGAATCGCATGTCGGCGAGACACTGACTATGTCTCCCCGATGCGATTATGCCCTTCAACAGTATTCGGAAGATATACGATGGCTGGCAAGACCTCATAGCAAGCTCCTTTCCTTTCCCCAAGTTCACTTCATTTCGGTAAGACCCTATCAGGTTGGCGAGAAATCTTGCCAAAGCCATCTTGTTTTGGTGGGAGCCTACCTTCCTATTCACAATGGTCGGCAAGACTATCAGGTCGGCGAGACTTCTCCCCGAACTCAAAATATTATACCGAAGGCACCCCTCTGTCGGCAGGACCTTTGTCATTCGGCCAGACCTCATACCGAAGGAAATATCTCTTGACAAGACCACCCTCGTTCACTGAGACATCATGTCGAGCTCTTTACATTACACTGAAGGCACAAAACATGTCAGCGTGACTAAAAACCATCGACAAGACATCCTGTTGATAGCACCTCCTTTCGCTGAAACATCTCCCCGAGCTCCTACTTGTTCGGCAAGACCTTCGGCTTTTGGTGAAACCTCTTGTCGAACCTCTTTCCTTCACCAATGCCACTTCACTTCGGTGAGACTTTATGGAAAACGGCAAGATTCTTACCAATGTCCCCTTCTATTTTGGCAATACTATCAGTGGTCGGCAAGACCTTACACCGAGTGCCAAACATTACATCGAGCCCTTTTGTTTCAGCGAGACCACCCTCAGTTGGGAAGACATCAGAGCGAAAGCACAAACTTTTTCCGAGACCACACCATGTCGGGAAGACCATATAGTGATGATGCCTCCTAGTGTCGAGACCTCATGCAATCGGAGAGACACATGAAGACTCATGGCGACCTGAATTTCCTAGTGACGGGTGTATTAAACCAAGTAGAATGCACTGCCAGTCAGCAAGACAACAGGAGGGTCTTGCTGACTTTATTCTCTGATGATTTTTGTGCCAAATCTGATCAAGGCATGCTTTCCAACAGACCCCCATTGTGAAATATCATTAGATGAAAACCTTCCCAATGAAATCCGAAGACCTGCACGTTGGGCTCAACCCTTGTGGGAGCCACATTTAATCCACGTACTGAATTTGAAACATAATTTCCCCCGATTGAGCCCGTAGGTGAAAATTGGGTAACAATTACGAAGATTTTGATGATGGTGAATGCTTGTTTTTTTGCTATAAAAGAAGAATCTAGTTCTGCTAACCCTAAAATTTGTGTGAAGGAAATTGTTTCAGAGTTGAAGGATAAGGTTGGAGGTACTTTGGTATCTATTTTTCATGTCAAAGAGGATAAGAACTATTGGGTTGTTGATAGTGGTTGCTCTAATCACATGACAGGAGATAAAAGTAAGTTTGTTAAACTTGAAAATTATGATGGAGGATTAGTTGAATTTAGAGATGATTCAGGAGCTAACATTTTTGGAATAGGTTCAATCAATTTTAATGGCAAGCATAAGACAGACAATGTTTACTATGTTAAGGTCTTAAGACATAATATATTGAGTGTCAGACAAATGTGTAGCAAAGGGTATAATCTTGTACTTAAGAATGAAAGATGTGAGATCTAGAAAGGGTCCAGAACTATGATTGATGTTGGTAAGAGAATAGATGGAAACATAGATATTAGCTTAAGGTTGTTGATGGTCATTGCTTTATGTCTCATATTAATGATATTTGGTTATGGAATCATAGGATGTGTCACATGAATTTTGATAATTTGGCAAGAATTAGTTCAGTTCATGCAATAAGAGATTTACCTAGAATTACAAAACCTATCAATGTTGTTTGTGAGTTGTCAATTTATAAAACAAACAAGGAGTGGCTTTAAGGGAAAGGAACAATCTTCTACTGGACTATTGGAATTAGTGCATACAAATATTTGTGGTCCTACAAGGGTGAGAAGTCTACAAGGTGACGAGTGATTTATGCTTTTGATTGATGATTATTCTAGAATGACATGGGTCACTTTTCTTAGAGAAAAATATGATGCATTAGATAAATTCAAGGCATTTAAAGCTATGGTTGAGAATGAAATGGATTTGAAAATAAAAATTTTGAGGTCTGACAGAGGTGGTGAATTCACCTCCAATGAGTTTAACATGTTTTGTGAAGTTCATGGAATAAAGAGGCATTGTATACCCCTAGAACTCCTTAGCAAAATAGAGTTGTTGAAAGGAAAAACAACACAATTCAAGAAGCTACAAGAACTATGATGAAAGAGGAAAATTTACTAGAAGTCTACTGAAGAGAAGCAATTCACACTTAGATTTTGAGCTAAAGCTAACAGCATAAAGACTCCTTATGAATTTTGGAAAGGAAGGATTCCTACTGTGAAATACTTTAGAGTATTTGGAAGAAAATGTTACATCAAAAGGGATGAAGAAAGCTTAGAAATTTTTGATGCAAGGTATGATGAAGGTATCTTCCTTGGATACTATACAAGAAGAAAATCTTATAGATGTTACAACAAAAGACTAAGAAAGATAATTGAAAGTGCAAATGTTAAAGTTGATGAAAACTTGCAGAATTCAATTGTAGTGGATGGATATGTGTCAAATGAACCTGATTGTAGAGAAGAAGAAGAAGAAGAAGAAGAAGAAGAAGAAGAAGAAGAAGAAGAAAATTTTGGTGGAAAAGAAGTGCAGAATGAAAAGGAAGAAGCTCCAGAGAAGACCCCTAAAACCCCTAAGTATGTGCAAAAGAATCATTCTGAAGATCAAATCATTGGAGACAATAGGAAAGGCATACTTACAAGAAGCAAAGATGCTAAAGTTGAGGTAAACCTATGTTTACTTTCTAAAGTTGAAGCTAAAATATTGAATGAAGAATGTAAAGATGAACATTGGATGAAGCCAATGGAAGAACTTATGCAGACAGAGAAGAATCAGACTTGGGAATTGGTCCCTAGACTAGAAAAAAAGAACAAAATTGGAACCAAATGGGTTTTCAAAAACAAATTGAATGAAACTGGAGTAGTAAGAAACAAAGCAAGACTTGTGTGTAAGGGTTACTCACAAGTGGAAGGTATAGACTTTGAGGAGACTTTTTCTCCTGTGGCTAGGATGGAAGCTATCAAAATGTTTTTGGAATTTGCAACACACAAAGATTTCAAAGTTTATCAAATCAATGTGAAGTCTGCTTTTTTGAATGGTGAATTAGAAGAAGTTTACATAGAAAAACCATATGGATGTCAATTGTCAGATCAACCAGATATGGTATGTAAGTTGAAGAAGGCACTATATGGATTGAAGCAAGCTCCTAGAGCTTGGTATGCAAGGTTGGACAAGAACTTGATACAACTAGGATTCAATAAAGGCACTGCAGATAGTAATCTTTACTTTAAATTTGAGGAAGACAAAATCTTGATAGTAGTATTATATGTGGATGATATTATCTTTGGTGGAAATGAGGCTATGTGCAAGAAGTTTACAGAGGAAATGTAGAAAGAGTTTTAAATGTTAATGTTTGGGGAGATGAATTTATTTCTTGGGCTACAAATCAATCAAACAAATAAAGGGATATTCATTTCATAGTCTAAGTATGTCAAAGAGATGTTGAAGAAGTTTGGAATGGATGACTCCAAACTAGTATGCACTCCTATGGTGATTGGTTGCAAATTGAGCAAGAATGATGAATCACCTAAGGCTGATCAGAGCAAGTATAGACCTATGATTGGTGGATTTCTATACCTAACTGCTACTAGATCAAATATCATGCATGCAGGTTATCTTGTAGCTATATTTCAAGAAGATCCTAAAGAAACACATGATGTACAATTATGAAGAGGATATTCAGATACTTAAAAGGAACTCTAGATTATGGCTTATGGTATCCTAAGGATATTTATTTTACACCAGTACTTATACAGATGCAAATTGGGTTGGTTGTGTTGATGACAATAAAAGTAAAAGTGGTGGTGCATTCTTTCTTGGATATAGATTAGTGGCATGGTTGAGCAAGAAGTAAGATTTAGTTTCTTTATCTACTATAGAGGCTGAGTATATTGCAGCAACATCATGTTGTATGCAGGTATTATGGATGAGACAAACATTGAAGGGTATCATATTTGTATATGATGATCCTATTTCTATCTTCTGTGATAATACAAGTGCAATTAACATTTCAAAGAATCCAGTGATGCACTCAAGGAAAAATCACATATCTATTAGGTATCACTTTTTGAGAGAGAAGGTTATAGACAATGTGGTGAAGCTTGAGTATGTACCTACAAAGGATCAGATTGCTTACATATTCACTAAGGCTCTTCCTAAAGATACTTTTGAGTATCTCCGGGAGAAGTTGGAGGTTATTGCCCCTCTTTTCTTGAACTCAATGCATATGGAGATGCATCAGTCTAGTGAATCTATGAATCTATCTCTTTTCTAGACTAGTTTTGGCGGCTACCTCTCAAGGGGAGTGGGTAGTGTCATTATTGTAGTAAGGAATGTTTTCATTATTGCTGAGTTACTAATTCATTTGGGTGTACTCCTAAGGGGGAGTATTCTAAGCAGGTACTTTGGTTCAGTGTCAAAGGGGGAGAACAATGCAAAACATTTTATCCTTTTCCATTGATTTCAAAGGGCCTGAGAAAGTATCATTCAAAAAAAAAAGTCATCAAAGGAAAGTGAAGCATGTTGTAAGAGGGAGATTGTATTCAAGAATGTTGTACAGGTTGTAGGTTGATGGTTTTTCACATTTTTTGTTTCCATCAATGACAAAGGGGGAGATTGTTTCAAGTATGAATACATGTTGTCATTGATATGGGGGAGATTTTTGCATGTATGAGGTTTTTGTCATTAGTGTCAACTATATGTTGAGGATATTGAGAAAATTGTGAAAAAGGAAGATTGATGCAGAGTGTACATGTATAGTTTATATTTTGAGGAATTTTTGTGAGTGCATGGGGCTATATTTTTATATTGTACTGTTTGATATGGGTTGGAATAGTGTAAAGTTTTGAAATGATGTCTCTGGTACTTGGTTTCTAAGTTCTTTTGAGAAAATTTGATAAATAGAGAAAATAGCGTTGTGCAGGTGTTTAGAATGTGCTCTGGGTTATGCTCCAAATTTCTTCTATATTGATGTTATGCTTGTGTAGTTCCTATATGTTGTTCAGGACTATCATTAGTTGGTATATCCAAATTTTTGGTTTCTAAATCATTGTACAAAGTGAGAAGTATTCACCAGTGTTAGAACTGGGTAATTCAGTATTATTTGATGTGGTCTAGGAGAAATACATTTTCTCTGCACTGCTCTACATCCTTGTTTTAGGACTTGTGGTTTTGAAGAATTTTTGATGGTGTTGTTCTCTTATCTTTGTCAAGAGGATTCAAGGTTTGGTGTTGTGGAAGACATGTTTTAGTGTTATAGATTTTCATTGTATCTGGCAATATTGTCTGATTGTACATAATGATTATATTCTTTAGGTGAAATCTATTGTAGAGGTTTTGGATGAATTTCAAAGTGTTCAAGGATTATTCTAGATCATGTTGAAGTGAATTGTTTTGTCTAGAAATTTTGGCTTTTGGATTGATTTGAGGAAGCGTGTTCTTAATGTTTTATTGTGTTTAACATGGGTGTTGGCCGAGCATGTGTTAATACTACATGTGAGGCTTGTGAAGCATGTTGAAGTGTGTCTGGATCTATTTGGTTCCTATTTAAGGATTTATGTAGGTCACCTTTGTTCCTATCCACTACAACAATGTTCAAGTGTCGACCTATTTTGAATTTGTATGTATAACAACTAGTTATCGACATTGAAGAAGGTTTTTGAGGATGAGGTCGATATAAATAAGTGTGGTGTTGTTGTGAATTGATGAATGAAAGAAGTAAGAAATAAGATAGATGCAAGATTGATTTAAGTGATGTGTGTGATGTGAATTTGAGCAAAGCAGTGCAAATTTCAATGTTAGGGTTCCTGAAGGTAGTGAGCTGAAGGCGTTTGAAATCATTCATGCAAGACTACAAAAGTGTGTGAGCAATTGTGGTGGATTCCTTGTTGCATTGAGAAGTATTCTTTGTGTAACATTTCTCTTCTATCTTCTTGTATTATTTTTATGGCAGTGAGCCCTAGCTATGAATCTCTTTGGACAGTGTTTCCTATTCTAGCAGTGAGCCCTTTTGTATCGATTTTTCTAATACTTATATTGTAAGCTAATCCTCACCATGGTTTTTCCCTCATTGGGTTTTCCACATAAATTTGGTGTTCGCTTATGCATGGTTTTGTGATTTCAGTTTTTGTTATGTGCATTTCTTGTTTAATCATACTAACATAATGAGGGTTTAATGAATGCTTGTGGATCTGATTACTATTGAGGGTTTTGAAGGTTTAATTTTCTACAACTAATTCACCCCCCCTCTCAATTGTCTTGTTCATTTCAACAAGATGCAAGTAAGATCTAAAAGTAGCATTCTAGTTTTTCTAGTAGTCAACAAAGGTAGAATTCAAATAAGTATTTACCTTAACCAAAATAAAAAATTTATTTTATCATTGAGAAGGACAATTGTAAAAATACGCCATTACCATGATTCATTAAAACTAAGGAGATTAACTTTTGGATTTACATTGAGCCTAACTTTTACCACAGCCTATGGAGAGGAAAATATTCAAAGGAAATATGTATAATGCACAATGTTTGAGATTTCAAAAATATTCAAATGAAACATTCTTCTTATATTAAATCAATGTACAAAGATACAACATGCATAAACAATACCATAAAATTACAATAATAGAATGTTATTTATATACCAACTTCTCTAAAGATAAACCAAATGGAACATTTCAAAAGGTCCTATAAAGCACATAATTTAATGGTTAAATGATTGGTAACTACTTTGGAAATTTATAAAATAAAAATAGCCTATTTTAAACCTTTGACCAATTGACATTAAAAAACCATTACTAAGCTATTTAATACTTGCAAGATGAATAATTAGTATTAAGTAAATGATTTAAAGTTCTACATTACTATAAGGAGAAAAAAATTGTAACTTAGAATAATATGAATGTTTTTAAATTAGCTAAACAATAAAATAAAAATATTAAATTATTGTTAGGTTTTATCTTTGTAAGTCTAGCTAAATACTACATAAGTAAAGAATCACATGTTCCATTATAAAATAGACTACTAAGATAGCTAACCTTATATTTTCTATTCAATCCTTGATCTAAGGTGCATATGACTTGATTTTTTTATTATAATTATGGGAGAGGGTTAGAAGTCTACCTTTTTTGGGTTCAATACTATCATTTTCAATACTTCCTTTCTCAACAAAATAAAATTTGATGTGTCTACTTTAACAAGGGATATGGAATTGTTCAAGGCATATGAGAAAGCTAGGTACAATTCCAAGAATTTAGATGCACTAACATCATACAAACCTTATCTACAACCACATCTAGAGTGACCAAGTTGGAAGAGAGGATCATAAACTCATTCTTGTTCAATCAACCTAATATTGATACCTTGTTATTGAATGCATCATTTGCATTGACGTACTTAATTATAATGAATAAATCTAAAAATTCTTGCCTAATTTTTGCAAGAGGTTAATTATGGAGCCAGTTAAGTATATCGAAAGAGGGAAAAAAATATTTGCAAGCTCTATAGGCTACAAGAGAGCCATGACCTTTAGAAACCCATAAAACCACCAAAATAAAAACTAACAAAAGCTAGAAAGGGTGGGTGGTGGCCCTCCAAAGTAATAAAACCACCAAGAAAATAAATCTCAATCCTAATTCTAATTGTTAGGAAAAAGGTGTTGTACACCTTGCACAAGAAAATAATTAGTTGACAATGTAAAATAAATATTTATTTGCGATGCATATTTAGGAGGTGTGTTAACTACATTAAATATATATTTAGGTCCACTTATAAATTTTTATGTGACTTTAGTTAAATTTAGTTTATGTATGGGTTGCACATGGGAAAAATATTTAATATTGGGGACTTAGTACCATAAAGTAAATGTTAGGGTCAATGGTTTTAAGGAACATGGTTTTAACTTACCACTCAAGATTTGTTTTTGTGAACTTGAATCTACAAAATAAAGCACATTTTCAGTGGCTCATATTGGTTTGTTAGCTAGTTGGTAATTTGGATTAGCTATTATTTGTGTTGAGCTCTCTTATTGAGTACATATGTGAATCATTACTTTGGACTTGTGGTTACATGAATGCATACATGGAAAATGCATTGAAGGAGCTTGATGTTTTATAAGTATTCATGGAGATTCTATAAGTGTATTATAATGATTCATATATAAATAATACATTAAGTGTGGATGATTTTTGAGGCTAGGTTTTTCTCTTTGGGGGTTTTCTAAACTTATATCTTGTGTATTATTGTGGTATGTCTTTGATAATTGTATTATGGTTATCTATATGATTGTATGCATAATTTTCTCTCATGGGTTTATGAAGGAAATGGTTTGATCAACCTAGTAAGTTCCTAACACTAATGGACACCATTATTATTTATTTATTCCTTATACACCAGCCTATATCATGGATTATGTGCATCCTCCATCCAACCATGTTGTCATGTGAACATGTGGATGTTTCCCAAGTTCAAATTATACAACAAAAAGTCTTAATTGTCTATTACCCCTCTTTATATACCCTTTTTAAAAATAAATAAATAAATAAAACTTAGGATTTGTTTTTAGGGGATGATTTTAGGCTTTTATAAATATAAATTAAAAATTATGATCTACAACTCTTATCAAGCTAGTTGTCAAATGAAATCTCCATGTGGCAATTATATATCTTAAATACAACTATATAAAAACACTGGTCCTTGTCAATTTTGAATTATTTTATTTTATGTTAGAATTATTTACTTAAAGGTTATTTTACTTAAGAATTGTTTTATATCATTTTTTGAAATTGTTGTCTCTAAATATATATTTTAACACATTTAGACTATGAAAACCCTTGATGCCATGAATTAGAATGCCTCTTAGCATAATAATAACAAAATATTATTCGATATAAATTATTTAATTTTCAATTTAGTATTATTGGAGTGGTCTTGGATTTAAAGAATTTTAATTTTACTTGGAAAGTGATCTCTTTTGCTAGAGAATTTCTATGTTATTTTATTTGAAAAAAATGTATATGATTTTTTTAACCTATTTTTTGGATTATATATATGGTGTTGAAAAATATACTCATTTTAAGATGGTTCCATCTACCTAGTTATAGTTAATCAACTAATCTAACTCTTATGAGAATATATTTCAATACATATAGATACACATTTCAAGTTTTTAATATATATAGGTATATGGGCTAAAATTGACTATAAAGTGCAATTTTTAAAAGGAATCTTAAATGTCCCAAGTCTTATGTTTGTGTATGTACCTATTATATAATGATTCCTTATTTAACCATGATATTTTGCAGCATTAAAAAATGGGGAAAATATGGATAACCTTAAAAAGATATTAAATCCATACATACTCTTTTTGACCCATCTAATTTAAAATTAGGATATCATGGATAAGTATATCTTCATTAACTTACTTAAGGAATACTTCCTTATATAATGTTTATCTATAATAATAACAATAAATAACAATGTTAAGAAAAAATGACTATAAGTATTTTGTTTATCAACGATCTTACAAATCTAGAAAATAAAATTAAGATATCTAAGTGTTTCATTAATGAATAAAACTTGTTATTGTTCCTTTACCTATCAAGTCATAATAGCATATTATAGTATGTACATATGACATATTTCCATATTAACACATTCATTGTTCGCATGATCATATTATATCCTACACGCAAGTTTTATTAAATTGAAAAAACACTATGTAATTTCTTATTTTGCAAAAAGATTTTTAAAAATGATTAAAGATCTAAGAATGGAAGTTATAGATTTCACAAATCTATTTTATGATAAATATCCAAACCTTAAAGCTTATTTTAACAAGATTTAGAGAAAAAAAAATTCACTTATTTATCAAGAATGTTGTAAAAAAACCGATGAAATAAAAATGTGAAGGGGGGGAATCTATTAATAATTCTTAAACTAAAAATATGCATGCAATTAATTTAGAAAGATAACACAGGGAATTCTAACATATCTATAATGATATGTAATGACTTTCTTTGAAAATGAAATTCAATTTATGAATCAACTAAATAGGGCTGAAATTAGAATGTTACTCTAAATCCAAATTTGTGATCTTGAATTCCCATCATCAAATATTGTTAAATATTTTTGGTTATATACGATAAATTATGATTAGAATAGTAGAATCAACATATATAAGTCATAACTAGTCACAAGATAATTCACTCTAGATTATAAAATGTTATTTTTATGAACTTAAACAAAGCTCTTAGAGCTTGAAAATAAAGATCATAAATTTCTAGGTTACCCATAATTTATTTATGTGTCATTCTAAAAAATAGATTACTACAATTATGTTATATGTGGATGATTTATTACAAGTAGTCTAGTTTTTCTCACCCACAAGTAAAAGTAAATTGGGTCAATTATTTGATATGCATAGACCTTTTTCATTATTTAAAATTTAAAAATATCATTAAAGGTATATCAAAACTATAAAATCAATTATGATCTTTATAATTCTTACGCCAAAAATTTAAATTTGTATGGTTATTATGATACTAAAAATGAGGTGATTCTATTGATATTAAATTCACGTTTTTTTATGTGTTCATAGATATGGTGACAATAATATCAAATGTATGGATTGAAACTTTAAAAAACAAAATAATAAACTATGGATTAGGATATTATTGGAATATTTTCATGTAGGTAATAGTGCAATTCCCACTTTATTATATGATAACCAAAGATATTTCTTCTCTTGCTAAAGGCTCATGTTCAAAAATAAAGTGCATTAAGTTTATGGGAGTAGTGTTTTATCATCATAGAATTACTCTCTAGTTCTATTAAAATTATTATTTATTGGAGCATATATTGTGATCATATAATCTATGCTTGAATCCCCAAAAACAAAACAAATCCTTTATAAAGTGCCTCTATTATAATGTGTAGCCCCAACAAGTTTCCATCGAGGGGGAGTGTACAAAAAAATAACACCTACTATCGGCTCTCTATATGTATTCCCTACGGGAACCTTGTATCTCTTCCTCTATATTTATTCTTCCATTTTTATAAGCATTAACTTGGCACTTGAAAGATCTATGGGTATTGGTAAGAATAAATAAATTTGTATTATATAGAAGACATACAAGAATTAATATTTTAATAAGAAATTGGTGTGATATTTCTTCATATCTGTCCTAAAAAAACTCAAAAATCCTATTGTGACCCTTTTCTAGTAAAATAAAAGAAATAGCAATGTCATTAGAAGAGTTAAAGAATCAATGACTTAAAACTATATTATTGTTGGCAACATGAGCATGATGATGTATGGTGTTGTCATTTATGGCAACCCATTGTAGAAGTGTTGGTATATTAGTATGCATATATTCCAAAGTAGACCAAGTGTTTTTGAGAAATTGGCTAAGTGTTTGATTGAGATAGTGATGTAACAGAGCATCGGTTTTCTGGTTCACATTGCTCTGCATTGCAATATCTTGTCATACATTTTTGAGGTGATAATGGTACATGTGTTGAAAGAATGAAGAAGGTTTTCATTAATGAGTTGGCATTGATGTCAACACTATATGATGAAAGGTTATAGGAAATTTATTTTGCAAAGCTCTCTTTCGGCTAAGTGTCTACACCGACAGCTTTAGCACATAATTCCCTCTGATATTTTGGTTCACATTTGTTCGCCCTATTATATCTACTTCTACAATTCTAGTATGTTGTTCATGGATGTCACTAGCATCTTATTTTAGAATTTCAATTTTTTTGGATAAGTGTTTCAAAAGTTGCAAGTAACAGAAGTTTGGTAGATATGATTTACACAGTTTTTTGTGTATTGGCTATTATCTAACTGGTTTGTATTCCTTCATGGATTTGAGTTAGACGTTGTTGTTTTTGAAGAATATTTTCTAATGACAATACATTGTATTTTCCAATGGGCGTGACTTTTTGTGGTCCACAGCCTATGGTGATGATCAATTGGAGTATTTTTCCTTTTGTTTCTATGTATGGCTAACTTGAGGTATGCAAAGAGTTATGAAGATTAAATACATGTTGTGAATGGAAAAAAAAGTTATAGGTCCATGCCAACCTATATTGCTTGTTTTTGGGCGTGAAGGAAATTTTAGTGTGAATTGGGTGCTAACAAGGCACGTTTTGTATAATTTGAGGCTACATCTAATTAGGTTGACCTACTTGATAGTTACGATGGAGTTTAGTACATATACAAGGTTGATTTGAGTTAATGAAGAAGATATTTTTTGATGTGAATATATCTAAATGCAAGCAGTGATGCGGAATCTTGTAGAATCAAGTAATAAGTTGTGAGCATTAAGAAAAGGTGTGTCAATACAAAGAAAATTAGAGACTTGTATTTTGAATTGATTAGAGTGTGTTATGTACTTCAAAGGAACTAAATTCAGCATATCTTAGATGTATTTCTCTTAGTTCAAATTATGGTTGTGAGACCACCTCTTTTGTATCTTTCTTTTCTTTGTGAACAATGAGTTCACTTGGATAGTGATTCCTCCTAGTAGTGAGCCTTTGTGTAATATCTTATAACCGGTTATAAGATATTGACATGAGTTAATCCTCGTTGTGGTTTTTCCTGCCTTGGGTTTTCCACATAAAAAATCTTGGTGTTCATGTGTTTTGTGTTATGGATTGTTAATGCTTTCATTCCTCATAACTATTAAGTGTTCTTTGAAAATTGGATGGATATTAATTGGGTGGTTTAATAGAATTTTGATTCACCCCCCCTCTTAGTATTCCATGTGTTCAACAATTGGTATTAGAGTTTGGTTCCTTGGAAGAAGCTTAACCATTTTGGGAAGATCTTGGAATTTGAACACATGGCTCTAAAAGTGATTTCTACTATTAGATACATAGAAGAAGATTGCATGTTTGACAAAGATGGAGAACTCAAAGTTGATCTTGAAGACCTAGACAAAATTGAAGTTAAAAATAGAGATCTAAAAGAAAATATTAAAGAATCAAATGACTTCATCAAAAAATTGAGAAAATCAAGAAATTCAGAGAAAGACATAAGGAGGTTAATGAACAATTGAAAAAAGCAAATGAGAACATCATTAGACTGAAAGTGAAAGTGGAAGAAAAGAAAATAATTGAGGAATGTCTAAATGCAATGGTAAAAAGAAATTCTAATGAATGTACAAAGCTTGTTCAAGAAGTGGTAAATCTAAGATTAAACCTAGAGAAAGCAAAAATCCATGAGGAAAAATTCAAGAGAATTTCTTCAATGCTTGATGAGTTAATTGCAGGACAGAAAACATCCAAAGATAAAGGTGGTTTAGGACTTGAGAAAGGAGAAAGGTAAAAAGAAGATCAGATACCTAATGTTGAGAAGATTGAAGATAAGAACAGCAATGGAAAGTCTTGGAATCAAAGAAACAATGTTAGAAGACCCGGCATCAAACAACCAAATGCTCAAAGGTACCCATATTTTAATGGTATTTTCTATTCTTGCAATAAACTTGGACATAAAGCAATAGAATGTAGAAGCAAAATGAATCAAAATGTTCCATGCTTTACTAGTCAATGATTTGCATGCAAGAGAGTTGCTCGCATAGAGCAAATGAATGTAGAATTCAAATGATGAATGCATACAATAGTGGTAGAAGGATTTAATCTTTCAACATGGTTACTGTTACACATGCTATGGCTTTGGATATAAAGCTAATCAATGCAGATCTAGAATGAATGAAAGGAATAAAGCTTAGAGAAATATCATATGCAATAGTTGCAACAAACCTAGACATATTGCTAGATTTTGAAGAAACAAAAATTCAAGGAAGGACAATCCGATAAAGAGAAATGAACCAATTAAAAAGATTGATTTGACTAAAGTAAAGAAGGAAATGCAAAATATTTGGAGAAAGAAAGAGGAACTTGAGAATAAGAAAGAATCATATATTAAAGATGAATTTGTACCACCCTCTGGTGCAGATGATTCCTTTGGGAATTGAACCTAGGCATTAGCTTAGGGGGAGAATTAACAAAAAATCACATAATCCCCTACCATTATGATGTGTCATGGATTGACTCAAAGATATGAAATAGATATGGACAGAATGGATCTTTTGGAGAAGAATTCGGAAGAAAATATACATTTGTAAATTTTTGCGAAGCGATTTAAGGTTTACTATTGCACAAAGAAAGTTTTACTAGCTTTACTATTTGGTGTATTCAATATGAATTTAGGGAAAAATTGAAAGGATTATATACCTATTCCTTGTTGATTTTATTCACTTTTATGCATTTGTACCAAGGAGTGTGAATTGAGGTGAATTCAAGAGTCCAAAGGAAATTTGAGAAGTAGAGCATTCGAACCCTAATTCTGGTTGAGCAAGAAAAAGGTATTTATCATTGTCCAAAGCTGAAATAGATTTTTTTTTTTCAAGCATTTGAATTTAGTAGAGATGGAAACACCTATAGTAATAAATGTGAGAAATCCCAACCGAAATTCAAGAAAAATCCCATGAAAGTGTTTGAGAACGATCCACTTGGTGCATTTTCAAGTATTCCATATAAGGTTTTTCCTACTAAGGATGTTAGGGAATACATTCATGAGAAAATGGAAGAATAAAGCCATACAATACTCACAGAGTTGTGGATAGACCATTTGATTGAATATTTTAAAATCAAACTTGAATATGAAAACCTAGTGAAGAAGAAAATGGATGGCTGGCAGTTGTTTCCATGCATCACCTCTGATGATGAGCTCAAGTATGTGAGAATTGTGCTGAGTAGAGTGCATGATGATTTCCTATGGACTAACATGCCTAGATTGATAACTAAGGAGGTCATAAGGGAGATTACTAGAATTTGTGACACCAAACCAGTACCTGTTCTAAAATCACTAAAGAACAAGGATGTCATGGAATTAATAGCTCAATCAAAGGTCTCTCACTCTAAAAACCATATAGAATCTTGTAGTAAGATATGCAGCTATGGTCATTAGATACAAGACATACTACACAAACAAAGAGAATTTGTGTCTACTACAATTCATGTAGCCCATGAAATGGTGGAAAAGGGAAAGGACTATGATTTCTATGAGTTGCTCTGACAATAAATTTTTGACACCGTGAAGCAAAATAAAGATAAGAAATATCCTTTCAAATTTGGTTCTTTGGTAGTTTTTCTACTATTTTATTTTCTGAAGGAGCTTCCAGGAAGAAGCGACATTATATGGAGTAGAAGCAAGCTTGTATCCCATCAAATATTTGAACATCTACGTAGCATTGGTGATATGAAAGCTCAAGCTAAGGCACCTACTGCTTTCTTTGTAGTATTTCAAAAATGAATGCATGAATGAGTGAGGATCCCCAAGTTTGCAGTGGAGAAATATCGAGATGATATCATATTTTTGGTCAAAATTGATGAATGCATCATTGAGGTTGTGGAACCCAAAATTGTCTAGATTCAACCTTTAAGATATGAGATCACTGAAAATGAAGTAGATGGTTATGTCGGTATGTTGCTGAGTAGTCCTAAGGACCCTACTCAAGAAATACATGGAACATGTGAGGACAAATCTATAAAAGTGCACAATGAACTAAGAAAGCCTAAAATAAAAAGGAATGTGGATAAAATGGTACATAAACATTTCAAGGATAGAGGGTTCACATATCAAAAAATATTAAGAGAAAAAGAAAAGGGAGAAGCAAGCACAACAAGTGGGACCACTGGACCTAGAAGATTAGGAAGAACTGCTTCCACTATTCCCCCTAGTACTCAACAGCCCTTTGGATCGGTTTCTACCTCCAGTAGAACAAAGAGAATGGATGCCAATGCTCTAGTAAGAGAACCCTAGGTGGATGAGGCGTTGAGGCCTAGAAAGAGAAGGAAAACTACTATGGCAGCCTCTACTGCCACTGCATCAAAAGAGTAAAAGAAAAAGCTAGGAGAGAAAAGGACTTAAGTGTACAATCTTAAGAGGAAGAGGAAGAGGAAGAAGACTCTCTAGTGACTTCCAAAATAAGTGTTGTTTCAAGGAAATAGAGAATAGATATTTTTGATAATTCTGATGATGAAATTGAGAAGGAAAACGAATCCTTTCAGATAGATGCACATAAGTAGGTGAAGGAAAGAAAGAAAAAGAAATCAAACACAGTAGAACCTAAGAAGAAAAAGAAGACACCTATAGAATGACAGCTCAGTCCAATGAAGTTGGACACATTATTCAAAGGTATGTTGCATGATGAGAGGTTGGAATAAACTGCAACATTATATGAAAAGGAAAATGAGGAGAATAGAGCCACAATGATAGAAGCAATCGTCAAATTCATTATCACAAAGGAGGAAGATATGGAAAACATTAGGAAGAAATTTCCTAATGTTGTGTGGAAAATCTTGTTGGAAAGAAGAAAAGAAGTGAAAGAAAGGGAAGAGAAGCTCAAATTAGATGTTGTGGAGAAAATTGGATTTTCTCTATCTGATGTTGACAAGGTCACACTAGCCCAAGTACTTAGTGAGGAATTCAAATCGAAATGAAGGATCACACTTAATGGGAAGAGATCGAGATCAAATTGAGAAAATGTAGAAGGAAACAAAAGAAAAAGTTACTGATATTGCACAGAAGTATGGCATGATTTTTTTTCCTCTACCAGCAAGGGACAAGATCCAGCAAATGAAAACATAGGTGCTACTGATATAGAAGAAATTCTTGATAATATTCCTCTAAATACAGATGAGCCAATGCAAGAGATTGTTGAAGATGAGGATATTGTTGATTTAAGAGAGTAAACCACAAAGGATAACACTTCTATTCCTCTGGTAACTCAGAAGATTGTAGATCAAGGGAACCCAGAGACATTTGTTCCTCTAAGAGATACATAACATAACAGTAGTGAAGTTAAGAAGCATGATATTATCAAAGAGAAAAGGTATGAGGATGAAGAGAATCAAGAAGGAGAAGGTGATACAAATGAATATAATGCACAAGGAAATAAGGATAAGGATGAAGGAGATGAAGAAAAAGATAAAGATGATCTCTGGTGAAGACGAAGAAGAAAATATTGAAGAAGAAAAAAAGGTTGAAGAAGAAGAAAAGGTTGAAGAAGAAGAAAAGGAAGAAGAAGAAGAAGAAGAAGAAGAAGAAGAAGAAGAAGAAGAAGAAGAAGAAGAAGAAGAAGAAGAAGAAGAAGAAGATGAAGATGAAGATGAAGATGAATTTTTTGATATTGGAAAGAATGAAGAAGTGGAGAATTCTAAGGATTTACCTAAGCCCTTTGATGAATCCTCCTTCGATAATCATTTGGAAGGATTGTTGTCTAAACACTTGAAGTTTCAATTGGTTGTTTCTTCTCAATTAATGGACTTGCCCATGCAGCAAGGTAGTGTTGATTTAGACAAAATACCTCCTATACACAAATTGCAACTAAGTGATGTGTTTAGTACATTTTCAAGAAAAGAGATCATTGAAAAATATCAAAAGAGCAGTGAATTAATAGATGAGGTTGTAAAGGAATTGCAGAAGATCATTCTTGGAACTAATGTTGATACATCTTTACATGTGATGGAAATTTTCAATTTTTTATTTGATTCCTATAAGGAATATGCCTCTGAAATAAAAAAACAAGTAGAAACAAAGGTTGAATTAAGTATTATAGAGAAGAATTTGATGGATATCACAAAAAAATGTGCATCTCCACATACAAAAGTTGAAGAATGCTTGAAAGAAGTACTAGCCTACAAGGGTGATGCAAAAACACTATTTTTGTATTGCATGAAGTGGACAGATGTCACACAAGGGATAAAGGATGAAATGGACTTGATTAAGTCCCAGATAGCCAATGCATCAAAAGCTTATGATCCAACATTAGATAGAGATGATAAGACATGGACTGCTATAGTGGACTTGCATGATAGATTCTTCACCTTGTAGATTCAGAAGGAAGAGATTATCAAGCAACTTGCAAAGCTAAGGGACTTAGTAAAAATAGAGCACAAACCAATTTCAAGTGCCCCTACTAGTACTAACAAAATTTCAAAGATAAATCCTACACCTAGTATTGTCGAAGAAGGAGAGGAAAAATTGATAGAGCTTGAGTCTCTACATAGTGTGCTTGCAATAGCGAAGAAGAGCTGGGAAGAAGGAAAATCTGCTTGGAAAGCCATTCTTCAGAAGCTTTAGGGGTCAACATCTTTGGGTTGACCATTTCTATTTCTACATTTCTTTCAGTTTTTCATGTCTTCAGATTCATTGTACATATGGGGATGTATTAGGAGTTTTTGGTTAACTTCGTAAGGGGGAGCTAGTTTAATTTATACATATTCCTTGAGGGGTGCACCCTTTTCCCTTGATGTCAAAGGGGGAGAGATACTTGTGGAGAGATACTTGTGGAGAGATGCTTGTAGAGAGATACTTGTAGAGAGATACTTGTAGAGAGATACTTGTAGAGAGATACTTGTAGAGAGATACTTGTGGAGAAATGTTTTGTTTTGGCACATGTTTCCATCAATGACAAAGGGGGAGATTGTTGAAAGAATGAAGAAGGTTGTCATTAATGATTTTTCATTGATTTCAACACTACATGATGGAAGGTTACATAAAATTTATTTTGTAAAGTTCTCTTTTGGTTAAGTGTCTACACCAACAACTTCAACATGCAATGCCTTCTAGTATTTTTGTTCACATTTGTTTTCCCTATCATATCTAATTTTGTGGTTCTAGTATGTTGTTCATGGATGTCACAAGCATCTTATTTTAGAATTTAGGTTATTTTGGATAAGTGGTTCAAAATTTGCAAGTAACAAAAGTTTGATAGATATGGTCTACACAGTTTTCTGTGTACTATCTATTATCTAACTGGTCAGCATTCCTTCATGGATTTGAGTTAGATGTTGTGGTTTTGGGAGAATGTTTTCTAATGACAGTACATTGTATTTTCTATTTGGCATGACTTTTTATGGTCCAAATATCCTATGGTGATGATCAGTTGTACTATTTTACTTTTTGGTTTTATGCCTAGCCGACTTGAGGTATGCAAAGAGTTGTGAAGATTAAATATATGTTGTGAATGGGAAAGTAAGTTGTTATAGTTCCATGCCAACCTATATTTCTTTTGTTTTAGGTGTGAAGGAAATTTTAGTTTGAATTGGGTGTCGACAAGACACATTTTGTATAATTCGAAGCTACATCTAATTAGGCCAACCTAATTGATGTTTGTGATGGATTTTAGTACATATACAAAGTTTATTTGAGTTGATGAAGAAGAGATTTTTTGATGTGAACATATCTGAATACAAGCAGTGATGTGAAATCTTGCATAAACATGCAAATAAGTTGTGAGCATTGAGAAAAGGTGTGCGAATATAGAGCAAAGTAGAGACTTGTATTCATAATTGATCACAATGTGTTATGTGCTTCAAAGGAATTGAATTCAGCATATGTTAGATGCATTTCTCTCAGTTCAAATTCTAGCTATGAGGCCACCTCTTTTATATCTTTCTTTTCTCTATGAACAGTGAGTTCACTTAGACAGTAATTCCTCTTGGAAGTGAACCTTTTTATAATATCTTATAGCCAATTATAACATATTGTGAGTTAATCCTCATCATGGTTTTTTCTACCTTGGGTTTTCCATGTAAAAAATCCTGATGTTCATGTGTTGTGTGTGTTATGGATTGTTAATGCTTTCATTCTACATAACTGTTAAGTATGCTTTGAAAATTAGATAGATATTAATTGGATGGTTTAATAGAATACTGATTCACCCCTCCTCTTAGTATTTTGTGTGTTCAACAATTTTTTGAAGGATTCTATATCCAAAGTTTCAGGGTTTTGTGTCTTCCACAGTAGAAGATATTGATGAAAAAGTATCGGGCTAAGCAAAGACAATTACAATAGAAAAGTTCATGTTGGAAATATTCCATCGTGGATGATCATTGTGTTGTGTGGATTTTAGGAAGTGCTTGAAGATGTCAGATGTGTGTGTACTCTAAGTGTGAAGTGGTTTGGTGGTATGTGTTTCAAGTTTTGGGATGAATAGTTGGTTCATTCAGTTGTTGCTTCACCAATTTTATTGTGCAGTGTCGACCTAAGTTTTTTAGGGCTATGTAGAACTAAAGTATGTATGAAACAGAATCATAGGAGTATATATAGGTCATGTTGACCTATTTTGGTGAAGAACACACTTCGGTTACTTCCCACAAGGTATGTGTGATGGATTTTTGAGGTGTCTGGTTATGGTGTCACACGTTTCATCTAAATAGGTTGACCTAATTGATGATATGATTATTTACAGAATATATGCATATACAGAGGGCCAATTTAGTGTGTAGTATGAGATAAGAGATGTGAGGCGTATAGTGAAGTATGAAATTTGATAGTGGTGATCTTGTGACAATGGGGAATGAAGTGTGTTAAGTTATTTTTATGAGACTAACTGGAATTGTATCTTTAGCATATAGCAAATGCATTCTAAGCATTTAAAATTTTTGTAGTGAGCCATCCTTTTGTATATCTTTTGTAATTCTAGAATAAGTGATCTTCCTTAGGTAGTGAGCCTCCTATAATATATTGTAACTGATTATGATATATTGTGAGCTAATCCTCACTTCGGTTTTTCCCTTTCAAGGGTTTTCCACATAAATTTGGTGTTCTTGTGTTGATTTTTGTGATGCATTCTTTAATGATTCCTTCCCATTTTTTCAATTTATTGAGATGTTTTGAATTCACTTTCAAGTTAATGAATTTTAGGGAATATTGATTCACCCCCTCTCTCAGTATTTTGGGTGTTCAATATTTGGTATCAAAGAAAGGTTCTTTTAATTTTCTTAGTAGCTGAGGTAGATCTTGGAGGTTGAACACATGACAACCAGGAGATATCCTATCCCTCTAGAAGAGATTATTATGGAAGGGTTTGTTGAATAAGACTATGAATTTGATATAGAAGGAGAGCTCAAATCTACTCTTGATGACCTAGATAAAGCATAATGTGAGAATAGAGATATGAAAGAAACACTTAAAGAAGCAAATGAATGTATCAAGAAGTTGAGGAATCAAGTCAAGAAAGTTATAGAGAAACTAAAGGAAACAAATGAGAAAATTAAACAATCAAATGAGACAATCACTAATCTGAAAGTGCAAGTTGAAGAAGGAAAAAGAGTTGAAGACTACTTGAATGCCAAGTTGAAAGAAAAATATATAGAATGCTCAAAGATTGAAGAAGAGGTTGTGTCTCCAAGGAAAGATCTAGAGAAAGAAAAGAGTCAAGAAGAGCTCCACCTTGCTTGATGATATGCTTGCTATTCAAAGGCCTATGAGGACAAAGAAGGATTAGGATTTGAAAAATGAGAAAGCTCAAAGGAAAATTAGATTCCAAACAATGTTGAAAAGGAGAATAATAACAAAGGAAGACTAGAGATAAGAAGAGAAATATCAAACATGTTTGGAACCAAAAGAAATATTTCAAGCAGCCTCCTATCAAATAATCAACTACACAAAGGTACCCATATTTTAATGGTTACTGTTATTATTGTAATGAATTTGGACATAGAGTTGTAGAATGTAGAAGCAGGATGAATCAAAATTTTCAATCATTTTCTAGTCAATGATATGCATGCAATATATTTGGTCATAAGGCTAGTGAATGTAGAAGACTCATGATGAATAGTTAAAATAATGGTATGATGCCTCAATCATTCCACAGTTACTGTTACACATGTAATGGGTTTGGGCATAAGGCTTCTGAATGCAAATTTAAAATGGAAAGAAGTTTGCTCCACAACAAAGTGTCACATGTTATAAATGCAATAAACTAGGACAAAACTAAGTTTTTCATAGGAAAGAATGTGAAACCCTCCATTCCACAAAAGAAGATTGATTTGGCTAAGTTAAAGGAGATGAACAAGATCTAGAAGAAAAAGGAAGAGAATGATGTGAAGAATGATCCTATGCCAAATTTTGGTGCAGATGTTTCCACTGGAAACTAGTAGAAAGCATTTGGCTTAGGGGGAATTTAAAAAAAAAAAATCTAAACCCCTGCCAAA
This sequence comes from Sequoia sempervirens, assembly GCA_007258455.2. Taxonomy (NCBI): domain Eukaryota; kingdom Viridiplantae; phylum Streptophyta; class Pinopsida; order Cupressales; family Cupressaceae; genus Sequoia; species Sequoia sempervirens. The sequence goes on from VDFB02373365.1 coordinate 45,356,371, forward strand.
GATGAGATGTCGACGTCTTTAGCATACCGATGCATGTATAAGTTGTTTTGCTTAATCCATTGGTGAAATATCTGGTGAGAAATAACTTGGTGCTAAGATTTGTAGAATGTTTGGGAGGCCTTGTGATGATACAGTGAAGGCTTGACATTATTTGACCTAACTTTTCACTGTTACATTTAATTTTCTTTTTAATTCATAAATAAAGTGTTTATATTTCATTTTTCACATTCTAACAGATGTTTTTGTTCAATAATTTGAAGAGGAGAGCAGAGAAAATGGGATCTAAAGTGTTGAACGAAATCCTATTAGAAAATTTCCATGAGGTATTTACAATTTCTTGCAAACTGTATCTCAGAGAAGTTCATAATATTTACTCCTCGGGTTATTGATGTGCTTGAGAGGTCGAGGTCTAAATTTAAGAAGCATTTGTACAAATCAATGGAAATGGATAAAGAAGGGGTGTTCTCTAGGGTTCCTTCAAATGTGTTGCACATACAAGATACATGAATTTACATTCATTTGAAGATGGATGAATATGATCACTTGAAACTGGAAAAGTTTAGGGGAAAAGTGTTAATTGGAGATATTTCAAGTTGAAACCAGAGTATGCATGCTTGATAGAGAAACAGTTGGATGTGTGAATAGAATTTCCTAATTTTTGCTATGATAATGAGTGGGTGAATTCTATTCTAAGCATAATTCATGATAAATTATGTGGTTGGACATGTCAAATATGATAACCAAAGAGGCAATTAGGGTTGTTACTGATTTGAGCTCCTCATGACTTGTCCCAATATTGAAGGCAGAAAAGAATGACAAGCATGCCCTAACAATGAATGGCATTGAAGATCCAACGGTAAAATATGCTAGAATGATGATTGGTTACAAGATATTTTACACAAATAGAGAGAATTTTGTCACTACCACCGCGATACACATGGCTTATCAGATGGTGAAAGAATGAAAAAGCTTTGATCTTTGTGAGATCCTATGATAACAGTTGCTGGAAAATTTATAAAAGACTAAGGATTCAAAATACCCTTTTCCAGTATGGTACTCTTATCATTTGCTTAATGTTTTACTTTATCAATGAGTTTCTTGGAGTAAAAAATGTAGTATGGCAAGATAATATTCCTGTAGTTACTCAAATTAGAGATCATTTGAGGATATTTCCTAGTAAAGACTCTTATGATTCAATGTTGTGGGGATCCTTTAAACGTTTTCAAGCTTAGATGCAAGAGAGAGAAAGGATTCCAATTAAATTTGCGGAAAAGTATAAGAATGAATCAACTTTTATGGTTAGCAAAGATTACTGCTACATGGAAGTAGTTGAACCCATAACTTTTTGGGTTCTAGAGTTTCCTTATGAGGTAGATGAGTCTGAATGCAATAGTCTTGTAGAGAGTGTATTGAGTAAACCTAGAGATACAATAATTGAAAGGTTTGGTACTTATAAAAATAAATCAATTAAAGAGAACCTAGAAAAGATGAAGAAGGATATTGAAGAAAAGGTTGAAAAGATGAAATTTGAGTTGGAAAAGGAGTTTGGTACCCCTATGGACCCTACGAAGAAATCCAAATGCACATCTACTCCTCTATGGACTTGACCAAGAACAAGAAGGTTAGGTAGGACCTCAACCTCCACACCTAGTATTACAAATCCCTCCAAAACAAAACCAACAAGAGGTTTGAAGAAGATAGACACATCTAGCCTTCTTGAGCAACAAAAGGATCTAAAGAGAAGAAAGAAAGAAAAAGAAACAACAGTTAGGTATATCAATCTAGAAGAAGAATAGGAAGAGGAAGAACATCAATTGATCTGAAAAAGGAAATAAAAAGTCTCTCAAGAAGATACTGGTTTAGAAAAGGGAAAGAATAAAAAGGATACCCCTCTGATCTATGAGCATAGTCTTATGAAGTTTGATGCACTATTTAGTGTTATAGAAGAGTTTGGAATCTTGAAGGATATAGCTAAAATGTATCAGGAAGCCAATAATGCAAATAAGGAAACAATTGAAGAGGTCATTTTCAAATACATGGTGGCATTTAATGTTTTCCTAGGTGAGATAGAGGATCATTTATTGGATGATTTAAAAGGTTTATTGAGTGTAAGAAGACAAGAGGCAATTGTAGAAAATGAAAATATGAAAAAAAATTCCTTGGAGAAGATTTGTTCCTCATTATCTCATGAGGAAAGAGCTCAGTTGTGTCAGTTGTGTGCCCAAAAATTCAAGACAAAACAAAGAGTAAATACTCTTATGGGTAAAGACAAGGATGATATAGAAAATTTAAGGAGAGAAACATTGCAAAAAATTGAAAATATTCTTAAAGAATTGGGATCCTCTTTGAGTGATGAAGATCAATTACAGCTAGACACATCCCTCCAGAAAAGAAATGAGCCAGTCAATGAGCATCATGAGCAAGAAGATATGTTGACAGATAACACCCCTCTAGATGTGGAGATAACTACTGAGAAGAGAAAAGAAGATGAGCAAGGAGTCATAGAGAAGACTAAAGCTCAAAAGGAACAAACTATCCCTCCTTTGGAAGTTGAGAATATTTTAGAAGAGTGTTCTAGAAGTGGAGAGAAGGAGAAGAATGATACACAAGGAGAAGAAAGCACTAAAACAAGTTGTGAATCCTCTAAAGCCTCTGAAGATTCATTCAAAGATCTTTTAGATATGTAATTATAGTTTCAACTAGTGGTGTCCACAACTATTACAAATTCCTATGCAATAAGGTCAAGTGGATATGGATAGGATCTCTCCTCTCCATAAATTTAAGCTTGGCGGTGTATTTCATGCCTCCACAAGAAAGGAGATACTTCAAACTCACCATAAGAGGATAGAGTTGGTTGATGAAGTTGTCAAGGTGTTGCAAGAAGGCCTTCTCAGAGTATCCACTGATACTTCTTTATCAAGTGTATAACAATTGAAATTATTGCTAGATTCTTTTGAGTACTCTGTTGGTCTAGAAGAGAAGATTGAAAGGGAATCAACAAAGAATTTAGATGATAAGAGGATAGTTGATGCCTTAGATAAGTGTGGTACTACTCACACCAAGTTGTAAGGAAACAAGTGAAGGATGTTCAAAAGTGTTTGGAGGAAGCCAAACAATTGTTTCTATTTTGTTTGAAATGGCCAGTGTCTACAAAGAACATAAAGGATCAAATTGACTCAGTTGAGTCTTGAATTTCTCAGGCCTCTAGTGTGTATGATCTAGTGGATGATGGGGATGGAGCAACTAGAGTAGTCATTAAAAATCTGCATGGTCAATTCTTCTTACTGCAGGAACAAAAAGAGAAAATCATAATGCAGTATAGTCAACTTTGAGATATGGTAAGTGTAAAGCTTACTTCTTTAACTAGAGTTTTGGCCAATGTGGAGAACATTGTGCAAAAGAAAATAGTGCCTAGTTCTTCGAAAGAAGAAGAAGACCTCTATATGTAGTTTGAAAACTAGAGTTACATGTTGGTTTTTTCCAAGAAGGGTTGGGAGGTTGGCAAGAAAGATTGGGAGGAACGCCTTGCAAAATTAAAGGCATCATATCAAGCCATATTATCCTCATCTAGTTAATGTGTACATTTTTTAATTGTATAGTCAATTTTTGATATCAATGTACATTTGCGAAGATAGCAGATGGTGTTATAGTACAATTTTATCTTTTTGTTGATGGATAACATAGATAGGGGGAGTTATTCTCATGTAGATAGATTAGTAAGGGGATGAAATACGAATTTACTACCCTTTTCCCTTGATGTCAAAGGGGGAGTGAAGTGGAGAAGTGTGTTGCCATCAATGATAAAGGGGAATATTGTTGCAAACATGAGCATGATGATGTATGGTGTTGTCATTGATGGTAACCCATTGTAGAAGTGTTGGTATATCAGTATGTATATAGTCCAAAGTAGACCAATTTTTTTTGGGAAATTGGTTGTGTTTGACTAAGATAGTGATGTAATAGAGCATCAATTTTGTGGTCTACATTGCTCCACAAGTTGAAATATCTTGTCATGTGGTTTTGAGGTGATAATGATATATTTTGAAGGATTCTATATCCAAATTTTCAAGGTTTTATGTCTTTCGTAGTAGAATATACTGATGACAGAGTATTGGGCTAAGCAGAGACACAATTACAATTACAAGGTTCATGTTGGAAAGCTTTGTATTTCACAGTGGATGATCATTGTGTTGTGCAGATTTTAGGAAGTGCTTGAAGATGTTAGATGTGTGTGCACTTTGAGTTTCAAGTGCTTTGGTGGTATGCATGTCAATTTTTGGGATGAATAGGTTGTTCATTCAGTTGTTTATTCACCAATTTTATTGTGCGGTGTTGACCTAAGTTTTTTAAGGTTGTGTAGAACTAAATTATGTATGAAGCAGAATCATAGTACATATAGGTCGTGTTGATCTATATTGGTGAAGAACACACTTCGGTTACTTCCCACAAGGTATGTGTGATGAAGTTTTGAGCCATCAGGTTATGGTGTCACATGTTTCATCTAATTAGGTTGACCTAATTGATGATATGATTGTTTACAGAGTATATACATATAAATAGAAGGTCAATTTAGTGTGTAGTATGAGATAAGAGATGTGAGGTGTGTAGTGAAATGTGAAACATGACAGTGGTGATCTTGTGACAATGAGGAATGAAGTGTGTTAAGTTAGTTTTATGAGCCTAACTGGAACTGTATCTTCAACATATAGTAGATGCATTATAACCAGTTCAAATTATGGTAGTGAGCCATCCTTTTGTATATCTTTTTTTAATTCTAGAAGAAGTGATCTTCCTTGAGCAGTGAGCCCTCCTATTTTTTGGATAGTGAGTCCTTCGAGTAGTGATCCCCTCAAGAAATGAGCCTCCTATATGTTAGAATCCAAGATCACCTGCATGCAAGATGGATACCTGTCACATGCAAAAGATATGAAGAACCGAAAAAGATGTTCTCTGTAAACCTCTCAGTAAAAATGCATTAAGAGAATCGATTATTACAAAGTGATCAATCCTTATGAAGGAGATCAAGAAACCCTAAAAGGGAAACCCTAAATGAAACCCCTAGTGTGCACACTTAATAATTAATAATTAATTATTAATGTGCCTAAGTTTAGCTTAAGTAATAAAGAGGAATAAGTGACTTAATTAATTAATCAATGTGATGTAATTAATTAAGCATAATAACTTATTACTCTAACACCCCCCCTTAAGATGAACTTAGGAAGAAGCTAAAACACTAGAATAAGATGCATGAAAGCAAAGATGGGTCCCGGCAACGAGGCCTGATCAGGTACCCATTTACAATGCAAGAATGGAGTAGAGAAGGAAAAACCCAGTGGGACAAAACCCCCCTTACAATGAGATAACATGCTGCAAAGAAGCACTGGAAGAACTCTGTAGAGTAACACTAGAACTTGATATAGGCAAGCAAGGAAATATTCTTCTGTATACTACTGAAACCGGATGAGAGTCACTGATTGACTCAAGGAATCATGATAAAGCAACAGAAAACCCGATGCCACGGAACACTCAAAAACTCCAAACGGGAACAACCCTGGAATCTATGAAGTAGCAAGCAATTATTGAATGATGTATTACTGAAAACGAAGTGCAAAGATGCAAGATGCACTCTCCCAACTGCCAAAATATCCAAGTAATCGCCAAACAACCCATCGGGCCAAATCTAAACAAAGTGATAAACCTGGGACAGATACAGAAAAATTGCATGGACAGCAACATAGAGCTCCTCAATACCTTTCTGACGCTTCAAACGAGGCGAAAAACGGAGATCGTGGCAAAAATTTATGAGCTCGGAAGCATAAAAATTACATCTAACTTCAAACAGAAATAAATGCAGTAAAACAGAAAAATACTATAAAATAAACTGCCCCAAACAAAAGTGCTCGGAACCACCTTTCCGGCGATATCTCGTTTGCCCGATTTCGATACCGTATGCCCAAGTTATGACTAAAAGAAAAAAAATTGCTCTTTTAGAAAAAACTAGGGTTAGGAAGGGCAAAGAGCGGACGGCCGTACGCTGACATCATGCTGACATCAGCAGTTCGCGAGCATAAATTTGATGGCCATCTGGCCGTTGCCGCAAAAAATCGGCCTCCTACAAAAAGTTTTCGGCTGCTGGAATATGCTCTGAAATTCCTGGAATATTCTGTAACTCATCAGATTGGGCTTTGGCTCCCAGATCTGCATATGACTGGGGCCTGGTAAGAGGAGCACCACGGGGGCGAATGTTGAGCTGCAGGCGGGGAGAATCCAAGGCAATGGCGATGGTGGGGGCCGCTGGTGGCGGCGGAGATTATGGGCGGTGGGCGTCCTGGCCGCCTGGTGGCTGCCCGGCCGCCGGGTGGCATCTTCATTTATACATAGAGCGCCGGCGCAAATTCCAAAAAACATTTTTTTAATTTTTTTTTTGATTTTCGTGCACCGATCTACGTGTTGGGGAGGCCGGACGGCCCTCGAGAAATTTTTTTTGCCTTCTCGACCAACTTGCACCAAAATAGACAAATTTTATATGAAAATGGGGGTTTTTGGGCGTTGCGACTCAATGGCGAGGTCCGTTTTGTCCCTAAATGCCCAAAAAATTAGGCTACCCCCAGATTCAATCAAAAAATTGCCTGTGGAAACCCTTGCACTTGAAACTCACAGAGAGGCCATATCTTCAGATCACGAACAAGCAGCTGCAGGTCTGGAGCTCTGATACCATGTTAGAATCCAAGATCACCTACATGCAAGATGGATACCTGTCACATGCAAAAGATATGAAGAACCGAAAAAGATGTTCTCTGTAAACCTCAAGAAAAAATGCATTAAGAGAATCGATTATTACAAAGTGATCAATCCCATGAAGGAGATCAAGAAACCCTAAAAGGGAAACCCTAAATGAAACTTAGTGTGCACACTTAATAATTAATAATTAATTATTAATGTGCCTAAGTTTAGCTTAAGTAATAAAGAGGAATAAGTGACTTAATTAATTAATCAATGTGATGTAATTAATTAAGCATAATAACTTATTACTCTAACACTATAATCTATTGTAACCGATTATGATATATTATGAGTTGATCCTCACTGTGGTTTTTCCCTTTCAAGGGTTGTTTTCCATGTAAATCTAGCATTCGTGTGTTGATCTTTGTAATGCATGCTTTAATTGCTCCTTTCTATTTATGCAAGTTCAATAAGATGCTTTGAATGCACTTTTAAGTTAATGAATTTTAGGGAATACAGATTCACCCCTTGTTCAACAATTACATGATATTTAAATAGGAATTAATTCTATTAACACACTTTTTGATCATAACCAATGTTGTATCTATATTGGAAAAAATCATGCTCACCATCAAAGGATAAAAACATCAAGGGAAATATTTCTTCATTCAATAAAAATCTCAAAATAGAGATATTTCTTTGCACTTTTGTCAAACAGAATATCACTTGTAGATATTTTGTGTAAAAACTATGTAAGATTGAATTATCTAAATTCAAAATAATGCTTAAAGGGGTGTCACATCCTAATGGTCGGCCCATTTAATAAATAAGCCTTATGGGAGTTTTTGTAATCCTTCTCTCTATAATTCTTCCACTTTTAAAGAATTGTATTAAATAATGCCTATTGGAAATATATAAAGAACTTGGTGAGGACTTATTTGAGGATAACTAAACTCCAAAAACAATTTTATAAGACATCACTAAAGCATCTATTGGTGTGAACATGGTACTTTATCTAGCCACTTAGAATTTAGGACCCATTCACACTTTAGTCTTAAGCTTACTTAGGTTATTTTTTTCATTTTTGTCTCAATTCATAGGATTAAGACACTTGGCACAATCCTATTAGCTTTATGGATTTTCCTTTGCTAATATAGAAAGGTTGTGTTTTTCAATATGTCATTATAGTAATTTTCTTTGCACCTCTTAATTGTGAAAGTTTTTTGGGCTTTTTCTGGTAGATTGTTATACTTTGGGTTCCATCAATTATCCATCATGATATTAGAGCTCAAAATCAACAAACCCGTTCTCAAAATTTGAGGGTTTTTACCTTATGGTTTTATAGAAGGCCTCCTAAAGAAACAAATCTCACCATCCACTTTGAAGATCCAAAACCCTGAGATCAATTATCAATTTGCCAAAATCTAAGACAAAAAAAAGTTACCAATTTTTCAAGGGCTTTTAAATTTGTGCAAGAAAATTTTGTACATTTATATGAAATTCATACCTTCATATAGATTTCTACTAGGTTGTATATTATATAAACTTCCATTTAGCTCTTGTATAGAAAACTAGTTTTTTCAACCTTTGAGTAGGTTTCCATTGAGTTTTTTCCATTAGTGACATTTTTTTCTTATAGTAGTGAAATTAAAAATAACATTGTTTTCAAACTTTTTTCGATGCTTTTTTTGGTAGTGCTCCATATTCTGGTGGTCCAAATTACAACCATTAGGAAGGGGCTATTTTTTTCTAGCCCCTGGTCCTCTCATAGTTGACTAGCCTTAGTCATGGCCAATGCTAAGGGGCTTCAAAACCTTGCACATGCACCTAGGTAGAGCCACTAGGTAATCTGAGAATAATGAATCCCACTTTTTGGTCAAAGTAGGACATTAAAATCATTATTTTAAACTAAATCTTCACTTTATGAGACTTATAGTAGTTAATCCATTAATAATTTGAAGATGATACAAACTAGTGATTTTTGAGAATTTATGTGTAGATTCTAAATATATATTTTAATTTTTTTTTTAAATAAATTGTGATTTTTTCAATAAGTTTTAATAAATTATTTTTATAGTAAACAATACTTTTTTTAAAATGACATTTATGTCATAAAGCATAACTTCTTTTCTAGAAACTTGGATAAAAAAAATTTTAAAATGTAGATTTGTAACATCAATATCTAGTGCATGGATACTTTTCCATGATTTTTTTTAATTAATTTTTTAAGTTAATTATAATTTGAACATAGGTGTATGTCATATTGCATAACATATTTCATATAATTGAAATTCAAATTAATTTTTTTTGCTGAAACAAGGACATCAATAACTAGTGCAAAAATATTTTTTGGAATTTTTGCAATAGTTTACTATTTTTCCACATGTGTAGAATAAAAAACTTAATGTTCAGTGAAAAACCTATATTCAGTCAAAATTAGAAAATAAATACATACTAAAATAAAAATATATTAGAATTATACTTGTTGGAAAGCTTATTTTAAGGACTATGATCTTGCAAATTATCTTGTCAAGTTAATTCCATTTGAAAGTCCAACCCAAGGTTTGAAACTAGAATTTCTAAGGAAATTTTGAAGCAAACATTGAAAGTGCCTACCTAAGGCCATTTGTTTGAAGGTCCTTCATTCGAAGGTATATCATTCCCACAAAAAAATGTAAAAAAACCTTCAAATGAAGGTAATTTCCAAATATGGAAAAATAGGGACCTTTGAATGAAGGTCCATTTCTATTCCTTTTCTAGAAATTTACATAAAAGGAATAAAAGGGACCTTCATTCAAAGGTCCCTTTTTTTCTATTTTTTGGAAATTACCTTAGTTCGAAGGATTTTTTACATTTTCAACCTTTGGAAAATGGTCCACCTTTGAGCAAAGGTACTTTTTGACATACCTTTGAATGAAGGTGTTTTTAAGTTTTTAGTTATATCCGAGATTGAAATTTTTATGTCCCAAGTTTGGGACCCATTATTATGGGATGACCCCACTAGTCATCAATTCTTGCCACTACCTACACTTCTTGTAGCTCCATAATGATGCAGGAGCATCAAATGGTGTAGGGGAAATCTTGCATCACCCAATGAAAATGCTTTTCCTTATCTTCTTTTGTTGAGTCCCATGATGACACTTAAGGGGTGTAAGGAAGTTAGAAGTCAAAATATGTCAAAAATGATAACTTACTATTTTTGGTAAGTTGGCCTAAACAAGCTCATATTCACCTAGAAATTTACCCCAAGGAGTGGAGTTGAAAGACATGTCCAATGGAAAAAAGAATCATCTCAATATCCTATACCATTTGGGAGATATTAAATTTTTTGTCTCGAGAAAATTTTCCATACAATTTCAAAATCAAGTTTGGAAACCTTAAAATCCTCAAAACAACTCAAAAAATGGATAAAATTGTCTTTAGACAATTTTAGTTTTATCTATCTCGTCGAGAAATTTCCAATGATATGTTATAATAGCCAATTGGACACCCAAATCAAAAGTTATGGCTGTAGGAAGTTTTTCTACCAAAAGTGAATTTTGATATAATATCTTCATGGGTGGGAAAAATGAATGGCTAGACTTTTGGGCACCAAAACAAAGGGGGAAATCACACCTTCCATAATATTCTAGGCAGACTATTGGGACAAAATAAAAGGAGTTTTAATGAAGGTTATAGGCGGTGGTTCCATTAGTGCAGATTGTGGCTCTGAATAATAGATTTTCTTTATAGAGTTGATTTTGGTTGTAATGAATCAAAGCTCGTGTGGGTGTAGCATTTTAATTTCTAAATCTATAATTTCATTTTTTGAATGTAAAATTGAAAGTGATTTATTCTTTGTCCTGCATTTTCTATGTTGGTATCTATTGTTGTGTTTTGTGGGTGTTGGGTGGAGTGGCCCCTCATCAAGCATCCATCTAATCAAGTCAATCCTAGCCCTATATTCACAAACCACTAGCATTAAATCCTTTCTTCCTCCTAAATTCAAATTCATTTTTTTCTCTCAAGCAATCCTAAACCTCCACCCTAGACCAATCTCAACCATCCATTCATCCTCATCAAATCAAACTACCCTCAAGTCATTTTCAAGGAAAATAATTATAGGATGAGGTTATGTCATTGAAATTTCTAAGAAACTAAATTCATCCTCTCCATCAACCAATCACAAGGATGTACATGACATCAAGAGGGTGTTGATAATAGAGTTTTACAATTATCTTATTGTTTAAATTGCATTCTCTTTTACTCTGATAAAAGTGAAACTAAGCGTAGAATAGAAGCATAAATTATTTTATTATTTTACCCTACATTTAGTGTACACACATAGTGGACTTGTGGGAAAATTAAGCCTCTAAACTAATGATCATGTGACCAAATTCTCTTTTAAAAGGGCCATAGACTTAATTGTGAACTAATGAAGAGGCTAAAATTGACACTAATATATTAGAGGTTGAGGAAAAAATCCTTCTCGTCACTATTATACTTACAGCTCATACTTTGAGCTACATGGGTCACTAGAGGTGAGTTGAAACTTAAAAATGAAGTACCTAAGGACTTGGGAGGGATCTATAGTCTAATAAAATTGAATGGAAGGACATGGGGAGCCCATCTAAGTTAGCATGGACTATTCAAAGGGAATGTGTATGGAAAACACACTACAGATATCTCCAACACATGTTCTTACCATGATTTTCATTCAACAAGTTTTACCTATTTATTACATGATGCACTTTATTATATTTTATACTTTACATGATTTACATGCTTAAATTTATAATTTATGTATTATTTTTCCATCCCCTCCAACCCCTTGTATTTGATGGATACAAATTATTCAAGGGGGCATCTTCTATCACTAAAATTCCTATAATTAAACTTCTAGGTAGTGATAGTTTCTACGTAGAGAGTCATCACTATGACCAAAAGGATCATTATTAAATGACATGTTAGTGCCCTAAGTTCATTCTCATCCCATGATCACCAAGTGAGGTAGAGTATTACCAATTTTTATACAAACAAAATCTATCTAAGCCTACGTCATCCTCTCTCTCATCTACTAATTATCATTTATAATCAAATTCAACTTGTAGATATTATTACTTTTACTTTCTTGATAAAAATTATGCATGACATACTTTTCCTCAATTTTGTAGGTTCCTATGAAGCATGCATGCCCAATGAAAAGATTACATGATGGCATTAAATAGGGTGCATAAATTTATATGGACCTAGGGTATATTTGTATGCCTAAATAGTGACTTTATATGTTGTTTGTGAGTTCTACATACTTTGAGATACATGATCATTCTAGGATTCACATGCAACTCAAATTATGAGAAAAATAAAATGATGAAATTCGCATATCTATATCAAATCCCATTTAGTTTTGTGCCCATTTTGAGAGAATGTATTAATACATCTATATATTGACCAATGGTTCAATCTTATAGAAAATCAAGCTTCTTTCATCATGACTTTACTCATTAATTAAATACTTTTTACACAATTATCCCCTACCTTATCCATACATAAAGTTATTCCAATATAGTCACCCAAATTATGTGTTTATTATGCCTATCCAAGCACCCATCCCCATACATCTATTGTCCACCTTGATTTTACATTTCCATGTCATGGGTTAATTTTGTGAGCCCATAATTATAAATTTGACACTCAAAATTTTAATTTTTTTTTTTTAGGCGAAAGTGGCAAGCCACTATATATATTATATTTATATAAATAAAGTATTACAAAATTTGGTTTTGAAGAGCATACCAGCATGAAAGAACCAAAAACAAAACCTTTGGTTGTAGCTCAAAACTTACAAAACAAACTTAATATATCTAATACTACCTACAATATTCCTAATTACAAATCCCTTTGTTCCTTTAACATATCCCTTGTACAAAATCCAGTACTAAATTTACCATATATACCCTGATTGTGATGATCATTTACAAAAACCAATGCCAATACCCAAGATTTTATAACTACTCTATTAAAAGGAACCTGCTTTAACACCACCCCTGTGAGGACAATAGACTAAATTTTCATCTTGAATCTCTTGTGAAAACACTTGCATTTGACCTGCTGGTAATCCCTAAGAATGAAGAGTAACATTTATATCTGGAATTTGATGCACCAATCTATTATTTCTTCGAATGAGTGGTCCAGTAGAAACTTGCAGACCTTGAAAGCATTGATATTTTTTAAGAAAGAAAATTGCTTGATACTTCCTTCTAAACTGGGTCATTTCTTCCAAATAAGATTCATGGTGATATTTTTTAAGGAATTGATTCAAGAAAGAAGAGGAATCATGCATATTTGAAAGAATGAGACCATGAAATACCTCCACATACCTCTTTTTGTAATGAAGAAAGTGTCAAGGAAACAAACCCCCAACAAAGCCTTCTCCTCTATTGAAATCATATTTGTGCACCCTTGTGAGTAATGCATTGTTTTCAAAATAACTACCCACCACCACTTTCTCTACTATGACCTTTAAAGTGTTGTAATTTTGCACAAGATCAAGAATATTGGAGAGGAAAACTGACAGAATGTTTGCTGGGAAAATGATCCTCTAAGATTTTGTATGCAATTTTTCTTCACCAATAATTGTCTAAATATTCTTTAGAACCAAAGAACAGTTCACTTTGAACACGGACTCAAGCTTCTCTTTCTCAGTGCATTGTGAAAAAGGTTCCTCCCACGATCTAACATCCATCAAGACTCTGTAGTTGCATTCACTAAACTCCATCGAGTGATGCCTGCAAGCAAGAAAAGAAATTCTACAATGACAACATGCTTTGATATCGATGGCTGCAAGCAAAATAGAAAACCTACAACAAGAACGAGCTTCTCAATTTTTCTTTGCTTATTCAAATGAAAACAATAAAGGCCTCCATTGATAAAGGAAAACGATGCCCCATTTTCCATGCAAAGGACTGTGATAAGGATATGGATTTAAATGTTGGCATGAATAAAATCTACCTTAACAATGGATAATCTACAAATCCCTAGCTAATCACATGCAATGTACAATCATCATAATAATAAATTGCCACCTTTGTTTCAAAACCATGCAATGAAATGATGTTTAATCGTATTAAGTACTGAGTTTTTATGGTGTATGTAATATTAGATGCCTCGATGAATTTCAAATTTTGCATTTAGTACCGATATTTTATGCTTTAAACTTAAGAACATGCCACCTCCACATTTTAATAATTCAAAGCAATGAGCATAAGATATGAACAATCCCGAGGTTGTACTTACAGGAAACAGAATGTAGTATATCTCACAAAAGTGGAACCTAATATTTCAAGGCAGTGTTAACACATCCTCCAAATCTGGTGCTACGGGTAACTTACCAAAATAATGCTTAACTTGTTTATAGCATAGTTCATTAATTCCAAATTTGGCTATGTATGTGGGCCATGTGATGGAATCAAAAGCCCTACCAACCATCTTTTCAAATCGATGTGAAGACCTGAATCCACATGTGTGTTATCCCTTGCTTGATGAGTGATGTCATCTTAGTGACGTTTGATAGAATGATGTGCTACTTAACATAATATTTGAACAAATAATTTGCATGTCCCTTTAAATAATTAATGTAACCTATAGAAATGCAATCCTTTTCTATTACTTCTCTTATTTATGCTAACTCAATAATATTGGAGAAATGTTGATCATTATTATTATCTTTCATATAAAATATCTCCTTTTTATCACATCCTAAATTAGTGAGGTGATCTGCTAGAGTATTACCTTCCCTGTAAGTATGTGAAATCTAGAAGTCTTCAAATTCATCTAAAATTTTGAAACAATTTGTAGAACATACCTCAAGGCCTAGTTACAGCAAGTCCTTTCTTTACAGGCATTTACTATTATTAACGAATCACCTTCAATGTGTATTGCTTTGATTTGCAATTGTTTTGCAAGGAGAAATCTGTGAAGAAGAGATAGTGATTCCACCATATTAATGGTCCTAGGTGGTAAGTGAACTGATCTAGCTACCTTGAGAGTTCCTCTTTCATCCCTGATGCAAAATCTTGCTCCTAAGATACCAATATTACCTCGAGATGCCCTATCAAAATTCAATTTTAGGAAACCTTGTGAAGGTTGTGACCATTTAATAGTGCTCCTATCCAACTTTGCAGTATGTGGTTGTTTCAAGCCTCCTTTAAATGGAAGTGTTACATTCTTCCAATTCTTCAAAATATTATTATCCCAAGCCGAAAACATTGCTCCTACATTTTTATCATTTTGAACCCATGTATTGACTACTTTTGAAATAGATTTTTCAATCAAAATATGAACAGATTGCATGGAGGCAGAAGTCTTCCTAAATATACATTTATTTCTCTCCCACCAGATGGCCAATACAACCAAGGCTGGGATAACTTTCCAAATGCATGCAAAGAAAGAGGTTTTGTAGAGTACAAGCCAGGCATAAAAAAAGATCCCTAATTGTCTTCGGGAGAGGAGTATTATAGTTAATTTTCCCCAAGACAAACACCCAACAAGACTGAGCAAAAGAACATTGCAAAAATAGGTGATCACATGTGGTTTTCAACTAAATACATGTTAATATAATTTATTTTTATTTTAGTTTACTTGATTATTCATTTGCAAAGGCATTCTAGGAACACTTACAATGGTGCACCAAAATCAATCTAGATATGGATAACACCACTTCAATGCTATAGTACCCCTCTGTTTATGCTTATGCTTTATGCTGTTGTGTTTTTATACTGTTAGACTATGATACCTTGTTTGGATATTTTGATCGCTGGTTTTGAGCGATAGTGGATTATTCTGTGACATGATGATACTTTGTATGGTGATTATTGTTTTCTAATATGCTTTGAGTTAGTGTAGATGTTTCTTTTTAATTGATCATTGATATGTACATGTTTATGATGGACTAAAATTTATTCATTTTCGTCAGTTTGTTGTGAAGTGTATTGGTGTGGAGAACGGAATCGCATCACTCGCTTGCGAGTGCCCTGCGATATCTGTGATTTTCTCTGCACGGTGTGTCTGTTTAATGCTTTATATATATATTTGTATGCATGTTATTTTCTTGGTTGCAGGATTTGCAGGTACATGACACCGACTCCACCTGTGTAATCAGGTCTGAGCATGTCAAGACTCAACGGAAACGTTGATCGAGAGATAGTAGTTTGGTTTATCCTTGCCTAGTTTATAACCCTGGTCTTAGTACTTTGTCTATTTTCAGTTTTGAGTCATAGGTTGTATTGTATTTTTTGTTTGGTTAAATCATTTGAAAGCAAAATTTGGTTAATTTTTAATGTGGAATATTGTGTTTTAAATTATTGTTATTTAAATTAATTTTAAATGTTAAAGAAATTATTTGCTTGATTATTTAATTAATTAATTAGCTTATTTGGTTAAATGGTTTGTTTATAAAAGATCAAACTTATTTAATTAAATAAATTAATTAGTTAAATTAAAATATTAAGTGAGTAAATAGTTACATTTGAAAATTAGAAAATAAAATAAAAATAAAATGCATGTATATTAAAATTGAGTTTTGAAAATTTAAATTAAAATAAACATTTGCATGCAAATTGGAAATTGAAATTGGAAAAGATATCCGAGAAGTGGTTGAGATAATTTTGGCATCTTCTCGACATGTGTGCAAATTTCATTAATTGGGTTTGTTGAGAAATTTCACGGAGGTAATATTGGATCTGGGGATTTTCACAGAGGATGTTCAATTTCCTCACGGGAAATTATCAAAGCTTTGCAAAATTCTTGCTGTGTTAAAAAAAAATTGTTTTCTGAGAAGAATTGTTGTTTCCTCTGGGGTTGTATATTTGTGAGAGATCCCTTGGTAGAAGGATATTGTGTGTTGGTTGGAGAAGCTTCTGGGATAATTGTGTGTTACTGGCAAGGGTTTCTTCTACAGACAGTCTTCTATTTACAAGTATTCTTCTTTTAAAATTTGATTTCTTTTTTAAAAGAATGTTTGAGAAAATAGTAGTTTAGTTTTTTCCTGTGTTTGATTTCTCAGGAATATTTGTAAAGATTTTATAGTAGGAAAGATCTATGAAATTTATTATTGAAGAGAAAAGAAAGAAAACTTTTCTGCTGTTAAATTTTTCTTGAATCTCTGTGAAAATGTTTAAAAAAAAAATAGAGATACAAAAAGGGTAAACAGAGATTAATTTTGAGGATTTGAGATTGCATTGAAATTTTGTGAAACCAAAATATGTTATTAATTAATTACTTAATTTATGTAGAAAATTTAGTTGAAAGAAATTATAGGTTACCAATAATCTGTTACTGTGTAAAATTCTGGTTAATTATATATAAATATATATGTGTATGTATATATATCTATATATATACATATACATATTATATTTAATTTTCTTTTATAATGAATATTCATTTATATATTTTCCCAAAATGGCGAAACCCGTATGCATTTTCCGCAATATTTCGCACAGTAAATAAAACATTTTTTTTCGGAATTGATTTTTACGGACGGAATTGAAAAAATTGTTTTAAAAAAAAAACATAACAAGAATTTGGGGAGGGCCGAAACACTCCCCACAATCCTCAATGGTGGGTGCAGCCCACCACGGCTGCGCACAGCAGCTAGGCTACTTGGCGCAGCCCTGGGAGGGCTACGTCCATCCCACGGGAAAGCCCACAGAGGTCGAACCCTGTTCGTGGCCCCTGCCTTTGTCAATATTTAGGTTTTAAATAAAACTTTTTTTTTTCAAAAAATACAATTCCTTTCTCTGTAAAAAGCGGAAATTTATGAGTATAGTTTTTAACTTCGATTATTTATATGATCACATATTTTGTAATTATATATTTATATTTATATATATATATATACAATTAATTAATATAGAAACATATTTTATTAAATGTATACTTTTATGAATATATATATATATAATATGTTAAAAAAAAATATTTGGAAATTATTATTGAGACAATTATAATTTTCTTTAGAGAATGATGTATGTTTAAATTAATACTGAGAAATTATGGAATACAATAAATGGTGAAATTGAGAAAATTAAAAAAAATAGATTAAACGAAATAGTCATTGATTTGAAATAGATCTTTTAGTTATGATGATTTATAAATATGTTGTTTTCAAATTGTTACATATGGATTTAGTATATCCAAAAGATAGATATGAATTTGCTTTTAATTATTTTAATTTTGGGATTGGGAAAATTGGAATAGTCTCGATCAAGTCTTCCAGACTAAATTGATAAATGGGGTATTGTGATTGTTAAGATTAAAATTTCTTGTGTTAACTAAGGATGTGTACATGGCTTTGCTTGGTGGTTTGAAACCTGTGTTATGAACAATGATTTATGTCTGTTTTAATGTGATTGGTCTTTCATATTGATTTTGGTTATATGTACACTTTATAAACCTTTGTCAGAGAATATGGATTTCCATGTTATGTTTAGGGGAGTGGCTATTTGTAAGGGCCGACCCACAAAGTGGTGTCAGGGTAACTTACAAATAGTTAACTAAGTCAGTGATAATTAAATGACATAGTAGTTAGATTGAAAACTTTTAACAAGATGTACATGCCTCGCTTATGACTCTTGAGCTACTACAGTCATGAGTATAAGTTGAGAAGGCCTGGAATGGTAAATCGAAGTCTTGTTTCTTCAAGAGACGTTCGATTCCACAATGGTAAGCAATAGGGGTCGGGTTTCGTAAGAGGTTACCAGGGTAACCCAAGGATTGGGGGCCGGAACCTAGGAAGAAACACCAGGGTAACCATTGCTTCGTTGTGATGACACTCCACCTAGAATAACAATTAATCTTGTATTTGTAGTAAATTCAATTGTCAAGAATCTGGAAGCAATGTAACCAATAGATTGTTTGTACTAGTGTCTAGGGTTAGTAGATTAGGTCTAGGTAACCTTATTACTATCTCCTAGCATGGGGGGTGGACCTACAGGTACCACATGGTTGGGTGGAATGTGCACCTTACTCCATTGGGTCCCCAGTTTGATCATAGCATCGAGAGCTTCATGGATGGAGAGCTCACACTTGGATCTTATGTGTACTTTTATCATTGTATAATGTAATCTTGTATTTGTAAACATCCCTCAATTGTATAAGAGGTGAACATTTGTAAAATGTAACTATTATTTGAACTACCTCATTAGATGGATGAGTATTGTATAATTATCAAATGCAATGTATGGAAAAACATCTATGTACTTTAATATATTATCTTGAATGGAAATTTCTATGTTGTGCAATGTTTATCTTTATGTTGATGTTATTAATATGTGCAATGTGAAATACTTTAGTCACTTATGGAAAACTCAAAGTAGTGAACCATTTAGTAACTTAACGAATGTATGCAATTAATTAACTTAATATTAATACTTTAAAAAAAAAATTATTACACCTTTATTACACAATTGCAATATTCTTAGGTTTTTAAGACGGGGCATTACAGATTGGTATCAGAGCCAAGGTTACAAACACTAGATGCTCTGGGTAATCTCGAGCCCATTAGGTTTACCTAGTACGTAGTGTCGCAACTGATAACCTTGGTTGAATAGTATCTAAGACTCGTAATTGTTATGTGTAGGAACATGCCTAGGCGAGGAGGAAGAGGTCATGGTAGAGCTCGAGGTGGAGGCCGAGGGCCAATCCCTCAGGTTACTCCCCCTCCTAGTCCTCACCATAGTGACCAAGCAGAACAGATGGGTCAGAGGAATGAGGGACAGAATCCTGTACAGTCAGCAGTAGAGGGTTCTCAGATACGTCCATTATTAGAGGAGGTCCTAGCTCGTCTTGGACCTAGACAGGTAGATGAGCAGGAGGTTGTCAGAGAGAGAGATAGATCTCCTAGGAGAGTAGAGGACACAACACATCAGGATGCTATCATCGCAGGTCATATGAGGGATTTACTGAGAGCACGTCCTCCTACTTTTGATGGTTCAGGAGGAGGATTAGAGGCTAAGACTTGGCTACTGGATTTGGGTAGATGCTTTTCCATGCACCCTTACGGTAGCAATACCCGTGCCAGATGCGCTATTATGCACTTGAGAGGATTTGCCTCTACTTGGTGGCGCCTAGAGGAGAAGAAGCTCCATATAGATATTGGTTATGTGTCTTGGGAGATGTTTCTCGAGAGGTTTAGAGCTTGGTTCCTGTCGGAACACTGGAGGCAGCATAGGGCTGATGATTTCCATGATCTACGTCAGTTGGCTCTTTCTGTTGAGCAATATGAATGTAGGTTCTATGAACTCAAACAGTATGTTGGTATTGGTGATGATGAGCCTATGCTAGTACAACATTTTATCAGGGGTTTAAATGCCCACATCAGTGGTGGTGTCTGAGTCTTTGAGCCAAAGACTATGGAAGTCACGGTGGAGAAGGCTCGCATAGTTGAGGAGAACCTTATCATGGCTTTAGGTGGGCACACAGGAGTGCAGATTGGGAGTGCTCTTGTAGTAGGTTTTAGTCCATGAGGTGGACAGGCACAGATAGGTGGTTCTTCCAAGAACCAACAGACACCCACAAAGGGTGGGCAGCAACAACAACAAAGAACACCTCAAAAGAACAATAACCCTCAACCACAACAAAAAAATAGTCATCAAACAAGAAAGGGTCGCAACTGGTGGCACAACAAGCGCAATAGGCAGGATCAGCCTGCGCAGAGTGCTCAGTCCACTATCAGGAGGGGTAGTTTTCAGAAGTCCAATGCACCTTCGGGTGGCAGAGGATTTGGTAGAGGCACAGGTACAAGTTGTTATTCATGTGGGCAGCAGGGACACATAGCTAGGCAGTGTCCGATGAGAGGTTCTACTGGTTATGGGCCTCGACCTACAGTTTCAGAGCCTATAGTGGGTGATGCAGGACAAGCACATGCGGTATATGCAGTGGTTAATGACCACCAAGCTGATCACCAAAATACGGTGGTCGAGACTTTAGGTAAGTTACATGGTGTTAGTGTTTCTATACTTTTTGATTCTGGAGCCACTGACTCCTTTATTTCACCAACCATTGTAGACCGTTGTGGTCTTGTGGCGGTAAAGCAAGGTGGTAAATGGCAAGTTGAATTCGCTTCAGGGGTGAAAGTAGCAGTAGAAAACTTAGTACATAACTGTGAACTTAAAATTGGTACGTTAACTACCTTAGTAGATTTATATGTTACACCCTTAGGATCGTATGATATAGTTTTAGGTATGGATTGGTTAGCATCTTATCATGCTATAATTGATTGTCGACTTAAGATAGTTAGTTGCATTAATGACTTAGGTGTGAAAGTGGAAATTGTAGGTATTCAAAGACCTATCTCTTTGCGGATGATATCTGCTATGCAATTAAAGAGATGTCTTTGTCAAGGATGTCAACTGTTTGCAACAACAGTTACTGATTTAGATGAAGGTGAGAGTCGAGAGGTATCTCTTGATGATCATCCTATTCTTAGGGAATTTGCTGATGTATTTCCCGATGACATTCCCAGAATGCCACCGAAGAGGGATATTGACTTTAGAGTTGACCTAGTTCCTGGAGCTGAACCTATATCTAGAGCTCCTTATACAATGACGACTCATGAGTTAGAGGAACTTTGTATTCAGTTAGAGGAATTGTTAGAAAAGGGTTTTATTCATCCAAGTGTTTCCCCTTGGGGAGCACCTGCCATCTTCGTAAAGAAGAAGGACAGATCTCTTAGGTTGTGCATTGACTATCGTCAATTGAACAAGGTTACGATTAAGAATCGTTATCCTTTGCCTAGAATCGATGATCTTTTTGATCAAATTAAGGGAGCTAATGTGTTCTCTAAAATCGATTTGAAATCTGGCTATCATCAATTACGTATAGCTGAAGCAGACATCCATAAAACTGCTTTTCGAACTCGTTATGGGCACTATGAATTCACAGTAGTACCTTTTGGGTTAACGAATGCACACTCTGTATTCATGAGTTTAATGAATGGTGTATTTCGTACATACCTCGATCGCTTTTTCCTAGTATTTCTCGATGATATTTTAGTTTATTCGAGGAACATGAAGGAACATGAAAAACACTTGAGACAGGTATTGCAATGTTTAAGGGAAAATCAATTGTATGCAAACCTGAAGAAGTGTGACTTCTTTCAATCTGAAATAAAATACCTTGGACACGTGATATCTGGAAAAGGTATTGATGTGGATCCTTCAAAGATCCAAGCCATTGTAGATTGGCCCGCACCTACTAATGTAGGTGAAGTTCATAGTTTTATGGGTCTAGCTTGTTACTATAGGCGATTTGTAGAGGGATTTTCTAGAATAGGTCATCCTATTACTTCTCTTCAAAGGAAAGGGAAGAAGTTTGTTTGGACAGAATAGTGTCAGTTGGCCTTTCAGACTCTTAAAGAAAAGTTAACTAATGCGCCTATACTGATTGTTCCTAATCCTACCAAGGATTTCGTAGTATGTGCGGATGCATCCTTAGAGGGTTTGGGAGCAGTTTTAATGCAGGATGGGCGTGTGGTTGCTTATGAGTCTCGCAAACTCAACGATCATGAATTAAACTATCCTACTCATGACCTAGAACTAGCTGCGGTAGTACATGCATTAGTTCATTGGAGACATTTCCTATTAGGTCATCGTTTCGAACTTCATACTGATCACCGTAGTTTGCAATACATTTTTACGCATCCTAACTTGAATGCTAGGAAGAGATGGTGGATGGAGTTTTTGTGTGAGTATGATTTTGAAGTAAAATATGTTCAAGGCAAAGAGAACGTAGTGGCTGACGCTCTTAGTCGTCGTCGACATGAGATCTCTGCTACTACTCTTGAAGTTGATTTGAGAGGTTAAATAGTAGCTGCACTTCCTACTGATAGATTATATCAGGAAGCGAAGTCAGAGATTGAATCGGGTAGACCTTTAGAAGGTCAATTTGTTGGTTATGTCTTAGAGTCAAATGGTATATTACGACATTTAGGTCGCATTTATGTACCACATGTAGAGAGTTTTCGTACATTAATTTTGACTGAAGCTCATCGAGCTCCGTATTCAGCTCATCCAGGAGTTAAGAAAATGCATGTTGATCTTCGGCAATTGTATTTCTGGCCTGGTATGAAAAGTGATATTGTTGATTACGTATCGAGATGTCTTGAATGCCAACGAGTCAAAGCTGAGCATCATCATCCTGCTGGATTATTGCAGCCACATCTCATTCCCGAATGGAAATGGGATATTATATCCATTGACTTTATTGTAGGTTTACCTACGTCATCACGTCGACATGATGCCATTATGGTAACTGTTGACCGTTTGACTAAGGTAGCTCATTTTTCACCAGTACGTTCATCATATAATGCTTCATCCGTAGCTAGGATATTCATGGAGGACATCGTTAGATTGCATGGAATTCCTCGTAGGATTATATCGGATAGAGATCCTGTATTTACTTCTGCCTTATGGACTTCATTACAACATGCTTTAGGTACACAATTGAACTTTAGTTCAGTGTATCATCCTCAAACCGATGGACAAACTGAAAGAGTTAACCAAATATTAGAGGATATGCTTAGGATGTACGTAATGGACCAACAGTCTCGTTGGGAGGAATATCTGTACTTAGTAGAATTCACTTATAACAACGGATATCAGAGTTCCATAGGTATGCCACCATTTTAGGCATTATACGGTCATCCTTGTCAAACTCCTTTGAGTTGGGATCGATTAGAGGACAAAGTATTACTTGGGCCTGAGATGCTTCGTGACATGGAGCAACAGGTTGACCATATTAGGGAGCATTTGATAGCAGCTCAGGATAGGCAAAATAAATATGTCGATGCGCATAGGATAGATCGACAGTTCACTATTGGTGATAGAGTGTTTCTTCGAGTGTGACCGCGAAAGAGTCCAATCCACTATGGAAAAGGCTCTAAGCTTGCGCCTCGTTACGTAGGACCATTCGAGATCTTAGAGAGAATTGGTCCCGTGGCATATCGACTCGCCTTACCACCCAATTTGTCTCATATTCATGATGTTTTTCATGTATCAGTACTTAGACCATATCATCCCGACATATCTCATGTACTTGATTGGAATGCGTTACAGGTAGAGGACGGGCAACTAGCTTTGGAGCCCATGGCCATTCTTCAGCACCGGACGCTTGGTCTCAAGGGTTGAGACGTTGATCAGGTGAGGGTCCAATGGGATCCTAGCCATGAGGCTTCTGCTACCTGGGATGATGCGACACTCATGAGGGAACTTTATCCCTATCTGTTCGCAAGCTTTTAGGAGCAAGCCTAATTCTAGGGGGGGAGGATGTAGTACCCCTCCATTTATGCTTATGCTTTCTGCTATTGTGTTTTTATACTGTTAGACTATGATACCTTGTTTGGATATTTTGATCGCTGGTTTTGAGCGATAGTGAATTATTCTGTGACATGATGATACTTTGTATGGTGATTATTGTTTTTTGATATGCTTTGAGTTAGTGTAGATGTTTATTTTTAGTTGATCATTGATATGTACATGTTTATGATGGACTAAAATTTATTCATTTTCATCAGTTTGTTGTGAAGTGTATTGGTGTGGAGAACGGAATCGCATCACTCGCTTGCGAGTGCCCTGCGATATCTGTGATTTTCTCTGCATGGTGTCTGTTTAATACTTTATATATATATATATTTGTATGCATGTTATTTACTTGGTTGCAGGATTTGCAGGTACATGACACCGACTCCACCTGTCTAATCAGGTCTGAGCGTGTCAAGACTCAATGGAAACGTTGATCGGGAGATAGTAGTTTGGTTTATCCTTCCCTAGTTTATAACCCTGGTCTTAGTACTTTGTCTGTTTTCAGTTTTGAGTCATAGGTTGTATTGTATTTTCTGTTTGGTTAAATCATTTGAAAAGCAAAATTTGGTTAATTTTTAATGTGGAATATTGTGTTTTAAATTATTGTTATTTAAATTAATTTTTAATTTTAAAGAAATTATTTTCTTGATTATTTAATTAATTAATTAGCTTATTTGGTTAAATGGTTTGTTTATAAAAGATCAAACTTATTTAATTAAATAAATTAATTAGTTAAATTAAAATATTAAGTGAGTAAATAGTTACATTTGAAAATTAGAAAATAAAATAAAAATAAAATGCATGTATATTAAAATTGAGTTTTGAAAATTTAAATTAAAATAAACATTTGCATGCAAATTGGAAATTGAAATTGGAAAAGATATCCGAGAAGTGGTTGAGATAATTTTGGCATCTTCTCGACATGTGTGCAAATTTCATTAATTGGGTTTGTTGAGAAATTTCACGGAGGTAATATTGGATCTGGGGATTTTCACAGAGGATGTTCAATTTCCTCACGGGAAATTATAAAGCTTTGCAAAATTCTTGCTGTGTTAAAAAAAAATTGTTTTCTGAGAAGAATTGTTGTTTCCTCTGGGGTTGTATATTTGTGAGAGATCCCTTGGTAGAAGGATATTGTGTGTTGGTTGGAGAAGCTTCTGGGATTATTGTGCGTTACTGGCAAGGGTTTCTTCTACAGACAGTCTTCTATTTATAGGTATTCTTCTTTTAAAATTTGATTTCTTTTTTAAAAGAATGTTTGAGAAAATAGTAGTTTAGTTTTTTCCTGTGTTTGATTTCTCGGGAATATTTATAAAGATTTTATAGTAGGAAAGATCTATGAAATTTATTATTGAAGAGAAAAGAAAGAAAAATTTTCTGCTGTTAAATTTTTCTTGAATCTCTGTGAAAATGTTTTTAAAAAAAAATAGAGATACAAAAAGGGTAAACAGAGATTAATTTTGAGGATTTGAGATTGCATTGAAATTTTGTGAAACCAAAATATGTTATTGATTAATTACTTAATTTATGTAGAAAATTTAGTTGAAAGAAATTATAGGTTACCAGTAATTTGTTACTGTGTAAAATTCTGGTTAATTATATATAAATATATATATGTGTATGTATATATCTATATATATACATATACATATTATATTTAATTTTCTTTTATAATGAATATTCATTTATATGTTTTCCCAAAATGGT
Organism: Sequoia sempervirens; assembly: GCA_007258455.2. Classification (NCBI taxonomy): domain Eukaryota; kingdom Viridiplantae; phylum Streptophyta; class Pinopsida; order Cupressales; family Cupressaceae; genus Sequoia; species Sequoia sempervirens. Next base: position 45,382,140 of record VDFB02373365.1, read on the forward strand.
AAAACCCGTATGCATTTTCCGCAATGTTTCACACAGTAAATAAAACATTTTTTTTTCCGGAATTGATTTTTACGGACAGAATTGAAAAAATTGTTTTTAAAAAAAAATAACAAGAATTTGGGGAGGGCCGAAACCCTCCCCACAATCCTCAATGGTGGGCGCAGCCCACCACGGCTACGCACATCAGCCAGGCTGTAGGGCGCAACCCTGGGAGGGCTACGTCCATCCCATGGGAAAGCCCGCAGAGGTCGAACCCTGTTCGTGGCCCCTGCCTTTGTCAATATTTAGGTTTTAAATAAAACTTTTTAAAAAAAAAAAATACAATTCCTTTCACTGTAAAACGCGGAAATTTATGAGTAAATTTTTTAACTTCGATTATTTATATGATCACATATTTTGTAATTATATATTTATATATATATATAATTAATATAGAAACATATTTTATTAAATGTATATTTTTATGAATATATATATATATATATAATATGTTAAAAAAAAAAAAATTGGAAATTATTATTGAGACAATTATAATTTTCTTTAGAAAATGATGTATGTTTAAATTAATACTGAGAAATTATGGAATACAATAAATGGTGAAATTGAGAAAATTAAAAAAAATAGATTAAACAAAATAGTCATTGATTTGAAATAGATCTTTTAGTTATGATGATTTATAAATATGTTGTTTTCAAATTGTTACATATGGATTTAGTATATCCAAAAGATAGATATGAATTTTCTTTTAATTATTTTAATTTTGGGATTGGGAAAATTGGAATAGTCTCGATCAAGTCTGCCAGACTAAATTGATAAATGGGGTATTGTGATTGTTAAGATTAAAATTTCTTGTGTTAACTAAGGATGTGTACATGGCTTTGCTTGGTGGTTTGAAACCTGTGTTATGAACAATGATTTATGTTCGTTTTAACGTGATTGGTCTTTCATATTGATTTTGGTTATATGTACACTTTATAAACCTTTGTCAGAGAATATGGATTTCCATGTTATGTTTAGGGGAGTGGCTATTTGTAAGGGCCGACACACAAAGTGGTGTCAGGGTAACTTACAAATAGTTAACTAAGTCAGTGATAATTAAATGACATAGTAGTTAGATTGAAAACTTTTAACAAGATGTGCATGCCTCGCTTATGACTCTTAAGCTACTACAGTCATGAGTATAAGTTGAGAAGGCATGGAATGGAAAATCGAAGTCTTGTTTCTTCAAGAGACGTTCGATTCCACAACGGTAAGCAATAGGGGCCGGGTTTCGTAAGAGGTTACCAGGGTAACCCAAGGATTGGGGGCCGGAACCTAGGAAGAAACACCAGGGTAACCATTGCTTCGTTGTGATGACACTCCACCTAGAATAAAAATTAATCTTGTATTTGTAGTAAATTCAATTGTCAAGAATCTGGAAGCAATGTAACCAATAGATTGTTTGTACTAGTGTATAGGGTTAGTAGATTAGGTCTAGGTAACCTTATTACTATCTCCTAGCACGGGCGGTGGACCTACGGGTACCACATGGTTGGGTGGAACGTGCACCTTACTCCGTTGGGTCCCCAGTTTGATCATGGCATCAAGAGCTTCATGGATGGAGAGCTCACACTTGGATCTTATGTGTACTTTTATCATTGTATAATGTAATCTTGTATTTGTAAACATCCCTCAATTGTATAAGAGGTGAACATTTGTAAAATGTAACTATTATTTGAACTACCTCATCAGATGGATGAGTATTGTATAATTATCAAATGCAATGTATGGAAAAACATCTATGTACTTTAATATATTATCTTGAATGGAAATTTCTATGTTATGCAATGTTTATCTTTATGTTGATGTTATTAATATGTGCAATGTGAAATACTTTAGTCACTTATGGAAAACTCAAAGTAGTGAACCGTTTAGTAACTTAACGAATGTATGCAATTAATTAACTTAATATTAATACTTTAAAAAAAAATTATTACACCTTTATTACACAATTGCAACATTCTTAGGTTATTAAGACGGGGCATTACAAATGCAATAACATGATTGAGGGGCTTGTTTTCAATCATTGGTAAAATTGAAAATTTGGCTCATTTTTTGGGGTTGACCTAGGAGAACTTGTCCCCTAATAATCCAACAACTCATATTTAAAGGCATTCAATAATACTATCAATCTAGATAGAAAAATAAGAGGTAGTAAATCGGTAAAATAGAAATGATAACTATGCACTATACTAGATTATTTTCATGGGTAGGGACCATATTCACATCTACATAAGTGAACCAAACCTACAAACTCAACCCCCTTTTAAGCACACAACCTCTTCTAGGTTTGAGACATAGTACATGCATAGAAGATTAGTTCTTAGTCCAAAGACATCTAAAATACAATGTCATATTCTGGATTATTCCTTTCCCTCAAATATAAAACTAATTCTTTTTATTTATCAATTTTACTTTTTACATTTAATTATTTTGATATTTGATCAATACCCTCAAATCTTAACTATTTAATTTAAAGTTATGTGAATGCATACTTTGGTAGATACTATTACAACCATAATTTCTTAATTGGTTATCACTAATGGTACTCATGTAACAATCATATGTTATATTTTTTTCTATGTAAAGCAAATACTTATCTTTTTTAAATTTAAATATAATTTTTTAACAAAAAATATTCAAAAAATAAATTATTAACAATTTAATTGGCTATAGAGTTTCACCTCTTATTCTAGCCTTCATGATTTTCAAGATAATTAATAATACTTTTTATATAATTATGATATACACTATTGCAAATATGAAGATGTTTTCATTGATTTCAATCAGTTTTTGTTGCCATTGATGTCAACTATGTATATGGAAGTTGGTTATTCGTTGTATATGTGGAGGATATTGAGAAAATTGTAATAAAGAAGGTTTGTAGTTTGTACATGTATAGTTGAGATGTTGAAGAAGTGTTATGAGTACATGGAGTTATCCTTATGTTTTTATGTCTAGAAGGGTGTTAGAGTGAATTAATGTACTAAAGTGATGTCTCTGGTACTTGATCTCCAAGTGCTTTTGAGAAAATTTGACAAATAGTGAAAATAGTGTTATGCAGGTATTCAGTGTATGCGCTAGGATGTGCTCAAAATTTCTTATTGGTTGATGTTTGGCTTGTGTAGATCTGAGGTATTGTTCATGGTTGTTGGTAGTTACTATATCCAAATTTTGGGCTTCTAGATCATCATACAGTGTGAGATATTTCCACTAGTATGTGAACTGTGCATTTCAGTGTGTCTGGTTGTGGTCTAGGATAAATGTATTTTCTCCACATTTCTTTGCATCATTGTTTCAGATCTTGTGGTTTTGAGAATATGTTGATAAGGTTTCTCTCTTTCTTGGTTCAAGAGAATTTGAGATTTGGTTTTGTTTTTGATGAGTTTCTAAGCTACAATGTACTGTAGTAGCTAAGAGGGTTATTAAAATGTACAAAATGATCATTCTTTTCAAGTGAAGTTTGCTGCAAAGCTTCTAGATGAATTCACATTTATTCATTGCATAATCTAGATCATATTCAAGTGAAGTTTGTTGTCCAAAAATATTGGACTAAGTTAAGGATGTGTGTACTTAATTGTTTTATGTGTTTTACATAAGTGTTGGCCAGCCTTATGTTAAACACTGCTTGTGAATTTCATGGAAGCATGTTGAGGCATGTTGGGAATCATTTAGGTCCTCATTAAGAATGTGTTTGGGTCACCCTCATTCTCTTCCACCACGGGAATGCTTTGGCACCAACCTAATTTGAATTTGTAAATACAAATTGTGTATGGCCGACCTTGGAAGGGTTTCAAGGTTGAAGACGGTATAATTATGAGTTGAGATGTGTGTATGTGTGTGTGATGTGAGTTTGAGCAGATCAGTGTGAATTTCAAAGTGTTGAGTTCCTAAAGGCAGTGAGTTGAAGGTGTACTCTATCTTTCAAGCATGTATGCAAAAGTTTGAGAAAATTGTGGTAGAATCTCTATTGCATTGAGATAGTTTTCTCTCTGTAGCAACTCTCTTCTATCTTCTTTGTAATTCCGTGGTAGTGAGCCCTCATTGGACAGTGTGTCCTATCTTGGTAGTGAGCCCTTCTGGAAATGAGCCTCTGTATTCAGTTTTGGAATTATTTATATTGTGAGCTAATCCTCACTATGGTTTTTCCCTCATTGGGTTTTCCACATAAATTTGGTGTTATTATGTGCATGGTTTTACTTTTTTCAGTTTCTATTTTTGCATTTAAAAATCAAACATATTAGCAGAGTGATTTTTTTTGAATGCATGTAAATCTAACTTTTGTTGAGGGTTTTGAAGTTTAAAATTATCACAATTGATTCACCCCCTCTCAATTGTCTTTTTCAACAATTGGTATCAGAGCAAGGTTCCTTGGAGAAGTGCTTAACCACTTAAGGAAGGTTCAGGATGATAAACAATATCACTATTGAGTGTCCTAAGTTTGATGGCATTGACTATGCATTTTGGAAAATGAAGATGGAAGGATATCTAGCATACTGTGGATATGAGATCAAAAATTTATTCAAAACTATTATGTTGTTAGACTGTAAATGGTCCAAATACTACTGATGAGATCAAAGTGCATGAAATCAACAATAAGGAAAGGTTTATCATTGCAAATATTCTTTCACATTCTAAATTAATTAAATTTATGAATCTAAAGACTACTAAAGAGGTATGGGATAAGTTGGAAAAGATGAATGGAGATGAAAAGGTTAAACAAGCAAAGTTATAGAGCTTGGAGGCACAATTTGACATCCTACGAAGGAGCGAATATGAGAACATAAAATCCTACATGTAGAGAGTAGATGAGATGGTAGGTGGAATGAGAGGACTTGGTGTACAAATAGATGAATCCAAGATAGTGAAGAAGGTATGCAGAACTCTCCCTGATATATATAGTGAAAAGGTATCTGCTATAGAGGAACTTGTGGATTATAATACTTATACTAAAGATTAGTTGATTGGTACTCTGACCTCATTTAAAATGAGAAAGCTTGGGTTGAAAAATGGAACAAAGACAGAAACTACTTTCAAGGCTACAAAAGTGGAAGATCCGGATGAAGAAAATCTTGATGAAGTGGAAGCAAATTTTGTCAGAAGAATGAAAAATGGCTCCGATAAGCATCAAGGTAAATTACCATTCAAATTTTTCAGCTATGGTGGTATAGGTCATTATGCTTCAAGATTTCCAAAAAGAGCTAAAAGAAATAAACATAGAGAAGGTAAAGAAAATAAAGGAAAGATGATCAAAAGAGCATATTATGTCAATGAAGATGTTGGCATTTCTGATGATGAGTCTGATTATGGAGATTTGATGATAATGAATACTTGTTCCTAGCTTTAAAAGATGATTCTACTACTACTAACACTAAAATATGTGTAAAGGAAAGTGCCCCAGAGAAAGTTGAAGATATTGTGGTTTCTACTCTTCATGCTAAACAAGAAAATAATTACTAGGTTGTTGATAGTGGTTGTTCAAATCACATGATAGGTGACAAGAGTAAGTTTGTTAAACTTGAAAAATACAATGGAGGATTATTTAAGTTTAGAGATGATTCTGGTGCTAAGATTTGTGGGATGGGTTCAATTAGTTTTGATAGTAAACATAATAATGATGATTTTTGTACTATGTTAAGGGTTTGAGACTATGACCGACAAATGTAGTATGGGAAAACTACACTTGATCCATGAGGATTCAAAGTATAATCAAGCCACTATGCATCATTTCCAATAAGATCATTCAATGCAAACTAAGCTAAGAAGCCATTAATACTAAACATATTAAAATACGAAAGCTGCATAAACCTCTATTCTAATCCATTGAAACTTATCCTATTGAGGGAGTGGTGTCGCATTGATCTGGAATGGCAACCCTTTCCCAATCCCTTGGAAAATGAGCTTGTTTCAATTGATTCTATTGAAAAGAATCGATGAAATCTGTGTCCAAGTGTTATTACCTCCTAATATGCAAAACTAATTAATAACTGCAAGATAAAACAAGACTAGACCACCTCAAGATTGGGTTGTGTTGAACACAAATAAAAGAAAGATAAAAACAAGAAAGTATACCTTTCACTTGTGTTGATCCTTGGGTGGCCCTTGATGCATCTTGAGTGTGTGCTCCCTAGATGGAAAATAATCTAAAATGAGATGGAAAGGGGTGAAAATGCAATGGAATATGCAAATGATGAACCTATGGTTATGTGATAGTCTAATAAAAATGGATGCAAGAGGATGGGATGAAAGCTTAAAAGTGTGCAATAATGAAGGATGAAAACTAAGTATGCAAAGAAGTTCTTAAATGGATTGAGAGAATGTGTGATAAAAATGCATAAAGTCCCTAAATGAATGAGAAGGGGGTTATTTATAGAAGAAATTGAATTCTCTAGAGAACTCAATGGTCAAGATTGAGCCACCATGGCCAAGATGGAGGGCTATGGTGAGTTGAGGACTCACAATCCCTCACATCTTGCCATGTGGAGGATGAAATGTCCAAAGGACAAGGTGAGATGGAAAGGGTACAAATGATGTGGAAGAAGGACAAGTACTTTGAAAGTAACTTGGGAGGGGAGAATATTTCCTCAAAAAGAAACTTCTTGTTCCCATATGAGAGGAAAGTGACATATGAGGAATTTTAGTATTCCTCAAAAATTTCCACAGGGAAGAGAAAAGTGGTTGGGAAATAAATGTGAATTTTAAATTCACATGATTGGAAGGGATAAGGTGGTTGGGAGAATAAATGTGAATTTTAAATTCATATGAGGAGCACCTTGTGGATAAGACAAAGTTCTTATGAAGGAGGCTTAAAAATACCTTGTGGATAAGACAAGGTTCTTATGAAGGAGGCTAAAAAGTACCTTGTGGATAAGACAAGGTCCTTATAATAGAAGGTTCTTGGCTTTATGTGACTGATGTGACCTTTCAATGATCACATGGGGAAGAGGAGATTCCTTGGAGGAATAAAAGTGAATTTTAAATTCACATAGGGAAGACAAAAAGGAATTAAAAATTCCTTGGGGGATGAGAGAGTTGACCAAGATACTGATTAGACTAACTAATCAACGATTAGAAGATAGTTAGTGGCTAATGAAGATTAGGAGCCAACTTACAAAATTTGGAGGATGTGACACATCCTAATCAAGGATTAGACATGTGCACATCCCTAATGATGATATTAGGAGTTGGATTAAGATTAAGGAAAAGTGATGGAGGATATGACATGTGAGGAATTAAATAAATGTATTATTTATTTAATTCTTTCGAGGAAAAGGGGAACAAAGGGTAAGGTATTTAATTATTAACTAAATACCTTAGGGATTTAGAAGAATTTAAGGAAATTAATTAAATAATAACAATATTACTTAATTAAAGGGACAAATTTGGACAAATGTAAGTGTCCAAATTTAGGTGCCTACATTTTTCCCCTCTTTGAGATGGTGCTATGAAGTAGCATCATTTCAAAGAAGATTAAAAGATAAGACCAAGAAGTAGATGGTTAGATTGAAAAAGATGCCCCAGCCATTCAAAGTAGTGACTAGGATGAAACATGATGGGGATGAAGATGAAGATTATGGATTGAGGATGCCCCCTCGAGAGGACATGTGTGTTCAATAGAACATGGGTATGCTCTCAAAATGGATGAGATGATGAAAGGGGAGATGGGAAAGATGATGCAAAGTGATGGATAAGAGAGGATGATAAGTGATATGAGATTGGTAAGCACAAATGGATTCAAAGACAAAGGTGATGTTTCCCTAGTCAAGCTACAAGCCAAAATGGGTTGATGATGGATGGAGTGTTGTTAATGAGGAAATGAATATCTCGAAACAACATGAGGATAGGGAAGGATACATCCTGATGATGATGATGAAAGTGTTGTTGATGAGGGAAGGATACATCCCAAAACAACACCAAAGGATAGGGAAGGATACATCCTGATGATGCTGATGAAAGTGTCATTGATGAGGGAAGGATACATCCCAAAACAACACCAGAGGATAGGGAAGGTTACATCCCGATGATCATGACGATGATGATGATGATTGAATCGAGGCTTGTAGCAAGGTTGGGAACAAAACCAAGGATGTGATTAGATGATTCATGTTAGATTTGAATGGAGGAGGATTGGGTTGAGATGTGAGATGGATGAAAAGATGCTTAGAATAACCAATCTATATTATTCTAATATGGAAGAGATTATGATAAGAGATTGGATGGATAGAGGAGGTAGAGTGATGAAGGCTGAATGGATAAGGTGATTTTGATAGATGAGAGGATGGGGGATGGGGAGATGAATATTTCCACAACCAAAATCATAGGTCATAGGTTAGTTAGGGAAGGGATGGAGGATACATGCAATGCAATGGAATGGGAGATGAAATGCAATCCTAATGCAAATTTCCATTTTAGAGCACTAATTTTTTCTATAGCATAAGACACCGAGCGTTAGGGTATGTAAACCAAGGTAGATTAGTGTCTAATGCATAAAACAAACACAACAGAAAAGAAGGCTATCCCAACACCCCAAAGTTGTGAAGACCTTGGTTTGGCCAAGCATTGGGATAACCACAAGGACAAAAGGATGCCCCAGTGTAACACAAGACCTCAGGGATCTTGGTAGGTACTACGTGAGACAACCCAAAAGACAGCGACAAGGCAAAAAGATCAAGATATGTCCCTAGGTTAACTGATCAAACCACACCATAATATGATAGATCGCAATCAATTTCAAATGTCCTTTGCCATAGGATCAAGAGGATGGATCAGGTTGATGAGGTCTATTAGGAAGGATACATCTTGTTGAGACCAAATATGGATACGAAAAGATTGATATGAGGCAAGATACTCAAGACTGATTAAACCTCGATGATACCAGTGGATCTCGTTTGTGAAGAACCAGCAAGATAAGGACATACTTGATGACGCAACACAAGACGTGAGATACAAGACACAAGGCAGACACACCCTGAAGACCTAGGGGCTCAGGGATCGATCAAATATTAGCCTTGCCTATGTGAAAGCGTAGAGCCCTTGTAGTTTAATAAAAGGCCATGGATAAAAGCAGAAAGAGAACAATGGATACGAGGATGGATGACAAAGACCAAACGGACAAAAGCTCTAGGGGTAGATCAAATGATCCACCTTGCCTATGTGCAAGCGCAAGTGCAACGTAGTTCGACAAAAGACCAAATAAAAATGAAGGATAAGGGATGATGAGATGACCAGGATAAGTGGATAAAAAGATGAAACCAATATGATAAGACAAGGTAGGCCTATTGGATTGGATAGGATGATGGTGATTACACTAAGCTCAGGGATGCAATAGTTTTTCAAATCATCAAAAGATGAAGTGGGAGGATGACATGATGGAGAGATGAGTGATGAGAAGTGATAGGAGATTGGAAAGATGTGTGAAAGAAGTGGGAGAAATGATGCTGAGATAGATGGTGTTGGGTTGCATGGAGGGAATCCTATAGCTAGATACCAATGACAAGGGATTATGAGACAGGATGAGGGTAAAGATGAAGGGATGGATAGATAAAGATAAGGAGATGGAAGGATGCTAAGATGGATGGGGAAAAGGTTACTGGATAGATAGATGGAAATGTAAGGATTTGGAAGATGGATGGATAGAGGGATAAGGATGGGGAGATGGAAGGGATTGTTTGGATGGATAGGAAGATAAGGATGGGGAGATGGAGGGGAATTTTTGGGTGGATAAGAAGATAAGGATAGGGAGATGAAAGGGATGCTATGATGGATAGGAAGATAAGGATGGGGAGATGAAAGGGATGCTATAATGGATAGGAAGATAAGGATGAGGAGACGAAAGGGACTTTTTAGATTGATAAAAAGATAAGGATAGGGAGATGGAAGAGATTCTTTGGATGCATAGGAAGATAAGGATGGAGAGATGGAGGTGGTTGTTTAGATGGATAAATGATGTCTCCAAGGACTTATATCACAAAGGAAGATAGATGCCCCCACTCTAGGTATGTCATGTGTGATGAGGTAGGAAGGACGGAAGACAAGTGGATGGGAAGATAAAGCGGATAAATGGAGGAGGATATGATGGGTGAATAAGGGAGGGAGATGGATGTGGATAAGGATTGAGATAGTGAGGGTGAGGGGGATGTATGCCAAGAGATGTCCAAAGCATGTATAGATGTTTTCCCCTATCTATATCAAGATCACAAGGAGGATGGAGGGGTTGGGGATAAATGGGATATGACAAGAAGGATGTGTAAGATAGGTTGGATGGAGGAGATGGGAGAAGGGGATGCAGTTTCCCCCAAGTGTGGAAGTAAATTGGATGGGGGATTTACACATGATGCCTATTTTCCAGGTTTTCATCATGGTACTTATCCAAGGCGTTTCTTTGCCAGGTTTTTACCATTGGACAAATTCTTTCTCTTTACTTTTTTTTTTACTTTTTTGACTTTTTTGGATAGCATGCGGATGGATATGGATAAGGATAGGAATGCGAATAAGTGGATTTAGAAGATATGCGATAAGGAGATGGACGAAGGACTCAAGCATCAAGTTTCATATGAGGTATTAAGAGCCCATGTGTGAGGTGACTATTGGATGTTGGTACAACCTTATTAGGATAAATGGATTATGCAAGACAATGGATTAAATGGGTTGGATGAGGGGGATAATGGATGGGATGTTGGAAATTGTATGGATGGAATGATGGGGACGATGTATGATGGGGAGATGTTTTTAGGACCAACATTGGCACATATGGTGGTGTATGTGAAGGGATAGAAGAATTAATGGATGGAGAATGTGGGGATAATGGAGGAGATGGGATAGTGAATTTTGGGACATAAGGACCCAAAACAGGTATAGGAGATGGTGGATGAGAATGATTAGCTTTTTTATTAGCAGCTTTGGATGTTGTTACAAATTTTTCATATGAAGGCATTGTATCTTGTTTCTTTGGGATCTAAATGGTTTTGATTTTTTCTTTTGTGGGCCTTTGAGGACTGCAGATTTGATTTGGATTTTGGATTTTCTTTTTCTTTTCTCCACCATGTCTTTAAGAGGGGACATGGGGAGCTTTAGATTTATGTGGATGTGTAGATTCATGCATTTTTACTTTGGCATCCAAAATGATTTTAGTAGCAATGGGATGGGTATGATGAGATGGGTGGCGTGGAGGAAACATGAATGGAGTGATGGAGGTAGGATTTTGAGGATGATGTGTGGATGGAGAATGTGTAGATACATGCCTTTGTTGATCCTAATTTGGGAACACGAGAGCTAGATGTTCATGATGGGTGACATGAATGGGTGATGAAAGGATGAAAGGATGAATAGGATGAGGTGGAGGGGGTGATTTTGGGATATAAGGGCCCAAAATAGATGTAGTATGCGGGGGATGTGTGAAGGTGGGTGCAAGGACATAAGGACCCTAAATGGATGGAGGAGATGAAGGATGGAAGATGGTGGGTGGAGGGATGTAAGGACCCAAAATGGATGGAGGAGATGGAGGAATGTGGATGGTTGTTTTGAGGTGATATGATGAAGGAGGGGGGATGGTGGAAAATGATCTAGCGGAGTGATGGGAAGAGCCTATATTCCTTTTGAAAGAGGCTCATTGAGGACATATAGAGGTTGTACCAACATTTTTTGACTGCGATTCTTGAGAGATATGTCTAAGACCTTGTGTATAGAATTATTCTTTTACCTCGATGGGCTCTAAAATACCTTGCTCATGAAGGCCTAAACCTTTTCCTTGATAGTTCATGTTCTTGAGCATTCGATCCATGATAGGATTTGTATTATTCTAGAAGAATGATGTGATTCCATTATTATGCAGAGGATGATGGGTGGTATATATGCTTTGTTTTTCTTCTACAAGGAGATCACCAAGGAAGAATGTGAGAGTACCAAGGGGATTATAAAGCAGTGAGGGGGTAGTAGGTTTAGGTGATGATGGAGGATCATGAGATGAAGCTGATGGGATAGTAGCATCTGGATGGGTGGTATCAGGAGATGGATTAGGTGATATGATAGGATCTAGATTTGTGGCAGTAGGCGATAAGGGATCATAAGATGGAGTGATCGGATATTGAGTATCAAGAGGATCATGGGATGGAATGGATGGGGGATTGTGATCTTGAGATGGACTAGATGGGATGATAGGATCTTGATGTGGAGAAGGGGATATGTTGGTACACTTTGGATCAGCCTCTTGGCATGACTCATCTTGTGTGGGTGGCATGATGATGGAGTCTTGGAGGGACTCTTCAAGTGGGGGAGATGGAAGGATGGAGGATTCATGAGGTTCAGGGGAATGGATTTTGGTGATACTAGGAGTAAGAGAAGTGGATTGGATTTGGGTGTCTTCGATGGATTGAGTGGATCTAGGGGTAGGAGGAGTGGATTGGATTTGGTTATCTTCAATGAGTTCAATGGATTCAATGAGTGTGATGGTTTCAATGGTTTGAGTGGTGCTAGGGGTGGTAACAACAATGATAGGTGTAGGATGGAGAAGGGTCTCATCACTAGTGATCGTGGATGATGGATTGGGAGGGCATGGTTCCACGACGTCAAGATCTGGAGTTGGGGATATCTTCTTTTTCATGACTCCTTGGAGAAATTTTGGAGTGAGAATCATGCATACTTTAGGCTTAGCTAGGGTGACAAGGATAGATGAAGGATTAGAGATTGGTGGAGGACTGGGATTATGGATTCATGGACTAGGATTGGATGGAGGAATGGGATTGGATAGGAGACTAATAGTAGATGGAGGATTAGGATTGGAGGGGGGATTGGGATTAGATGGAGGGTTAAGGTAAGAATATCATGATAACATACTATAATAGGAAGCTACGAGTGGTTGGTTGATGTTGGAGGAAGTAGATGAGGAATTAAGATAGGAATATTGGGATGGAGGATTAGGATAGGAAGATGTGGATATTGGATTAGGATAGGTTGATGGGGGTGTAGGATTAAGATAAGAAGGTGTGGACGTAGGATTAGAATGGGTAGACTGGTAAGGAAGAATATGATAGGAGGACATGGATAGGGAATTGTAATAGTTGTGTGATTGAAATTAAGCGTGTCAAATGTAGATTAAAAACAAATCAAACACACCAATAAGAAATTATATCAAAATAGAAAATCAAATAAAAGGAGTAAAAACTAAGTCTTTTTTCCTTGATTTCGTCCTATCGTCCTCTATCTCCAATATTTTTGTCGATTCCAGCTTGCTCTCAGATCATTTGCTAGGCTCAACAAACAGTCTTCCTAGAGAATGAGATTAAAGATGAATGCATTCTATGCTAAGATACGATTAACATGCTTAAACTAAACATGATTTCTAGAATGTAAAACTACGAAATTATGAATACTAAAATTGATAATAATGCTAAAATAAAAATCGCCTATCTCTAATGCGTGTGTATGCGTGTGTATGTGTGTGTAACCAATGTTTGGATTCATAGAGGTATTTATAGAGTTTTTGAAAGATTTTGATTGGCTGATGTGATCAATGGTTGAAATCAAGCTTGTCAAGATGAATGGTGAGATATTATGGAAGTCAAGAAAAAGATGGAAGGTTGAGAGAATAATGGAAGATGTTTCCTTCCCACAAAACCTTTCACTCAAAAATAGAGGCAACTTGTCGTTTGTCATCTTTAGTTATGAGTTTGTTTTGTAGTTGAAGATAAATCCCATAATTAAATAAATAAATTTATTTAATTACATGTGACAATGGATTTAGAAGTTTCCATAATTAAATATTTAATATTTAATTATGTGTGAGAGATGAAAATGGAAGGTAATTAAATATTAAAATATTTAATTATGCATGAAATGAGAAAAAGGTGTTAAATTAAATATTTGTAATATTTAATTTAACTGTGAGATGAAGAAAGTGTTTGGAGGAATATTCCATTATGTGAATTCAAATATTCAAATTTAGAATAATATGATAATTAATATAAATAAATTATAAAATTTATTTTATTTAATTAAGAGGAAGATGGAATATGGTAATAATTAAATAAACTTATTTATTTAATTAAGGTAGAAGAATTATAAAAGTGAACGATATAAGTAAATGATTAAATTTATTTATATGTAGATGACTTTAGAAGATTAATTAAATAATTCATATTTAATTAATTAACAAGCTTAATTAACTATGACCATTTTTAGATGTATACATTTTGCCCCTCTTTGAAGTGATGTGTGAAACACATTGCTTCAAAGAAAATATTCCTGCCTTTGTTGTGTTTGATTTTTCCCCTGGTCGGAAAAATTTTAATTGATATGCCCCTGATTAAAAAAAACGTGTCTGATATGCCTTTTGATTTGAATCTAATATGTTTTTTATTTAGAAATGCGATTAATATTAACGATGCCCCCTCGGGAGGTAAATCACTGATGATGAGACAAGTGTTGAGTTGATGAAATTTAGATGATGAGAGGGATGCAATGATTTAGCTCCCAATAATTAATTAAAAGATGCCCCAGTTTGAAAAATAAGGTTAGAGTTTGAGAAAAAAATAAAAATAAAATGTCACAGAAACCCACATTGTTTGACCTTTAAAAGGTAAAAGGAGTAAAAAGGGCAAGTCATTTTCACCTTTTGACTTTAGTGATTTTGTGCTCTGATGCTGACTTGGCGAGATGGATATTTCGTACAACCGACATAGATTCAAGCGGGCTTGTCGATACCAGAGACCAGCCACGTATGGACCACCAATGAGTCAATTCAACCCTCTTTGTGTTGAAAATTTGTGATTTTAATTGAATTTTGATGCATTTTAGCCCGGATTAAGGGTTGAACATCCCGTTTTAGTGCATAGAGTAGGAGTTTTAGTGCTTTCGAAGTTTATTTTAGCGCATCTAGGGTGTAAAATAGCACTTTGAGGGAATAGGCAGTTTAGCGCATTCGATAGGCAGAATAGCACATTTAGGATGCCTATAGAAAATAGGTACTATAGCGCATATAGGAAATAGAATAGCGCATATAGGGTTTCAGCACATCTAGTGGATGAAATGGTGCATACGCTTAGGGGTTTAGCACATAGAGGGAAGTAGTGCATAGAGGAAATGAATTAGCGCTTTGAGGACACAGAATGGCACATAGGGGGTTTTAGCACACCGGGGGGAAACTTCAGTGCATTTGGGGTTTTAGCACATCAAGGTCGTAGATTAGCGCATTTAGGAAATTTAGGCAGAATGCACTGTTTGATGAAAATGATGATGTATATTGCTTCTTTAGTCAATAGATAGAGAAATTGTCTTGTCATCATGCTGATATGGATAGAAATGATAGAAAATATGATGATGAATTGATAACTTTTCTTCTTGAAAATAAGAAAAAAAAGAGTAGATAGCTGATAACTTTGTTTCCATTGAATGAAAAACAAAGAGTAGACTGGTTGACGGATTGTCTGATAACTTTTCTTTAGAAAACAAAGAGTAGATGATTGATATGACTTATGATAAATTTGCTTTCTGCGATAGAAAAAAAAATAGTAAATGATGTATTTGAAAACATATTTTCATTCGTGACTAAAGTACAAATAGGAAGATGATTTGATTGTTGATAAATTTGCTCCTTGAAAAAGAAAACAAATAGTAAATGATGATAGAGTAGATTGATTTGATATTCAAATAGATAGATTTAGCATTGATTTCATGATATGAGTTACTTAGATAGAGCACTTGATATGGTTCACTCATATGGGTCACTGATATGGGTCACTTGATATGGGTTGCTGATATGGGTCATTTGATATGGTTCACTGATAGATAGATATGAGTCTGATTGATTTGTATGATGTGTTGTAGATAGATCACATTGATATGAGTCTAATTGATTATCCTTGTGATGACCAAAAATAGGAGGTTTTCAAAAACCTCTAGATTAGAGAGCGCTTCCTAGTAGGTTGGGATTGGATACGAGATCTGACACAGGAAAATGTACAGTTGATAGTGGGATGTGGGTTGGGACCTTTATTTTCTATGCCACCGATTCGGGTCAACAGGGGACTGTTGACCGCACTAGCAGAAAGGTGGCATTCGGAGCATAATACCTTTCATTTTTCAATGAGTGAGATGACCATAACCCCTGAGGACATATACAGGATTTTGGGGATTCTAGTGGTAGGTGCTCTTGCGATTTATGACCACAAGGAGCTAGGTGGTATAGATGCACTCAGGAGGGTGTTTGGGGATGCTCAGATAGCAGGGTACTGGGTGCCATGGGAAGATTTGAGGGGATATCCGACCTTACCTACCATTTTAGGTGCATTCATTGGAGGCTTCCTTTGTCTGGACCGCCGGTCAAAGGGATTATCAGTTGGGTAGGGGAGGATCCTTGAGCTGATGATAGGTCAACAGTGGAGATATGCCTAGGGGAGCTGCATGTTAGCTCATTTATATCATGACCTGCATCAGGTAGTATATAGAGGATCATCTAGTTTGTCTTGTGGGGTTACCCTACTCTAGATCTGAGCATGGGAGCATATTGCTATTATGAGACCACTTTATCCCAGAACCAGGCCACTAGGCAGGCCATATGTGTATGCATATTCTAGTGCACTTGTCCATCCCAAGTTGGGCAAGTTGGAGTACTGGCGATGAATTATTGATGATATAGATTCAATTATATGGAGGCCATACATGGATTGTGATGCATGGGATACTGATCATCTAGAGATTCCATTTGTATGTATGCCTCAGTATCTGATAGGTCAGAAATTGTTCATTATAGAGAGGTTTTTGGCATTACGAGTGCAGAGACAGTATGGCTATATGCAGGGGATGCCTCAGGGTTTTGTGCACTATGGGTGGCGCAAGGATGATACTGTATAGGGGCCATGCATTTCATATCAGGTGGCATATACAGAGTATACCAGTTTATAGCCCAAGGCATGGGTTTATAGGTCAAATATTACTGATTTAGGGATGTCAAATGAGTACTCTGCTTATTTCCACACACATCCATTCCCTCGTTGTACATGTCCAGATGAGTCGGCACCATCTTGATGGCACATCAATAGGGGGTAGGAGATAGGAGGATGTGGCAGGGGGAGAGCAGGTGGTGGGTGGAGGGGATGAGGAGGAGGATAATGGAGATGAGGAGGATATTGGAGATGGGGAGATCTCAGATGATGGTGGTGGGGATGATGGCGGAGATGGCGGAGGGGATGAGCAGAGGCCAGTGAGGTAGAGGATAGATATCTTGGGCAATGCTCAGATCATGGGAGGCCAAGGTCTGGTACTAGACAATGGATAGTGATCAAAGTCTCTTCTACAGCATAGTAGGCACAAATAGATAGTCTACAAGCCCATGTACAGATGCTTAAGGGGCAGCAGGTGTAGTTGCAGAGCTAGTTGGCTCAGGCTCATAGTTTGGCAGTGCAATTATAGGCATAGCTTGCACAGGCACAGGCACCTCCACCTACCCTAGACCCACAGGTGGCCCAGTTGATAGCAGAGAGAGATTCCTTTAGAAGAAGGGAAATAGAGGCAAAAGGTGTTACTCAGAAACTCATGGGAGTTGTTGAGAGTGCATCTTTGTGAGAGGCCGTTGCAGAGGGATTCGAGATTGCTAGGGAGGCTGAGCATTATCAGATTAGATACAAGGATTTGTGCCCTCCCAACCGTAGAGATCCTTACCCTCGTTCCCACAGCAGATCTAGGAGAAAATCATGAACTACGACACACAGCAAAGGGGTCACAGGTCCTCGACAAGATCCCGACATAGGGGGTAGTGGCATGCCACCATCCTCTAGACCAACTCCATCAAGGGGCTCTAATAGTTAGCCTTGATATGTGATGTTTATTGATGTAGTATTATTGATGTACTTCACACATTATCATTTTTGGAGCATGTACATTGTTTTTTATCATATCTCATGTATCTCTCTATGCTTTTCAGTTTCTTTGGACATTGGACATTTGTATGTAGTTTTGATGAGCAATGATATGCAGTAGCGATGAGTTTTGATGATGTGCATTTTTTATGTGATGATGATATGGATATTCATTTGTTTGTATATGTTATGAGATGGATTTGTGATTCCTTTGATAATTTAATGCCTAACTTGTGATGCAGGATGATTCATGATATGATGGTGATTTGTGATGCGTACTAATGATGTGATGTAGGTGGATGACTTATGATGTGATTATGAAAATATGCAATGGGATATTTGATATGTTTATGAAAAATGATGTGAAAAAGTAATGTATGAATGGAATGTTTGTTTTTGGATTTTTCAAATGCGATGAATAATGATGATGTCATGGAAAATGGATGTTGTGTTTATGAAAATGTATCATGAATGTATAGTATGTATATGAATTAGGAAAATATTTGAAATGATATGTGAAATGGGTCAAATTTTATGTAAAAAATGACATGATATATAAATGATATGAAAATGATAGATGATTAAAGATATGCTACCAATGTAATGTGACAAATGATAAATAATGGGATGAAATGAACATGGTTAATAATAATGAGATGTATGATAAGATGATAAATGACATGTAATGAAATGTAATGAAATGATAATGAAATGATAATGATAAATGATAATGATAAATGATAATGAGATGTATGATAAGATTATAAATGATATGTAATGAAATGTTGATGAAATGATATGAAATGGAGGAAATGATAATGATAAATGATAATGAGATGAAATGATAAGTGAAATGAAATAGATTATGAAATTATGACACAAAGATAAAATATGAAAATGAAATGGTAATGAAGATGATAAATGGTGTGCAACTGTGTAGAATGAAAATGAAATGGAAATTAAAAATTATAAGTAAGATGTTAATAATATGAAGATGATAGATAATATGAAAATGAAAGTGATATGAAATAACTAATGGATAAATGAATGATATGAAATGATAAAGGATCTAAATGATATGAAATAAAATGAAGATGATATAAAATGAGAATGATCAATGGTATGCAATGAAATTATATGATATGAAAAAAAAAGATAAATGACATCATAATGCATAATGATGGATAAATAAATGATAAAGGATCGAAATGATATGAGAATGAATGATAAACTATATGATATGTATAGGACCTAGATGAAATAATAATGATTAATGAAATGATGATGAAGATGAAAGATGATAATGAAAAAAAATTCTGAATGTCCACAAATAGTCCAAAGAGACATGACAACTGTTGATGTTTTTGTTCAACCTTTCAAAACTTTGATGCAAATACAGTATGCAGATATGTGCAATGATCTAAATGAAATGCAACTAAACAAAACCAACCATTTTTTGAGCCCTTTGTTAGCTTTCTTGAATCATCATAGAGCATTTTAAAATGTTGGAAGTATGTACAAGCATCAGAGGGGAAATTAGCACCAATGATGACCTGAGTACAACTTTCATGAATTTTGATATAGCAAAGGAACACAAGCATCGAGGTATAATTGAACCAAAATTACCTAAGAATTTCTTGCATAAACAGAAAAAGATTAACCACTTTCTTATGAAAATTTGGAACTGTCATCAATGATATTCTTTGGAAATCATGTCTCACGACATATTTGCACCAAATTGATAGTTAACCTCAAGATAGTAGACAAAGAAAAATCATTCTCTTTCCTCGCCACTCTAGTTCAGTACATCATCGAGTGTGCTCCAAAGGGATGATATCGAAAATCAAACAACCATTGTTCAAAATATAATACTACTATTCCAAACATTATTCACATTTTAGATCATCTAGAAATGTGTTATGATATGGTACTTGCAGAAAACTGTGATATGAATCAATGATTGGATAGTTGTTCATGTGATTTGATTGTTTGTTTGTTTGATTGGATTTTATGTCATTTTCTAGCTGTTTTGGTAGAACCTAAAAGTTGGTTGCCCCCAGTATTGTCAACGTTTTCCCCCTGTATTAACACAACTTGCTAAAATGAATATGTACAACGATCAAGCCATGGTAAGACGTTATCGCTCTAGGAAAATGATGATTGTATGATGTTGTTATGGCCCTAAGATGATGGTGAAAAGATACATGAAATAAAGGCTGAGAAGCTAAGTGCAGAACATGAACTAATAGTGTATGTTTGCTAGATTTTCACTATCTGTCTTTATTGCATTTTTCTGATTTCTTTTTTATTTTTTTGTATTTTTCTTGTCAATAGACTACCTGTTGCTAGGTTTTCACCCTATGATGATTTTATTTTTTTTTAAGGACTTTTTTTTATTTTTTTGTTATTTTTGTAAGGACTTTTTATGTTGTTTTTGTTACTTTTTTTAGGACTTTTTATGCTGTTTTTGTTACTTTTTTTAAGACTTTTTATGTTCTTTTTGTTACTTTTTTCAAAACTTTTTATGGATGATGATAACTACTTAAAATATAATACTTCTTTAGGTGTATTTTGTTGATGGGTTCGTCAAACAAGTCCCCTTCTGGCATTGATAGTTTGTATGCTCCTGAACCATATACTACGATGACCACATAAGGACCCAACCAATTCGGTTAAAACTTTCCTTTCTTCTCTCTGTCTTGTTGATTTCGCAGATTTTCTTTCAAAACAAGATCACCAAATTGAAAGGTATGTGGCTTTACTCTGTGATTATAGTAGTGAGACATCATCTGTTGATATGATTTCAAATGATCAGTTGCTCATTGCCTCTTCTCATTGAGGAGTTCCAATTCTTGCAATCGGGAAACTTTGTATTCATCATCTATTGTGAGACCCTTCAATGATACCTTGAGTGATGGAATCTCAACTTCTAGAGGTAATATGGCTTCTCCTCCATAGACAAGAGCATACGGTGTTGCTCTTGTTGGCATTCGGATGCTATTTTTGTAGGCCCATAATGCGGGATTGAGTTGAACGTGCCAATATTTTCCTATATCATTTACAGTCTTCTTCAAAAATTTCAATATCATCTTGTTTGAGGCCTCTTCTTGGCCATTCCCTTGTGGATAGTAAGGTGTTGAATATCTATGTTGAATATGGAATTTCTCACAAAGTTCATCAACATCCTGATTCTTGAAAGGTTTTCCATTATCTGTGATGATGGAGTTGGGAATGGCATACCGACAAATGATATAGTTGAGTATGAATGATGAGATTTGTTTGTTGGTAACCTTAGTGAGAGGTACTGCCTCAATCCACTTGGTAAAATACTTTGTCGCTATGATGATGAATTTGTTTACATTCGATGATGAAGGATGAATCTTTCCAACTAGATCTAACCCCCATTGAGAGAATCGTCAAGTTGGTGTGAACGGTTGAAGTTCTTGTGCAGGAGAATGAATGAGATTCCCATGAATCTGACATTTTGAGTACTTCTTCACAAAATTGAATGATTCTTTTTCCATTGTAGGCAAGTAGTAACCCATTCTAATCAATTTATTGGATAAGGTCAGTCCACTTAAATGAGTACCACAAATTCCACCATGAACTTCTTGTAAAGCCTTGTCAGATTTGTCACATTCAAGACATCAAAGTAAAGTACCATCAAGACCACAACGATAAAGGGTGTTAGTGATAAGAGTATAGCAAGAGGATTGATGGATAAAGTTGTGCTTTTTGTTATGGGATAAGTCAGGTGGTAAGATGTCATCTTTTAGGTGTGCATAAATCTTACCATACCAAGGTGAATCAAATCCTACTAAGTGGCAAATGATTTGGCTTTCAGGTGTGTCATAGGCAAGTATAAATTATTTTTCCACCAAAAATTCATAGCGAGCCTAATTTTCTGGGAGTTGCAACAATGATGCAATCATGGCCATGGTGTTAGCTACTTTGTTATCAAGTCTTGTAATCTTTATGAACTTGATATCCATGAAGTAATTCTTGAATTCATCAACCATTTTCTTGTATGGCAACAACTTGTCATCTTTGGTCTAATAATTATCATTGATCTGATTAATGACTAACTGTGAATCACCATAGACTTGTAGTTTTGTGATCCTCCATTCCAATGCTATTTTGAGTCTAGTGATTAAAGCTTCATATTCGGCTATGTTGTTGGTGCATGGAAACATTAGCCTATATGACTGAGGAATGGTATGTCCTTGAGGAGTGATAAAGAGTATTCCTACCCCCAATCCATGTTGAGTGAAAGAACCATCAAACTATAATGACCATGGTTGTTTGGAAATTCAATGTGCATGGGATGTTCTGCTTGTACTGGTGCTTCAGCTAGTTGATCAGCGATAACGTGTCCTTTGATTGCTTTGTGATCAACATAATGAATTTCAAACTCACTCAATATCATAACCCATTTTTCTAACCTTCCTATTAATGTAGCCTTGCTTAGCAGATACTTGATTGGATCAATCTTTGCAACAAGATTGATTGTATGAGTTAACATGTAGTGCAAACATTTCTATGAGGCAAAGACTACTACTAGAAAAGCCTTCTCAATGAAAATGTAGTTGAGTTCATGACTTGTTGGTGTTCGGCTGATGTAATAAATTGCACGTTCCTTTCCTGTAGAGTTCTCTTGTGCTAATAATCCCCCCAAATATGTCTTTGTTGTGGCAATATATTAGATTAGTGGTTTTTCTGGATTTGGTGATACTAGAACTGGTGGGTTCATTAGGTATTGCTTGATCTCTTGAAAGGCCATTTCAAACTTGTCATCCCATTTGACAGGAACATTCTTATGTAATAGATGTGTGAAAGGTAGACTTTTATCTGCCAGTTGTGCAATGAACCTTTGTATAGATTGAAGTCGTCCCTATAATGACCTCAATTGACTGATATTCCTTGGTGGAGGCATTTCCATGATTTCTTGCACTTTGGAAAGATCTACTTCAATCCCTTTTGTTGATACTATGTATCCTAAGAGCTTTCTAGATGTGACCCCAAAAACACATTTCTTGGGGTTAAGACAAACTTTTAACTTTTCCAACCTTGCAAAGATTTTGGATAACACTTCAATATGTCCTCTTGTGTATGAATTTTCCAATATATCGTCTACATAATCTTCCATGAATGTGTGCATCATGTCATGAAAAATTGTAGTCATAGCCCTTTGATATGTAGCCCCAGTGTTCTTTAAACCGAAAGGCATGACATTCCAACAATAAGTCCCCCATGGACATGTGAAAGTTGTTTTGTCCTGGTCTTCAAGTGCAATCTTGATTTGGTTGTAACCAGAAAAACCATCCATTAGTGAATACATGGAATGGACAGCTGTTAGATCAACTATAGTATTGATGTTTGGAAGTGGGAAGTCATCTTTAGGACATGCTTTATTAAGATTTCTGAAATCCATGCACACTTTGACACTTATGTCTAGCTTGGATATAGGAACAATGTTGGAGATCCATTCTGCATAGTTGATTGATCTTATAAATCCCACATCAAGGATTTTTCTGAGTTCTTCTTTAACTAGTAGTGCAACATGAGGATGCATCTTTTTGAGTTTTTATTTCACATGTTTAACTCTTGGTTTGATGGAAAAATGATGCATTATGAGATTGGGATCAAGACCTGGCATGTCTGCATAAGACTAGGAAAAGTTGACTTGATTTTCTCTTCAAAATTCCATGAACTTAGGTACTTCTTTATCTGTCATTGACGTAGCTAACTATAGATTCCTTATTTTTTTGTAGTTTCAAGATTAACCTCTTTTGTAGCTGAATCAAGATAGGTGATTACTCATGATAGTGCTTCGAGAGAGTGTCAAGCTTCCCATCCTCTGGTGCCTTAAAAAAAAATTCACCATCTAATACGCTCTTTGTTTTATCTTTTGTTTGATCTAGCACTACCAAAAAACTCTACAAGTAGATGTATATAGGAGTATTGGGATGGTAGATTAGGATGGGAAGATTGGGAGGATAGATTGGGATAAGAGGATTGGGTGGTGGATAAAAAAATGATGTAGAGGAAGGATATGATGGAAATGC
Organism: Sequoia sempervirens; assembly: GCA_007258455.2. Lineage (NCBI taxonomy): Eukaryota > Viridiplantae > Streptophyta > Pinopsida > Cupressales > Cupressaceae > Sequoia > Sequoia sempervirens. Next base: position 45,406,093 of record VDFB02373365.1, read on the forward strand.
AAATGAGGTAGATAATGGATATCCCTTGTCAAAGGTAGCATAAGGAGTGTTATTAGGTGTGGATGGACACATAACAGGATAGCTCAGAGAGGTGATTGGATTTTGGATGACACTTGGGGAAAGCTTGCTAGAAATGATAGCGTCAAGGGGATCTATGTCATATACATCTTGATCAACAAGAATTTTGTTATCGTCATCATCGTAATTAGGATTCCCTTTGACTACTATTTTTGGTTGCATCGATGGAGGATAAGGATTCATGATGTTAGATGTGACGGATACAGATTGAAAAGATGGGAATAGAAGATTAGAAGGAAAGAAAATATAATGAAAAGGTAAAGATTTCTTTCGATATCAGGAGATCTTAGATGTAGGTGGACTAAAGCTCAGATTGGGATTGGATCAAAGCTCAAATTAGAATGATTGGAGGATGTGATGGGATTAGACTGGATAAGATCGATTGATGAGATGATTTAATAAGATTAGATGATGAAAGGGATTCTAAACCACATTCAGAGATCACCCTAGGTGACATAAGGTGTTGATTGATCGAATAAAATGATAAATAGATGATTGTGGCATCGAATCCACCTTGAGATTGAAAGCAGATTGTTTGGGCCGAAGATGATAATCGACTCAAGATAGATGACAATCCTGAGTAGATGTGAGTGATGTTGATCGAATGTAGACACCTAATTCAATTTGGATAATAACCTCTAAAATGAATTTTAGGGGCTTTGGATCAAGAAAACGATGTTGGATACATAACCTAGACTAGTCGTTCTAAGATGTACCTATTTGATTTAGATGATGAATGGATGACCTACATACGGATTGAAGTGAAGATCACTGGTGAATGGAAGATGCAAATGGACTAGAGGGAAAGGTTGCCTATCCACTGGGCCTAGTCGCTTATGTCTAGGATGTGGTCACCTATTCCCTGGGCCTAGTCACTCCTCCTAGGGTAGGGTCACCTATCTGGTTTTTGGACTCTCGGAATAGTTAGACGGATCCTTAGAATGGGTAGATAGACTTGCAGAATAGGTAGACAGATACTCAGAATGAGGAGATAGATGCTTAGAACGAGAGAATGGATGGTCGAAACAAGGAAAGGGATGCTCGAAAGGGTAGACTAACTCTCAGAACAAGGGGATGAAAGCTAAGAATGGATGAGTAGATACTCAGAATGAGGAAACGGATGCTCGGAAGGGGGAGACTAACTCTTAGAATGAGGAGACAGATGCATGGAATGGATGAATGGATTGACTGAACGAGAGACGAGATTAGTTGTTCAGGGAGAAAATTCACCCAAACTAATGGAAAACCTACTCAATAAGTTGGCACATGCCTATAAATTGAAAATGGGAAAAAATGATGGAAGACGACAAAAAACGGCTGACAGAATGACTTGGATGGAAGACGGGATTGGTTGTTTTTGGAGCTAAATCACCCATCCAAGGGGCTCAGCTGCCCAACTAGAGGGAAAGGTTGGAAAACTTAAGGGTACGGTCTCCTATTCTGAAGAACAGGCAAGAATGATAGAAAACGATAGAGAACGACTAACAAAACGATTGAAAAAGAAAGCAAAAATGCCCATTCTAGGGTCAGGGATGCCTATCATAGGGCAGGGCCTCCCTTGTTGAGTGTTTGGTCCCCCAACTAGGGGGAAAGGCTACCTATTCTAGGGAATGGCTGAGAATGATCGAAAACGACAGAGAACGACTGACAAAATGGTTGAAAAAGGAAGCAAAAATGCTCGTTCTAGAGTCAGGGACACCTATCTAAGGGCAGGGCCAACCTTGTTGAGGGAATGGTCACCTAACTATGGGGCAAGGCTACCTATTCTATGGAATGGGTGAGAATGATCGAAAATGACAGAGAGCGACTAATAAAATGGCTAAAAAAGAAAGGAAAAACACCTATTTCAGGGTCAGGGATGCTTATCTGGGGGTAGGGTTGCCCCTATTGAAGGATTAGTTTCCCAACTAGGGGTAAAGGTTGCCTATTCTAGGGAATGGGTGAGAACGATTGAAAACTATAGAGAACGACTAACAAAATGGCTAAAAAAGTAAGGAAAAACACTTGTTTTAGGGTCAGGGATGCTTATCTGAGAGCAAGGTCGCCCTTGTTGAGGGTGTGGTCATCCAATTAGGGGGAAACGAAGCCTCTTCTAGGGAATGGGAAAGAATGATAAAAAATGATAGACAAAGATTAACAAAATGATGAAACAGGTTCCTCGAATGACATGAGTTCCCCGAATGATGAGACAGGTTCTCTGAACAATGAATGAATTCTCTAAATGGACTATCAGGTTCACGAAACAAGGGAACAGAATCACAAATGCATAGAATGAGCAAAAGAACTGGTGGAACGACCAAATGGGAGGTAGGAACGACCATTTAAGATGCAAAAACACCTGTTTGGGTGTGGTTTCCCCTCTTCAAGGCGTGGTCACCCCTAGACAGGGCTTGGTCACCCCTGGACTGGGTCTGGTTGCCCCTCTAAGTGAAAGATGAATATTTTTTACTCAAACAGATTGGAAAATGACTGAAACAGAGGGAAAGGTCACCCCTCTTGAGGTTGTGGTCACCCCTATTTATAGAACTGACTTGACTTAGGAAAAATGGCTATGGCAAAGGACAGAAAACACTGCAAACAACAAGCATAAGGTATGGATGACTCGATTGATAAGATATGCACTGGTTTTGCATAGAAAAGATAGTTCAAATAGCACAATCCTAATATTAGTATGATGGGTATGGCCAACACAGTCCTCTAACTAGGCTAAACAAGGCGATCTAGGGAGTCCTTGATATATGCTCGATACATGAGGCACAACCATGAACACCAGGGCATCACAAGCATGATTCGGGAACCCCAGTGAGATACTGAAGGCTTGAACCAACTCTTCATGTCTATCTAGGTATCGCCCTAGCTTTGACATTCCACTAGACACGACGTGACTGGATTGGGGTATAGCTTTGGCCTCTCCCCTTTATATACCCCGCTAATACGCATAGTTGGTATAGACACTAAAAAATATCCTAAGCTTGCGAGTGTCATTTTTCTTCATCCTCATCCTTCGATAATTGAATAATTTAGTTATTCAATTATGTTTGATCATATTCCTCTATTAATTAAATAATTTTTAATAATTATTTAATTAATTCACTTTCTAATCTTTATTCTATCATGATCAATTAAATAAACTAATTGTGTCACTAATTTCTCCCTCTTCTTCAATAGTTAAATAAATTATTATTTATTTAATTATTTTGTCACCTTTCATCTATAGTTAAATAATTACCATTAATTATTTATCTATTCATGGTCCTTTAATTCTTCTATAGTTAAATAATTATTAAAATTATTTAACTATCCCATGCCACCTCCCCTATTAAATAATTAATCTAAATTAATTATTTAAGGTCTAATTTTCATCTCTCCTTTTAATTAAATTGATAAATTTAATTAAATGCTCCTTTTGTCATTTTCTCTAAATAAATAATTTGGATAAATTATCTATTTTCCACTTGTCATTCTCTCCATTTTTCAATAAATTATTTATGCACCACCTAGTCAAAGATTCTTTGTCATAATCCCCTATCATAACATTCATTTCTTTCATAGCCTGCATGTCTTCCATATCTGTCATAACTGTCAAGCGTCATAGTCGTCGGCATCATAGTTTTTCCATGCATGGCATTATTTTGGTGCATCAATTCTGGACCATTGATCTTGGCATCTTTTCTAAAACTTAATCTCGACCATCTATTTCGTAACATCCCTCTCATGCATTTCCATCCATTGATCTTGGAATCTTTCTAGAAGATTAATCTCAGTCGTCCATTCGAAGAGTTGTCTATAAAAGCAACCTTCCTTCTCCATTTTCAACTTAACAGCTAATTGTCTCCAACTTTCTTGCTACCATTTGCAGGTTTTGCACAAGTGTTTCAACAAATCTGAGGGTAAAGTTGCATAACAAGAAGAAGGAGAGCAAGAGAAAGAATCAACCATAATGGGGAGTGCTTTCTTTTATGTTTTGCATTTTTTATTCTCTCCATTATTTGTTTTCTCTTGTTGATGTGGTTTAATAGCTTAGTAGTGTTGGCTATCACTTTGTCTATGCTATTTGATTTCTAACCCCATCTCACATTTGGTGAACCCGACGTGAATCTTATAATTTTGCAGAGAAATTGGTTTGTTTTCTTGTTTGTTTTCATTGTTTTGCAGGATACAGCCAAGAATTCATATGAAATCCCATCATCTTCTTTTAAGCACAAAAAAATGGGAAAATAAAATATTTTAAAATTAGTATCTGAGTTTTTTAGGCCTCGTTCTCAAATTTCTGAAACTTCAAACGGTTTAAAATTTTGTTAAGATTTGAGAAAGTTATTGCCGTTTTAGTGATCACATTTTTTTACGATTTAGCTCTTAAAACCCAAATTTTCTTTTGTCTGTAACACTTTTGTCTTGCAGGATTTTGCAAAATGTTTTCTGGGTTTTGAAGGTCTATGTCTTAGCTTTCCATAGATATCTACAGTTTAAAATTTTGTTTAGTTTTGAGAAATTTATCACTATTTTAGTTTGTTGTTTTCATTTAAGTTTTTTACTAATCTTCTGTTTGTAGCATGTGGCTTTGGAGTGGGGCTCCCAAAAACTGCTTCTTTTGGAACAACAAAAAAATTGAGCTCTTAGTTTTTAGTTTTCTTGAATTTATTTTTCTTAGTTTAGTTTAGTCTTTTTATTTTCTAGTTTAGTTATTTACTAACTTTTAGTTTGGTTTTTAATCTCTTGTTCTAACTTAGTTTTTTGCAGCTTTCTCGTTGGTCCAAGACATTTATGTAACTACTAATTTGTGGTTTTGCAGCTCCATTAGTCAAAGACTCATTTCTAAAATAATGTGTTTGTGATTTCTAATTTAGAAAACACTTCCATTGGTGCATTAAAATGAACATGTGCTTGATTCTGTCTGACTGTGCTTGAAGGTGGTAGGTGATTATGCTCTCACCTTGTGAAAACTAGGTGATCAGAAAACCAGACCCACTTTTTTTTTTTGTAATGCTTAAGACTTAGTAATTGAAGTATCCTCTCCCCTTGCACTTTCAGGTGATCCTGGGTGTAAGAGAAATGGTTATTGACTCTAGAACTTGGGCTTGTTCTGGTGGGAAAAAGTACTCACCCCAGGATGACTCAGACTAGTAGCACCCTGAACCTAAGGGACTTCCAGTCGGTATATAAAAGTGGATTCTTTGGGAAAGCCCAAGAATCACGTGTATGGTTTTGACGAGATGGATCTGAAAGGGGACTCTCGCTGCATGGATCATGCCCTACGAATGGAATGCCCTTACTAAACACCTTTTGTTTTAGAGGCCAACCATTTTCAGCTGTTGCTTGGTATAGTGCAGGGTACAATATAATGCCCAAAGATACTCACTACTGATCCCCTTGAGTAGAGATAGCAATTCTTGGAAAGTGACTACCCAAGAATCAAAAGTTGGTGTGCCCGAATGACGTTAATGAGCCGTGGAGGGGATCCAGTGCCACCAAACTTCTAAGCTATCCACTCTCGAGAAGGAAAGGTGTTTAGCACCAATCCGGGGTATATCAGTGGGCTATATCAAGTATATAGAACCTTGGTCTATTGGCCTATTAGGATTTTTCTTGTCTCATGTGTGTTTGCATACACCAAAACATCATGCTTGTCAAGTGTTTTTTTGGATTCTCAAACAGTATTCACCACATTCACAAATCTGAACACAAACAATCGACCTCAAACAAACATCACATCGAGAAACTTACATCTCAAACTTTGCAAACCTCAAAAGGTCCAACAACACAAACATCCCACGTGAACCTATCACTTAGATTTCTTGGGGTCATCATCCTTTAGTTTTGATCTTTCAATCCTTCCATTTCACCTAGCCCTTGCATATTCATGTTCCTTACATATTCATATCCCTTTCATCCTAGTTCTTGCATGTTCCTAGTCTTGCATACATAGGTCACATTACATAGTCCTTGCATACATATATCATTCCACCTAGTTCTTTCATGTTCAACCCCCATTTGCATATCAAGAACATCTCACCTAACTTTTGCATGTTCTAAGAATTTAGCCCTTTTTCATATTCATCATCGATCAAATAAAACCTTTAGCTTGCACTTAGGGTACTCTTCCTAGGTCTTGAAATCAAACTATTGGCTATCTATCACCTGCATCACTTGAGGTTCACCATCCTTGAGTTAGGGAAACATACCATTATCCTTGAGTAGGGAAATCCTTTTGGATTCCATCATCTCCTACATACCCTCTCTTGATTATTGGTCCTTGTGTCTATCCATCATAACACAAGTAAAGCCTTTACTTCATAACCAACTTTGGACCTAGAGTTGCCTTTTAGCTTTTGCATTCTTAGCTTGTCATATCATACCATACCATTTTCATATCCCATCTTAGAATCATATCCTTTTCATTTGCATCCTAGTCTTAGGTCTCATACATTACCTTGGATTTAAAATCATAACAAATCACCTGACCCCTAGAACAAGAGCAAAAATGTTTCAAGAAGAAGGGAACCCTTGGGGAAAATACTTTGATGGGGAAGATCACATTAGTGTTGCAACTAGTGAAACAAGTGAAATTGATAGTGAAGAAATAACACAATCCACCATAAATGAAGCTCTTAACGATAATAGGTTCACTAAGCTTCTTACAGACATGGTCAAACGTAACCCACAACAATACTTCAAGGCCCTTGTTGATGAAGGAATCAAAATGCCTCGTGATTTTGACATATCATTACTCACAATGAATGACCAACCTAAATCTAGTGAATCTAAGAATCCCAAAACAAACAACGATGGTAGAATCAAAGATCATAGACCCTTTTATCTACAACCTAGTTACAAGCGATCTTCAAAGACGTCAAAACCTGCACCTACAAACGATCCTATTTTCGAGGAGCTTAGAACATTAAGACAAGAATTGGATACTCTCGAAAATAGTAAAACATCAACTCACAAGTTCTCCATTGAAGACATATGTCCTTATCCCTTCGATCCAAGCATACCAATGCCACCTTTTCCTAACCATTGGGACATACCAAAACTTGACAAATATAATGGAAAAGGAGATCCTAAGAACCACTTAAGACAATTTTGTGCCACTACCATGGAATTTGCAGTTGATGAAACATACCTTATGAGATTATTTCCTCGTAGTCTAGGAGGAGAGGCTATGGAATGGTTTTCACGATTACCCCCCACCATCAAATATTTTCAAGAATTGGTTGATAGATTTGTCTCCAATTATAGTTTCAATTGTGACCTTAAAGTGACCATGACACTCCTTTTCAACACCAAACAAAAACAAGGTGAATCTTTTGTGTCATTTTTACAAAGATGGAGACATTTAACAAAATGATTGCATTATTCCATTCCTGATCAAGAATTGGTTGACCTCTTTTGTTGAAATTTGAACAAAGAAATTGGAAGGGAGCTTCGCCTCAAATGCTTGGATTCCTTTGATGAAGCCATAGAAATGGGATTTTGAATTGAACAAACCCTCATCGATGATGGAACTATTAAACTTAATAATGAAAAAGATCAAAAATTGAATTCAAACAACAAGACCCCTTTTTGGGTTAAGAACAAGAATGTAGTCAATGACGGAGTTGTTGATGCAAAAACAACTAAAACATCATCGCCTATTTACAATCTCAAAGGTCCATCTTTAGATAAAGGAAAAGAAAAACAAAGAAGTTTCCCAAAACAAAATTTTACACCATTGGGAGAATCACTTGAATCCGCATTAAAATAACTTCTTGAAATTAATATTATAACGCTACCCGAAATAAAGGAATATAATCCACAAGTCAAACCCCCATGGTGGAATGAAGATCACTTTTGCGACTATCATAGACACAAAGGACATAAGACTAATAGTTGCAATAAACTTCAACATTTAATACAAGACCCTATTGATGACGGTAAGATATCAGTTGATGGACACACTCCTTCTGGTAACTCTAATTGTGAGGTGTTTAAAAACCCTCTCCCTAAGCATGACAAGGATAAAGGAAAGGCTCTTGAATCTGGTGATGGTGTAAATTATACTACTGCTAAGTATGACTATACCATACATAACATTAGTGAGGTTGATAATCATGTCAACACTTTCATCATAAAAGGAAAAGAACCTGATTGCAAGGTTACTACCCACAAAGGTACCATTACCCTTAAAGGTCCTAATGCAAAAACTACTACACCTGCTTCGCAATACAACCTCATAGAGCACTTAGGAAAAACATCCGCACAAATTTCTATACTCGAGCTACTATGCCTATCTCCTGAGCATAAAGCTATCTTAGATAAAGCACTTGCTACTGCTATAGTGCCTACAGGCCTACATGTAGATCAATTCCAAGCTATGGTGGGACACATCACTTATCCTCATACGCTCACTTTTACAAAAAATGATGATTCATCCCTTCGAAAACCACATAATGTAGCTTTACACATTGACGTCCTTATCCATAATGTTAAGATCAAGCGAGTTTTGATAGACAGAGGAGCAGGCCTAAATATTTGTACTCAAGAATTGATCACAAAATTAGGGTTTTATGAAAATGCAATTGATCCAAGTAAAAATATTACCATAAAGGCATATGATGAAGAGGAACGCTCATCTAAAGGATCAATTACTCTGCCAATTAGAATTGGCCCTATGGTAAAGGATGTGGTTTGCCAAGTCCTTGATCTCCCACTGACCTATAATATCCTCCTTGGAAGACCTTGGATTCATGTAATGCAAGCAGTACCTTCTACATACCACTAGTGCATTAAATTCCCCCACAATGGTGTTGAAATCACAATACGAGGAGATCCAAACCCTTTCATGTATTGCCATAATCTAAGCCCTAAAACTGAAATCATAATCCGAATCAATTGTGAAACATTTCCTTCCCAAGCATATGTTGATCCTGAGTCCTTAAAAGCATCTTCCTCAAAATCCAATGCAGCTGAGATCAAAATATAGGTAAAAGAACAAGGAGTAGGAGAATATACCTTGAATCATGCCCTTTGCATTGGAAATCTACCTTTATCTCCCCACACCTATGGCAAGCCACAAATGACTAAGACCACATTAGATGCAAATACTACAATGATTTGTAAATCAACTACTTTCAAAAAATGGGGAGCCCTTTATAATGAAATAGAAGAAGTTGATCTCCTAAACTGGTTATACAAAGATGAAGATACAGAAAAAGAACAAACTAAAATAAAGATACATGTTGAACAATATGGTAAAGGATTTGATATTATGAAACAAATGGGATATGATGGTAAAATTCCTCTTGGATTACAGAAACAAGGTATCTTGGAACCAATACAACCTACTAGTATGCAAAAATTCCCTGGTTTAGGATATGATGCATAGAAAGATAAGACCTTGAGTACTGTGTGTGCTTCAAGTAAGGAAGTAGAGTCCTCTAATGCTACACAGACAAATGAGGAAAGTGCCATCGATGACTTCATTGAAATTTATGACTATGATAGTGTCCCTACCCCTGAGCCCAATCATAATATTTGTACCCTTGAATCCATTCAAAATCTTGACTCGAATCATGATTATTTACCCTTGGCTCACCCTGAACTCATTGATTTTGGTCAAAAGGGACCACCACAACTGGATGTATTTTAAAATGATGAGGCAATCATAAAATTTCTAGGAGCATGAGAAGACACACCTCTTGAGGATCATAAAGTAGAATTCATCATAGAACTCAACAGTGTGGCTTATTTTGTGGGGAGTTCCAAGCCTTTCAATCACAAAATTATTAAAAATATAAATAGGTCTTCTAGTGAAAACTGCTTTGCGGCGCTATTAGACCCCACAAAAGTAAAAATAAAGGACGTATCCAAGGGTGAAAACCTCTCTGAGGCACCTGAGGATGGAAGGCTTGACACACTTCCCTTAGCAGTATATCATGAAAAATCATCTTTGTTGGTGGAGAAGACAGTACCAACAAATCTAGGCACAGAAGAAAAACCAAAGATAATTCATTTAGCAGAATCATTAACACCTAAAGAGAGAATAGAGCATATGCAGTTTTACAAGGAAATACAAGTTAACTTTGCATGGTCCTATGTAGATATACCAGGACTTGATCTAGATCTAGTAATGCATCACTTGTCTTTGCCACCAGGGGCAAAACCTATTAAACAAAAGTTGAGAAAAATGCACCCACACATTGCTCTATTGGTAAAAGCTGAATTACAAAAGTTGCTAGATGTGGGATTTATCAGACCTGTTGACTATGCTGATTGGATTTCAAATTTAGTACCAGTTTCAAAGCCTAATGGGGGCATCCAAGTTTGCATATATTTTAGAGATTTAAACAAAGCTTGTCCTAAGGATTACTTCTCACTTCCAAACATTGACATGATAGTGGATTTGATAGCAAGGCACGAAATTTTATCCCTCATGGATGGTTTTTAAGGCTACAATAAAATTAAAATTGCTCTTGAAGATCAAATTAAGATATCATTCACTTGTCCTTGGGGAACTTTCTGTTGGAATGTCATGCCCTTTGGGTTGAAGAACACTGGAGCTCCCTACCAACGTGCAATGACCACTATCTTCCATGATATGATGCATAACTATTTGGAAGACTATGTAGATGATTTGTTGGGAAAATCCTACACCAGATCTGGACATCTAGAGATCATGGATAAAATTTTCACAAGATTAGAACAATACAAGGTCCGATTTAATCCAAAGAAATGTGCCTTTGGGGTAACCTCTGGAAAAATCCTTGGATACATTGTCTCATCTAAAGGAATTGAAGTTGATCCTGCAAAAATAAAGGCTATACTTGAAATGCCTATGCCTAAGAATATCAGATAGTTGAGATCATTACAAGGAAAACTTTAGTCTATTTGTTGTTTTATAGCACAACTTGCAAATAAATGTCAACCCTTTCAGCATCTATTACACAAGAATGTTTCATTTAGATGGGATGACAAGTGTGAACAAGCTTTTTAGAAAATCAAAGAATATCTAATGACACCACTAGTATTAGTGCCTCCTATGGATGACAAGCCTTTACTTCTATATATATCCACAACTACCACAGCACTGGGAGCACTTTTGGCACAACATGACTTTGAAGGAAAAGAGCGTGCAATCTATTACATCAGTCATACTCTAGTGGGATACGAGCTCAATTATAGTCCTATTGAAAGAGAATTCCTTGTTGTAGTTTTTACATCATAGAAGCTAAGACATTACATGCTTACACACAAGACAAAGCTCATTACAAAAATTGATCCTCTTAAGTACCTCTTGAACAAAGCAACACTCATAGGACGATTAGCTAAATGGGTGATGATTCTTAGCGAGTTTGATATTAAGTACATAGAAAGAAAAGAAATCAAAGGACAAGCTATCGCAGATCAACTCATTGATGCTCCTGTGACAGATGATCATCCTCTTATTACAGAGTTTCCTGATGAATCAATCTTCAACATGGAATCTACATATCTGTGGACTTTATATTTTGATGGCTCCTTCACACAAGGTGGTTCTGGCGTTGGAATTCTCTTTGTCACTCCGCAAGGGGATTGTATACCTAAAGCTTATAAGATACAGTTTCCATGTACCAACAATATTGTAGAATATGAGGCATTACTTTCTAGGCTTCGTATAGCTGTGCAATGGAAGATCCTTGAGTTACGTGTTCTTGGTGACTCTCAGCTAGTGATCAAACAAGTTAATGATGACTATAAAACAAAAGATGAAAAATTGATGCCTTACAAAAGAATGGTGGATGACTTCAAGGCCTATTTCACATCAATCTCTTTTGAGTAGATTCCTCGAGATAACAATAGAGTTTTTGATGCAATGGCAACAATTGGTTCACTTGTAGAAATGCCAAGTAATGTCGCTTACTGTGAGTTCCTGGTAGAACCTCTTTTGGAACCTACTTACAATATACCATAATTTGAAATGATTTGTCTCATTGTTGGTCCTAATTCCCAATGGTATGGGGATATTTATACCTATCTTTGAGATAACACCTTGCCATCAAACCTATCCAATAAATCTCGTAAAACCTTTATCCATCAAGCTTCCTGCTATGTGATCTTAGTTGATACCCTTTACTGCTGAGGTCTCGATGGTACTTTACTTAGATGTCTTGAGCACGATGAGGTCAAAACTGCTTTACAAGAAGTACATGAAGGTATATGTGGGGCACATTCTAGCAGTCCTACCTTAGCCAAGAAACTCTTGCGTATGGGTTATTATTGGCCTACAGTAGAAAAGGATGCCTATCAATTTGTTAAAAAATGCAAGCAGTGTCAAAAACATGCAAACTTGATACATGCTCCTGCACAGGAATTGCAATCTCTTACTACACCATGTCCCTTTTATCAATGGGGACTCAATCTTGTGGGCAAGATCCATCCACCTTCATCCAATGGTCATAAGTTCATTCCTATTGCCACTGACTATTTCATGAAATGGATTGAATTTGTTCCTCTCACTCATATCCCTGGAAAACAAATAGCCACCTTCATACTGAACTACATCATTTGTCATTATGGCGTTCCTCTATCCATCATCATAGATAATGGTCGTTCGTTCAAAAATCAAGATGTCAGTGAACTCTGTGAGAAATTCCATATACAACATCATTTTTCCACACCTTACTATCCTCAAGGTAATGGCCAAGGTGAGGCTTCTAATAAAACCATTCTCAAAATTCTTAAAAAGACAGTCAATGAAGCTGGTCAAGATTGGCATATTCAATTCAATCCTACACTGTGGGATTATCACATGAGTGTCCACACTCCCACAAGTGCTACCCCATATGCCCTTGTTTATGGCTATAAATCCATCTTTCCCATCGAGGTCAAGTTTCCCTCTTTGTGCATCTATTTGTGTAATCAAATCAGTGATGAAGAATACCGAGTTTCTCGTTTGCAGGAGTTGGAACTGTTGGATGAATGAAGAAAAACTACTTTCAATCATGTTAGAGCATACCAGCAATGGATGTGTCAAAGTTATAATCAGAAAGTGAAACCGTGTACATTTGAGGTTGGGGATCTTGTTCTTTGTGAAAATCCTCGCACTCAACAAGATAGAGAAAAGAAGGGTAAATTTGAGCCTAACTGGTTGGGTCCATATGTTATCACTGTTGTGTATGGATCTGGAGCATACCAGTTATCTACTCTGGAAGGTGAATTGCTTAGTGATCCCATCAACAGTATGCACATTCACAAGTTTTATACCTAAATGCTTTAGAGGGTACAATCTTTTCAAAGTCCTGAAAAAATACAAAAAAAAAGGGAAAAAAAGTCCTTAAAAAAATACAAAAAAAAAGAAGAGAAATTCATTCGTTCAATGGTGAAAACCACTTTGGTTGTACCTTGATCAAGTACCATGGTTAAAAATGAGAAATCGGCGCCATGTGTAGAGGCTTTTCTCCTCTTTCCTTTGGAGCTCTACTTGATCTTTTCATTCACTTTTCATTCATCCTCCACTTCATAATGACCTTTTCACACTCACCATGGCTTGTGAATTGTTCGACATTCCCCTCGCTTGCTTGCTTTGCCACACATACTAGGTTGGTCCTATCCCTCACTGGGGCATCTCCTTAACCTTGGCTATGGGTTAAGATACTGAGCACCTCGCGGTCAGAGAAACTACCCTCTTTGTCTATTTGCTCGTCTATTTCCATCATAAAATGTCCTGAAATAATCCAAAAAAAATCATAAAATGTCCTAAAATAATCCAAAAAAATCATAAAATGTCCTAAAAAAATCCAAAAAACGGTGACACTTTCAGATCACCACATGGCTTTGAACTTCAACAAAATCAAAACATGCAAGTTTTGACAATCAAGCAAACATTATAACATATCTATCAACCCATCTTACAAATCCAACCAAACACATAAACTGTAACAAGAATCATTTTTACATTTGGTGACTCCTGTTTGTTTTTTGATCTTTTCTTATTTTATGGTTTTATCTTTGGTGACATGTCTTTTAGCTTCTCTAGGATTTCTTTGACTAGAGAGGCAAGGATGGGGCAAGTTCATTTGTTTGTTGTTTGTGGATTGTTTCTTATTCACAGAATGACTCATCTTAGGACATGGTTGTCTAAAACCATCGAGGACCTATGAGTCCAATATGGATGAGAGAATTCCTTGTCTGATAGTGTCTTCCATGCAATAAGTATTCAGGTCATCTAAGGTTCTTATACCTAGATGCTTATACTTCATTACTAAATAAAAATGCAAACAGTATTCAGATCGTCTAGATGTTCATGTTATCTAGATGCTTATACTAATTTGCGACATAATAAGCCCAATGATGATAAAAGCACTTAAAAGGTACAAGAGGCTTCATCACTTTTATTCTCTTCCGTCTTGCATTTCATTTTCTTCATCTTTCTTGTCGCAGAGAAATCAATCAATTGCTTAGCTCACTGATATATGTCTCTTGAATCAAATCTCAAATCAATCAACCTGCTTCTTGAAATTTCATGTCCCCTTAATCAATCAGTCAATTCATCATTGCAACACCTTCTCTTGCGTAAGCATAATTCTTGATCAGCTTAATTAGCTTAATCAGCTTCATCAACTCATCAACTTGGCTATACTGATCATTTCCATCAAGTGTTCAGTTACGCCCATCAACTGTACATTTTCATCAAAATGTACATCACTGCTTTATCACTTGCGCAATATCAGGTATCTAATCACTTTCTAGACATCTATCGAGAGATTAATCTTCTTACAATCTGTTCGATCAATCTCTCGAGGGGGCATATCATTCTTATCATAATCCTTACCAAGATATCCTTGGGGCATGTATCAATTGATCAATCTTTTTCTTTGAAACAACGCAACAAGCTGCATTGTCTCAAAGAGGGGAAAAATCTAGACACTAAAAAATATCCTAAGCTTGCGAGTGTCATTTTTCTTCATCCTCGTCCTTCGATAATTGAATAATTTTAGTTATTCAATTGTGTTTGATCATATTCCTCTATTAATTAAATAATTTTTAATAATTATTTAATTAATTCACTTTCTAATCTTTATTCTATCCTGATCAATTAAATAAACTAATTGCGTCACTAATTTCTCCCTCTTCTTCAATAGTTAAATAAATTATTATTTATTTAATTATTTTGTTACCTTTCATCTATAGTTAAATAATTACCATTAATTATTTATCTTTTCATGGTCCTTTAATTCTTCTATAGTTAAATAATTATTAAAATTATTTAACTATCCCATGCCACCTCCCCTATTAAATAATTAATCTAAATTAATTATTTAAGGTCTAATTTTCATCTCTCCATTTAATTAAATTGATAAATTTAATTAAATGCTCCTTTTGTCATTTTCTCTAAATAAATAATTTAGATAAATTATTTATTTTCCACTTGTCATTCTCTCCATATTTAAATAAATAATTTAAAATAAATTATTTATGCACCACCTGGTCAAAGATGCTTTGTCATAATCTCATGTCATAACATTCATTTATGTCATAGCCTGCATGTCTTGCATGTCTATCATAACTGTCAGGCGTCATAGTCATCAACGTCATAGCTTTTCCATGCATGGCATATTTTTGGTGCATCAATTCTGGACCATTGATCTTGGCATCTTTTCTGAGACTTAATCTCGACCATCCATTTCGTAACATCCCTCTCATGCATTCCCATCCATTGATCTTGGAATCTTTCTAGAAGATTAATCCTAGCCGTCCATTCAAAGGGTTGTCTATAAAAGCAACCTTCCTTCTCCATTTTCAGCTTAACAACTAATTGTCTCCAACTTTCTTGCTACCATTTGCAGGTTTTGCACAAGTGTTTCACCAAATCTGAGGGAAAAGTTGCATAACAAGAAGAAGGAGAGCAAGAGAAAGAATCAACCATAATGGGGAGTGCTTTCTTTTATGTTTTTCATTTTTTATTCTCTCCATTATTTGTTTGCTCTTGTTGATGTGGTTTAATAGCTTAGTAGTGTTGGCTATCACTTTTTCCATGCTATTTGATTTCTAACCCCATCTCACAGTTGGAATCATCCCTTGGGGTGATGAAATCCCCAAGCAGGTCCCACTAAGAAGAGAACTCTAACCATTTTTGACGACTCCTCAAGCTCACACGAAGTGTAAGGGGAAAGCTTGAACGATGTAATGCCCCCTTCGGTAACACAAATGACTTAAGTAAGTTATGATTTCTCTTCACCCAGGATGGCCAAATGGCGCAAGGGGATTAGATACATTAATAGCTTACTTACAAAAAAATTACACAATGTATTGACTCCCCTACTTAGACTATGTGCCTAATTAGTACGAAAATGAAAGCAAACCACTAACTAAATGCCTTGGTCCTTTCGTCCTGCAACAAACGTGTTAGTAGTTTTAACCTCCATTCTTCATCAAGTGTGAAATAACTGCACAAATATTAGTAAAAACCTTCACAATCACCAACAACATGAGTTAGGGGGTCAATAATAATCAAAACGAAAGAAAAAAAATATGTAAAAATGATTTAAAATGTTGTTTTTTCCTTGCAAAAGGCTCTATCTAGGCCCGGTCGCCCCTCTTCTAAGCATAGTCACCCCTCTGCAGGTCCTAGTCGCCCCTCTGGTCAAAACAAAGAGTTAATTTGGTTGTTCTATCTCAAACAAGGATCTGTGTCTGGGTGGGGTCACCCCTTTGTAGGTCCTAGTCACCCCTCTGGTCAAAACAAAGAGTTAAATTGGTTGTTTTGTCTTAGACATGCATCTTTGTCTGGGTGGGGTCACCCCTATGCAAGTCCTGGTCACCCCTTTGGTGAAAACAAAGAGTTAAACTGGTTGTTTAGTCTCAGATAGGCGTCTATATCTGGGCAGGGTTGCCCCTCTGTACATCCTGGTCGCACCTTTGTAAGTCCTGGTTGCCTATCTGAGGGCAGGGTCACCCCTCTGTGTCACCTAAACCTACAAAATATAAATAAACAAAAAACGTAAGAGTAAAAAGACCCATTTGTGGGTCCCACCGAGCGTGCCAGAAATGTGTGCAAGTGTTATTACCTCCTAATATGCAAAACTAACTAAGAAATGCAAGATTAAACAACACTAGACCACCTCAAGATTGGGCTACGTTGAACACAAATAAAAGAAACATAAAAACAAGAAAGTATACCTTTTACTTGTGTTGATCCTTGGGTGGCCATTGATGCAACTTGAGTGTGTGCTCCTTGGATGGAAAATAATCTAAAATGAGATGCAAAGGGGTGAAGATGCAATGGAAGATACAAATTATGAAGGTGGTTATGTGATAGTCTAAGAAAAATGGATGCAAGAGGATGGGATGAAAGCTTAAAAGTGTACAATAATGGAGGATAAAAACTAAGTATGCAAAGAAGTGCTTAAATCGTTTGAGAGCATAAGTGTGATAAAAATGCATAAGGTCTCTGAATGAATGAGAAAGGGGGTTATTTATAGAAGAAATTGAATTCTCTAGAGAATTCAATGGTTAGGATTCAGCCACCATGGCCAAGATGGAGGGCTATGGTGAGTTGAGGACTTACAAGCCGCCCTCACATCTTGCAATGTGGAGGATGAAGTGTCCAAAGGACATAGTGAGATGGAAAGGGTACAAATGATGTGGAAGAAGGATAAGTACTTTGAAAGTATCTTGGGAGGGGAGAATATTTCCTTAGAAAGAAACTTCTTGTTCTCATATGAGAGGAAAGTGACATATGAGGAATTTTAGTATTCCTCAAAAAATTTCATGGGGAAGAGAAAAGTGGTTGAGAAAATAAATGTGAATTTTAATTTCACATGATTGGAAGGGATAAGGTGGTTGGGAGAATAAATATGAATTTTAAATTCATATGAGGAGCACCTTGTGGATAAGACAAGGTTCTTATGAAGGAGGCTAAAAAGTACCTTGTGGATAAGAAAAGGTCCTTATAATAGAAGGTTATTGGCTTCATGTGATTGATGTGACCTATCAATGATCACATGGGGAAGACAAAAAGGAATTAAAAATTCCTTGGGGGATAAGAAAGTTGACCAAGATGCTGATTAAACTAACTAATCAACAATTAGAAGACTGTTAGTGGCTAATGAAGATTAGGATCCAACTTGCAAAAGTTGGAGGATGTGACACATTCTAATCAGGAATTAGACATGTGCACATCCCTAATGATGAGATTAGGAGGTGGATTAGGATTAAGGAAAAGTGATGGAGGATGTGACATGTGAGGATTTAAATAAATGTAGTATTTATTTAATTCTTTTGAGGAAAAGGGGAACAAAGGGTAAGGTATTTAATTATTAACTAAATACCTTAGGGATTTAGAAGAATTTAAGGATATTAATTAAATAATAACAATATTACTTAATTAAAATGGAAAAATTTGGACAAATGTAAGTGTCCAAATTTAGGTGTCTACAAAATCGAGGAGAGATGTGTGATAAAAATGTGATGAAAGCTATTTTAACATGATTTGTGCTATGATAATTGATATGGGTGTATGCAAATCTATTCTAAATAGATTTTAAGCTCAAAAGATTAAAACCCTAATTTCAAAACATGCTAAATGGATGAACCTATGTTACCATGGAAGCCATTAATGGAAGCTAAGATAGTATGATGCAAGAAATTAACATAAAATTCCTTTTAAAATATGAAATGTGAGTGTGAGATGAAAGTGATTTTATCAGTATAAGTTTTCTCTTAAAAGATGGATCCCTATTCAATAGAGGAAAGCTCTCCTTATAGAATAGGAAAAAAGAAATTGATGGTCAAGATCAAAAGGATCAATCAACGATCAGAATGGAAGGAAGATAGAGGCATGGATCATGGATTCCCATCAAGGGTTGAGGATGCAAGATGATATTTAATCAAGGGCTTACATTCATCCAAACAAACACACTTTCAAAACTTGCACAAGAAGCTTTGTTGAAAGTTTGTTATAAAAAAGAATATTCCCCTTTTCAAATGAGTGAAAAAAGAGAATATTCTCATGGGTGAGGAAAATTAGATATTTAGCTAATTAAAATCAAATTTAATTCTGCAAAGGAGAAGGAATATTACATGGCAATATTCCCTTTTTGGAGGAATGTGCAAAGGAGGAATATTCCCTTGCAAGTGGGAGGATTAAATTAATTATTAATTTCATAATTAAATAAGGTTTCAATTATGCAAATTAGGGGAATTATATGATATTCATTAAATAAAATGATTGAATGAAAAGGGGGATGTGATATGATATTTAATTAAATAATTTAGGGTTATTTAATTAAATAAGAGGACTTTTGGGGATTAAATTAAATAATTTGATGTATTCAATTTAATAGAATGAAATGTTAGCATGAAAGGGGATGAATTAACCTAATTAGATTAATCAAGTTAATAGATGAAAATGACACAATTAATTAAATAGCTAGGCTAATTTAATCCATTAGGCGAAAAGAGGACAGGTTTTAGGATGAAATGGTGTTAGTATATCATATTCAAGTGCATGATATCATTCAGGACATTTTTACGTGTCTACAAAGACAATCTCTTGAGTGTTGGATAGATGTGTAGTATCGGATATAATCTTGTGTTTAAGGATGAAAAATGTGAAATCAGAAAAGGGTCAGAAAATGTGATTGTTGTTGGAAAAAGGACTGAAGGAAACATCTATCGACTTAAAGGTGCTAATGGACATTGCTTTATGCCTCAAATTAATGATAGTTGGTTATGACACCAGAGGATGTATCATATGAATTTTGATAATATGGTGAGAATTAGTGTTGTACAAGCTATGAGAGATTTACCAAGAATTACAAAGCCTGTTAATGCAGTCTACAAGGATTGTCAGTTTGGAAAGCAATCCACAACAAACTTTAGGTCAAAGGAACAATCTACTACTAGACTACTGGAATTGATTCATATAGATCTTTGTGGTCCTACAAGGGTCATAATTCTACAAGGTGAGAGGTATTTTATGCTTTTGATTAATGATTACTCTAGAATGACATGGGTTACTTTTCTTAGAGAGAAATCTGATGCATTAGATAAATTCAAAGCATTTAAGGTAATGGTTGAGAATGAAATGGGTTTGCAAATAAAATGTTTGAGGTTTGATAGACGTGGTGAATTCACCTCCAATGAGTTTAATATGTTTTAATAAGTTCATGGAATAAGAAGGCAATTGTTTTCCCCTAGAACTCCTCAGCAAAATGGAGTTGTTGAAAGAAAGAATGACACATTTTTGGAAGCTACTAGAACAATGATAACAGAGGTAGGTCTACCAAAATTTTACTGGAGAGAAGCAATTCACACATGCTATTTATGTGTTCAACCAAATACAAGCAAAAGCTAACTGCACTAAGACACCCTATGAGCTATGGTGTGGAAAGATTCCTACTGTCAAGTATTTGAAGGTATTTGGAAGCAAATATTATATCAAGAGAGATGAAAGTATAGGAAAGTTTGATGCTAGATGTGATGAAGGTATTTTTCTTGGATATGTTGGAATATGACTTTGGGAGATTTTTTTTGGTTTCTAGTGTTTTCATTCATGGTAACTGGAGTTAGTAGTATGGTCCGCAATTTATAAGTAGTTCCTACCAACAAGAAAAGTAGAAGATTGTAATCTACCAACAGAAAGCATGAAGAATAGAGTATCTGGTTGATAAGTTGGTCTGAATACTTCACCGGATCATTAATTTGTTGTGTGGATCCCCAAGGAAGCTTTTCAAGTATGTATGGTGTGTTTCAGATGTATGAGGAATATTTTTTTAACTATTTCTTATGTTGGGAATTTTGATTTGGGTCCCTACTATAGTCTAGCCGACTTGTGTGGGTGTGCATTAATTCTAATTGATGATTTGAGCCGACATGTGGAAGAATATTATATTTTGTTTGAAGCTGACATATAGCAATAAAATCTTGTTAGCAGATATATATGTGAGATCAAAAAATAATTTTTGGTGTGTGTGGTGTGTCGATCAAGAAGTGAGAAGGTGTGTAAGCGAAAAAGTGCAGAGCAATAGCATGAGCTAATATCAGAAGATCTGTTGAAGTGAATTTTGTTTGTGCAACAGAAGGGTTTTCATGTAAGAAAGTAGAGCAGAGCAAAGTAGAAGTGTGAATTGGACAAGAGGTCCAGAATCTATTTTATGTGCCTCATTGGAATTAAATCTAGGCATTTGTAGATGCTATATTCTCATTTTAACATCTTGTTATAATCTCAAATATTTTGTAAGGCAGTGAGCCTTCCCTTTTTTGAGTAGTGAGCTCTAGGCATTGTGCCTAAATGCAAGTGCATTCCCTTTTGATCATACTTTTAACAGAGTATACTTTGTGGATTAATCTCCACTGTGGTTTTTCCCCTAACAAGGTTTCCACGTAAAAAATTTGGCGTTATGGTGTTCACATTGTCTCTTTAATGATTTTTCATGTTTCCTTCTATTTATATGTTGTGAATGCTATTAAAGGTTAAATATTGTTGTTGATAGTTGAAGATCTTATTTGAAATTCAAATATTGTGGAACATTGATTCACCCCCCCTCTCTTAGTGTTCCTAGTGTCCAACAATTTGTATCAGAGATTGTTCCTCTTCTAAGTTTAACAGCTTGAGGTGGATATTGGATTACAATGGATGCAAGTGGTCTTCAACAGTAACTTATGGTGGTACTTGATCTTGATCAATCTAAAGTAGAGGTCATGGAACTAAAAGAAAATCTTGTGGCTACCAAAAAATTCATTCAATCACTGAAGGATAAAATAAATGAGTCAAGGGAAAAGAGGAAAGAGGGAAAGAACTATGTGGTCAATTGAAGCAAAAAGAAAGAAAAGGTTTGGAAGATGTTCATCTAAATCAAACCCTAAAAGAAATAATAGAAGAGTGTGAAAAGCTTGCTAAGGACAATGTTGCCCTAAAGCTTGAAATGGAAACTGTGGCAATGAAGCTAACTAAAGAGATTGAAGAAAGAAAGAAGAATGAGGAGAAACTGGCCCAGTCCTTGAATGAAAAATTTGAAGAATGCAACAAAATTAATAGTGGATTCATTCAACTAGAGATTGAATTGCAACAATCCAGAAACAATGAACAAGAGCTTGAGAGACAAGTAGTTATTCTCAGAGATGAGCTTACTACTGCAAATGAGTTTAAGGAGAAGTTCAGGATCAGTTCTACTAGGCTTGATGAGATAACTAAAAATCAAAAGGATACAAATGATAAGTGAGGTCTCAGCTATGTGAAGGGTGAGAGCTCCGGATCTGAACATAAGGACCCTGAAAAGAAGAACAAAGACAGAAGATATCTAGTAAGGCAACCCAATGCTCATAAATTTAATGGATATTGCTTTGTTTGTAATAAATTTGGACATATGGCTTCTTAGTATAGAAGTAAGATAAACTCTGAAACTCCATTTTTTGGTCAGTGTTTTAAATGCAAGAAGTTTGGTCATAAGTCATCAAAATGCAAAAGTATGTCTGCCAGTATAAGGATCATTAAATGCTACTCTTGTGGAAGATTTGGACATGTTGCTAATCAATGCAGATCAGGAGGAAATCAGTGGAATGGATGGTATAGACAGAAGAATCTGGTATGCTACAATTGTAACAAATTTGGTCACATTACAAGATTCTGTAGGAACAAAAACATAGATAAGAGAGGTTTGGTTTATCAAGGCATAAATTCATAGAAAGGTGATAAGGGAAAAGGAAAAGCATCTATGGAAGAGATAAGAGATAAAATGAAGAAAACATGGGTAAAGAAGAGTGGATAAAATGAAGGTAATAAGACTATATCGAAAGCTCCCTCTGGTAAATCATCTGGCAATTGATTCCAAGCCATTGGCCTAGGGGGAGTCTTCATGAAAATATTTTTCCCCCATGTCTGTAGTTGGTATGGGATCGTAGGAAGTTGTCAGTTGGTGTGTTATTCATCCTCAAATGTATTGGTGATTGCTTCTTGAAGGTTCACATATGTATTTTTTCTCTTGTTGTTTAAAAATAGAGCAACCAGAACTTATAGGGAAAAGCATTTAATGCAACAAGGAAGTTAGGTGTGCAAAGTTATAAAACGGCATTTGGAACTCTCATTTTTCACCGTGCGCCGAAGAAGAACAAGTGGAGAACCTTTTCAGAAAAAAATTGAAGGAGAGAAAGTCAATTTAGTGGTGAATTCTCCAAGTATTTATGTTGATTATCAATTTCATACTTATTTTGTGATCGGTAGAACCCTATTCGGTACAGAAAATGAAGCAAATCAAAGGAACAATAACTCTAGATGAATATAGTAGTCGAAAGGTCAGGGATGAAAGAAATTTGTTGTCTAACGTTGAATTGAAGAAGCTTGGAGGAGCGAAACATAAGAACTTGGACATCTGGAATGAATTTCCTCATTTTGTCAATGTGGAGGTAGTTCGGTTTATCTTGAATAGATTGGATGGTGATATCCTTACTCTGGATAAACCCTATCAAATTTCTAAAGATGCAATCATAAATCTAACAATATTGTGCAATGTTGGTGTTGTTCCAAAAATGAATTCGATTTGGAATGTCAAAGTTGAAGCCCTAACCGAAGTAACAGGAGATCAGAGGGCTCTAGTAATCTCAACAATCAAAGATCCATTAACGAGGTATATTGCACATGGAATTTCTTATAAAAATTTCTTCAGAAACAGAGAAGGATCAACCTCGACAAGTGTAGTGTATATCGCTCACAAGATGATAATAGAAAATGAAGACTTTGATCTATGTGGATTGCTAAAGGATCAATTGATGGAGAATGTGCAATTGATGAAGGATATAGATTACTCTTTTAGGTTTGGTACCCTGCCTATATGCACTATGATGTATTTCCTGAATTGCTTGCCTCTGAATGACAATGTGGTATGGAAGGAAAATATGTTGGTTTGCAAGAATTTTTTTTAGCATTTCAACTCTTTTGAAAATGGTGAACAAGCTTATGAAAGCTTCTTTAGGAACTTGTTAGGAAAGTTTGGTGCAAGTGATATTCCTCTCCCGGTAAAAGTAGTTGAAGTTGGATCATCCTCCGGTAAGGGGAAGAAAAAGAAAAAGAGAGAAAGAGAGTTGGTTGGTGACACTCTTCCGACACCTAAGTCAATAAAAGTTGAGGGAAAAGGTAAAGAAAAAATGGTTGTGGATATAGTGGATGAAGACTCTAAGGAATATACACCAAGAGATGAACCAAAACAAAGTGAACCAAATGTGATAATAGCAGAAGAAAGTGATGAAGAAGGTGTTTTACTTAAAGAAAAGATATTGTAGATTGTTCAGGAAGAATATGGAATGAAAAAGATAACTAACATATGGATAAATGGGCCATCATATGAATAGGACCTCATTGAGGACATTCTAGGAAGATACTTTATTGATAACAACATTGAATTGGAAAGTCTACAGAATGTACTTCTAGAAGAATTGATTGAATGTATCAGGGAGGCTATGGACTCTGTGCCTCTGGAAAGGAAAGAGGATGAAATAATCTCACATCTGAAGATGCAGTTTAGGCTATCTCTTGCCAAACTAAAAAATAAAATGAATGTGTTAAGATAGTGCATTGACTCAACAAACAAGATCTACAATTATTGTCTTAGGTGGCCTCATGTGGTTAGAAAATATAAGGACAAGTTGGAACAAATTGAGAATGAGCTTGTCAGAATTGGACGGGACTACAATATGGTTCAGGATATGGATGGAGCAGTTAAGAAGAAGATTTATGAGCTGCAGATTAAGCATGCAAAGGTTCACTTTGCCAGAAACACTCTTATGGAAACTTTCTAGAAAGTCAAGGATCAGACTAAATGCAGATTAGAGAAAATGATTGAAGTTCTGAAGAAAGGAGAAAATCTGGAAGGATCCATTACCATTCATGAATCCCTTGTTCAGGTCATCAACAGAAAATCAGAAAATAATAGCCTGATAATTGCTACTGGAATTGTAGTGGACTCTTGGAAGAAATTTCTCCCAGAAATGAAAGATAAGTATAAAATAATTTTCTGAATTTAGCAGCAGTTGCAACATTTTTTTGATAAATTGGAGGAGAGAATGCAGTAAGAGAGAGTACAATAAAAATATTAAAGGGGAAGAGAAATTAGCGGAAGTTTTTGTCATTGATGTCAAAGGGGGAGAGAATGCAGTGAAAAATGCCTTGACATCCAAAGGGGGAGCAGTGTTTTTGAGTTTTGACACTTAGTCATTTTTTACTAAGTGTTGCCATCAATGCCAAAGGGGGAGATTATTGGAATATGGCTTTGGGAGATTTTTTTTGGTTTCTAGTGTTGTCATTTATGGCAACTGGAGTCAGTAGTATGGTCCGCAGTTTAGAAGTAGTTCCTACTAGCAAGAAAAGTAGAAGATTGTAATTTACCGGTAGAAAGCATGAAGAACAGAGTGTTCAATTGATAAGTTGGTCTGAATACTTCACCATACCATTATTTTTTTGTGTGGATCCCCAGGAAATATTTTCAAGCATGTATGTTACCTTATTGGTAAGTTTTGTGGTGTCACAGAAATTGGTGTATGAGTTAAGAGATTCGATAGAATGATTTATTGTTTATTTTCTCATTATGGCCAACTTGTTGTGTATGGCATGTTCTGGATGTATGAGGAATATTTTTTTAACTATTTCTTATGTTGGGAATTTTGATTTGGGTCCCTACTACAATCTAGCTAACTTGTGTGGATACGCATTAATTCTAATTGATGATTTGAGCTGACATGTGGAAGAATATTATATTTTGTTCGAAGTTGATATATAGCAATAAAATCTTGTTAGCGGATATATATGTGAGATAAAAAAATCATTTTTGGTGTGTGTGGTGTGTGGATCAAGAAGTGAGACTTAGGTGTGTAAGTGAAAAAGTGCAGAGCAAAAGTATGAGCTAATATCAGATCTGTTGAAGTGATTTTTTTTGTGCAATAGAAGGGTTTTCATGTAAGAAAGTAAAGTAAAGCAGAGAATAAGTGTGAATTGGACAAGAGGTCCATAATCTATTTTATGTGCCTCATTGGAACTGAATCTAGGCTTTTATAGATGTTATATTCTCAATTCAACATCTTGTTGTAATCTCAAATATTTTGTAAGGCAGTGAGCCTTCCCTATTTTGAGCAGTGAGCTCTAGGAAGTGTGCTTGAATGCAAGTGCATTCCCTTTTGACCATAATTTTATTAGAGTATACTTTGTGGATTAATCTCCACCATGGTTTTTCCCCTAACAGGATCTCCACATAAAAATTCTGGTGTTATGGTGTTCACATTGTTTCTTTAATGATTTTTCATGTTTCCTTTTGTTTATATGTTGTGAATGATATTAAAGGTTAAATATTGTTGCTGATAGTTTAAGATCTTATTTGAAATTCAAATATTGTTGAACACTGATTCACCCCCCCACCTCTTAGTGTTCCTAGTGTCCAATAGGATACTCTACTAGAAGCAAAGCTTATAGATGTTACAATAAAAGGATGAGAAAGGTTGTAGAAAGCACAAATGTCAAGGTTGATGAAGCATTGAAGAATTCAATTGAAGTTGATGGATATGTGTCAAATGAACCAAATTGCAGATAAGTAGAAGAAATAGATGGAAAAAAAGAAGTGTATAATGAAGAAGAAGAAGCTTCGGAAAGGGTTCCTAAAACCCCTAAGTATGTGCAAAAGAATCATTTAGAAGATCAGATAATTGAAGACAAAAGGAAAGGTGTATTGACAAGAAGCAAAGCTATTGAAGTTGAGGTAAATTATTGCTTACTTTCTAAAGTTGAGCCTAAGATAGTAAGTGAGGCATGTAAATATGAACATTGGATGAAAGCAATGGAAGAACTTATGCAAATTGAGACAAATCAAACTTGGGAATTGGTTCCTAGACTAGAAAATAAGAACATAATTGGAAGTAACTAGGTTTTCAGAAACAAATTGAATGAAAATGGACAAGTGGTAAGAAACTAGGCAAGGCTTGTGTGTAAGGGCTACTCACAAGTGGAAGGTATAGATTTCTAGGAGAGATTTGCTCTTATGGCTAGAATGGAGGCTATCAGAATTTTTTTGGCATTTGTTGCTCATAAGGAATTTAAATTTTACCAAATGGATGTGAAGTCTGCATTTCATAATGGTGAGTTACAACAAGTCTACATGGAACAAATAGAGGGATTCCAATTCTCAGATCAACCAAATATGGTTTGTAGATTGAAAAAGGATTTATATGGTTTGAAGCAAGCTCCTAGAGCTTGGTATGCAAGCTTGGACAAATATTTGATTCAACAAGGTTTCAACAAAGGTTCTGCAGATAGAAATATTTATTTCAAAATTGAAGATGATAAGATCTTGATAGTAGTTGTGTATGTGGATGACATTCTTTTTTGGAGGAAATGAAAATATGTGTAAATTGTTTGCTAAAGAAATATAGAAAGAGTTTGAGATGTCTATGTTTGGTGAGATGAATTTCTTCCTTGGACTGTAAATAAATCAAACAAACAAAGGGATTTTTATTTCACAATCAAAGTATGCAAAAGAAATGTTGAAGAAATTTGCAATGGATGGTTCCAACCGATATGCACTCCTATGTTAACTAGCTACAAATTGACTAAGGATGATGATTCTCCTAAGGCTGATTAAAGCAAATACATATCAATGATTGGTGGACTACTGTATTTAACTACTACCAGACCGGATATCATGCATTCAATTTGTCTTGTGGCTAGATTTCAAGAGGATCCCAAAGAAACACATGTTGCACCTATCAAGAGGATATTCAGATATCTAAATGGCACTCCAGATCATGGCTTATGGTATCCTAGGGATATTGATTTTACACTAAGTGTGTATATAGATGTAGATTGGGTAGGTTGTGTTGATGATAAAAAAATTATAAGTGGTGGTGCATTCTTTCTTGGATGTAGATTGGTGTCATGGTTAAGAAAAAATTAAGATTCAATTTCCTTATCCATTGCAGAGGCTAAGTATATTTTTGCAGCATCCTATTGCACACAAGTTTTGTGGATGAGATAGATGTTGAAGGATATCAAAGTAATGCATGATGATCCCATCTCTATTTTTTGTGATAATACAAGTGAAATTAATATTTCAAAGAATCTAGTGATGCACTCAAGGACAAAGAATATATTTATTAGGTATCACTTTTTTAGAGAGAAGGTTATGGAGAATGAAGTAAAGCTTGAGTATGTACCTACAAAGGATTATATTGTTGAATTATTTACTAAGTCTCTTCCTAAAGATAATTTTGAGTATCTTTAGGAGAAGTTAGGGGTTATTGCCCCTCCTTTCTTGAACTAGATGCATATGGAGATGCACCAGTCCAATGGATCTATGGATCTATATTTCTTTTGGACTAATGTTTGGTGGCTACCTCTTAGGGGGTGCAATTAGTGTCATGTGTTGTCATTGTGTAGTTGATTGGGTGTACTCCTAAGGGGGAGTATTCAAAGCTAGTATAGATCTTGGTTCAATGTCAAAAGGAGAGGGAAATGCAAAACATATTTTATCTTTTACATTGATGTCAAAGGGGGAAAGAAAGCGTCATGTGAAAAAAATTATCTACACAGGGGGAGAGAAAGTAAAATTTGTAGTGAAAGTGGTTTAGGGTTGTTGTGTTGTCTTTGATGGTTTTTCACATCATGTGTTTGCATCAATGAAATTTAAGGGGATATTATTGAAAATATGAGGGTGTTTTCATTGATTTCAACTAGTTGTTGTTGTCATTGATGTCAACTATGTATATGGAAGCTAGTTATTGGTTGTATATGTCAAGGATATTGAAAAAATTGTAATAAAGAAGGTTTGCAGTTTGTGCATGTATAGTTGAGATGTTGAAGAAGTGCTATGAGTACATGGTGTTATCCTTATGTTGCTATGTTTGGAAGGGTATTAGAGTGAAGTAATGTGTTGAAATGATGTCTCTGGTACTTGATCTCCAAGTGCTTTTGAGGAAAATTGACAAATAGTGAAAACAGTGTTATATAGGTATTCAATGTATACTTCGAGATGTGCTTTGCATTTCTTTTGGATTGATGTTATTCTTGTTTGGATCTAAGGTATTTTTCATGGCTATTGGTAGTTGCTATATCTAGAATTTTGGCTTTTGGATCATCGTACAATACGATATTTTTTCACCAGTATGTGAACTGTGCATTTCAGTGTATCTAGCTATGGTATGGGAGAAATGTATTTGCTTCACATTTCTCTGCATCATTGTTTTAGGTCTTGTAGTTCAAATAATATGTTGATAAGGTTGCTTTCTTTTTTGGTTCAAGAGGATTTGAGATTTGGTGTTGTTGTTGATGAGTTTCTAAGCTACAATGTACTATAGTAGCTAACAAAGTTATTATAATGTACAAAATGATCATACTTTTCAAGTGAATTTTGTTGTGAAGCTTCTAGATTAATTTACATATGTTCATTGCATACTCCAGATCATGTTCAAGTGAAGTGTCTAGAAATATTGTACTAATTTAAGGATGTGTTTACTTAATTGTTTTATGTGTTTTGTATTAGTGTTGGCTGACCTTGTGTTAAACATTGCTTGTGAAGTTCATGGAAGCATGTTGAAGCATGTTGGGACTCATTTAGGTCCTCATTAAGAATTTTTTTGGGTTTCCCTCATTCTCTTCCACCACGAGAATGCTTTGGCACCGAACTAATTTGAATTTATAAATACAAATTGTGTATGGCCAACTTTGGAAGGGTTTCAAGGTTGGAGACGGTATAAGTATGAGTTGAGATGTGTGTGAGAGACATAGAGAGATGCAAGATATGTGTGTGTGATGTGAGTTTGAGTAGATCAATTTGAATTTCAAAGTGTTGAGTTCCTGAAGGCAGTGAGCTTAAGGTGTACTCTATCTTTCAAGCATGTCTGCAAAAGTGTGAGAAAATTGTGGTGGAATCTATATTGCACTGAGATAGTTTTATCTTTGTAACAAATTTCTTCTATCTTCTTTGTAATTTTGTGGCAATAAGCCCATGGAGTGAGCCCTCATTGGATAGTGTGTCTTGTCTTGGTAGTGATCCCTTCTGGTAGTGATCCTTTGTATTCAATTTTGGAATTCTTTATATTGTGAGCTAATCCTCACAATGGTTTTTCCTTCATTGTGTCTTCAATGTAAATCTAGTGCTATTGTGTACATGGTTTTACTTCTTTCAGTTTTTGCTTCTGCATTATACAACAAACATATTAGCTGAGTAAATTTTTTTATGAATGCATGTAAATCTAACTTTTGGTGAGGGTTTTGAAGTTTAAAATTGCTACAACTGATTCACCCCCCCTCTCAGTTGTCTTATTCAACAACACACATCATATACTATATTGTACTTATTTAAATCAATATGTTATATTCTATTTGGATTGCATTCATAGAGCTCCAATTGCATGTGCACCATTTGAATAATATTACATATGCATCATATTAAAAAATTGAATTCACTTATTTTTATGTTCATAATAAACCTACATGCACTATCCTTGATTTTAAACAAGCCTTAAAAACTACCCACACATATTTTTTCATGTCCAATTTTCCAATCAATCTAAGTGTATACATATTAAGTTTTTTCTTGTGTATTATTTATTTATATTTGCTATGTGTTTTCCCTTCTTGAGTATGGTTTTTCTTCCAACTTTACTCTTCCCTTCTTTATGATGGATTTTTGGACTTCTCTATCTCATCATGCCTTCTATTTGTCACCCACCTCACCATTTCATTTTTCAAACTTTTCCATCCCATCATGCTCATTTCTTGACCTTCAACACCTCGTCCATTAGTTGAGTCTTGTGTTATGGTCAACCATAGATCCATACTATTTCTTCTTATGTTTTTGTTTACCTCCTAACTTCCCAACATGTTTCATATTGTTTCTAGTAGTCTACTTTTTGGTGTCATTATTTGTGGAGTTTTTATTGTCCATGATCACTATTCAAATTTGAAGTTATAGATGTACATGATAGTTGACTTATATATTTTTTGAGGATATAAAAGAGCACATTTTTCTTCTAAGATCATCTACTATTAATCAATTCCTTTATAAATTCATTAAATGAGCACTTGTGTCAAGCATGGGAATCCTAAGATGAAAACCCTAGTGATTTCAGAGGATGATCTCATATAGGGGTCATATTTAAGCTTCATTGGACATTGACTGCAATCATATTTTATTGTTGAAAAGGAGAAACTCAATCACATATAAGAGAGAAACGATGAAAAGATCTTTGATCCAATTTATCGTTCCTATTGGTATATTTTTTGTTGTAGAACTATTTGAATGTAATACAACCATTAATGTAATAATATAGAGATCAAGATTTCATATGTTATTTACTGTTCATTATAATAAGGATATTGAGAGTTATTTTTTTTATTTTCTATTTTAAATGTAATGATATTGTTGATGCATAAATAGTAAATTTAAATCTAGCTTATCTAAGATATATTTGAATATTAGAGTATATAGTATTCTTAATCAAATAATGTGTTTTTTAGAAGATTAATAATTGAATCTATATTATTATTTTGTCTCAACAAATTACAATGGTATCAAAGCTAGTGATCTTTCCAATCTATGTGTTTAAATTGTTTCTTGGTTTTATGTAATATAGTGATAGAGAAACTGGATATAGCATTTAAGGGAGATTAGAAAATAAGGCCAATCTATAGAGAGTGCAAAGAATCAATTGTCTAATATAGAACCCATTGTAGAACATAATAGTATTATATAACAAAGAGAAGAACATATGTAAATGACAAATTGAATGATCAAGCTTAAAGAAAGTTTGATCTAATGATTAATATGATGGCACAGTTACTTCACAATATGGATAGTAATATGAATGTGCTTAGAAAACAAACAGGTGAAGTAATTTCTTACAATGGTAATGATTTGGGTGCCACTAAAAATTGCACACAAAAGAATATTCTTATTTTAGCTACAAGAATGAATAAGGAGGTAGAGGCTCAAAAACCTGAGACCAAAACTCATTGTTTGATGATATTAGGGATTTTCATGCAAAATACAGATCTCTTTATGAGGATATCCAAAGTGAAATGTCACTCACCAATTATATTATCATGAAGAAGTCTTAAAATGGTTACAAAGCTAAGCTTAGGTCAAAATATCTTAGAGAGATGTGCAACAATATTTAGGGAGGTTGACACTCTCTCCCTATGATGGATCTAATAGATACTTAGGTCACTCATGGGTTCAAAATCTAGACACATACATGTCCCTCAAATCTATAAGAAAATATTAATCAATCAAGTTTTCCACCTTTCATTTTGAGGGTACTACACATGAGTGGTATGCCACAATTTCATCACTTAGGGTCACAAATCCATCACCTCATATGATGAATCAAGATCTTTGATTGAAAGCATCCTAAAGCTTATTTTAAATATTTGACTCAACTCAGATAGAGTGGTTTAGTGGATAATTTATTAGTGATGGTGCTAAATATTACATAAATAAGATTAAATATCCTCTTCATTAAAGGGTTGACTAAATCTCTTAAGGAGTTGGTCAAGGATTTTGAATTGCCTACCCAGCAAGAGGCCATCAAGTGGGTTTTGGCTTTGGAGACTTTAATGCAATGAATAATTTACAAACTAAAACCTTCATTCCAAAGAATACCTTTCATAAAAATGTACAAAAAAACAAGAGTTTTCCATCAAGACCAGACATGAAGTAAGAAATGAATTGAGAAGGAACAAGTTATGTTTCAGCTACAAGGAGCCATGATTACCTAGATATAGATGTCTTGAGAAAGGAAAAGTGCCTTACATTGAGGTAAGGTTTCATGATGAATTGGAATATGAGGAACCCAAACCACAAAGTGAAGATGAACCAAAACATGCAATGGAAGAAGAAGAAGAAGATCAAACATAAGGAGAAGAGGTCATCTTGGGAGACACTCTTTCCATGTTATCTAGTGCTATGTGATACCATCCATTTCACATTGTGGGGTCTTGTGAGGTCAAAGGTTGATTATGCTCATTGATATTGTACCACTCATAACTTCAATGATGAGGGATTGTTTGCCAAATGAGACCTCAAGATAGAGGAATTTAAAGGATTTAGTGTAATGGTGGTTGAAAATTTCACCATTCAATGTAATAAGAAGATCTTCTAACTAAATCTTAATTTGGGAGAATATGATATGAAGGAAGACTTCTATGTTTTTAACATAGGAGATAGATATATGGTCCTATGTGTCCAATTGCTAAAATCATTAGGAGAGGTCACACAAAACTTACAAACCATAGAACTGACGTTTCAGCTAGAGACACTAGTAGAATTTGGCAAATAAATGACTAGGTGACTAAAACTTTTAGTCGCAACAACTAAAAATGACTAAATTCTACTTTTGCAACACAGCTATAAATGAGTAGATAAATGACTAATTTGGTCGTTAGGTAAAAAATTATGTAGTCACGCAAATAAAAATGACTAAATAGTTAGTCATAGGAACACAAATTAGATAAAAATTTTAAAAAAATTTGGGGAAATGACTAGTGGGGGAGTTTTGTGCATGATATGGAATTCTGCATTTTTTCCTATGCTCTTTAAAGATCAATTAAACTATGATTTTTTTATAAATTAATTTAATTTGATCTATATAGAAATATATTAATTATTAATTATAATAATTTCATACTTATATTTAATATTTTGTATTCTATTATTTAATATATTTTTTTGGTACGTAAAGATTGATTATATTGATATTCAAAAAGAAACCAACATTACAATGTATGATTGGACACCAAGTTTCATTCAAAAGAAGCAGTATGATTGCTGTCGTGGAGACCAACCCAACACCAAAAAAATACAGACTCACTCGGACCACTGTCGGACATCTAAGACCTCAACCTGACCATCATCAAACCCAAAAACTTATTAGAGTTTCCATTGTGATATGAAGAGAAAGAGCATCATCGGTATGTGAAATTAACACCACCTGAACACCATAACCAACATTTAATGAAATTCACCTGCAAGATATCCTTTCACACATGCTTTCCCACTGACGAAAACATTTCCAAAAATTCCAACCTCCTATCATCCCATGGATGTCACGCTAGCCAGTTCGAATGTCCCAAGCACCTATCTTGGTGACATGTATCTTCACTTCCCCAAAAAAAAATTGAGGGAGAGCCCTCTTGAACCTCAAGAGGAACAAAAAAAAATTATCCTCCTTATGCCATTTGCATCATCATTTGCAAGTTTTTCTACCTGCGAGTTTTCCTCTTTGTATGTGTGTTGGATATTGAAACCATTGAAAGAGTGAAGGACTTCAAGAGCCTCATCCAACAAGAGTTGGATCTTCCAATTCAAAAAAACTCCTAACTTCAAGGCTTGTATTACCACCATGGAATCGCCTTCCATGGCGATCTTTGTGGGCCCAAGATCTCTACAAAGGTGAAGACCTCCCAATAGGCCTTGGAGTTTAGCCACAATATTTGTTTCCTCTAGGAGTGGAGAGGAATACACAGCCAAAACTCTACCCAGCGAGTTTCGTATGATTCATCTAGCCCTCAAGCCTCCTGGGTTCCCCCTTGAAGAGTTGTCAAAATTCATCTTGTACCATCCTTCCTACGAAGGTGCCCATACCTCACTTCTCCCATTTGAGTTTTCCTCACTTGATCTGATTGCCCTAGGGTGGGGAACCTTCAAACCATGCCAATTCCTCCTCACCTAAACATCACATCCAGTGAACATCACGTTGCAACTATTCAAGTGCATCACCTTTGCATTGGTCACTTCAACAATTGCTACCTCAAGACGATGTATGAAAATTTCAAAAATTTATTCTTTTTTAATGAAGAGGCATCTATTTCTCTCTTTCCACCATTCCTAGACAATCATCGAAGGGAAAACCCACCAAAGTACCCCAAAGGAAGATCTCTTCTTAAGAATTGGCCAGGAAGCAAAGAGAGACAAAATATCATTTGGTAGGACACCAGACCATCTGAGCTTGGCACAAAGCCATATCCAACATGCCTGCACGAATGGGCATGAAACTAAAATATGGTCAACATCCTCTTCATCCTTTTTGCATAATACAAACCTGGAGGGCCCTTCAAATCCCATCTTGCGAAACTTATCTGTTGTGAGAATCCATTTTTACAATGCCACCTAGGAAAAAGTTCTAGCCTTGGGTAAGCAATTTTTATTCCAACATAACTCCAACGGTGATGTTGATTTCCTCTCCTCATTATAGAGAGAAAGGTATCCTTATTTCACCCTATAATCACTTGTAGATGAGCCCACCCAGACCAACCAATCTTCACCAAGACGGATGGTCACCCTTCTACTCCTTAAAGTTTTGTTGAGGATGTTCTTGTTAGCCTGAGAGATGTTTTCATTCCTGATATCTTTCCACTCCCAAACCCGACACCCCTCAAACCATCACTCTATCAGATAATCCCTTACCTTAATGTCCCACTCTTGCTGTAGGTAGGCCTTTGACTGTTCCATGGATATCACACTATTCAGACTTGGGTAGCCGCCCCAGGAATCCTCCTAGAAATTTGTAGACTTCCCATCACTAATGCTCCATGACAACTATTTTAGAATTAGGGGACGACACACTTTCATAAAGTTCCATATTTTGGAACCTTGGGGTAGATGATCTTCCAGGAAAATGTAGTTTTCCTCATCTCCATTTTTGTATTTGTGTCTTAGTATGCGGGCCCATTTCGCATTATTTTTGGAGTACATGCCCCATACAAAATTCACCCTGAGAGCTTGATTCTACTTTAAGATGCTGTAGATCCTAACACCCCCATTGACCTTAGATTGACAGATAGAATCCCACATGATAAGGGGGTACTTCTTTTTGTCTATTGTACCCTACCAAAAAAATTCACATCTTGTGGTTGATTGAAGTAGCCGAGCTTTTGGAGATAGCCAGACAAGATAGAAAATAGATGGGAAGAGCTAAAATCACTACCTTGAGCATTAGAATTCTACCAACCCATTAGAGCTATTTCCCACTCCAAGAATACATCCACTTTTCCACCCTATCCACCAAAGGATCCCAAAGTTTTTTGTTGATATTCCTTTGGCAAGAGGTAATCCCAAATAAGTGATTGGGAAATGTCTTATCCTGAAATTCAATGTCCTAACCACCAACTATTCTACCCTCTGAGAAGTATTAAGAAATAGAACCTCATATTTTGCTTCACTTACTTTCTGCCCTGAGGAAATTCCATATTCATTCATAATTCCCTTGAGATCCAATGCCTCCTTCACACTAGGAGCTCCGAAGAGGAAAGTGTCATCCAAAAATTGTTGATGAGTGCAAGAAGGTAGACCACTAGTCACCTATAAGCCCTCAATTCTACCTTCCAATGTTGCACCACTTATTTCCCTACCCAAAACATCAACCATGAGGATGCAAAGAAAGGGTGAGAGGGGATTACCCTACCTAAGGCCCCTGGAAGCCTCAAAGAATCCCATAGGTTCACCATTTACCAACACAGAGTAACATGGTCTAGAGATGCATGCATAGACCCAGTTAATCCAGCTACTATCAAAGCCAAAGGCCTCCAATAATTTGCACAAAAACCTCCAATCAACCATATCGTATGCTTTCCTTATATCTAATTTTATGAACATGCACAGTTTCCTACTAAGCTAAAGGGATTGGATCACCTCCTAGGCTATGATTACTCCATATATCGAGCAGCCAGGGAAAAATTCCATCTATTCTTCTGCTATCAAGGATAGGAGAAGGCCTTTCAGATGATTTTCTATAGTCTTCGATAGTATTTTGTAGAGAGTGTTGTAGAGAGCAATCAGACAAAACTCCTCAAGAGAGCTTGGTTTCTCCTTCTTAGGGATTAAAGCCAAAAAAGTGCTATTGATTTATTTTAGGAACCTACCCGAAGCTCTTGCCTCCTTGAAGGCCTCCATTATCTCAACACCCAGGAATTCCTAATATTTTTGATAAAAAAGGGCAGGAAGCCATCAGTACCTGCTGCCTTATCTGGGTGTAACTAAAAATCTACCACTCTAGCTTACTTAACTGAGAAGGGATGAAGCAACATGTGATTCTGATCGGTGCTTACAAGTTTTGGGATATACCTCACCAAACCATTTTTCACTTGAAGATTTGAGCCTTCCTTATTGTTGAGCAACTCCGAGAAGAATGTGACAGCCTCCTTTGATATTACCTCAACACCTTCAATGATCTCTCCTGCATCATTCTTGAGACTCGTTATCCTATTGTATTCCCTTCTCTCCTTGGTCAAGTTAGGGAAGAACTTTGTATTTTGATCACCTTCCTTCACCCACAATTCTCTGGATTTCTACCACCAGAAGGTTTCCTCCTTAGACAGTTGTTCCTATAATTGGTGAAAAATCTCCTTCTCCCTTACATACAACTCTGCATTCATCCCCTTAGAGATGACCTCTTCATTCACCTTTTCTCATTCATTCTCCATCTGCAAATTCTCATTGAAAATATTTCCAAATTTCTTTCTGTTCCACTCCTTGATTTTTTGTTTCAGCAACTTTAGCTTCTTGACCAAGCTCAAGAGTTTATTTCCCTCTGATTTCTCTCGATTCCACCATTCTTGTAGCATTGGAATGAATTCGAGGTTTGAGAGCCACATTTTTTCAAATCTAAATGCTCTTGACTAAGCTTTTGTCCCTCAAGATCTCCAACCTGATTAGGAAGTGATCATATCTAGACTGAGCCTTGATGTCGCAATCAAAAGAAAAAGGGAAATTGGCTAGATCCCCACCAACAAAAACTTATTGAGCTGCTCTACTATATTGTAAAACCCCAACCTTCGGTTTTTCCATGTGAAGGATCCTTCTGGCATCAAAATCTCCATCAGGGCATTCCTCGCAATGAAAATTTTCAAATTCTCCTAGGATTGAGACCTTATTTGTAGCCCTTCTCTTTTATCACTATCTCAAATGAGGGTGTTGAAATCCCCTCCAAGGACAAAGAATTCCTCCCTTCCATTCCCCATATAGTTTCTTAGCTCTGACCAAAATTCTTTCTTCCATTGTACCATCATTGGCCCATACACATTGATTAGGATGAATGATAGGTTTGCTCTATAGCTCCTCACTCTACTAACTATCCAAAATTGATTCACTACCACTTCCTATAGGAATATCCCTTGTGGTTTCCACATTGTTATTAGACCCCCAGAGGCCCCCTGTGCTTCCACACTTGAGAGCTTCCATGTCTTGCATCTGTTTTTGAGATTTTCCACCTCCCCCCTTCCCAACTTTGACTCTTGTAGCCAAATTATATCTGCATCAGCATTGGCAAGAAAGTGTCTTAGTAGATGCTATTTGTTAGGGGCATTTAAGCCCCTAACATTCCAACTGATAAGCCTCATTGTCCCCCAAGAAAGGTAACACCCTTCCTTGACCTAAGAAGCATGGTGAAAATTTTCTGATGTCCTTTGGCCTTCCCATCAATCTATTTCTTCTCCTCATTTATTTTCCTTTCGACCTTCCACTTCTCTCCACAATCAGGGAAGCTTTTCCCTATCATTGTCGGGTTCACCCCTAGCTTCCCATTGGGAGTAACCAAACCTTTTGTCATCACTACCTCTTTTGTTTCCCCATTGATCTCCACCACCTCAATCCTCCCTTCAAAGGCTTCCAAGCCTACTTCTTCCCCAGTTTGAACCTCCTCACACACCTTATCCTGGAGATCCCACTTCATATCCAAGGTAGGAACTAACTACAATTTATTTTCACCTATTCCCATTTCTTCCATTTCCCTTTCCTCTACCAATTTGAGATAATCATCTTGCGATCTCACATTCTCCAAACCCCGTAACTAATTGCCCGCCTCTAGAATTTTTTCCCATTCTCTAATTTGGACCTCTTCTTTTGTAATATGGTCTTGTTCCTATCCTTCCTTGGTCTCTGAGATCTCCTTCTTGCCTGAGTCTAATTGGGGCTCTTCCTAACACTCACTTGTGGTTTTCAAAGTTTGTTCTCCTTGATGGGTTTCACCATTCGTTTGTTGTGGCTCATCTTATTTCCTGTCACCCATAGTCACTCCCCCCAAGGTGCCTTCACCCTGGTTCAAGGGACCCTTTCCTTTGGGATCTGGGTTGATATTGGACCAGAGAGGGTTTCTTTTCCACTTCCTCCTTAGGCTTTGTTGCTCCATGAATTCCCAAATCTTTTTCTAAAAGAAATGACCCTCAGCGTGGATTATTTCCAAGTTCTCTTCTATGAAATTCCATGGAGCAATCTCCATGCAAATCCTCATTATTCCACCATTTACGGAGATGATAACTTTCTCATCCACACTATTACTTTGCCTATGAATTCCTCGATGGGTGATCCCACATTAATGGGTTACAATTTTTGGCCAAACTTGACATTAAAATCAGGATTTTTCACCAGACATTCACTTTCTTACACCTATAGCAGCTAAACCATTAAGGTTTTGAAGATGAATCAAACTAGTTATTTTTTAGATATTTTGTGTAGATTCTAATTATATTTTTTTTATAAAAAAAAAATTGTGAATCATTTCATGTAATTTTTAATAACTTATTTTTTCTACTAATCAACATTTTTAAAAAGTGATGTTCACTTCAGTGCACATAACTTTTTTTTATAGATAGGATACAATTCTGATTTTTAAAATGTAATTTTTTCACACCAATATCTAGGGGATGGATATTTTTCATAATTTTTTGTTACATATTTTTTTTAATTAATTTTCCAAGTCAGCATAATTATAATTTGGACAAAGGTGTACTTCGACCGCATAACTTTTTTTGTATTCATTTGAATTAACTTATTCTTTTTTGTTGGAATAAGGACATCAATACCTAGGGCACATGTATTTTTTAGAAATTTTTTCTCTATTTTTCTATTTTTTCATATGTGTGAAATAAAGAACTTGGTGTTCATTGAAAATCCTACATTCACAAGAAATAAGAAATAAATATAATAATCAAATTAAACATATTTAAAATTATACTTTTTAGGAAGCTTATAATAAGGGCTACAGGCTTACAAAGCATAAATTTTAAATGAATTCATTTGATCACTCAAAAGGTAAATCAAAAGTGGTTTTTATCAGCATTTTGATAGGTGTAGAGGACTCGATTATCGATATGGTTTAAATCTAACAAGGTTCTATCCAAGGGGGTTTGATCTAAGGGAGTTTGATCAATCCCTCTTTAATTAAAATAATTTAAATGGAACCTTTAAAGTCATAAATCATTGTATTTTCTAAAAATATGTGATTTCAGGCAAAAATCAGGATGTCCCAAAAAGTGTAACCCATTATTGTGGCAGCACCCCGATATAGCTCAAGGATTGTTCACACCATAGTTTTGTTGGGAGATTCGGTAGACCCTCCTAGACTATCATTCAATCGGAGATATGCTCCTTTGCATCAAAATTTTATCGCCATGGAAAAAAATGAAACCCTAATCCTTCAAAAAATAGATCCTTCTTGTCTAGGATTGCATCTCTAGTCTGAGCTGAAGAGCATTCAATGAGAAGATAATCTTCTTGAGTGAATTTGATGCACACCTCCTCACCCTAGGATTCCAGCCACCATTATTTCATCTTTTCCTTAGGGAATTTTCCCCCCCACCATTTCGTGAAGACGACCTGCCCTTCCAATATCCCTCTTCTTTCTTCAATTAACTTTGATGGGATTATGATAGTCATGCTAGATTGACTCTTGTTTCCCCCATTCCCTGAGCTTCCCTTATTGTCTTTGCCGATTTTCACCACCTCCTTAACACCTTGGCCTTGGTGAGTTGGCTATGAAGGAGGATTTTTTTTCCTATCCCTCGATCTTGATCTCCTTACCCATTGTTTTCACTAGCCTGGTCTTCCTTGGTGCATGGAGGAATGGAAGAAACTATTGGAGATCGTACACTGCATTGAAATAAATTTCACATCCATTTCAAAATGGGTGCCTAACTTTCTTGGTGGCAGGTGCTTAAAAAATATTATTTATATGTCCATTTTTTCTTGGTGGCACTAGTAGTCGATCCAAACTCGTCCAAATTGGCCTCACTTCAAAATCCGCCCTCATTGTCCCAAGGACACTTGATTGCTATGTAGGGACTCTTTTGCAATCTCCAAATGGTCTCGACATTAGACGCATAACAAGAAATGGGTCAGCACTGGTAGTCGCTCTATTTGTTTTTCATGTTATTATCTAATATGCTCTATTTTTTTTCATGTTTTTACTTTCTTTTTCATATTTAAAAGTTTCATAAATCTTTTAAAAATATTAACAAATTTTGAGTTCTCATATTCTTTATTCATAAATACATAAGATTCCAATCTATTTATACTTATAACCTCCTTTGGATGGATTGTAAAATTTATTTTTTGATTGTGGACAGGTACAGAGAAAGAATAAAAGTCAAAACTAGTGCCTTACTCTACCATACAACAAGCAAAATTTAAATTTCAGAGCAGAGACCTTATTCTACACAGAATTAGGAGCCTTGATCAAGAGTGTATTCCATTACATAAGGTTTTAAGATGGTATAGAACAAGTAAAAAGAAACTTCCAAGCTTTGTTTACACATTTTATATATAGCAACCCTTTCTATTATTTTCTTGCATACTAATATACCCCATTTTCTCTTGCAACAAAATATCCAACACAAGATATTGTTTCACATACTTTTTCATTAATCTGATGCATTTACAACCCACCCCATGTGCAACAGTGGCATCACTGAAGACATGCATTCAGACCAATGACTTTTTAGCTTTAGTTTTAGTTTTTTTTAGTTTTAAAAGCATAATAAATTAATAGTTTGCATACTACGAAAGATTATTTGTTTTAAGTTGTGTTTTATTAGCTTTATTAGCTTTGTTTTTTTTTCCTTCATCTTTAATCTTGTTTCTTTCTTCATACAACCTATTTATTGTCTTCAAAACTCTATATATAAAGTTCTTTGTAACATATTTTATATACAATTTGAATATACAGTGAATTATTTTCCAACATTTTTGTTTCAGTCCTTTGAGCACATTTGTTGAAGTTTTATGATTGTTTCAATTTAATTTTTCCAGTATAACATAAGAGCTTTAAATTTTTATATCTTTCAATCACAACATAATTTCAATGATAGCTTCTCTTAGTTTACAATTTCATAGACTTCTTATTGTAAAAACATTCTCCAAACATAGGAGTTTACATACACATTTGAAAGTATTAGTTCATAAATGACTACCATGACTAAATAAATGACTAAACCATGATTAAATAAATGACTACCATAACTAAATAAATGACTACCATGAATAAATAAATGACTACCATGACTAAATAAATGACTACCATGACTAAATAAATAAGTACCATGAATAAATAAACAACTACCATGACTAAATAAATGACTACCATGACTAAATAAATGACCAGTTAACAACAATCAATGATTAAATTAATGACTAAATATACTACCAAATTGATCAATCAAAACAACCAATAAATGACTAAAAATGGTTTAGTCATGAATTTGGTCGTATTATAAATGACTGGCAATAAACTATTAATGGTCATGTGACCAAGCTTAGTCATTTATATGTAATTTTTAGTAGTTTTTTAAGTCATTTATTGTTGTTTCTACACTAGTGAGGGAAAATAAGTGGTACTATGGGGAATGAAAAATAAAGCACCAAGGATTATATTGACTAAGAGAATGAAGAGGATTTTCCATCATGAGAAACCCACATGGGTAGCTCAATGTTTGGTGATTGTAATAAAACCTATTGAAGGAAATAAGGTAAATCATTTAGATGTACAAATCATCTTACGCAAGCACAATAAAGTATGTAGTAGCATTCCTCTAGGGATATCACCATACATAGGCTTTGAGCATGTCATTGAGTTGGAGGGTGATAAGCCCATCATCACTACTCCCTACCACCACCATAGGATACATAAGGAGGAAATTAAAAAGGTTATTAAGGAATTGTTGGGAATATGGCACATCAAACCTATATCAAGTCCATTTTCTTCCTTTTTGCTTTTGGTGAAGAATAAAGATGGCATGATGCATATGTGCATTGATTACAAAGCACTAGACAAGAAGACTATCAAGAATCAATATCCCATTCCCAAGATTGATGAATTGATATATGAGCTTAAAAAAGCAATATATTTATCAAAAATATATCTCTTATTGATCTACCACCATATCAAAGTTCGAGAAGAGGATATTCAGTAAATGAAATTTTGATGTCACTATAGGCACTATGAGTTTCTAGTCACATCATTTTTCTTGAAAAATGCTTTAGAAACTTTCTATTCATGCATGAATTAGGATTTTAACAAGAAACTAAGGAATTTCACCCTTGTATTATTTGATGACATTTTGATATACAACAATACATGGGAGGAGCACCTATAACACATTGATAAAGTGTTAGGAATTTTGGAAGAACAAATGTTGTTCATAGTAGATTCCAAGTGTGAGATCACTATGATAGATATATTGCATCTAGGTCACATCATTATTGTAAAGGGAGTGTAGGTGGACATGGGGTGATCCCACAATACTGGTTTACAATTTTTGGCCAAACTGGACATTGAATTGAATTTTTTTAACTAAATCTTCACTTTTGGGCACCTATAGCAACTAAACCGTGAGGAATTTGAAGATGATGCAAACTAGTGATTTGTGACATTTTGTCTATAGATTCTAAATATATTTTTTTCCAAATTTTTGGAATCATATTGCACTTATTTTTCCATCTCCTTTGAAAACTAGTTTTTAACAGTAAACACCATTTTTAAAGAGTGACGTCATTGGCTAACACATAACTTTTTTTCTATGAAGGATAAAATTCTAGTTTTTTCAAATTTAGATTCGTAACTATGATATCTAGTGCATGGAATTGGTTTCATAGCATTTCATTGAATTTTTTTTTCTTAATTAAGTTTCAAAGTCAAACCTTTTACAATTTAGACATGATTCACTAGCTAAAGCATAACTTTTTTTGTATGTATCGAAATTCTTTTTTT
Organism: Sequoia sempervirens; assembly: GCA_007258455.2. Taxonomy (NCBI): domain Eukaryota; kingdom Viridiplantae; phylum Streptophyta; class Pinopsida; order Cupressales; family Cupressaceae; genus Sequoia; species Sequoia sempervirens. The sequence goes on from VDFB02373365.1 coordinate 45,450,139, forward strand.
TGTTGGATCAAGGACATCAATATCTAGTGCACTTATATTTTTTATTTTTTCTTTTTGATAATTTGCTACTTTTCCATGTGTAGAACAAAGAGCTTGATTTTCAATGAAAAACCTATGTTTAATCAAACTAAAAAATAAAATACATAATAAAACCAAAACATATTAAAATTATGTTCGATGGATAGCTCATTATGAGGACTACCATCATCTAGTTGGGTTTATGAAGTCTTCTCCATTTTCATCCTCAACCTGAGCTTTGAAGGGAATAAATTTATAAAAAATTGGTGCAAGAGGGGGAGAAGGGGGAAAAAGTGAACCCCCATTTGAGTGAACCCCCCTTGATCTTTTCAACGAATGGGGGTTTGCTCGAATGGGGGCTCAAGGAAACCCCACTTTTTCAAAATTTCTCTTTATTTTTATTCTGAAAAATGTGAAAAATGAGGGACCCATCATTTAATAGGGCTCACTTGAAGGGGGGTTTGAGCGAACCCTTATTGGGTTCATTCAGACCCTAAGTTCGTTCAAACCCCCCAAAACCCAAAATTTTCTTCGTGGGGGAATTTTTTGCAATTTTTCTTCCTCAACAGAATTGTAAACCATTATTGTGGGATCACCCCATGGATATGATCAAATAAAGTCGAGAATATCCGCCCTCAAGGACCTCGACATAGTTTCAAGTATTCTTCAACATTTGTAACTACTATAGGTGATTTGTTAAGGGTTTCTCCTAACTAGTCATGCCCTTGATTGAATTAACAAAGAAATGACATTTTGCATGGATCAAGGATGCAAAATGAGAATTTTATAGACTAAAATAAGTAATGAGCTCATTTCCTATATTAGCAATTCCAAATTCCACTCTACCTTTAATATTGGAATGTTATGTATCAAGAGAAGGGATTGAGGATTTTCTCATGTAGAACAAGCACCTAATTTATTTTGAGAGTCATAAGCTCATAGAGGTGGAAAGATAGTTATACATCTAGAATAAGGAAATGTTGATCATCATGCATACATTAGTAAAATTCTAGCAACACTTGGTGGGTGGTTGATTTATGGTAAGAAATTATCACAATAGTCTGAGATATTTTCTTAATCAAAAGGATCTAAATGAGAAGCAAAAAAAGTGGATAAAAAACTCCAAGAATATGAATTTTATATTGAGTACATCAAAGGTAAAAAAAATATTGTTTTTGATGCACTATTTAAGAGGCTAAATCTATGTTCCATGTCTTAGATCTCTCCATGGATTGGAAAAAGAAACCATAACAAAGTATGTCAAGAATTCTTTTAAGGCTGATGTGTTGGAAGGGAAGTTATTGGATGATAGGTACACAATCTACAATGGACTCATTCTCTACAAGGGAAGAGTCTTCTTGGTGCCAAAATCAAGGATGAGGGGAAATATTTTTCATGTAGTTCATGACACTCTTTTGGTGGGCCACCCTATGTATTTCAAGACCTACAAATAGGTCAACAAAAATTTTAGATGGAAAGGACTCAAGGATGATGTCCTCACCCACATCAAATAATGCATCTTTATCAAAAGAATAAAATAAAATAAACATTTCCAGTAGGTATTTTGTAGCCTTTTCCCAGACTAAAGTAGAAATGGAAAAGTGTCTCAATGGATTTCATCGTGGGACTTCCTAAATTCCAAGGTAAGGATTGCATATATGTTTTTGTGAATATATATTAACAAAGTATACACATTTATTTTTCATCTCTATATATCAAGTGATGGAACTCCATGGACTACCCAAGAGCACTATGAAAGATATAGGTTTTTTTCAAGAGCTTGTTTTGGAAAGAGATCTTCCTTTTGGCAAGAATTAAGATCATCCTCAACACCAAATACCACTGACAAATAGATGGCTAGAAAAATATTTTAAACAAATGGGTGGACGATTACTTGAGAAATTATGATGCTTCTTAGAAAAATACTTGGATCAAGTGAATCTACTTGGAGGAGCATTATTACAACACAACCTACCACATATCAATCAAGATGATGTCATTAATGGATTTGTATCCATGGTATGAATCTCAAAGCTTCAATGATCTCATTCTAACAAATAGCAAGGTACAAGGATCAAATGATTTAATAATATATAACCAATACATTCTATTGTAGACATGTCAAAATTACATCATGCATAATCATATTCCATTCATCCAATAAATCAGGACTTTATTTAAATCAAATCCAAATCATACATTTTCCATCATTTTCTGATTTAAATAAATCAATTATCAAAGTCCAAAAAGTCAAATCAGTTAATCAGCATTAATCAGCATGATCATCATCTAATCCTAATCTAATGTTAATCACATCCCACTTGCATTATCTAGACCTAGCCACTTGCACAATAAATCAATTTTATTGATTTATTAAAACATCATTTTCTCTCAACATGACAAGTCAAACAGGGCATTTATTGCTCTTCTTTCTTGTCCCCCTCTCAAAATTTATGGCAAAATTTGAATTCAAATTTTCCCCCTCTTGGGCACTCTTCCCAAATCTTGCACACACATCAACCAATCACCACTTGACAAGTGTCCTCAACTCATTGGCTTGTTTTTGATCCCACATTGCTCTCTCATATGCATTCTTTCAACTTGATAATCTATAAATGAGAGGCTTCAACATTGAGCAAATCCTTCACAATCTTCACAATCTTCACAATCTTCACAATTTCATGCAAGGTCACTCTCTTCATTTGAGATTTGATCTTGTTCATCATCACTCCACCATATCCATAGCATTTTATCATTCGGCTTATCAAAAAGGGGTTGGGAAAGGGCTACTTTCCACATCAAAGTAGCACCAATCCCCCTATGAGATAGTGTTTGAGAAGTTTAGGAATGGATGTCATGCTTATGTTGCTTATGATTTTATGTTAGTTTGATGTCGTTATTTCCTTTATGCTTGCTCAATAATTTCATAGGGAGAGGGATTATCTCATTTATTCAACGTTGACAAATTTATGCCATATTTGTCAATCATTTGATAAATGAAAGGTTTTACCTCTCACATTATGGCGCTAGAGGGAGGGCTGAACCTATATTTTGATTACCCAAATATCGTTCAATATGAATTCTAAGATTCATTACTATGCTAACAATGTTCTATTCTCTTCCATGTTATTTGCTTTTAATTATTTAGTTTGACAAATAGAATGCTGGAAAACTAATTTTGGCTCTTGACTATTCTTTCCGATGCATTTTGAATGACTATCTGGGTTTAGATCTGCATACATGCGTAGATGATAATCCATTTTGCAGTAGTAATAGACAAGACTTATTCTGACTTTTACATCTACGCTAATAAATAAGTTTCCTAGATTTTTATCATAATTTACTCCAGCCCTTTTCCATTTGTTCAAAATATTATCTTGGGTCACAAATCATCATGCGAGTTAAGTTTATCAAATTCCTTTGGTTTGATTGTTAACTATTCCCAAAATATGATTTGATAATTTTAATAAAGTTTATCCTCCCTGCACTGTAAAATGAAATGTTAAGTGATCTTCACTAACAGAATCTGTTTAAGAGTTGCATGTGAGATGAAGCAACCAAGAAGTGGTGTTTTGATGCTGGCTAAAGCGACCAACATGAGGAGTTACTTCATTTTCTGACAGAAATGGTTGACAGTCAAATCTACACCAGCTCTAAAAATGGCTTTGTCAAAGCATGATACACGCATTTATAGAGGAGCAGTTAAGATTTAAATGCGAAGCATGGAAGGAAAGAAGGAAACACGCCACGCTAAGGAGAGAAAAGGCGCATCATTCACTCAACTTGAAGAATTCAAATGTTTCTTGTAGCCATTTTCAATAAAGCAAACAGTTCTTTGAAGCTTTCTGTCAAACAGTTCACATGGCTTAAAGATTTTTGTTACTCATATCAGGAAAAACCGTACCAGCTATTACCTGTGCACTGAGGAGAACAAGGAAACATCATAAAGAATAAAACGGTAATGGCGGTTATGATAGGAGGAGAGCAAGGAAACATCAGGAAAACAACGAAAGCAAACGAAGGACAATCAAGGTACAAAGGAAAAGTGAAGGCGAAAAGGTGCAAGGCGAAAGAGAAGGCTATCAAATGAAAACGAGAGGAGGAGGATTTTTTTTTGAAAACACAATGTGTTTTTTAACACTTTGATCAAAACTACTTCACAAAACGAAAACGAAAGGAGGGAAAGATTTTTTCTTTTCTTTGAAAACACAATGTGTTTTTTAACACTTTAAGTGTTTGATCAACACTTCACGAAATTGTTTTCCTTTTCGTTTTAGAACATTAGTTTTCAATTGGGGCTAAAACGAACAATTTCATTTTCATTGCAAAGGGCTTAAAACGAACCTTAGAACAAACTTACTAGATTTCGTTTTGGTTTAAAATTGAACAAGGCAAACTTCACACTTGATTTTGGTGCTTAAAATGAAGTCATCATTGCTTTGAGGCTAAAACGAACAAGTGCTTGATTGTGTTATTTTGTCTTTTGAGTGCGTATCCTCTCCCGCGTGCGATCCACAGGAGTCTGAGAAGAAACACTCAAAATACATTTTATTAGCTGAAACACTTCAATTTGGGTTTAAAATTGAACATCTTGTCGAGTGTGAGTAGGGGCATTTTATTACGCATTCGTTCTTTGTGTGCCATCAGTCGGTCGAGGGATTCTGATTATTGTCTTTGCTTTCGCTTTTGTTTATCTTAGAGGGGGGCGCTGGCAGGGGAAAAGTACTCACCCAAGCGGCGACTCAACCGGTAACACTCCTAAAGCCAAAGAGTATTTCCAGCGGGATACAAAGTAGTTTTGGTTAAGCATGCCAATCGCAGCGGTTGGCTCAGGCAAGATGGATCGAAGGGGACTCTTGCCGCGTTGGGTCAACTCCCTGACGAGGAAAGTCCTTACTAAGAACCTATGTGTTTAGAATTTGCCAAAATCCTTAATCTATTTGTTGGTGCAGAGCGATTAGTTAGGCAGCCCACAATTTCACGGCTTTTAGTAGAGATGGAAGCATGCCATGGGAGTTTCATGGGTGTTGATGTAGGCTGCCCATTATAAGTGAGTGCGTGGAGGGCGATTAAGGGTCAAGCATCTAACCATCCGTAAAGTAGTAGCTGGACTTGTCAAGTGGGGACTCAACAAACGTGTCTATCATCCATAGGGCTTGTAATTATTCTTTTGTTTGGCTTACGATTATTATTGATGAAAACATTTTTTTACCAAACAAACACTTAAACATGATCATGCAAATTTCAAACCCCTTTTGATAGAGCAAATACCTTTTGACGAATTTAAGTGTTGTTGCCTTCCCTTGGGATTATGTCCTTAGAGGTTTCTCATCACTTGAATTTATATCATCATTTGCTCTAACTAGGGTTAACCTAGGAAATCCCTTTGCCTCAATTTCTTGGAACTCCCACACAACACTTTGTGGGAAGAAAAGGAATTTTGACATAGGACATCTTAGTTTGAAACTTTAATCAAGAGAGTGTTTTTTTTTTGTAAAAAGAACTCATTAAGCAAAGATAAGAAATTGGACCCCACACATGTGCTTGATATCTTTTGGTCATATTGGTCTTTTGATTGCTCTTAGAGAAAAGTGTGTTCTTCAATACCTTGGCCTAGTAAACAAAGTCTCTCTAAGTCTCTTAGGATCAAATCAAACATCCATCTCAAACATTTATCAACCCATCCATCCAAACAACTTTAAGAGCTTTGAAAACATCATTACCTAGACTTGGGTACATTTCTAGACCAAATCAAAATCATTTGTTTAGTTAGGTGAGTTTGGATGAATCCTTCCATGCACACTTAGTTAAATTATCAACCATCCTTTGAACAAGTTCATCCTAAGATAACATCCAACATCTTAGGGTTTACAAGTTCATCATCCACATCAAACAATCAAAATCAAAGCCCTAAGTCTAGCATTGATTCAAAGTTCCTAAACGTTCATCACTCATATCATCCACCTTTCATCCTCCATCTTGCCATTGGTCCTAAGAACCTTAGAAGTCACTTTCATAACAAGGTCAAAACACAAGAAGAACATGGAATATAAACTTGATCCATACATCTTGGGTAATCCAAATCAGTTGAATCTTCAAAGCCTTGCAATGCCTATCAATTATCAAAATCCATGCATAGGATCATTTCCTTCGACAAATGTCAATGGTACAACAAGTGTGGGTATGCCCAATCTGAATTTTGGAACACATCTCCCCATGATAGATTTCAATCAAAGTCCAAACTTACAAGTCTATCCTCCAAACAATCAATACATGAGTCTTCAAACGAGCAACATCATTCCACCAAATCCCTACAAACCAAATGTGGATGTACCAAATGCATTTTTTCGAAACATGAATCCTAACTCGGAAACCTTTGGAAAAATGATTCCCAATACCAACATTGTTCATCCTATCATGCCAAATCAGAACATTATCCAAAGTCAATTTTCCCATAAACCCATTCAAAAATCGCAAGCATGCATGCCAAAACTACTTGAACACAAGCCAAATCAACTATCTCAAGTGAGTCAAAATCAAAATCAAGAACAAATTTGGCGAGATCAAATTGCGAACTTTCCAAAATAGTTGAGGCATTGCGCCAAGGGAAATCTCCACCACCATTACCTACATTATTCCTTGGTTTAGGGATTCCCCCTTTACCTAACACCAATCATTTCACCCAAATCAATCCACATAACATCAATCAAACCATCACGACAAATCCTTTGAATATACCATCGACATCACACCAATGGATGGTATCTAATCAAACAACAACATTGATCCCAAATCAAAATACGGTCTCCCAAGGGCCTATCACCTCGGTCAATCCAACCATCACTATCCCTTCAATCATTCCAAACACCACTATCACTCCCATCACATCTCAACCCCTCACTACCATGATCGCTCCGAGCGTATCTCAAACACTTGTCACTACATCCAACACAATTTCAATCCCACCACCACCACCATTGCGACTAAGCCAAGTAAGCAATTACAATGCTTCATTCAAAGCATACCAACAATTGCTCCAACAATATGAAACAATTCGGCAAGCGCCTATAGCCACGCACGCTTCTCAAGCTTCACAGCAAAATCAAGCTCAAACATCGCTGCAACAACAACAAGCAACACAAGCTCCACAAGTGCAACAATCCTTTCAAGTTTCCCAAGCCTCTCAAGCTACCCAACCAACACGAGCACAAACACAAAAGATGACAACTATTGAAAACAAGGATCAAGATCAATCTATCACTGAGCACACATTTACTTCATCCAATGATCAAATCGACATATGTCAAGAGTCACTTTTGAATCATGATCAAAATCCACAAACAAAATTCGACAATGAGCCAATTCAAGAAATATCAACATCGTTTGACCCTATGGTCAAAGACATTGAAAATCCCTCCACCGCAATTGTCGAAAACAATGATCAAAATCTCTCCATCGAAGAACACATTGAGGATGTATCTACACAATCCGATGATCAACTCACCATACATCAAGAGCCACTTTTTAGTGATCTCTTTCAAGGAGTGTTAGGATTATTTGATCCTATTGACATAATGCACGATCCATCGACCTATGATCATGTTGAAAATGTCTCTACATCGCCTTATGAGGTAGAGGACATATCTCAAGAATTTATTCAAAAGCATGATCAAAATCTTTCACCAAGGTCTAGCAATGGTCCCTTCCAAAACATGTTGATCCCCTTTGACCACATGGTTACAGATACTGAAAGAACCCTGAAATCGACACTTGAGGATATTGAGCCATTCCCCATGTCTAATAACGACGTCCAAGAACCATTTATAAGCAATTCATCCTTTGGAACTGATCCATGTCAACAACTTGATCCAAAGCATGTCGAAAGCAACTCCGAAATTAATCAAGATCAAGAATTTGTATGTTCAAGATACTACAACAATCTAATGGACACTCTCCTATCTATACAAGATGTCGCAAAGGATGATCACATCGGCATAGCACATACTCCTCCATCTACCCATGCGATGCTTTCTATGGATGGACACGTAGATGATCTTCATCTAGAACAAAATTTTGTTACACCCAAAGAGCAGATTCTTAACTCCTACAATCAAATGGAGTTGTCAACATCAGGATCAAATATGTCCCAAATTCAAACTGAGGACATCATGAATAAAGATATCCATCATTATCCGCTCAAGGAAACAAGTCAGATAGAACATTCAGAGATAGCAGAGCAACAAATGGAAATAATGTCGTCTACGGTGGTCATCTATCAGAGAACACTTATTGAACAAGAGCTCTTGGAAAAGGCAAAATCAAAGCATGAAGGTATTACTTCCACCACACTGGGGGCAACTTCGTCTCAAGCAAACGTCAACATAGGGAGCACAAAGAGTCCTTATGATGAAGCTAGTGTCAATACTACAACCAACCACGTCATGAATCTTCATCCACCCATCACCCCATCCATGAATTGGGACCAACGTCAAAAGAAATATTTGAATCAAAGTACGAAGAACGTTATCAAATCAAAAGAAACTGAGAAGCATAATGGACAAATCAAAAACATATGGATACAAAAGAATACAAAGAAAGATCATCCCTATCAAACTCCATCAGTCAAAGAAACTGTGGGGAAAACTAAAAGAGGGAAAGGTATCCATCAAGAATGTTCGCAAAAGCAAAAGCAGGCTTTTCAAGCGACGTACAAAGTATATCAAGCAATTGGTCCTAATTCCATGCACACTTTCGTATCCACCCATCATTGCTCATCTTCCCAAGTTTGGAGAGTCAAAGGGTCCAAACTGTCAACCAATCCATCTCTTATCCCTAAACGCACTCCATCCATGCCTCCATGCATAATATCCAATTCTTACATTGACCATGTATTGGCAACAACCCTTCATCATAAGGATTCAGAAGGCAATCTATCGCGATGTGCGCACAAAGACAAAGTTAACCTTGGTATCGACGAAGCAGATCGAGAATCCCAGAAGTGGCATTCAAGTGCACGTATCTTAGCAAAGCAGCTTCTTCAAGCAGGATATCGATGGCACATTATGACAGGGGCATCTACGTCAACACCACCAGGTGGTTTAGCATGAATCTTTCAGAAAAATACAAAAAAATCAAAAAATATGAAAATCCAAAAAAATTAGAAAAAGGATTAAAAACAGTAAAGAAAAAAATCGTCCTCTAGTGAAAACCGCATGGGTGGCGCTTTGGGCAAGACCATGATGAAAACCTGGCAAACAGGCATCATGTGTGGAATCGAGCATCTACACGCGCCAGTTCAGATGAAAGCGTCTCATCTCATCCCATCCATAATAAATTAAGCATTCCATCCATCCTATCTATAATAAATCCGTCCATCCATGAACCATTTATCCAATCCATTCGCATATATCTGCATCCATCATCTTAGTTATCTTGATCTTGATGAAATTTTGGGGCACGCTTTACGCTTGCTTACGGTGAACATCTTGACATGGGCTGTTTTCATTAAATCCTATCCTATGCAGCATTATCTGAGCCATGAAGCATTATCCAAATGCGCATTCATTACTCGAACACCTTATCTTATTGCAAGATAATCCTTTGCGTGCTTACCATATCCATCCATCCATACACTTATCCGAGCATCCATCCATTGCATTCCATACATTGCTAGAAATTGGGGGCAGATATATACATCTTGCTTCAGGAGTAAATCTTGATCTATATCCTCCTACTCATGTGGCGATCCAAACATTGGAAAACATGAAATAAAATTGGTCAAAGCATTTGTATCACTCGCCCATGGCATATTTTGACAAGAAGACATTCCTTATCAAGCTTCATCTTTCATCAAACATCAATCGATATCAGTCGCATCTAAGCTGCATGTCAAACGTCACATCAAATCATCCAAACATCTTTTGTTCGAAACCAAGCTTCATCAAACATGATCACTCAAATCCAATCAAAAAATCACCATCTCGGGATATCCTTGTGTTGCTTAACACTATCCTTGCATTGTCGTGTATCCTCGACAATGTTATCATTATCAATCATTATCAATCCAGTCCTTACATTGCTGTGTATCCTCAACAATGTTATCATCATCAATCCTTTCCCAATCCTTGTGTTGCATAACACTATCATTGCATTGTTGTGTATCCTCAACAATGTTATCATCATCATCAATCCATCGAT
>VDFB02373365.1:45460453-45577197 GCA_007258455.2 Sequoia sempervirens
ACATTAGAATGTGAGCAGGAAGATGTAGATGTTTGTATGGAAAGATCATACATTGATGAGGCAGAATCTTCCTCTGATGATGAATTACAGGAAGCTGATGTGGATAATCTAAGGCAGAGAAGTGATATGTACCATCAACAAGTTTTCTCTGAAGAGGAAAGTGATTTTGACCATAACGCTCGCAATATGGAGCAGGATGAGGGTTTAGTGTCCTTAAGGAGACCATCATGAGAAGAGAATGCAAGATTGACTGAGGAAATGGCTGCTCAAATGAGAAGTTCACTTCAATTGAGAAGTAGAACTATGGGTGATGAACAGGGTAAACCTATTGGCCAGTTTATTAAAGAACAAAAGGACAAAAACAAAGGCATTAAGGTTGACAACAAAAAGGATGTTGTAAAAGTTAAAGAGGTTAAGAATGACAAGGTTTGCGAAAAAAAGAACAAAACCCCAAAGCCTCAAGAAGATGTGACTTCGTCATTGGTGAAGACCAAGGTGATTACAAAGTTAGTTGAACCTATTGTAGAGGATAAGAAGCAAAAGAAGCTAGGATGAAGTAATCAACCAGAGAAAAAGGAAAATGATGAAGGTATGATGTCTTATTTTCCTAAATATACACCTGTAGATATGTATCATGTGCTTTCTCAGGTTAAGGTAACCGTACCTTTGCTAGAAATGATGAGAATAAATGAACACAAAGGAAAGACAATAGCCTTGATTACAGATGTTGTTGGTAATAAGACTAAACAAGGAAGTAGTAAAGAAACAAAGGATGAAGAGAAAGAGAAAGAGGTGGAAGGAATTGTGTCACAAATTCCCCCTGTATATTTAGGAAATTCAATTAACATGTGTCTTGAAAACATAACCCCTTTCTTCTTAAGTGTGGATATAAATGGGAAAACTTTAAGGAATTGTATGATAGATTTAGGGGCATCAAATAATGTTATGCTAGTTAAAATAATGGAGGCAATGGGCTTGATAGTAGATACTACTCAAGGTAAATGTTATGTTATGGATTCAAGAGAAGTTCCATTTGTTGGAACTATCAGAGCATTGCCTTATAAATTGACTTAGTACCCTGACAAGGATTTAGTCATGACTGTATTAGTTGCAGACATCCCACCTCATTTTGGAATGCTTTTGTCAAGAAGATGGAGTGCATCAATGGGGGGTAACATGGAATGTGATTTGTCATTTGCTACTTTCCCCATTAATGGTAAGGATGTCAAGATTGAAAGAGAATCAAAATTACCTCATATGATTGAGCATGGCCCTATTGAGAATATGACATTTTTTATTGACAGTGGTATAAATGAATTCAGGGTTGAGGAATTTCCTAGCAATTGTGATAAGCCTACTGTATTGATTGATACAGAAGTAAAACAATTGTCAGAATCTGATGGCTTGTGGACTATGTACTTCCATGGTACAAGTTCAAAAGAAGGGTCTGGTGCAAGTGTTTTGTTATAATCACCAAGTGGAAAGACATTCAAGTTCTCTTTCACTCTGTTATTTGAATGCACAAATAATGTGGTAGAGTATGAAGCCTTGTTATTGGGGTTGAGATTGGTTGAAAAACATGGGATCAAGAAGCTCAAGGCAATTGGGGATTTTGAGCTTGTGCTCTCCCAAGTTAGATCCAAGTATGTATCAAAGAACAAGAGATTGAAGCAGTATAGGAATGTTTTTTTGGATAAATTGGAGAGCTTTGATGCATTTGGCATAAGATGGATGGAGAGAGGTCAAAATAAAGTGGCAAATTTATTAGCCAATATTGCAGTAAAACCAGATGATATGACTTATGCTAGAATTTCAAAGGTTGACGTACAAACCAGGTCATCCGTCCCTGATAACATAAAAAATTGGCAAGTTTTTTATAATGATGATGATATATTAAGGTTTTTGAATTGTGTGGGCGAATATGAAAATCAAGAAATTGACTTTGGAGCTTTTTTTGAAAATGTTGATGGTAAGGATACTATATTTGGAAATGAGGTCATTCAGTTAAAGACAAACATAATTCTTAAGGGTCTAGTTGTACTAGAAAGAGTGTTTGATAATCAAGATAAGACAAAGGCTAATCATATTGTTTCCCATCCTGATGACTTGGAAGAGATAAATCTTGGAACAGAAGCATCCCCAAAGAAGGTGTATATTGGAAAGAAAATGTCACCAAAAGTGAGAAGGATGCTAATTGACTTATTAAGGAAGTTTCAGAATGTGTTTGCATGGTCCTATGATGATCTTAACGCATACATGGAGAATTTTTTCCAACATGAGATTCCTTTGTGTGATGATGCCTAGCCATTCAGAAAAAGCAAAGGCCTATTAATCCCACCTTGACCCCTAAAATGCAAGAAGAATTAATGAAACTAAGGGGTGCAAGGATCATCAAACCAATCAAACATTCATCCTGGGCATCAAACTTGGTACTACTAAGGAATAAAAATGGAGACATCAGGTTATGTGTAGATTTCAAAAATTTGAATGTGTCTTCATTAAAAGATAATTATCCATTACCCAATATGGAAGCCATGTTGCAAAGGGTGACAGGTTGTGAATTGATGTCTATGATGGATGGTTTCTCTGGTTACAACTAGCTCGTGGTCAAAGAGTCAGAGCAATTTAAGACAACTTTCACTACACCATGGGGAACATATGTTTATGTAAGAATGCCATTTGGTCTAATAAATGCAAGGTCTACTTTTCAGAGAGCCATGGATGTGGCATTCTTAGATTTCATTAACTTTTTTTTGGTGATCTACCAAGATGATTGATAGAATATTATAAAAAGGAAGAGGATCATTGTGAGCATCTGGAGAAGATATTCATTAGAGCTTTGGAGTATGGTATTTCTTTGAATCCAAAGAAATGTGTTTTTGGAGTACTAGAGGGAAAATGATTGGGACATATTGTTTCCAAGGATGGAGTAAAAATTGATCTAGAGAGGGTAATTGCAATAGATAAAGTTCCACAACCCCAAAATGTCAAAGGAATACAATCTTTCTTTGGATAAATAAACTTCTTAAGGAGGTTTGTGAAAAAATTTGCTAAGACAGTTTGCCCAATTTCCAAAATGCTCAAGAAAGGAGCCAAAGTTGAATGCAATGAGGAGTATGTGCAGGATTTCCAATCCATTAAGCAAGCAATAAAGGAGGCTCCTATGTTAAGAACCCTTGATTTTTCCAAACCTTTACAGATTTTTTCATTTGCTTCTTTTCACACAATTCCAGTTGTGCTGTTGCAAAAGAATGCAGAAGGTTTCAAATAGCCTATAGCCTTTTTCAGAAAATCTTTACAAGCTATAGAACTTAAGTATGATATAAATGAAAAACAGGCATATGCACTCGTAAAAGTAGTAAAAGCTTTTAGGCCTTATTTGATGGGAGCTACTATAGTTGCATATGTGCCTAGTGCAGCTATTAAGGACATTTTCACACAGCAGGAGGTGTTAGGAAGAAGGTGTAGGTGGATAAATAGGGTCTAGGAATTCAATATTGAGATCCAGATTACTAAGCTAGTAAGAGGAAAAGGATTAGCCAAGCTCATGGCCCAAATTAATTTGGAAGCAAATCAGATAAATTTACTAGAAGAGGAAAATAGATCACATATATGTGATATGGAGGATTCTAAATGGTATAAGGATGTGGTATATTATTTGCAGAAGATGAAATGTCTTGAAAACTTGAGTGAAAATGAGAAAAGAACATTGAAGTTACATGTTATGAAATATGTTATCATAGCTGGAAAAATCTAGTGGAGAAATGGAGAAGGTGTCATGCTAAAGTGTGTTGACCAAGATCAAGCATAGGAACTCATGAGTGAGATGCATGGTGGAGTTTTTGGAGGGCATTATATGGCTAAAACAATTGCACATAAAATAATGAGGGCTAGATTTTGGTGGCCTACTATTTTTAAGGATGCACACAAACTAGTGAAGACATGTGATGCTTGTCAACGTTTCTCTAGTAAGTTAAAATTCTTTGGTAACTTTCCCTTAAAACCAATTATAGTACAAGCTCCATTCCAACAGTGGTATTGATTTTGTACGAAAGATAACATGTAAATCTAGTGGAGGTCACTCATGGATATTGGTGGCCACTGATTATTTTACCAAGTGGGTGGAAGCAATTCCAACAAAGAAAGCCACTAGTAAAGTGGTAATTGATTTCTTGATGAGTAACATATTTACTAGGTTTGGATGTCCAGAAAGGATTGTGTCAGATAACGCAATGTGTTTCAAATCTGAGGAATACATAGAATTTTGTGAGAAGCATGGCATCCAAATTTCTTATTCATCACCATACCACCCACAGGGAAATGGACAAGCAAAATCAAGCAATAAAAGCTTGATGAAGGTCATTAAAAGAATCTTGGATCAAAATAAAAGGTATTGGGATTCTAAGATGAGATTAGCAGTCTGGGCAGATAGGGTAACTATGAAGAAGGCAATAGGTTGTTCCCCATTTGACTTGGTTTATGGGATAAACTTGAGGTTCCCTAAAAAAACTGATGGAAATGTATAAGTTTGTCCAGATGTATGACAATGAAATTGATGATGAGATGCAATTGAGGGTAGAAGCTCTCATAGAGTTAGATGAAACCAGGAGGGAAGCTCAAAAGAGAAATGCAAAATTGTAGTTGCAAATAAAGAATCTGCATGACAAAAGGGCAACTGCAAGGAATTTCAAACCTGGAGATTTGGTTTTAATGTGGAATGCCTGATTAGAAGATAAAGGGAAACATGGGAAATTTGATGCAATCTGGTTGGGTCCATTTTTGATAAATGGTAAGTGGGGTGAAGATTCATACTTCCTCCAAAATATGATTGGTGATATTCTTCAATAGCTATTTCATGGATAGTTCTTGAAGTTTTACTTCAACAAATGACAGAAAGAAGGGATTGGTTTTGATGCGAGGAAAAATCTTGGGGGAGGCGTTGGTATATAATTGCTCCAACATAGCTGATGGTAGGGTCCCTCTCAAAGGCTTGGAAATGTTCAGATTGTGGTATGGATAGAGGAATTTGCCTCACCCCTTTTCAAATGGTTGGATGTATGATGTGGGGAAGCTGGTGGTACCAAATGTGTTCCCTGATGCAAACCTGCTTAGGGCAGTGGCTGCAAGATATGACCATGTCACATAAGTTATCAGGGATAATGATGGAAGGGTTTTGTTAAGCATTAATAGAGATGAAGTCCAACAGGTTTTTGACTTGAGTGAACCGAGTGAATATTTGGTTTTTATCAATCTAAAGGATCGACGGCTAAAATTTAAATCTGCATCAAATATGGTTGGAATCATTCGTGCAACACGCGAGTGAGCTTTAATGGTGGATGAGACACTTGCTGGCATGATTTGATCAAAATAAAATCAATTCTCCTACTTTATTTGTATCACAAAGCATTCAAGTATTTTGTGAAGCAATCTCAGAGCCGAAAGCGAAGTTACGAGTCTTTGTAGCCAGAATTTGGGATTTCTGCAAGCACAAAGCCGTGAGTTAATTTATGTGTCTCCTAGTTATTCTGCACTTGAATTTTAGAAAAATTTGTTGTACTTGTCATAGGGCTTGTTGATAAATATTTTAGGGCTATAGTTTAATTAAATTGTGAAAAATTGCAGTGTTTTGTTCTATAATTTCATATCTCTAGTTAGTCCTAGCCGTTTGAAGAGTGAAGTTGTAAAGAGGCCCTAGTTTTTCCAAGATGGCACCTCCAAAGCAGCATTTTGGCCAAATTGACTATTTAAGTAGAAACCTCTACAATGATTTCCTAGATCAATTGCCCCAGTCAACGAATGACAGAAAGAAGGGATTGGTTCTGATGCGAGGAAAAATCCTGGGGGAGGGCTTGGTATATAATTGCTCCAACATAGTTGATGCTAGGGTCCCTCTCATAGGCTTGGAAATGCTCAGATTGTGGTATGGACAGAGAAATTTTCCTTGCCCCTTTTCAAACAATTGGATGTATGATGTGGGGAAGTTGGTGGTACCAAATGTGTTCCCTGATGCAGACCTGCTTAGGGAAGTGATTGCAAGATATGACCATGTCACACAGGTTATCAGGGATAATGATGGAAGGGTTCTGTTAAGCATTAACAGAGATGAATTCCAATAGGTTTTTGACTTGAGTGAACCGAGTGAATATTTAGTTCTTATCAATCTTGAGAAATGAAGTAGGAATATCCAAAGTTGAAGTCTCTTTTCAGAGCTAAGTTACTTCCACCTCATGTGGCTAGGGCAAGAGGTTCAAGATTTCATATTAGCCCTAGTGACCAAGAACCTTTCAAATTAAACTATTTTCCAAATCATTACTTGGTTACTTTTTATTCATTGTGTCAGATTTTGGCTTTCAGTCCTGGTACGATGATGCCCATTGCATACATGTTCATGGGGTGCAAATACAACACCCTAACTTCTCTATGACTTATGACTTTGCTTCTTTCTTGGATGAGAGGATACATGAAGGGTTGTCAAAGTTGCAGAAAAATGATACCAGCACTCAATTATTTTGGTATTCTATGTTGATGTATATTTTCTTGTGCAAAAATGATGACTTTTTCTCAGAGAAGATGGAATTGAGGCAATCGATTGATGGAGAAAGATTTCCAGTACAATTATGGACTACAAATTTACCTTACAATAAGGAAAGCACCAGTTATGTGCAATTTGATAATTGCTTTGCTTCTAGATTCAGGGCTAGATTGATGGTAAATGTACCCAGGATCCCTGAGGAATTGCATGATTTCCTCAGACCAAAAGGGAGGAAGCCAAAGCTGAAATTCTGCCATAAATGGGGTGACAATATCCCGTACCTAGTCAGCACTATTTTGAGGGTATATGGTTTTCAAGGATCCCCCATATACTACCATAAAATGTGCCACCAAGAGTGGGGTTTGCAGAAGTTATGTGGGAAAGAGGTTGTATCCATGAGAACAACCTCACTGGGAGGGGTAATGGAACGTTTTTCATAGATTATACAGTGGTGTCTAATTTTTCCTTTTCAAAAGGAGGTTGGGTGCATTTTTGAAATTCTTTAATGATTATCATTTGAGGTGTGGTCCAAAATGGTAGCATGATCCTGAGGGTTTCTTTGCCCTTTTCAGACAAAGAATAAAGGGTGGCAATTTTGTGCATGAGTTCAGCTTTCTTGAGGACCTTATTAGACATGAATTTGATTTAAATAGGCAGGAGTTGAACAAGGAGAAATGGATAGCTTATGACAAGTTATTAGATATTATGCACAAAATGAATCCAAAGTATGATCCATTGTTGGAGTTCAGTCCACACCATAAGAAAATTAATTTTATGATGGAGAACTTCAAAGAGATCATGGGCACCTTGAGAACCAAGAAGATAAACTTAGAATTGAATCTAGGTGTACATAAACAAGGTGCTAGGCCAATTGAAACAAGGCCAACATACCAGCCTACAGAAAGGTGGCCCATTTATAGGAGGAAAAAGGATGGCAGTAGTGATGAAGAAGAAGTGGACAGAAAAGGAAAGCAAATAATGAAGTTTCCTTCACAACCAGGTCCAAAATTCAAAGAGTCTGGGGAAATTAAAATCATTGATTTAGAATCATCACCAGAAGATAGTCCCTCATCACCACCATCTGAGCCAATCCCTAAAAGGCGAAGAATTGATCAACCACAGGAGGATCTAATGGATGAAATTTTTGTTACTAATCATGACATGCAGGTTGGTATGCCTTCCCCTCCTAGGCCAGCTAAATTGGTTTTATCCGATTTGGATATGAAGGGAAAATGTGTACAAGATGCAAGAATGGAAGCATGCAAGTAGTTTCTAGATGACAATGCATTTGTGAAAAATCTTGTATTCTTGCAATTGGTATGGAGGATGAAATTTGAAGAATATCAAGATAAATCTAAGAAGAGAAGAGAACTAAGACCTGACAGGTTAGACCAAGAGAATGATGAGGAAGTAAAAGCTAAACTGATGGAAGAATTCAAGAACATCACTCCTCAGGAAGGAAGAAAACTGGTGAGTCAGGCTAGTGTATTGATTCTTCCTGAATGGGACATTGCAGATGCAGAAGCCTTTAATGCTATTTTGAAGTCCAAGCATCCCTTGCAAGACTCTGAAAAAGAGGTCAAGGCAGCACTGCAAGACTCTGCCTTTAGTGAAGAGTATGAAACCTTGGAAATTTGGGCATTGGCCCCACAAGGGAAAAAGCTAAATGTTTCTGATATCAACCCAAATTTAAGAGGAAGGATAATAATAAATAGAGCTTCAGAGACCTCAACCACTGAGGCCATTAATCTGACTGTGAATGTGCCTAAATTGTCCCAAAAGATTGTTGAAAGGGAGGAGGCCGAAAAGAGGAGCCTAATGGAGAATTATAACCTTTTGATTGAGGAATACAACAAGATGCAATAGAAGAATTTTGAGTTGTAGACTGAGGTGGAAAGGTTAAGGTATACACAGATTGGGGAGACATCAAGTGCTCCAGGAATTAATTCATTGCCTTCCACATAAGGGTCGGTGCCTTCTGCTTCTCCAATTGTTTCCACACCAGGGTCTCCCGGTCAGAATCCTTCCTTCACCCCTTCTTTAGAGGAAATTGATGAAGAAATACAATGCTCTATGGATCCTACAAAGAAGCAGCTCATGCACGAAATTGATGAATTACAGGCATCTTTGAAGGTAAGTGAGGAAGGATCTCTTTCAAAGCAAAAGGAGATTATTACTTCTATCTGGAGACATTTAAATGAGAGGGTTGATAATAAATTTCCATCTATACATTATTTATATTCTTTATTATTAGATGCAATAAATAATATTGATAGGGATCAGAAGGTAGTGACACCATTGATTGAAAATTGGATCCCTAGGGCCAGTGATTTAGATATAATATATAAGGCCTCGAGGTTTGATACAAATAATAGGCCCCAATCATTAAGGCCTACTCAAGTATTAGTTAAATCATTGCAAGGTTTTCAGACCCTACCAGATGACTTGAGTAGGAAGATTAGGGAATTGGTAAAGAATTTTAATGATTGGGGTAACATATTGTTACCTGATATAATTGATGAGTAGGGAAAAATCAGGTCACTCCAATAGTGGCAGGATCAAGCAAGTGAGGTCATCAGTGATCAAACTAAATTAATTTGTGATGACTCAGATTATGATTTGTTGGTGAGTTGTATGGATAAAATCATTAGCACCAACTCATTTTTGGAATCTTTTGAAAGAGATGCAAATCAGGTAGCGGTAAAATACACACCTTATAGTACCAAGGTGAATGAGCTGATTAATTTTGACTGGCCGACTGATGAAGAATACCAGAAATGGGTAACTAAATATTTAACTGAGGAAGAGTAAAATGAATGGGTTGCTAACGGGTGGTAGATCAGATGTTGTAGTTACAATGGTTTCTAGTCCTTCTTTGGTAGCAGTCTTGGTGCGAGATTCTTATGGTTTTTTGTTGCTGCATCAACTTTTCCCAACGGGCACGATGAACAAGAATATTCTCCAAGGTGATGGTTGTTGTAATAATTTTTGGAATATCACCAGGTGTTCCAATTGGCTGGTGAAATGTGTACTTTCTGGCCCGATGCTTGTTTGCTCCTTCATTTTCTATAAGAAGGATTTCAAGGCCAAAAGTACAGGTTAGCAAGTTAGATAATTTTGGGTCGAGTCTAGGTGAAGTTGCACAACAAATTGTAAAGTTCAATGGTTTTAGAGAAAAATGCAATTTAGGTTCTGAGTAATTCTGCATTAGGTTTTTAAATTCATGGGGATTTAATGTTGTATAACAGAACTAGCATTTGAGTTGAAACGATAAATTTAAGCTCATGTCTCTTCATTGTACATGGATATCTGAACTTTTAATAAGATAACTAAGGGTTGTTTCATTCATCTCACTGTTGTGGTGCGAATGATTCTTTTTTAGCTTTAATTCAAAGAATTAATTAAAATGCTTGAATGGGATTATAGGCGGATATGTTCTGTATAAGGATTTGATAAGTAGTATTGGGTTAGAATACATATTGATGAGATTTCAATGCAATGTTATTAGGGATTTATATGTTATGTGTTAAATCTGTCATAAACCCTTAGATGCTTATGAATTTCACTCCTACAATGGATATATGGCACTAATCTAATTTGTATTTATTCGTATGATCCAGTATTTGTTTGTTTTTTCCTAGAGCTTGCTACAAATTGCAAATCAATGACTATCTTATATTGTGGATTGTGTTGTAGTTATCTCATGCTCCAAATAGTTGATATTATCGATGAACAACCAATTCTATTTGATATTATCCTATTGTGTTGAGCTATTAAGTGAGATTATATGTTATTGTTAATATTGTTTATAATAATGGTGTAGAGATTGTAAACACATTAAGGGATCACCCTCTTGGATCTTGCAAAGCCCGAAGTGTAGGAGGCTTTTAAATTCCTCATCAGTTGGTCCAGGTCCTTCGAGCTTCCCTTGATTGGAATTGGCCAATTCCATAGGTAGATTAGAAGACCAACCTGGTTACAGTAAATACAAACCAACAAAGGGGACACAGTGGCCCCCAAATGTGCAAATAAATTGGGTGGGGGAATTACACATGATGCCTGTTTTCCATATTTTCATCATGGTACTTATCCAAGGCACTTGTTTGCCATGTTTTCACCATTGGATGAATTATTTCTCTTTAATTTTTTTTTTTTGGACTTTTTGGACTTTTGCTTTGTTTTGGATTTTTTGAATTTTTTGGATAGTATGCGAATGGAGATGGATAAAGATAGGGATGTGGATAAGTGGATTTAGAAGATATGTAATAAGGAGATGGATGAAGGACTCAAGCATCAAGTTTCATATGGGGTATTAAGAGGCCATGGGTGAAGTGACTGTTGGATGTTTGTACAACCTTATTAGGAAAAATGGATTATGCAAGAGGATGAATTAGAGGGATTTGATGGGGGAGATATGTGGGATAATGAATGGGATGTTGGAAAGTGTATGGATGGAAAAATTGGGTGGATGTGTGATGGGGGGGTGTGTTCAGGACCAACATTGGTACATATGGTGGTGGATGTGAAATGATAGGAGTATTAGGGGATGGATGATGTGAGGATAATGGAGGAGATGGGATAGTGAATTTTGAGACATAAGGGCCCAAAACAGACTTAGGAGATGGTAGATGAGAATGATTAGATTTTGGATTAGCAAATTGGATGTTGTTACATATTTTTCATTTGCAGGCATTACATCTTTTTTCTTTTGGATCCACATGGTTTTGATTTTTTCTTTGATGGGCCTTTGTGGCCAATGGGTTTGATTTGGATTTTGGATTTGATTTTTCTTTTCTTCACCATGTCTTTTAGAGGGGACATGGGGATCTTTAGATTCATGTGGATGTTTAGATTCATACATTGTTACTTTAGTATCCAAAGTGCTTTTAATAGCAATGGGATGGGCGTGAAGAGATGGATGATGTGGAGTGATGGAGGTTGGATTTTGGGGATGATATGTGGAAGGAGGATGTGCGAGTAGGTGCCTTTGTTGATCCTAGTTAGAGAATATGAGAGTGGGATGTTGATGATACGTGATGGATGGATGAAAGGATGAATATGGTGAGATGGAGGAGGTGATTTTGGGGTGTAAGGGCCCAAAATGGACTTAATACCCAAAGGATGTGTGATGGTGGATGGAGGGATGTAAGGGCCCAAAATGGATGGAGTAGATGAAGGAGGAATATGGATGGTTGTTTCAAGTTGATATGATGCAGGAGGGGGGATGGCAGCAAATGATTTGGTGGAGCGATGGGAAGATCCTATATTTCTTTTAGAAGAGGCTTGTTGAGGATGTATAGAGATTGTACCAACATTTTTGGATGGCGAGTCTTGAGAGATATGTCCAAGACCTTGTGTATATGATTGTTCTTTGACTTGGATGGGATCTAGAATACCTTTTCCTTGATAGTTCATGTTCTTGAGAATTCAATCCATGATAGGATTTTTTTTATTCTACAAGAATGATGTGATTTCATTATGAGGTAGAGGATGATGGGTGGTATATATGCTTCTTTTTTTCTTCTGCGAGGAGACCACCATGGAAGAATGTGAGAGCACCAAGGGGATATAAAAGCAGTGAGGGGATAGTGGGGTTAGACAACGATGGAGGATCATCGGATGGAGATGATGGAATAGTAGCATCTTGATCGAGACAAGGGAGTGGTAAGGGATCAAGAGAGGGATTAGGTGACATGACAAGATCTAGATTTGTGGCAACAGATGATAAGGGCTGATGAGATGGAGCGATTGAATCTTGAGTGTTAAGGGAATTATGGGATGGAGTGGATGGAGGACTATGATCTTGAGGTGGACTAGATGGGATGGTAGGATCTTGATATGGAGAAGGGGATATGTTGGTATGCCCTGGATCAAGCTCTTGGCATGTCTCATCTTGTGTGGATAGCAGGATGACAGAGTGTTGGAGGGACTTCTCAAGTGGGGGAGATGGAAGGATGGAGGGTTCATGAAGTTCATGGGAATGGATTTTGGTATTACTAGGAATGGGAGGAGTGGATTGGGTGGATCTAGGAGTAGGAGTGGATTGGATTTGGGTGTCCATGATGGATTGGGTGGATCTAAGAGTAGAAGATGGGGGTTCAATGGATTTGGTGGGTTTGGTGATTTTAGCGGTTTGGGTGGTGCTAGGGGTGGAAACAGTAATGATAGGTGTGGAATGGAGAAGAGTCTCATCACTAGTGACCGTGAATGATGGATTTTGATGGCATGGTTCCACAACCTCAAGGTGTGAAATTGGGGATGTCTTATTTGTCATAAGTCCTTGGAGAATCTCTGGAATGAGAATTATGCATACTCTAGGCTTAGATGGTGTGGTAGGAGTGGATGAAGGATTATGGATTGGTGGTGGATTGGGATAGGAAGATGTGGATGTTGAATTAGGATAGGTTGATGTAGATGTTGGATTAGGATGGGTATGTTGGTATGGAGGATTAGGATAGGTAGATTGGTATAGAGGATTATGATAGTGGGCATATGTGGATGAAGGATTGAGATAGGAAGATGTGGATGGTGGATTATAATAGGTACGTTGGGATACTGGATTGGGATAAGCAGACGTGTATGTTGGATAAGAAGATTATGTAGGGGAAGGATATGATGGAGATGTAGGTGAGGAAGAAAATGGATATCCCTTGTCAAAGGTAGCATAAAGAGAGTTATTAGGTGTGGATGAAGATGTAACGGGATAGCTTGGATGAGTGATTGGAGTCAGAAAATAAATTGGGGAAAGCTTACTAGCAATGATAGCATATAGGGGATCTATGTTATATACTTCTTGATCAATAAGGCTCTTGTTATTGTCGTCAACGTAATTAGGATTCCCCTTGACTACTATTATTGGTTGTGTGGGTGAAGGATAGGGATTCATGATGTCAAATGGGATGGATATGGATTGAAAAGATGGGAATAGACTATTAGAAGGAAAGAAAAGATGATGAAAATTTAAATATTTGTTTCAATATCAGAAGATCTTGGATAAAGATGGACTAAAGCTCAGATTAGGGTTTTTGGATAAGCTTAGATTTGGATCGATTGAAAGCTCAGAATCAAATTGGATTGAATCCTAGATTAGGATGATTGGATGATATGATGGGATTTATTTTTGATGATCAAATTTGATTAGGAAAGGATGATCATGACACCGAATCTACCTCGAGATGGAAGTAGTCTGATTGGGTCAAAAGTGATTGGATAGGGATGCAATTGGATAAGATTGATTGATGGAATGATCGATAAGATAAAATGATGGATCAAATAGGATGATAAGAGGGATTCTAAACCCCATTTAGAGATTACCCTAGGTGACTTAGGATGTTGATTGATCGGATTAAAGGATAAATAGATGATTGCTGCACAGAATCCACCTTAAGATTGAAAGTGGATTGATTAGGCCAACGATGATGATTAACTTAGGACGGATGAAAATCTTAAGAAGATTTGGATGATGATGATCAAATTCAAACACCTAGGTGAATTTGGATAATAACTTCAAACGAATTTCAGCGGATTTGGATTGAGAAAATGGTGAGGGATGTGTAACCTAGAGATGCTTCTAGATGATGTACCTATATGATTCGGATGATGAACGAATGACCTTGGGAGAATGTAGATGGACTAAAGCTCAGATTGGAATTGGATCAGAGGACATGATAGGATTGATTCTAAACCAATTTTAGGGGTTTTAACTAGAGGACACAAGATGCTAACAATCAGATTTTTCCAGATTTGGCAGCTTTCAAAAATTGTCAAATTTTGCCATTTTAGGTAACTGCATAGGCATATCTTTGAGAGTCCAATTTTTTTCCAAAAAATTCCTAAAACTAAGATAGGATGAATTTCCAACTAACATCCTAAATTTGGGACATGCATTCCAAGTTATTAACGAAAACAATTTTTCAAAAACTAAAAAAAAAAACACTAAATTGTGATTTTGAGGGTCAAGATGAAAGTTTGAAGCCCCAAAAATGTGCTGAAATGGGGGCCAACTAATTAAAACATAGTTGGGAATCCACATGCCACCTCATAATGCAACCACCTGTAAAATTTCAGCCCAAATGAACACCCAAGTCAAAAGTTATGGGCTCTGGAAGTTTCTGCATAAAAATCAAAACCCCTAAAATGAAGTCTAGGTGATTGGGTTGGATGATTTGATGATTGATATGGACTCTAATGATGTTCTAAGATACACTTATGTGATTTGGTCAATGAAAAAATGACTTTTAGAAAGTGCAAATGAATTGAAATGAGAATTATGGGTGAACGGAAGATGCAAACGACTAGAGGAAGGTCAGGTTTGCCTATTGGTGGCTAGGTTCGCCCCTTGAAGGTCAGGTTCACCCCTTGAAGGTCAGGTTCACCCCTTGAAGGGAAGGTTCACCCATTGAAGGGAAAGTTCACCTATCTCCTTTCAGACCCTTGGAATAGGTAAACGGACTCTTAGAATAGGTAGATGCACTCTAGGAACGGATAGACAGATTCTCGAAACGAGGAAACAAAAGCTTGGAATGAGTGAATGGATGCTCAGAGACAGATGCTCGAAAAGGGGAGACAAATATTCGAAATGGATGAATGATTACTCAAAATGAGTAAATGATTGCTCGGAATAGGAGACCAACCCTTGAAACGAGGAGACGAAAGCTCAGAATGGATGAATGAGTGCTCGGAACGAGAAAATGATTGTTTGGAAGGGATGAATGACTCTCAAAACGAAGGGAAGAAAGCTTGGAATGGATGAACAAATACTCAGAATGAGGAAATGATTGTTCGGAAGGGATGATCGACTCTCATAATGAAGAGACAAAAGCTCAAAATGGATGAACAAGAGCTTGAGACGAGTAAACGATTGATCAAAATGGAGAAACAAACGCTCAAAATGGATGAACGAAAGCTTGAAATGAGTAAACGATTGATTGGAATAGATGAACGGATGCTCAGAATGAGGGAGAGGATGCACAGAATGGGAGAATGACTCTCAGAATGGATGAAAGGATGCTTGTAACAAGGAAACAATTGCTCAAAACGAGGTGAAGGGTGCTCGAAATGAGGAAGCAGGTGTTCAGAATGACTTAATAGAGAGTGAAAATGGTTGTTTGGAGGGCAGGTTCACCCAAGTTAGGGCAGGTTTGCCCAACTTAAGGGTAGGTTCACCCAAGTTTTGGTCAATGTTGCCTATTCAACGAAGGATAGGTGGGAAATAGACACTCAGATCAAGTAAATGAGTACTCAGAACAAGGAGACGAATGGTTGAATCAAGGAGACAAAATCTTGGGACAAGGAATAGATGCTCAGAATGAGGAGATGAATGCTCGAAATGAGGAGATGGGTGGTCGGAATGAGGAAACGGGTGTTCATAACGGGCAAACGAGTGCTCGAAATGACTGAACAAAAGGTGAAAATCGCTGTTTGAGGGGCAGGTTCACCCAACTTAAGGGTAGGTTCACCCAATTTATTGTCAGGGTCGCCTATTGAGTGAAAAGATAGGTAATTTTGATAGAAACTAACTAGGAAATGACTAAGACAGAGGGAAGTTCTGCCTCTCTGTAACAAACTCGGACTTGACTTAGGTGAAATCAGCTATGGCAAAGGACCAAAACACTACAAACAACAAGCCAAAAGAAAAGTTTGACTCGACTGATAAGATATGCACTAGTTTAGCACAAGGAAGACAACTCAAATAGCACAAGCCTAAGATTAGTGATGAGGGTATGGCCAACATGTTCCTCTAACTAGGATAAACAAGGCAACTAGGGAGTCCTCAATATACGCTCGGTACATGAGACACAACCGTGAACACCAGCTCATCTACAAGCATGAGTCGGGAACCCCAACGAGATACTAAAGGCTCAGACCAACTCTTCATGTCTATCTAGGTATCACCCTAGCTTCGATGCTCCACCAGACATGACATGATTGGATTGGAGTACAACTTTGGCTCTCCCCCCTTTGTATACCCCGCAAGTACACGTGGTTGGGATCATCCCTTGGGGGTGATGAAATCCCTAAGTAGGTCTCACTAAAGAAGAAAATATTAACTATTTTTGGGTACTTCCTAGGCTCACACGAAGTGCAAGGGGAAAGCGTAGACAGAATAGTGTCCTCTTGGGTGACATAATGGACTTTGAAAACACAAAACAAAATATTTGACTCTCCGCTAATTAAACTGTGTTCCTAAATATTAGAAAAAATGAAAAAGAAAACAACTAACTAACAACTGGACCCATCCACCCTGCAACAAATATGTTAGAATTTTTTCTCTTAATCTTCAATAAGTGTTGACAACTACACAAATGTTAGAAAAACTAACACAAACGCCAACAAGATGGATTAGGGGGTTAGTAATAATAAAAAATAACCAAAACAGAGTCTAAAAATGAAATTTACATATTGTTTTTGCCTTGCAGAAGCCTCTGTTTAGGGAAAGTTTTCCCCTCCTTGGGTAGGTTCACCCCTGTTTAGGGGCAGGTTCGCCTCTCTATGACCTGAACCTGCAAAATGTCAAAAAATAGCAAACGTAAAAGTAAAAGACCCGTTTGTGGGTCCCACCGAGCGTGCCAAAAACGTGAACCAGTGATCTTAACCTACTCTAAAAAGATGCAAAACAAGGTGCAAAAAAGAAAGGAAAAGAACACTAACACCTCAAGATTAGCCTAGTTGAATTCAAAACAAAGAAAGATAACAAATAGCAGATATTTACCTTGTCTTGAATTGATCTTTGGTTGTCCCTTGATGGTTGATTTTGTGTGCTCCTTTGATGAAAAAATATGATGAAAGTGGATTCAAAATGTTAAGGATTTGATGGAGATTCAAATGAAGGATGTGGGTATTTTGGTGGATGAACAAAATAGATGCAATGAGAGCTTAAGGTATGCAACAATGGTGAATGAGCATGAGAGCTTGAAAGTTGGTTGATTATGGTGTTGAATGAAAAAGGGTTGTGAATGAATGTTTTTAGAATGAAGGAAAATCTTTCATTTTATGAGAAGCCCTGGAGAAATAGATGGTTGAGATCTTGCCAACATGGGAAAAATGAAGGGTTGTGGTGAGTTGAGGACTCACAAGCCTCACATCTTTCCATGTGGAAGATGAAGTGTCACAAGGACAAATGAGGTGGAGAGAGTACAAATGATGGGGAGGTACTTGCAAGTACCTTGGGCTAAGGATGATGATGACAAGTGAGAGGACCATGGGAATGAGTGAAGTTATTGGAATAATAAATGTGAATTTTAAATTCACATGATTGGGAGAATCTTGTGGACAAGACAAGGTTCCCAAAAAGGAAGCAAAAAAGTGCCTTGGATAAAACAAGGTCCCCAAAAGTAGGAATTTGACCCATGTGAGTGATGTGACTTCTCAATGATCACATGGGGAAGAGGAGATTCCTTGGAGGAATAAAATTGAATTTTAAATTCACATGGGGAAGACAAAAAGGAATTAAAAACTCCTTGGGGGATGGGAGAGTTGACCAAGATGTTGATTGGATTAGCTAATCAGTGATTAGAAGACAGTTAGTGGCTAATGAAAATTAGGAGCCAACTTGCAAAAGTTGGAGGATGTGACACATCCTAATCAAGGATTAAACATGTGCACATCCTTAATGAAGAGATTAGGAGGTGGGTTAGGATTAAGAAAAAGGTGGAGGATGTGACATGTGAGGAATTAAATAAATTTATTATTTATTTAATTCTTTTGAGGAAAAGGGGAATAAAGAGTAAGGTATTTAATTATTAACTAAATACCTTTAGGGATTTGGAAGAATTAAGGGTATTAATTAAATAATAGCAATATTACTTAATAAGCAAATATTTAGATGAATAGGGATAAATTTGGACAAATGTAAGTGTCCAAATTTAGGTGTCTACAAATAGTAAACATAGTAATTAAAAAAAATTAAAAAATATTATTATAGAGATAGATATAATTATAGTGGTAATAAGTGGTGGAGTGTAGTGTATTGTTGTGAGTGTGTTAACAAAAAAATATTAAAAAGTTGATATAATAGCTCTATAAAATATTTAAAATTTTAGATATTTTAAATATATTTTAGTATATGATATATGTATTTCATAAAAAAAACAATAAATGACATATAAATATATGTTGGTATTAATATAGTGTGATGGTTTAAATGTGGTGTCGTTTTTGTCACCAAGGTTCAAACCCCATTGGAATGTTAGTGTTGAGTGCTTATATTTTTCAATTGAGGTTTAGATCACTCTCCTCTTTCTATGATATCACTCACACTAATTGCATATGTCAATTGAAAAATATATACAATTAAAACCAAAAGGAAATCATCAAATTAAACTTGTGCCAACTATTCAAGAGTAGTTTATAATTTAATATATCACTGATACTTTGAAAATTCATTAGCTTACTTTTGTAATCTTTCTCCAATAAAATAGAGATTCTATTATTTGATAAGTCTGGATTAATAATAATTTTTAAGGTTAATTATTTCGATGTTTTGAAGGTTATTGCTAACAAGTTTGTTGTTAGTGCATACTTGGAAAATGATGCCCTGCTAAATAGTGTTCAATAGTATGACTTCACATTGGGAGATGGTTTGATAGGTGGTTTGTTTCCACGACACCTCTTGTTCCATAAGAAGAGGTATGTAGATATTTTTCAAGGCATGTTATTGTCCACAATGCATGATACTTTTGTGCATCTATATTAGGTTCTCAACAAATATAGATTGGTGATTTCTAAGGAGGAGATTGATGATTTCAAAAGAAAATTTCATGCAATATCTTTTTTGAGAAGTCATGTTTGTATTCATGATCTGCAACTTCCAGCCACTTCACAAGTTGCTAAAAGAAAGTTCTACTACTGTTATGTTCTTGACATTAACAAAACAGTTCCATCTTATGACCGTCAACATAAAGGAAATCATGTGGATACTAAAGAAAGTTCGGTTAATGGCTTCCAAAGAGCTGGAAGCAAATCTGCATCTTCTTAGCACAATGTATGTTGAAGTTTTAAATGTGTAATGGGTTGAATTTTGGCTTAAGGGATATTGATATACATATAGTTTATATATATTCGGGTTGGGTTTTTTGGTCATCAATGGGGATCTAGTTTAGTTGTTTTGGGAAGGTTAATGAATTGTAAATTTGTAAATGACCATCCTGGTCTTTATGGCGATTTGTAAAAACTGTTACTTGGACTACGACTGGGGGTTTTCTTGTTGGCTCTTTCCCGCTAGTATGTCTGCCTGAACCAGCAATATGTATTAAATATTATAAATAAAATTATAAGTGGGCTACCACTTTGGTCAAAAAAATAATAATAATTTTTAATAAAATAAATTTAATATATTTTATAATACAAAATTTTGTATTAAATAAATTTGATTAAACATTTGAACATATCTTTCTTTAAAAAGTCTATGTAAAAACAAGACATGTATTGGATTTGTGATTTAAGTGTAATAGACATATGATAATCATATCTTTGGCACACACTAGCTTTGTTATTTTATTTTATTTTACTTTATAGCTCTTGTAAATAAAATAACTATTAAGTAAATAAAAATTACTCTTAGATAAATAAAATAAACCATTCTTAAATAATTATAAAATAAAATTCAAAAAATATTAAATAGTTGTTCATGGCATAATGTGATAATTAAATCATGACATTGTTGTTGTAGCCACTAAGGTTCAAGCTTTTGTTGGACCAATGTGATTATGGACATTGTACCCTCATTGATCCATTGTGCATGTTTGAACCTTCATGCTAATGTTGTTGGCTTTAATGTTGGGTATTCCTGTTGGACTATTAAACTCGTTAATTTGAACTATTAGTGTTTGTGAATGATAATCTACACCTAGCTAATAATAGACAAAACAAACCAAGTTAGTCACATTAGCAAGCCAAAATCATCATTCCCTATGAGATTCTTGAGCATGTGAAGAAAATGAAAACAAACTCAAAACATGAAGCAAACATGAAATGAAAGCATTGAAATCCTATTCTAACATGTCGAACCTCATCCCATAGGGGGATTGGTGTCACTTTGATGTGGAAAGTGACCCTTTCACAATCCCTTGTGATAAGCTTCAAGATCCTTGATGAACAATGATGATTTTTGATGCAAAATATGATGAACTCAAGCCAATATGATGAAATTCTATAGCTATGTGATGAATTTGAGTAGAGTAACAATGTATGAAGTTGTGGATCCATATTCAATAGAGAAAGACTCTATTTATAGGAAAGAAGGGTTGAAGAATGGGTGAATTTGGGAAATGTGGGACTAAAATAGGAACCAATAGCTTTGTGACACTTGTAAGAGAATTGAATGAATATGGTTGAGGGTGTAAGAGAATGTTCGTGAGGATGTAAGAGAGATAAATTCCCTTATAAGAGACAAGATGACATATAAGAGGAATTGAATGCCCTTGTAAGAGACATTTAAGGCTTTTGTAAGAGGATTTAATGTTAGGACAAGAAAGTCAAATAAGTGGAGTTATTGAAGGAATATTCCTTGAGAATATGCCTTTGTGAGGGAAAATAGACTAATTAGTAATTAAAAGAAATTAATTTCATGTGCAACTTGGTCAATAAACTAGGGGTTTATTTGACCATGGTGGAGTTAAAAGTTAGAGAAATGGATAATGGAGCTTAAGAGGTAGCTTAAGGTTAATTAATTTAGAATTAATTAACTTAGGCAAGTTGGGGGGATTTATGACATTTGTTTAAATAATTAGATTTATTTAATCAAATGAGAGGACATAGGGATTTTAATTAAACAATTTTATTTATTTAATTAAATGGGATGGACATTAGTAAGAAGAGGATAAATTAATTTGATAAAGTTAATTATTTGATTAATAGCAAAAATTGATGAATTTAACTAAATAATAAATATTACTTAATTAAATGGTTGGTCCGAGAAGTGATTTAGGAAGAACGATGTTAGTAATCAGATTCAAATGTGTAATATCGATCAGGACTATTTAAGTGTCTACAGTGTTAATATAGTGCATTCATGGTGAGAATGTTGGGGATGAGGTCCCTCGTTTGTGACCTCACCTAAAATAATATAAACTAACTCTTAAATAAATTTAAAAAAATGAAGATGAGGTTGTTTTATACTAATTTTATTAACATATTAATTGCTATAAATAAAATGACTCTTAAATAAATAAATAAAGATTAATATTTTTATATTAATTTGATTAAAATATTAATTGCCATAATATTGGTTGTGGCTAATCAAAATTATTTCAAACAATTTGACTTCAAACCACCTTAACTTTGGATTGGTCATGTGTTGAGTATTATTTTTCCCATTGTTAGTTGATTCTTATTGTTGTGAAGTTAATTTGTTGACGACACCTCATTGTTGTTTTTGGTTGTTTTGTTGAGCTTTATTGTCTTATCTTCCTTCTTATACAAGGGTGTGGACCCTTTCAAGATTCTATTTTACCTTAATTAAAAAAATATTAATTTACACAAATAAAATAACTCTTAAATAAATAAATAAATCCTCGTTAAGATTTTTATACTAATTTGATTAATATATATTAATTACTATAATACATTATAATAATAAAATATAAAAATATTTGTGTCAAAGGTGGTTTGGCATTGTTCCTAAAGAGCTTTAGTGGGCATGATGAAAATCTTTCCATATAGTTTTCCAATGCTTGGAATAAGAGGTAGGTCAAAATGGGAGGCATATGTTTTGAGGTGAGTGAAGATGTTATTTCCCAAGCAATAGGCTTATCTTGCAGTAACCAAAATCTTAAAAGACATAGAAAGGTACCAGATATGAAGAACATGGATCTATTTTTCAAGAAAAGGGAAAATCCAATTAAGTTGCATGGTGGCTATGATAGGGACAAGCTTCCTCATCCTTGGGATAAGGTAAGTTTTATGTTGACGAAATACATTACTTTGGAAAGATGCTTTAAGTGTTATTACTTTTACCATCTTCCCCAATCATTTTAGGAACAAGGTGACTAAATTAGCTTCCCATTTTATTTGCTTTCTTCCTTGGAAATGGTAGTGAAGGATGCCCTAGATATGATGGTCAAAAATCCTAATAGGCCACCTATCCCACTCCACCAAGGGCTTATCCTTAGGCTATACCACTTTCACCTAGCCCTCTACCCCTTGAGCCCATTAGGGTTTGTCTTGTTAAGGAAACCTTGCTTGAAACCTTGCCTTTAGAGAAGCCCCTGAACCCTCTTTCTGAGAAATCTAAAAAGCCTCTTACTAAAGGGAATTAAAAAATGTTTGCTCATAATGTCACCCCTAAGTTGAAGTCCAAACCCCTAAACCTGCAACCCAGGACCTTAAAAGCCACTAGAAATTTTAACCAAAAATCTATTGATGTTAGTCTTTGTGATCTTAAAAACAACCCTCCTAAAGGTCCCAAAAAAATAACTAGCCCTGAACCTAAAAACCCTGTTAACAAGAAGAAGAAAAGGCCTCGATCAAATCCTATGTGGAAGAGGCTAGTTCGAAAGATGACAAGGATGAGGAAAACAACAAGGCTAATAAAAATGAAGAGAACAAATAGGAGCTAGATGTTACTAAGGAGGTTGGTAGGCCTAAACTCAGTGTCCAGAGGTTGTATAGATTGATGGGCTGACTTATTCCCAACCCTACTATGGACAAAATTTCTAGTGATGTGACCAAGGAGGACAAGAAGGAGGGCTACAGTAGTAAGGAGGACAAGGATGAGTGTTGATGTGGAGATTGAAGGTTTGAGTTTTTTCCTTGAACTAAATGCTATGCTCTTTGATTTAGAGGACTCTACCCCTATAGAGGATCCCAAAATGGACACATACTCTAAGTGTACGAAGACAACCCAGGATGTCATTGCTCTATTTGCTTGGATTGAAAGCCTTGAGTGAAAGCTTAGTGGTCTATCATGCTTCACTTTGAAGGTCATCCACCACTCAACGATTACCCTTAGGTCTATGTTACAAGAAGAAATAAAAAACATAAGAATACCAATAATGCTAGTACAATATCTCAGAACCAAGACAACTTTAATTTCCTCAAGGAGGATTGAGGGATGCTTGCTATGTAGTTTGATGCTCCTTTCTTTTCTTTGTTTTTATGTTTAAAAAAACTTTCCTCTATTGATGGTTAGTTGTTGGTTTGTTGTCTTTGCCTTGTGGTCTTTGACCTTGTTTATTTTTGCTGACTTTCTACCTTGAAGGGCCTTTTATGTTTGGGTCCAATACCTTGAAAATGTTGCTTAACCAATAAAAAACAATAAAATATTACAAAACAATTTTTAGGCCAATGACTTTATCATAATTCATTCATCTATTACAAAACAAACACTATTTTTTTATTACATGACATTT
This sequence comes from Sequoia sempervirens, assembly GCA_007258455.2. Lineage (NCBI taxonomy): Eukaryota > Viridiplantae > Streptophyta > Pinopsida > Cupressales > Cupressaceae > Sequoia > Sequoia sempervirens. The sequence continues at coordinate 45,484,334 of VDFB02373365.1, forward strand.
ATTTAATTAATGCATATTAAAAATTAAAAAAAGTTTACTTTCCCTTCCCTATAATAATAAATATAAATGTATAATTTGGACAATCTTTGAATATTTTAGATTGAAATTATACATTCCTTTTGTATCCTTTACTTCTACTCTTTAGCTACAACTAGTGATTTCAATCACCAAGGGTCATATGATCCTAGGCTTGGGTCTCATGAAGGGACTTCAAAAACTATTTTTTAAGGAATGTGAGAAAAAAAAACTATAAGATTAACTTGCATTTAATGTAGGTTTAGGGTAAGGTTCTATTGGGGGCTTTAAGATCTATTTTCATGGAGCAAGAGGTCCTCATAAAAGAAAAAGAAAATTATACTATACGATTAATTTGAATATCTTCTTAAAAAATAGCAGCCCCTACCTTTTAAGAGTACATATTTGAGCAGGTGAAATTGGGGTGGGGCTAGAAATTTCCCCTACAACTTAGAAATTTTTTCTCCACTTGTCAATCATCTAAAGTTTTAAATTCTTGCCAGAAGAAAAAATAGAGAAAATTATCTTTATTTATTAATTTTTTTCACAATATTGCAGTTCATTTCTTAAATTTTGAAACTTAAACTTTTAAACTGAAATGTACTAAGGGAAATATGCCAATTTTCGCCCATGATCCAATTGTTGTTTACTCCATGCTCACCTGACCCGGCAATAACCATTTACATTTTAGTCATTACAATGTTTTAATTATGCCAATAAAAAATTACAAATCACACCAGTATATGCTCACTACTAAATGTGTAGCTAACCAAAAAAAAAATTAAACATATATTGGTACATATATGTTTTTAACACAAGGCAAGTTGTGTGTGCTGAGTATGTTTGGTAGGGATACTAACATTAATGAAGATTTTATTGCTGAAGTCATGGGTATGTGAATGGAAGGAAGAAAAATTTACAAGGATAAGAACATTTCGCAATTGGCTAGACAAAACTTTCTCCGTGATAGAGAAAGGGCTAAAATAGTTCATTTGGGCTATGACAGGACTGGTCAAGATAAAACCAATATGGTGGGAGGTTGCAGTGGTGGTGATGCATTACTTCACTCTTGATGGTAGATATATAGTGTTGTATGGTCATCACTTCATGTTGCTCAATCAATTTCACCATGGTAAGCTGGTGTCTTTCCCATTTTACCTATTGATGTCTTTGGAAGAGGGAATTTCAAATTATAGGAAAAACCCTAGAAACCCCTTTCTGCATGAAGGTTTGATGTTATTAATTTTGAGTTTATCAAAGAAAATTGCATTGTTAGAAACCCTCGGTCCCCTATTTCTAAAAAAAGGGAAAGGAAGTGGGACATGATGGATTGAATAAATTTAGGAGTCTAAGGGTATGAATTTGGAGGAGTTGGAAGGCTGGTCCAATGGCTATACTACCGACCTGGATTATACTCCTTCGACTGGTGGTGTCAAGCCCTCAACTTCCAAGGCTAAATCTCTCCTCTCACATGCTAAACATAAATTTAAGGAGATGGAGGGTGTTGATGAGGGTTTTGTTGGAAAGAGGTCTAAGGGTCATGTAAAGGGTGTGAGAAATTTTAGGAGGTGGCAAAGAATATACAGGGTGATGATTATGGTGTTGGTGGGTCCCTTGTGATTGGTAAGAGGAATTTGGTGGTCAATCTGGATGACTCTATGTAGGTTTCAGCGTCTAAGGATAGGGGGAAGGCCAATATTTTCTCTGAGGGTTTGCATGAGGAGGATCCTCTGGCTGGTTCGCATCAGGGCAGGGGTGTGTTTTGGGGGGCAATGGATTTTTCATAGGTGTCTGTTCTGGTTAAAGAAGGGGTTGATATCTCATTTAATCTACTTATGTGGCTTGTGCAAGAGGTGCAGGACCTCCACAACAAGCATGATACCATCGCCCGCTGCAACATTTCTACTCTTCGCAGTCTCAAGGAAAAGGACTCTATCTTTGTGCTTACCAGATCTTTAAATTCTAGTGTTGGCTATGTGGTGGATGAGATTGCTAGTTTGAAGAGTGACTATGGTCTAAGGTTGGCTCTGCTAGAAAGATAGAATAGGAAACTTCAAAAGGATTTGGACATGCTTATAAACATTAGCAGAGAGAAGCAGGAGGCCTTGACTAAAGGTATTATTTTCCTCAGTCAGAAGGCGAAGGAATTGACCATGAAAGGATTATTTGATGATCATGCGCCTATGGAATGTGGGGAGGGTGTTGGGTTGGATGTGCATACCACCGATTTGGATGCTGAACTGAGTGTGCGTACTCAGAGCAAAACAAAGAAAGGTAAAAAGGACCTTGTTCAAGATGTGGAGGAAATCATGGAGATACATGGCAGGCTGGTGTCTAAGGATCTGGATGAGGTAAAAATGCTTAAAGAATTGCTCTAATGGCCATTTGGTGTGTCATTCTTCTTTTTGTGTTGGTTGTTTTTGTTTGTTGATGGTATGTTGATGGTTTGTTAATCAGCTTGTTTTTTGTTGCTTTTGGGTGGGCAATCAATTGTCTTATCTTTACTACCACTATCTCTTTTTGTTTAGGGTTTTAGGCACCCTTCAAAACTTGTTTATCGTTAATCAAAAACACAAGACAAGTTGCACAAAATAGACTCATTTTTGAATTAATTAAAGTACATTTATGTTTACAATAACCACTCTACGCATTTGGCTCAAAGCTTCAACTACATTGTATTTACAATTGCACATTCACCCACACTTCCCTTCACATCTTCATGCATTAACTCCATCTACTTTTGGTACCTGCACACACAGTTAATGGTGTAAGGCTCCCTAATAAACCAAAAAACATATTATAATTCATATATATGATTGAATTTAATAAAGCCACCTATTTTGTCAATTAAACCAAATATAAAATTGATTTTCTAAAAGCCACGATAGAACTCAGGCATAAATGGCCACTGCAAAATGAAATGATAGATTGTTTCCAATGAAAATTCAAATTTGAAAATCAACCACCACAATTCAATGCATTCATTTTACACATTCGAATGATTTTATAAGAGGAAATTTCTAGGGTTATTTTCATTACGAATTCTCCTCTACTTTCACTGAATATCCTTTGCAAAATTCAGAGCTTACTAAGGCAACTTCTACACATTCCTCTTAAAAGGGAGCTTATTTAGGTTGGTACACCCATAATAAGTAAATTCATGTTTTTATTTATCAGTATATTGGATTTACATTTATGTTGTCTGTTTCATTATTCAATATACTCTTTTATATTTATGTACTCAGTGTTTACATTATTTTCAAGCATATTGTTTTACATTTACATTGTCTATTTCAATATTCAATATACTCTTTTATATTTAAGTACTCACTATTTACATTATTTTTAGGCATACTATTTTACATTTATGTTGTTTGTTTCATTATTCAATATACTCTTTTATATTTATGTACTCAATGTTTACATTATTTTCAGGCATAATGTTTTACATTTATGTTGTTTGTTTCATTATTCAATATACTCTTTTATATTTATGTACTCAGTGTTTACATTATTTTCAGGCATACAAATTATTTTATTTTTAGACAGTTGTTCAACTTAGCAGTATCCATTATTTAATCATATCACATTTACATTTTTTCACCCGCATTCATCATAAATCAAAGATAATAATAGCAACATTATCCTTAAAGGATACATCAAATATAATAACAACATTACCCATTTTTTAAACATATCACAGTTATATTTTGAATCCCTCTTTAATAATCATGAAATTTAATGGGTATACAGTTTTTGTCCCAATTTATTGAGCGGTTTTTGGATTACAATTTGTAGAGAAATATATATATATATATATATATATATATATATATATATATCACAGTTATATTTTGAATCCCTCTTAATAATCATGAAATTTAATAGGTATACAGTTTTTGTCCCAATTTATTGAGCGATTTTTGGATTACAATTTGCAGAGAAATATATATATAGTCATGTTGTGTAGGGTTTCATCACATGAAGTTTCATAGAAAATGGCATATTCTTTTCAGATTGTATATATATACACGACATGATTGTATATATATACAATTTGATAAGAATATATCATTGTCTGCAAATACAATAATATATTATTTTTCAGATTGATCATATATATAGTCATGTAAAATGATATGTTCTAATCAGATTGTATATATATTTTTGCAGAAAATGATATGTTCTTATCAAATTGTATATATATCTTTGTAGACAAAAATATATTCTTTATTGCACTAACAAGTTATGCAATTTTTACTGTTTATGCAAGTTAAGTGGAAAATCATGGCCCTTGCTAGAAGGAAAAAAAGGGTTGTAGGAAGAGGAAAACATGCCATTAGAGTCACTCATGGGCTGCACTTCATTGAAACAGAGTCTGTTGAGGAAGTGCATGCAATTCCCAACCAACAAGATGTTCCTGACTCTGTGGATGAAGCCACCAACACAACAAAAGTTGAACCTCCAATTCAACTAGATGTTCAACCTGTTGTGCAACTACCCTCACCTGTACCCATTAGGCAGTGGACATATGGCGATATGGAAGGAGCAGTTAAAAGTTTCAAAGAGCACATGTCAATCAAGGCAACAACAATCAAGTGGGGTATGCCACCTAGCAGTTTGAGGGCATGACTGTTAGGAGTTACCACCACCAAGAGGAGGGGTCCATGTACCATTTTATTTGAGGAAGAGGAGATTGAAGTTGTCCAATGGTGCAAGGACATGGAATAATTGGGCCATGGACTACAAGTAAATCAACTACAAGCCACAGTTTCCCAAATAACTACAAGTTGGCCCAATCATTTCACAAATGGGGTCCTCGGGAGGTCATGGTGGGCAGGATTTCAAAGAAAGCACCCAGATTTGACAATCAGAACAACTAAAGGAGTGGACAGTGATAGAGTGATTATGGTTCATCCTTTTGTTGTGCAAGCATTCTATGACAACCTTGAGAATATGATCAACCTTAACCACTATGGAGCAAGTCGAATATGGAACTGTGATGAGGTTGGAATTCAAGCTAGTAGGAATTGTGGCATGAGAGTTATTGCCAAATTGGGTGAAAAATGTGTACCATATTTGGTATCAAAAAGTAGATATTGGATCATAGTGATGGCTTGTGTAAGTGTGTCTGGGTTAAGTATTCCTAGGTTCTACTTGTTTAAATCAAAAAGGCACATGCAAATCTATATCATAAATTGTGAGATAGGGGCATTGATGGTAGTCCAAGAACATGCTTGGATGACAAAGGAACTATTTTTCAAATGGTTAGACCATTTTGCAACTAATATACCCAATGGGGTTTCACCGACAAATAGGGCCCTTCTCATTTTTGACGGTCATGGCAGCCACGTGGCTTTCAAGACTATAGAAGAAGCAAGAAAATTAGGAATAGACCTGCTAAAGTTGCCTGCTCATACCACTCACAAGCTGCAACCATTGGATGTTAGCATTTTTCCTCCATTCAAGGCATATTTTAGAGAGAAAAGAACCATATGGAAAGTAAACAACCCACATATTGATATCGGACATGAAGAGTTGGCAACTCTTGCAAGCCAAGCTTTCAAAAAAGTGTTGAAACCAAGCAACATTGTTAGTGGGTTCTGTAGAACATGAATTTGGCCACTTAATCGGTCATCCCTTGATAGGTACATGGGGCCAAGTGAGGGCTATGTTGTTGAAGATGATGTTGCAACTCCTAGAACAAAAGATGATACGGTCACGATGGAAGATGAAGATGATGTTATGGTAAGATGCATGCTTGCGTCTACTTGGTTACAATGAGGATCAAATAGATGGTTTTTTGTGGGAATACGATGCAAGGGATGTGGAAAGTGATGTTGTAGCAAAATGCAATGAGGGTGTTGAAACTACAACACACATTCAACCATAAATCCAACTAGTCTTTGTAGATTAACTAGAAGTCCAACCAATTATTGCATCCTATAATGAAGATGCAACGACTACATCAGTAGGCCTGAGTTTTCCAACTCAAGTAAGCCAGCTAGAATGGATGCATGAAGCAGCCACAAACCTTGGAGTGCAATTAAATCTGACTAAGGAAGAATTCAACCTTTCTATGCCATCCCCACCACACATTGATCCAGTTGAAGTAATACATTACTTCACTACTACAAGGAATTGGGAAGAGCATACTGATGGTCAAAGTGAAGATGAAATTGCAATTAGTGAGGAAGAAGCTAAGTTTGTGCCATGCACCCCACATGATGGACAACAAACAACAAGACTAAACAAAAAATTCTTGAAACTTCCAATGCAGAGGGTGCAAGAAACATCACGAGGAGGTTGTTCGAGAGTGTCTCGCCTTAGTAGGAAATCCCAAGTTCTAACATCTGATGCCTTCATAGAAATGTACAATGAACAAGAGGCAGAGAAGAAAAAGCAAGAGGAGTTGCAAAAATGTAAGAAGGAGCAGATGTTGCAAAGAAAGGAAGAACTTGAAGTAGAAGCAATTTAGAAGGAAGCAATGAGGGCTGAGAAGAAAGCAAGGAAAGTGATAGAAGATGAGGAGAAGATGATTAGAATGTGGGAGAAAACAATTAGACATGAGCAGGTGAAGGCTGAACATCTACAAAAGGCAGCTAAAAAGAAAGCTAAACAAGCAGAGAGGATAAAACGTAAGTCTACAGTGGGGAATCCTATACCCCCCAACACCCTATCCTGCTTGATATGACGAACATATTGTCACCATCCTTTAGAACTATCAACAATATGCAATTTGGGAGTGGCTCACAACAAATGGGACTGATTGAAAATGCAAGCCAAACATTGCTTGCTCAAATAGCAACATGCCTTCAAACCTCTATTAACCAAATATCACCTCCTACAAGTTAACCAGACTCAGCTATTGGCGGATATCTCACACCACCTCTTTTTCCTAGCAATATGGAGAATTGATTATGTTCGTATTGAATTTTGTTTTTTGATCGATGTAGCAACATATTTTGGTGATCTGCTTTGCATATTAGATCTATTTATCTGCTTCAAGTTATAACTATGATATGATTATAAGATGTGATAATGTTGTTATTATGTTTGGAACCTCACATATGTTTAAGGTGAGAAGAAGTTGAATAAAAGTTTTCAGTAATATTTTGATATGTTTCAAGTTTGTTTCAGCCATATTTTTTTGTCGCACCACCCAATCAATTATTGCAGTTTGATTAGAAATATAACTATGATATGATTATAAAATATCCTAATGTTGTTGTTATTTATTGAAACCTCAAATTTGTATCTCTTATATGTTTGATGAGGGTTTCAGCCTTGTATTTTCTATGGTATCACTAATTACACTATGTTTCAGTGTTTGTCAATAAAAAAATAAAATAAAATTTGATTGCAAACACAATTTGCTGACAATGATATATTCTTTGCAAACAATGATATGTTATTATCAGATTGTATATATATATATATATATATTTGCAGACAATGATATATTCTTATCAGATTGCATGTATATATATACATATACAATTTGATAAGAATATATCATTGTTTGCAAATAGTATTCTGACAATAAATTCGTAGGAGATGATGAGTTTAGGGCTTAAAGATGCTTGACAAACTGTAGTTAGGTAAACCCATACGTGTGGTTTGATGAAGGCATATGGGGAACGTGGTTAACAAGGTAATGTGGTCGGGTTGAGATTAAAGCGATCACCTCCTAGTAGACAATGATATGTTCTTATCAGATTGTATATATGTATTTGTAGACAATGATATATTCTTATTAGATTGTATGTATATATATACATACAATGATATATTGTATATATACATACAATCTGATAAGAATATATCATTGTCTGCAAATAGTAATCATTGTATTTGCAAACACTGACATGTTCTTATCAGATTGTATGTATATATTTGTAGACAATGATATGTTCTTATTAATTATCACTATCAAAATTTAACAAAACTACATATTAATTATCAAATTAATTATATATATATATATATAGAAACACACACACATATAGCTATATATGTACATACATATATGCATAACAATATATATGTATGTACATATATACCTATCAATTTATATATGTATGTATATACATATATAATATAATTAATCTAATACTAACTAATCTCATAATTATTCTATACTATTACTCAATTCATCTATTTTTCAGCCATATATATAAAAACACATATTTTTCAGTATTACTAGGTCATTGCCAAAGTAAAGTCAAAGACTTTACCTGTCATTAATGATTAATGTCTTTTGTTGATTGTGGACAAGTCCTCACATGCCTGCCATTAAGAAACCAATGTAGTTAAATATATTCCTCCAATAAAATAAGCATTTGTAAGAAAAAAATATTTATGAACACAATATAACAAAAAATATAAACATATCATAAAGCATTTAGAGCAAAATGTCCCTATAGAGTTTATTGTGTTAACAAACACAACTTTGTTGGTATGTTGATAATCCACATACTTGGCTCACCTCTCGATGCTCCCACTTGCCTACAAAATAATTGTAATAAATAGGGGTAGTACTCATACTCATAACATTCCCACATCAAATCATCCTTACAATATTGCATGCACATCAATAAGAGTTTTGATTGGAGAATTATAATCCACAATGTTTTGATCCTTAGTATGAAGCTAAAAGATACAATGTATATTGCATATTATGGCACTCTACATGGCAGTGCAATAGAAAGGACATATATATACATGTATACATATATTTATTGACAACCGTGGCACGAAGTTGTTTGAGGGTGCGTATTGTAGGTCACATTAAATGTGCACTTTACAGAATATTTGAGAACAAGTGTATTCTTCGAAGTCTTTCTACACGCTTCTCAAACCTTCAGTAAAGTACATTTAATGTGTGCTAGAATACGCACCCTCAAACAACTTTGTGCCACGACTGTCAATAAATATATGTATATGTATATAAATATACATGTCTATGTATATACATATACATATACATGTACATGTATATGTATATGTATATACATATATATAATCTGATTATTGAAACACATAAAATAAGTGGAAGAAAACAGATTAACCCATATCATTGTATGTTGTGATATGATTAAATAATGGATAATGCTAATTTGAACAGTTAATTGAAAATTGAATAATTTGTATGCCTCAAAATAATGTAAACACTGAGCACATAAATATAAAAGAGTATATTGAATAATGAAACAGACAACATAAATGTAAATCCAGTATACTGATAAATAAAAATATGAATTTAGTTATTTTTGGTGTACCAACATGAATAAGCTCCCTTTTAAGAGGAATGTGCATAGGTTGCCTTAGTAAGCTTTGAATTTTGTAGAGGATATTTAGGGAATGACCCTAGAAATTCCCTCTTATAAAATCATTTGAATGTGCAAATTGAATCTTCGTGGGAAACAATATGTCATTTCATTTTGTAGTGGCCATTTATGCCTGAATTTTGCCATGGCTTTTAGGGAATCGATTTTATATTTGGTTTAATTGACAAAATAGGTGGCTTGCATAAATTCAGTCATATATATGAATTATAATATGTTTTTTGTTTTATTATATGTACCGAGCTGAATTTTGCAGAGGATATGCAATGAAAACATAGGATAATTCATAATGGGGTAAAAGTACAAAGCTGTGTCACTTTTATAAAGGAAACAACCAAATACTGATCTAACTTTTAAACTTGAATCACTAGAAAGTGCCATAAATGTTTTGAATTTTGAAATGATGTAAACTAATAAAATGTATATTTTTTAGTATATTTTATGTTTGTATTTTTTTGACAAAATTAAAAAATTATTTGAATATAGTTTTTTATAAATTAACACTATAATTTAGTTGCTGATAAAATGTTGAAAAATGATGTTCCACTCGACGTCAAGCTTTATATAGTAATTTTTTTTTTCCTTCCATTTTTTTGTGCATATTTATAATTTGAAACTTTAGGGCATGGATATTTTGTTTTGCAATTTTAATAAATATATATTTTTAAATAAATATTTAAATGTGTGTGTATTAAAACACGGTTGTTTCCACTCGACGTCAACTTTTATATTGAATACTTATCTAAAATAGAAAACAAATTATACTATCTTAATCTAGATTCTTTTATCTAGGGCATCTTTTATATATATATTTTTTAATAAGTTTTAGTATTTTTCTTGACATGGTAATCAACCTAATATTTTTGTGCTGATAACCTACTTTTAGTAAAAAATAATAATTGAACTATTAAAATAAATATATATTTGGAAACTACACTTATGGATCTACAAAAGAGTATTTTTACATTTTTAAAAATATGTTATTTATATGAGTAGGAGTTGTTGAAACATTAAATTTGCTACATATGCATTTAGCTGACAATTTGATTTGGAAAAGTTGTGGATATATTTAAATTATCTAGAATGAATCTTAATGGATCATATGTTTGACCAAAATTTATTTTTAGTTATAAATACTAAAATTCACTGGTGCTGATAAGTTGGTCAAAAGTATGACACAATTTTGTACTTTTACCCAATGAAAATGACATTGAAAATTCCCTCTTATAAAATCATTCAAATGTGTATATTGAATGCATTGAATTATGGTGATTGACTTTCAAATTTGAATTTTCCTGTGAAACAATCGGTCATTTCATACTGCAGTGGCCATTTATGTCTAATTTCAATGGTGCCTTGAATGAAAAAATCCTATTTCTAATTATCAATAAACCTATTTCAACTTGTGTTTGCATGTGGGCCCGCTCATTTTTACACGTGGGTCCACTAGAAGGTGGGTACTTTAATCTCAACCCGACCACATTACCATGTTAACCACGTGCCACATATGCCTTCAATAAACCATGCGTATGGGTTTACCTAACCGCAGGTTGCTCGACATCTTTAAGCCCTAAACTCATCATCTCCCACGATTTTCTTCCTCATTTTCACCTCTATTATCCATATAAAATTATACGTATATAATCTGATATATATAATGTACATTAGATTATATATATATATATATATATATATATATATATATAATAAGACTATACATATGTAATCTGATATATATATCAAATTGACATCAAAATTGACATCCCTAAGATACCAAAAAATAAAGTGTTGATTGAGGCTATAAAGAAAGCAGGTATAAAATTTTAAGCAAAGTATATGGAGGTTGTCATGGATGTTAGCAGCTGCATAGTGAGTATCCATTGTTATTATTTAATTGAGGTTCAAAAACGATGGGAGAATAGTTCATGGGGAAGGAAACTAATTGTGCAAAAGTGAAGAGTTGCATTAAATGACTTTGATTGGTTTAAAGTCATGCTTGCAAAGATTAAGGTTTGTTTAATTCTTCAAGAAGTTGGTTTTACCTCCAAGTTGAAAAAAAAAAACTCTTCTTGAACCATCATTGGTTTTACCTTTTTGTAGTTGGATGATATTTTTAGCATCTGTGGGTTTCCATGAGGATATGAACAAATGCAAAGTAACTGCTTTATTTTGAGTTTTGAGGGGCTAGCTAATCCAAATTAGCGGTTATATTCCTTTCAGTGTTCTTTGGACATGCATATTAAATTGATAATGCCAATGTGTTTATTAAAGATAACTGAGTTATAGGGATATATGGCAAGAAACTTGGGCATTATTAAATGACATACATTGATAGAGGATCATGTTAAGGTCCATGTGATGAAACCATACACGGCTTGATATGATGAAACACTACAAGGCATGACTGTATATATACACACACACACACAATCTGATAAGAATATATCATTGTATGAAAAAACATTGATATATTTTTATCAATATATATATATATATATATATATATATATATATATATATATATATATATATATATATATATATATGCAGTCACGTCGTGTATATATATATCAAGCCTCATGCTGTGTAGGGTTTCATCACATCAAGCCATGTAGGGTTTCATCACATGAACCTATATATATATACACAACCTGATAAGAACATATCATTATATAAAAAAATATATATACATTATGATAATAACATATCATTGTCTGAAAATAATATATCATTGTCTACAAAAATATATATACAATCTGATAATAACATATAATTGTATGAAAAAAATATATCATTCCCTACACACACACACCATATATATATATATATACAATCTAATTAGAACATATCATTGTCTGCAAAGCTTCATGTGATGAAACCCTACACGGCTTGATATGATGAAACCCTACACAACATATATATATATATATATATATATATATATATATATATATATATATATATATATATAATTGTCTACAAATTGTAATCTTAAAACCAATTGATAAATTGGGACAAAAAGTTTATACCCATTAAATTTCATGATTATAATGTAGGGATTCGAAGAGAATTCGACAAAATCTGTATACCCATTTAATTTCATGTGCATATTATAGTTACTGAAAATAGAAAATGTCTACCCATTAACCTGTATCCTAAAACCCCTCAATAATTTGGGGCAAAAACTGAAAACCCATTAAATTTCATGATTATACCGGCATTTGACAGTATACCCATTAAATTTCATGATTATACCATTCAAAAATTCATCAATGTTCTATTTAAATCACATTACATGTGACTAGTTTATAGAATAATGTAAAAAAAAATCATAGCAGTCAAACCCTTGATGCTATAGACAAAATAATTCACGAGGGATCAAATTTCTACCAGTCACATGTAAATAGAAATGATTATAGTCAAACCCTTAATGCCATACAAACAAATGATTTTTAAACACACCAAAATGCACTCAAACACTGTCGGCGCCAACAAGGACCCATTGTTGAACAAACAATATTGCAGGTGAAGAGAGGTGGAGATGTTACCTGCAGCAGAAGGGAGCCGACAGAAGTTGCCATGGTCGCATGAGGTCGCGTCGACGACAGGAGAAGGTAGAGCACAATAACAATGACGAAAAAATCTGCGGGAGATGATGAGTTTAGGGCTTAAAGATGCCCAACAACTCGCGGTTAGGAAAACTCATATGCGTGGTTTGATGAAGGTATATGGGGCACGTGGTTAACAAAGTAATGCAATCGGGTTGAGATTAAAGCAACCACCTCCTAGCAGACCCACGTGTTAAAATGAACGGGCCCACATACAAACGCGAGTTGAAATATGTTTATTAATAATTAGAAATAGGCTTTTTAATTTTATTTTTTTTGCTTTTTAATGAATGGATATCAGCGAAGTGATAAAAATGTAGTGGACGAAGGTCCATAAACACCTTTTTTGAGCACCTTTTGCTTTATGGGTTTGACAAGACGCATTTTAATTACCTAGAAGCCAAATTTTTCTTTTTAAGGTCCTAACTCGTTTACGAACAAGCCAAAAAAAAAAAACGAAGAAATCCGACCTATTTTCCATTCTCTACAGATGCACGAAATTAGCCCTGGCGACTACTAGTACGTCTCCCCTATTAAATTCATATTACTAAAAAAGACTTTCAATAATACCTCCCTTAGGACCTTACCGTTAGAAATTTCCCAACGAAATTCTCACTTTAAATTTTAAAGTTAAACTGTACCACTGACTTTAAAATACTCCCAAAAACTCTCAGAAACATCCACTGAACATTTTTAGAAAGCCCCCCCTCTATGGGACCGCAGCCATACCTGTACTCAAGTTGGGCACATTGTGCGTCTCAAAACCAATGGCGGAATTGAAGAGTAAGTTAGGCACATTGAGGAGCCGTACACGAGCCAGCTTCAGCCTCATCACACGTATAAATTACCGTAACGACTTGAACACCCGCAGCAACACAAGAAGCGAAAACATATCAGAGGGTGAGTGCTTTCAGAAACTGTTTCCATCTTCTGTAGAAATGAACAATTGCAATCACCATCTACAAATGTCACAACAAAAATCTGCCTCTTTTAATTCTGTTCATTGTGAATTAAATTTAAGACCTACCCAATATCCAGTTCATACACAGAAGTTAGGTTTATATCTTCAAAAACAACATTTTCTTCATCTTTATTTGAAGCAATCCGCGCCGTTGTGCAATCCACTGCCTTTGAAATGTCAGAGCCATTCACTTGCTGTTTCTCCTTTTCCCCGAGGCCAAGTATATGTTAGAGGTTTCTGCTGCATCAATCAGAACTCTCAAATCCACATGGACTCTGCCGAAGGCTCCCTCTCGCCTGAAAAGGTTTACAATTCAGAAGATTTTATTAAGAAGGCATGCTCTTTCATTGATAAACAACAATGGGACGAGCTGGATTTAGCTTTATCAGGCTTAACTCCATTTATGTTTCTGCAACTCCTTTTTACATGGAAAGCAGATGCCAACTTGGCCCTAATATACTTCAATAGGGCAGCGAGAGAACAAGGAATCGAACATACTATTGAGTCTTCTTGCACCCTATTGCATATTTTAGCTAGAGAGAAAAAATACAAGGATGTTAGAGTCCAGTTACACCACATTGTACGACATGACAACCATTCAACTGCTGCACTCTTCCATGCACTTGCCAACACCCAAAATCAATGGCCTTCTAATCCAATGATTATAAATTTACTTATAACTGTCTATGTAGAAAGTGAAATGCTTGCATATGCTGTGGAGGCTATCAACAAGTCAGAGTCCTATGGGTTTAGACCTTCTATTTTCTCCTGGAATGCTGTTCTGAATGCTTTAGTGAAATCAAGCCATTGGGAGATGGCACGGAAGGTTTACGAGGCACTGATTAGGAGAAGGATTGCACCAAATATTAATACCTTTAACATAGTGATTCATTCACTCTGTAAGGAAGGAAAATTTCGGAGAGCTATTGATTTACTTACAGACATGCAATTGTGGGATTGCTCCCCCAATGTTATTTCATATAATACACTTATTGCTGGTTACTGCAAGAAAGGTGGTGTTGGGAAAATGTATAAAGCAAATGAGCTTCTGAATGAAATGTTGGAGAAGAGATTATCTCCTACCGAAGTTACTTACAATACTCTCATTGATGGATACTGCAAGGAAGGAAATATGGCTGCTGCATTCAAAATGCTTGAGAAAATGAAGGAGAAGGGTCTTTCGGCTGGTGTAGTCACGTACAATGCTTTAATATGTGGACTATGTGATGAGGATAAGATTGAGGATGCTTTTGTATTGCACAGAGAGATGCAGGAAAAGGGTGTGCTGCCTAACATTGTTACTTACAATGCACTCATTAATGGCCTTTGCAAAAATGGGCAGACAATAAAAGCAAAGGAGCTGTTGGTTGAAATTGCAGAAAGAAGATTGATTCCAAACTGTTTAACTTACAACACACTAATTGATGGCTGTTGCAGAAACGGGGAAATGCAAGAGGCTTTCCAGCTTCAGCAAATTATGACAGAAAAAGGTATCCTGCCTAATGTCTCCACTTACAATGCTCTTATCAATGGACTATGCAAGAAAGGAAAAATGAAAGAAGCTTCCAAACTTCGTGATGAAATGTCAGAGAAAAATATCGAAGCTAATGTGATTACCTACAATGTATTGATAAATGCCTTGTGCCAACAAAGCAAAACCTCAAATGCTATCAAGCTCTTGGACGAGATGTTTGAAACTAGGTTATCTCCCAATCATGTGACTTACAATACTTTAATAAATGGTTTCTGTGAGGAAGGTGACTTAGATGCAGCTTTCAGCCTGCGCAATAGGATGGAAAAAAGAGGGCGATGGGCCAATGTAGCAACATATAATGTGCTTGTCAAAGGATTATGCAGAAAGGGTAGATTGCAGGATGCAAATAAACTTCTCAATGAAATGTTGGAGAAGGGCATGGCTCCAAATCATGTCACATACAATATAGTTCACAATGAAATGATTGAGAAAGGTTTTGTCCCAGACATTGGAGGGCATTTCACATGATATTTCCTAAACGAAAGACCATAGTAGAGGCCGTAGGGTTTTGCTATTCGTCTATACTCTAAATTCAAATGAAGATAAGGATAAGCTCTTTGGTTATGCACTTAAAGGATTAGTACATTTTTGATGAAAGTTTTTCTTCTTATTTAATCTTTGCAATAAAATATTTTTTCTGCAAGAGCATTAATCCTGTAATTGCATAGAAAATCCTATGGGGCTTGCTGAAATTTCAAGATGTGCTGTAAAAGCAAGATATAGAAGACATATATCTTAGTATAGCATGATGAGACAGAGATTTTTATATACAAAGATAGAAAAGCCATCTGCCTATGGTTGCAGGAATGTTCTGGTTTTTATCCATAGGTGAATCTAATAGTGAGAGAGTCGCAGCTGATTGGTTTGTTGTGGAAGCAGTACTTTTAACAAAGGAGTCCAAAGAATCCAAAGGGTCCATCAAATCTCATCACCATGAGTTAAAAAAATTATACTGACTAACAGTGAAAAAACTTGACCTGGATGTATAGGGATCTGTGCTAGTATCATTTATAACCATGCATGATGGGTGTTTTGGTTGCAGTATGTGAGTAGACCTTTATGGTTTGTTTTATTCCCTATTTAAACAGCCCTGAAGATTGCAGTCATTAAGAAAACTTTAGTTGCCAACATTTTGAGGAAAGGTAAATTTCACAGGACAACTTTATGCTACTGTGATCACTATGAATATGTCCAGAATAGCTGTATATCTGTTGGAACTTCTGTACCAGCTGCTGGCCCTATTCAATTGTGCAACTGAATCAGTAGAACACGAAATACGTTTTCAGTTTCTGATCATGCATAGAAAGGGAAGCAATCTAAATTTTTCAGTATAAATGATTTTGGTAAGATAAGAAATTGAATATTCCTCATGCTAAATAATCAAATTTCACACTAAAGAACCAAATTAGGAAATTTGATTGTATTTCTAGTTTTACTTTTCTGGTGTAGTCTGAATTTATTCTACAAAGCAATGTTTCTTACAAATTGATGTAGGAGCATCTTAGGGTTACTAGCAATCTTGCTTCATCAAAAAATAATTTCTCTATTGTTCGTTAGTCTTTTGCAGAATTCATAATTCTTTAGCAGTCATTTTGTTTTTCTGCAATTGGATTTTCTAGACATAGATATCAGTTTGAGCATTCATGCTTGTCAACAATCATCCAAGTGGTAAGGCATATGTATTTGTTTGTCATGAGATTTTGTCTGGAGCATCATAAGAACATGTACAGAATGTCTGCATGTCAATTTTGTATTTCATGTTATTTGTATGAGGTGGCTTGCAAATCAGCTATTGAAGGTCTACAAGGTGCGCATCATGATTTTGGGGTTTGTATCAACAACTTACGTCATTAGTGAAATCATTGGTACCAAGGTTGTTTATGTTGAGAACTGCATATCGAGTTTAGAGTCATATAGCTTGCCACATAAGAAAAGAAAGACCATTTATATGTTTCAAAGATGTGCATCCAATTCTAAGACAAACTTCATGGTAAATCATTTTATATTGGTTCCATGATCTTAACATAAGTGCGTGGGGGACTATACTATGGTTCTGGGTCAATGTCAACCTCCAACTTCACTATAAAAAGGTGGCAAATTCATTGATTGTTGCAAGGGTAAGAGCAGGTAAGACAGAGAGAGAGCAAAGTTGAGGTCTAAAAATCAAGAGAAGAGCTTTTGAAGCTAAATTGGCTTGAGGAATTTGATTTTTGTAGCCGCACTCTTGTTTAGTTCATTGTTTTATATTGGAATCTAAGGCTGAAACCTAGATTTGTTGTGAGCTCTAGAGGTAGATATTTTGATGTAGATTGTGGAGAATAATAAATTGATCAAGTTGTGTTCCATATTGTTGTTAAGACATTTGAGTTCCATCGTGCATGATGATGAGGGTTTTGTGTTAAGGCTGTGTGAATTGGTAGTCTTTCATTAGATCCCCTTACCACAACTTCATCAGGTGGTATCAAAGCTTAGATTTCAATCTTGAAGAGGAGAAAAGAGGAAAGGTGAAAGGAAGTATATCAGATTAGACAGTTCCTGCAAAGTGTTGAAGATAAGGTGAAGAAAGGAGGAGGAAGAAGCGGATCAAAGCAAGGTTATGAAATCTTAAAATAAGGTGAAAAGTAAATTATAGGTTGACTGGAGAATTTTGTAATCAGATCTGAGTGTGGAATGAGGGGTTTGAAGATTGGTACATGTGAGATCTTTTTATGAGCATCTTCCAACTGCAAGTTGAATAGAGGTTGCATTCAATATGAAGAATTCAATTGAAGAAAGAAGAAAGTTTGAAGAAATCTTCTAGCACTAAGTTGTTAGGTAAAAGATAGCTAGCTTTGCAGGCTGTTGATAGGGCACTGAGTGTGATGCAGTCAACATCAGTTTTGTGAAGAAGTGGAGAAGCTAGAGCATATAGACTGCCAATTGAGAGCTAATGTGTGAGTGTAGGGTCAAGTAGATAACCTTGCAGATAGAGCACTAATAGAGAAGCAATTTGTTAGTGGTATATAAAAGCAAGTGTGAAATTGAGATCTAAAAGTGATTGTGAAAAAAGAGGGTGGATAGATTGCTGATTCCGGAGACAATCTACCTAACATTTTAAGTGTGTTAGACAATGATTTGAAGAGGTGAGTGTATTGAGTGTCAAAAGTTGAGACAATTTGCAAGTAAGTAATTGTGATTTGTAGCTGTCATGAAGATTAGACGAATGAATGTGGGTCCTAGAGTTAGTGTTGCTAGTGTGGAAACACCCCAGAAAAGAAATGGGAAAGTTTAGAATTGATGATGAAGAATATAGTAGATAACTGGATAATTTGCAGCAGAACCGGTAAGAGGAAGAGAAATAAAAAGATATGTTGACCAGAAAAGGAATACGAAAGAAAGAAGGAATCTCAAGGATGGTGAGAATGATGTTGCAGAACAAAAATGATGCATGGTGTGGCAGTGCAAGGAATTATAGAGGGTGTGTAGTAGAAGAATTGACATCTGGGAGGATTGAAGTTGCTGCCTTGAAGGCAGTAAAAGGTTGGTCAGAAGATTGTAGACAAGAGAAAGAAAGTTAAATCAAGGTGGAAGTTACTGATGTTGAAAGTAAATTAAAAGGATTGTTTGACAATTAATTTTTTTTAAAGCTAATTCAGTATTATGGAAAAAGATGAAAAAGAAAGCAGTATGTTTAGTTCCGAATGTGAAGAAGTTGAAGAGACAAAGGTTATTATGAACATGCTAGAAGAAGGTGAAAGATTATATGATTGTGAGATTCAATATGTTTCTTTGGAAGGAACAATTGAGACCTGTTGTGACCTTTTCACACATCGCCCCATTGCAAATGGGGACCCTTTGTTTTTTACTTTTTGGAGTTTTGCCTTGGCGTCACAACTGCTTATCACCATGTTTCTTTACAATGAGGAGTTTGAGTTCTAAAGAGTCGCTCGAGCCAAGTTGAAAATTTGAACCTGAATCATTGTCCAAACGTCACCGCAGTGCTTAGGAGGCCCAAGGGACGAAGATCGACTGTCGTTTCAGTCAATTCTGACATCTACTTTTTGGGGATTGCCCCTCCGGACTCCCTATTTTTTAGGGACTTTATTTTTGGCATTTTTGGCCTATTCTGGACTTCCTATTTTTTAGGGGCTATTTTTAGAAAGTTGCTGTTTTGGGAAAAGTTTCTATTTTTGTCAGGGTTTCTATATTTGGAAGGGTCCCGAATTTTGAAAATCCACTCAAAAGTTCAAAAAACTCAATAGAAATCTCAGAAAATCAATTTGAAAATTTGTGAAATTCATGATGAAAATCAGAAAAATGTTGGAAATCTGGAAAAATCAGTCCCAAAAATCACAGAAAATGGTGAAGAAATCTGGAAAATTCATGAAAAATCTGAGAGGTCATGGTGAATTAGCCTGTGTGTGGATTCATGGGAGTCCAACCAGCATGGAGAGAAGAAATTAATGGCAAAAAAGTTTCAGCCAGAAGAAACAATGGCATGGAGGAGTGTCAAGTCCACCCAGCAATGGCATAAAGACAAGAAAAGTCCGCCTTAGAAGCAAAGGATGGCATGACAATGTGCCAAGTCTGCCCTTGGACAAAATGTGAAATGGCATGGAGTAGGGTGAAGTCTGCCCAGCCACATAGAAGAATGGCACAAAGGTGAGCAAAGTCCGCTCTAAGATGGCATAAGCTGATGGAAAGTCCGCCCAGCCACATGGATGAGTGGCATGAGTTAGTATGAAGTCCGCCCTTGGACAAAGGAAAGATAGCTCAACACTTAGTGAAGTCCGCCCCAAGACATATGGAATGAACACATGCAAAGTCCACCTAGAAAATAAGAATGGAAAGAAATGAAGACAAGTCCGCCCAGCCACATGGAAGAATGGCATGAACAAGTAGCAAGTCCGCCCTTGGACAAATGTGGAATGGCATGGCATGAGACCAAGTCCGCCCAGCAATGGCACAAAGATATGCCAAGTCCGCCCAGCAATGGCTTGAAGGTAAGACAAGTCCACCATTGGACAAAATGAAAAGTGGCTTGAGAAGAGGTAAAGTCCGCCCTAAGGAGTGGCATGAAGTTAGATGAAGTCTGCTCCAAGGAAGATGGCAAGACATAAGGCAAAGTCCGCCCACCACAAACAAGCATGGCACAAAAACAAGTAACGTCCGCCCTAAGCAAGATGTAAAGTAGCTTGAGGCAATGTAAAGTACGCCTTAGGCATTAGGAGATGGCCTAAGCAACTAGCAGGTCCGCCTTATGGAAAAGGTGAAGTGGCTTGATGCATAAGCTAAAATTGAATGGCTTGAGAAAATGAAAATTCGCCTTGAAAGAAAAGACATGGCTTAATAATGAATGAAGTCCGCCATACTTAGAGAAGAGGGAAAATTAAAATTTTGCCTAAGTGTGGACATTGAAAAATTAAAAAATATGCCTAGCCTTGAGAAAATTCGCCATACTTGGAGAAAATAAGAAATATTTTTCTAAGTCCAACGTTTATATGTCTAAAACATTTTCGCCTGAGACTTAGGATGGAAAGAAAATTATGGCAAAATGAAATTGGATGGAAAGAAAATTATGGCAAAGTGAAATTGGAAAGAAATTTTTTTGCCTAAGGCATTGGCAAGAAAAAATTTGGAAAATCAAATTTGCCTTAAATAAAAGAAAATAAATGCCATAAAATGAAGGGGTTGAAAACAACACATAAAATAATTATTTTAATTATTTATTTTTCAACACCCCAAAGAGATAACCAAAAGAAAATCACCTTGAAAGTGTGCCATGACACTTGAATGGAAAATAAATGGAAAAGCACTTGGGAAGTTTGCCATGCCTCAAGAGAGAGACATGGAGAATTTGACATGAAGTCCTCCAACATTTGAAGATAGATGGAAAAAGACTCTCAAAGTCCGCCATGGAAAAGTGTTCACCAAGCCCAACTTGTAGAGAGAGAGTATGGCAAACAATGAGAAGTCCGATTTCGGGAGATAGAAATGAAGAGTTAAATGTGAAATATGCTCGTGCCAAGATGAAAATGACGAAGAGAGTATGAAGTTTGCTTTAAATTCGAAACAAAATTCACTTTGATATTAGGAGAGGGAGTGTTAAAAAATTCAGCACGAGGCCAGATTTCAGGAGAGAGGGAATGAAAATCTTCATCCAACATTGGGATTAATGAATAATTTTTGCCATGGCTAAATTAAAAATAAATAAATAAAGATAAAATCAAATAAATTAGCCATTTTGGAGAAAATTAAAAGCTTGAAAATGAAATTTATAAAAATCTTTCAAAGCTTATCCTAAAAAGTTGTCTTTAGGAGAGAAAAATCTGAAATAAATTTGTTTTATTTTATTGCAGGTGGATGACTACACAAGGCGAATCTTCAAAGAGGAAAATGGCAAAGAAAGTGTAAAGTCCGACTTGAAGGGAGATGAAAGAAAACTTGGGGAGTCCACCCTTGCACATTGCAAGACCAACAGGAAGTCCGCCAAGAATTTGGCATCATGAAGACAACAACAGGCACACTGTCAAGTACATCCAACTTACACAAGCCAAATTCAAAATTGAAGACAAATCTACTGGCAAAGTTTATTTGAGCACAGAAATGGCCAAAATCTTGAAGGTATTACAAAGTAGCCAAATTTTGGCTAAGTATGGAAATTCTTCGCAGGGAAGGTTCCAATTTCCTCCATTATTCAAGGCACTTGAAAGAATATCCAGAAATCTTGGGAGGGGTTTCATCTACAATCCCAGACCTATTGAAGCAATCCAGGCAACTTCTTGAAGGATTTCATCTCCTGAAGAATTAAAACAAGCTTCCAATCAGAATCAGATGATGACAAGAAGAGTGTTCCAAACAAATTTTCATACTTAAACAATTCTTAATTCAGAGAGGAATTCCAAAGCAATCCGAGAAGAAAGACTTAATAACTTCAAGTCTAAATAGGTGCTCCAAGGCGAGGAGAGAAGAAGAAGCCAAAGTAATCCAAGATCAAAGCGCAAAGGACAGAATCATTGGCAGAAAAAATATTCTAAGGCAGGAACATGGAAAAAGAACAAAGTAACCAAGGAGGACATCCAACCTACTGAAGTGGCGCCTCGACCAATCAAGTTGTTCCAAGTCAGCACGTCCAGATTTAACAACTTTCTATTTTATTTGTTGGTTCATATTTGGTAAAAAGGACAAGTGTCCTCGAATGTAATTTTCTCATTGGTCGAGGGGTAGCAAACCCTAATTAGGGTTTTATTTGTAATCTTGGCCGTTGATCCTAAATCAATCTTGGCCATTTGAACTTAACGGAGCTCAAGTAAACTGAGCCTCTCACCCCCTCATTTCCAGTGCCAATGGGAGCACGTTGCAAAACATGCTGGAGATAAGCAATTGCTGTAAGATTGCCAAAGTACAAGTACGCATGCATTGTTCCTGATGGTGATTACTTCTCTTATTTTGGAGTCAGCCATGGTTCCCATCCCTCATCAAAGTTTAGATTTTATTCTGCTGCATGTTGGGATGAATGCAAGATTTGATAAGTATTGATTTATGGTGAAACTTTTTGCTCATACTTTCTTTGAATGGATGATTTTCATTCAATGTGTAAAGTTAGCCTGAGCTTATTTTGTGGATGCTTAACTTCTATTTGGATAATTATTGTTCGATTTGATGGTAGTTATTCATGACGTGAAAATCGTAAGCACATTCCCTTGAAGATTGCACCCCTTTGTGTAGTTGTCGTTGAGCGTGGCGAAGCAAAGCGTGGTTATTCGTTCCACCAAGTCAATACCGTCTCTTGAATTCTTAGGAAGTAGACTAGAAATTCTAAACCTTTATCTCCTTTTTTAGTTTATTTGATCCAAGACCCAAACAGTAAAGCTTCATTGTCTAGACCTTCATTGTGAATTGAACAAGCCTAGCATAAGTCCCCTTTATTTAAACCAAGAAATCACATCATTCCACAGAGCCCATCCACACCTAATTGAAACATTGGAATTGCCAGATGATCTTTCTTTGTAGTCTTAGCACAATGAGATAGTTTTCAGAGGGGATGGAGCGCCTTTTGACACTTTTATTCTAGAATGTTTTGCCAGTCATGTTCGGCTTATCAACAAGACCCTAGATTTGAGAGGTATGATGATACAAGGTGTAGACACTTAAAATTGCCCTGATCAATATTGCACATCTGAATTTGATTATTAACACCATTTCATCCTAAATCACCTCTTTTTTGATTGTTTAATTGAATAATCTTAGTTGTTAAATTAAATGCATCATTTTTGTCTGTTAATCTGATAATCAATTTTATTAGGTTAATTCACCCCTTTTCACACTAATTTTCATCCTGTTTAATTGGATAATGTGAATTATTTAAATTGAACCCCTTAAGCCTTCTCATTTGATTAAATAATTCTAATTAGTTAATTAAATGTCATTATCCCCCTGTAATTAAATAAGTTAATTATTTAATTAAAATCCCTAATTTCCTCCATCTTGCACAATTAAGTAATTTCTTAAATTACTTAATTAGCTGATTTCTCTCACCCTCCTACCTGCAAGGGCTGGAATATTCCTCCATTGGAACTCTTCCAAAATGAAATATTCTTGTAACAAACTTCCTAACAACTTCCTAATTTTTAGGATGTGTGCTTCTTTGAATCAATGAGAGCCATTGATTAAATCCTTGATCCTTGTCAACTTTCATTCTCATCCATTGAAGAGAATCCTTGATCCATGCCTGCGCCTCTCTTTGTTTCTCATCCATTGATTGATCAAATCAATCTTGACCATTGATTCAGCCATTTCTCCTATAAATACTCCTCATTTTTATGAGAAAGGGATCCACTTCCATTTAGAGCAACTAGACTATATTGAATTTTAGAGCCATCTCCATTAGCATTTTAGCATTTAGCATCATTCTAGCTTAGCTTTGTATCCATTTTAGCTTACATTTCATCCATTTTCATTAATCTTCATCAATGGAATCTGTTTAAAAGCTTGTTTCAACTAAGGGGATGGGAAAGGGCTGACATTCCACATCAATGCAGCACCAATCCCCCAGTGGGATGAGGTTTGAGTCATTAGATTAGTTTCCTTTAAGTATTTCTTGTTTGTTTATGTTTAATGGCTTCTTTATTTGATGTTTTCAAGTATTTCATTGGGAGTTTGACTTAACTAGCTAAATCTTGGTTTATTTAGTATGGATTTGGTAGGTTTAGCTTAGGTTATGATCATGCTTACACAAGGTATGGTTTATAACTAGATTAGGGATGGTTCTAATGGTAGTATGATAGTAGTCTAATAGAAATTAGATCTAAAGATTTCATGGTTGTAAGAGTAAAAGTAAAGAATAATATACAAATAGAAGACTTTAAAAGGTATGAAAGCAATGATAAGTAATATTAGAGAAGAGAGCAATAACACAAAAGATGTTAGTGAAGATATTCAATTTAAGACAAATGAAGAAGTGTGGTTGTGGTAATATAGGAGAGGAATATGACACTACGGTGAGATAGGGGAACTATGAAGTAGAAGTAAGAAATGTTGCAAGTGAGGGATGCAAAAATATGAGTCGTAGATAACACAATTCATTGTTCAGAAGGAAATGAAGAAAACCAAGGAACAAACAATTGCAGATGAGAGATGGGAAAATTGTGTGGAAGCCTAAGTTAAAGAAGACAAAGTGTTAGATATACGTGTTTACTTCGAAAAAGACACAAAGCAGGATTGGAAAGATGAATGTAGTGATATAGTAATGAAAGTGAACTTTAAACTATTGACACTTGGGAGATTGAATATGAAACAGGATTGCAAAAGTATGGAACAACTAGTGTAAGGTAAAAAATCTATTTGGAAATAGCCAATGTTTGACGAGATTATTAAAGATAAGGAAATTTGTGATAGAAGTATGACTAGCATATGTTTGATGAGGGATGAAAGGAAAGGGATGTTTGCAACAGTTCACAGCCCGGGGATCGAAACATGTTTCGAGACGGGGACAAAGGGCCTAAGTTTGGGGACTGTGAGAGACTGGGACGACGCAGTGGGATGTATGGGTGGAAGTTGATATAGTTGGCACATATACTTATAGTAATTTGAAAAACTAGTTTTGAAAAGATGTATAACAATATGTTTTACAAACCATATTCTGCCTGTCCATGTGTGTTCATCCGCCCCAAACAGCTGTTTGATGAGATTATTAAAGAGGAAGGAAATTTGTGGATAGAAGCATGGACTAGCATATGCCTTGATGATGGATGAAAGGAAAGGGATGTTTGCAAAGTGGTTCCACAGGCCCTGGGACTCAGAAACATGTTTCGAGATCTGGGACAAAGGGCCTAAGTTTGGGGACCTATGAGACTCCATGGGGATCTAATGGCAGGATGATGGGTGGTGGTGTTGATATAGCTATACATATACTTATAGTACTTGAAAAACTAGTTTTGAAAAGATGTATAACAGTATAACAGTATAAGAATTACATTTCAAATGAAACTATAGGAAATTAGTAAAATTATAACATGGCAAAATTTGAAATACTAAATCTAAATATGAAGATATTTGAATGCTAATTGCTAAATAAAACTTGACAAATGAAATTGTCAAATTGGAGATTTCTATTATATCGCCAAATATGAATATCTGATGTCATATGAGATATCACAAAGTCTATAGAGATGATTCAGATTAATTGATTACATGATTCATCATTACAATGAGTAGCATTACAAAATGAAAAGACAAAATGCCAAAATGTCAAAACTCAAAATGTAGTGAATGGAAGCCTCTAATCATCTACAAACTCCTCATCACTAGAACTGCTAGACTCCACAAAGTCAAGATCCCTCAAGCTCACACCAACCAGCCCTGTATTTGAAGTGGTAGGATCATCCTCATCAATCTGTGAAGGCTCCTCTAGCTCCACATCCCATCGTGCCGCTGGACTCTCCTTGTACACAACTGTCTTGGGGTCCATGAGACGCAAAGCACTGTGTACAACCACAAGTTTCTCTGCTCTCTTAGAGGTAAGTCTGTTCCTCTTAAGAGAGTGGATGAAGCTATATGTAGACCAGTTCCTCTCAGCAACTGAAGAACTGGAAACCTGGGATAGCAGACGAATAGCTAGAGTGGTGGTCAAAGATTTCAAACCATGACAATTCCACCACAAAAGTGGGTCCTCCTGTGCCATAGAAACTATATCCACCTTTGCTGCATCTGAATAGCCTCTAAGAGTGGCAAACTTGGTCCACTCAGTGCGAATTGTGCTGGCATCTGTAGAATCATACATCTTCTCTATGCACCTAAAGAAACCTGCCTTCACCTCATCATCCTGAATCGGTGTCCCTCTACCTGGTCTAGCCATGTACCACTTAGGATTCAAGGCAAAGGCAGCCATATGCAAAGGAGTGTTCAACTTGTCCCATCTGCGCTGAATGATTGGCCGGATGTGCTCATTGTAGAATGCTAGAGAGGGGTCCTTCACTCGCACAACAACCCTCATTTGGTCAAGCATAGAGTCGATGCACTCATACACCTCTCCAAGGTTAGGTGCATCCCCATCCCCATATCTGATAACTTGGAATACTGGAGAAATGATGGAGACAATGTATTTCGCATCAGTCCAAAACACATCACTCTTCACTATCTCCTTCACCCTTCTCCCCTGTGCTGTCTTGGCCTCGGCCCACCTATTCCACTCATTAGTCATAACCATGAGTTGCAATGCCTCTTGCAACTCAATCATTCTCTCCAAGAGAGTGAAATATGATGCATATCGGGTCTCCACCGGTTTCAAGAACTCCTTGGCGAAGGTCCTGAAGAGTGCATGGGAAGTGTGGTGGTTGCAGATAAACATCTGCACATCTCTCGCATCGGTGACCACTCCTCTAATCCAATCAATCTTCCCCATGTCCTTGAGTGCATTGTTCATGGTATGCACACAACATGGGGTCCACCAAATATGTCTATAGGCTGCCTCAATGAGTTTCCCTGTTGCTCTACACACATGGGTTGCATCTGTGACTACTTGGACCACATTTTGTGGCCCAACCTCCTCAATAGCCTCCCTAAGGACATGAAATTGAAAATCAGCATCTTTGCGATGCCCTGTACAATCAACTGCTCTAAGGAAGTATGGGCCCTCTACACATGTGACCATGATGTTGATGAGTGGATGATGGCTAATGTCCGTCCACCCATCCATAACTATACTGCACCTAGATGCCACCCAACATGCCTTCATCTTCTCCATCAAAATATTGATCTTGGAATAGCACTTATCCAAGATCGAGGTCCTCATTTTCGTCTCACTTGGTGGCACATATGATGTTCCTCCCTTCGCCACCATAGCCATCATCTCCCTATAATAAGGAGACCGTGTAACATGAAATGGAATGCCATTGGCAAAGAAGAACTTGCCAATGGATTCATCTATCTCATCTCTCAGCTGCACATTAAACATATTAGCTATGGGGTTACTTTGTGATGTCTGCAACTTGCGTTTCCCTGTGGCTGTCCCCCTAGCGACATTAGAAGTGGAAGTGGATGAAGATCCAAACATCATTCCTCCCGTCTGAGAAGTATGTGGCACTGATGCATGATGGGTTTGCTGAAGGGCTGCCCTAGCAGTCAAAGTAGTAGGGACTGAAATATTTGTGTCCTCTGGAATGCCCCAAAGCTTGTTAAACTCCATTCTATATTTTATATTTTTAGGCTCCTTCAAAAACTTACAAGGCTCCACACCTTTTCCTGTCCAAAAAAGAAAGTGTGCATTCACTCGAGTGATGCTACCAAACCAATTAGTCCCACAATTTTTGCATTGCCACTTCCTTGTTCCCCCACCTAATTGTGATGTGCCTTGTATTCTTGTAGCAAACTGTTTTAGAGGAGATTTTGGATCAAAATGACCCCTAGCAAACTCTGCCAACAATTCTGAAGGGCAGCCTGTACTAGCTGGTGCACTCGCCATGGAACTAGATTGGGCTGCAGGATCAGCCCCATGGTCATCCCCCTCATTCTCAGGTTCAAAATTTGAATCATGTTCACTATGAGAATGGATTTCCATGTCATCCCCACTCACGTCTTGGGTGCTCATCGTGAAAGTGACACTGCATTTCACAAAATTAAAATAAAATCAGCCTACTTTAACAAATTGAAACAATGAAATACAAATTGAAATAACAAATTTGAAATTTTAATTTTGAAAACAAAATTTACAATTTATAATTTAAAAATCAGCCTACTTTAATTTTATATTATTTAAAAATTTAAATAAAAATATTAAATTAATAAATAATAAAATTTTATGTTGAATCTTTAGGGAAAAATGATGATGAATGAATCATTCATCATTTTGCTCTCAAGATTCAACATCAAATCTGATTTTGAGATGAATAAGAAAAAAAACAAGTTTAATTAACTTTAATATTAAAATTTTAAAATAAAAAATTTGATGTTGAATCTTGAGGGCAAAATGATGAATGATTCATTCATCTCCATCATTTTTCCCTCAAGATTCAACATCAAATCTGATTTTGAGTCTTTGAGATGAATAAGAAAAAAAAAACAAGTTTAAACTTAGAAAATAAAACAAAAACAACAAGAAATTTGAAAAAAACTTCAAAAACCCTACCTTGTGCTTGAAAAAATCTCTCCAAAATGAAGTAGAATCCTCTTCCTCCTCTTCTTCTTACTCCTTCTCACTCCTATCACACTTGCAATCTCTTTTTTCACTCCTTCAATCAGACTTCTTCACTGTTTTTCCTCCTCTTCAGCTGGCTGCAAAAAAAATCAGTCTTTGTAAATGTGATTGAAATGATAAAATAAAGTGGTTTTGTCTTGTTTTGGAGGAAGGGGTGGGGCCCACGCCAAATTAGGGCAACAATAAAACAAAGAAAAATCAAAATTTATTTAATTTTAAGTGTTATTTCAGAACTACATTGATGTTAGCCTCTAGACGGGAGATGGCCAGGGCGCTTCCAAAGCCCCCGAGAACGCCTGGCATCTCCCTAGGAGACTTGGAGTATTCCAGATGCTCTCATGAAACTTGGAGACGCCTCCAGTCTCCAAGTTTCCCGAGGCGGAAAGACGCCTCCCATTTCTCGGGCGGTGGTGGGGACGCGGGAGGTGCCGGGTCACCCGCCCCCACTCCCCAAGACGCCCCTCTCTAGGAAATGCGGTTTTTTTGGGGGGACGCTGGCCCCCGTGTTCACCGACAATAATGCATGAGTTCAATCACTTTTTGATCACCAAGATCTCAAAATGGGCAAGGTGACAGCATATGTAATCAGAATATCAAATATATATTGTTAGTGGCAAGCCGTATAGCTAAAAATCTATGCAAATAAAATTAAAAATCCAATAGAAATGCTAGCTCTCGTGGCAAGCCTTCCAAAGCAAATATTAAATCTACAACAGCCCTTGTGAAGAACTGCATAGTTACATAATAAGTCCATAAAATATAAATGCTTGTAACATATAAAAATGAAATAATTTTCACCCAGCAGCAATAATACCCGGAAATCCTCATTGATAAAACTGAAGTATAAAATATTATACCGGAATAAATATTGCGGCAAATTTATAAAAGGTACAGCAGCCTTATGGACTGGTATGGCTGTCCCAAATACTCCCTCAAATGCTGTTAAGTCCCTTCCAAGAATGATGCTATTGTCACAAGAATTACCCAATGCCCTCACACACAAAGAATAAAGGTGTACAACTGTTATGAAAATTTACAGTTATGCCCAGCAATCAAAAGCAGAAAATAATTGGCATAGTGGCTTAAAATACATGAATTTTTCATACTAAAGTGGTATGGCTGACCGAAAGGGAAGCATGTCAAACTTGACCCCCTAACCCCATGTCTCCATGTGGCTGCTTAAGTTGCATTTTCTGCTTATATTTAAGCAGTTGGAGTGTTCCTATGCAAATTTTAAATTGTGGAAAAAGGATAATTTAAAATCTTTCCTATTTTGGTGGAGCAACTATTGTTTAGGAATTGAAAATAAGCTGTGAAAAAAAGGGGGGCTGAAAATAAGCAGCGGTTGCATATTGAAAAAGCTGCCAGGTGGCTCCATAAATTTTTTTCCCTCTTTTTTATTTGCCTCCAATTTTTCCCTCTAATTTTTTTCTACAAAAATTATTATTGATATTATTCATTCATACATTCAAATAAATAATAACTGCATACTTTTTAGATGACTGTTTAAAAATAAGCAGTGAATTAAAATTTATGGGGCCAGCCCCACAAATTACTCCTACAAAATTTGAGAAGTGACTATTAGCCAAAATAAGCTAAGCAGCTGCATGGGGACCTGCCCTAAGTGTACAGCAGGCTCAAAAACCTTTTCGAAAGGCCCTTAATCTATACGGAAGACTTTAGAATGTTAGGCTCAGACAAAATTCATATGATGTGGCAGAGTTTTATCTTTGCTTACCTTGTATGGACAATTTGATACTAGCTTTGCGCAGTTCTAAACAATATTTGCTACGATCCACTTCTATATGGTATGACTCCTTATAACTTAGTACAATCCTCTTTAAAATGTACAACAAGAAATAAACCATCAGTGGGAGCAATTAGTTCTCCAAACAGATAATATAGAATAAATCTGAAGAATGGCAAAATACCATAATAATTATCATATTTGATTTAACTTCACAACTATAACATTAAAACATATTAATGTCAGAATATCCGCAACACAACATTGTTTAATAGTGAATATAACAACTGGAATTACAATGATAAAATCTAAAAATTCACACTATAATACTCACAAGAATTACCCAATGCCCTTGCACATAACAAATATAGATGTACAACTATTACAAAAATGTACAGCTATGCCCAGCGATCAGCAACAAAAAACAATACCACTTCTCCTTACCTTTCATGACAATAGTACTACTTCCACATTGCCAATATTACCTCTTATGCATAGTGTTAGAATTTGCTATTCATCTCCAAATTTGATACTGCTCAAAGAGAGAGAACCTCCTTAAATATAGAAGGGGAGGCAAAATACCTAAAGGGGTACTAGTCATACCTATTCAAACCTATCATTTATAAATAATCAATAATCTAATAATTATTAGGCTATAATTATTTTAAATGAGCTGTGCTTAATAAATGTAATAATCTAAGTTACGGTTCGGGTTCGGGGACGGGTTCGGGTACGAGAACCCGGTACGTGGGTACGGGCAAAATTTTTTTAGGGGTTTGGGTACGTATGGGTACGTGTGTGTATATATATATATATATATAATTTAATATATTATAAATCTATATATATGTATTATATATACAAAAAAATAAGAGAAATATAGATAATTGTAAAACTAAATCATTTCATAGTATGATACTTGATCATTGATCAATGCCAAATGCCAAAGATAAATATTCACGATCATTGATCATTGATCGAGCAAGATTCATCATACATTTACCCTGGCAAACACATTCCCAGGTCTGAGATATTTATAAACTCATTGTATTACTTGTAACTGCTGTTCATTCTATTATCTGGTGTTATAAATCAATGTATTTGCTGCTACAAATAGACTGTGAGAAGTTGTAAAAGATTATAACCTTGTCTCAGATTGAGTACAGACTTTCTTCTATCTGCTGTTAATTTTCTGAGGATTAACTTCATACATCAGTTCTAAATAGAACACAGGAAGTTCTTGCAATAAGTCTGAATATGCTTAGTAAACTATGAAATGATCAATGCTGTTTTAGGGTTAGGAGGAAAAAAAATTTAAAAAAAAGAGTTTTTTAATCAATTTGGGCCTTTTTTTTTAACGGCCCATGGGTTCGCTCGGGTAATGTTTGCTGGTTAAGCTCGGGTGCATGCCGAGGGGGCCCCCAGGCGGCAAATTCGCTGGGGGGGGACGCGCTGCGCACACTAAAGACTTCTTGAGCCATCTAACTCAACCGGTGCCGCACCCTGAAACTCGAGGCCTCAGGTACACACGTAATAATATGTAAGGTTTTATAGCTTTATATTAGAATAATGTATATAAGGGTATGACCTCTAATAACGTTATGTTCTAACACTATCTATATAAAGGTGAGCGTTGTTGAAACTAGTTGATAGATCTTTGGAATAAGAGGACCAAGGGCTTAGATTTGGGAATGGCTAGGGGACGTTGGCAGAGTGGTGGTGGCAGTGGTTTGCCGGTTGAGCCCCCTATAGGGTAGAGGGGCAATACCCCTCGTGATGGTCTAGGGGCAAAGCCCTTAATGGGGTCGAGGGGCAGCACCCCTCATGGGGCTTTGGGGATAAAAAAAATTAAGACCTTCAAGCCCACACAAACCTTTCATGAGACATTCCATTTTCAAAATTTTATCACTTTGCCTTCTGCCCTAAATTTGGTTGCAGAGATAGCTCACAATGTGTGACTAACAAATGTGAAGTTTAAATGATGAAATCGCATCACACTATTCATTTTAAGTGGGTATATCAAACCCTAACTCACGACTTTTTGACAAGTTTTCGTGATTTTTTCACCTGGAATCACAGTGAGTTTTTGCAATAACTCATGGCTGACTTTTTAATAAGGCACTCAATGCCAATTTTGACTAATCTATGAATTATATTATGTGGGAATGATTTAGATTGTTTCCAAAAGGCCTTTATAAAAAGGCGCGTCTCATACCTGCCTAAATTATCCAACTACCATACTAGAAAGCAACTCTCAAAAAAACTCAAACTACTAGCATAAAAGATTAAACTAACAAAATAAAAATTAAGGGGGTGTCATAAATGAGATGCAAACCCTGTACAAAATTTTATTAAAACTGCATGACCAAAAGAAATATAAAACCTTGAATCACAAGACCCAACAACATTTCAGCATTTTTACATTAGCTAGGCATATTTGATTCTATGGCAAGGTAATAATTTGAAATTTATTTATTATTGGCCATAAGAAACCAAATTAGGTTAATGGAATTGCAAGAAAAATGCATTTTATCAAAAAGTTTGTAAGAAAAAGAAGGATAATCTATAATTCACATTAAGTTTGTTTGTGCCTCCGAAATTGAGGTTAAAGAGAGAAAACTGAAGGAGAACATTGTTGATGACTTCGAATAAAAAGGTGAACTATGATGAACCTAGTGAGACATATGACTGCTTTGATGGGAAGTGAGGGTTCTGGTTGTAGTTTTATTGGTATGTCTACTACATCCTCTGTTTTGTTGCGCGTGCAGTCATTAAGTTCATGTTGTGGCCTCAAAGAATCTTTATGGAGGCATCCATTCACTTTAAGGACATTTATTCCTGAGGGCTTGTGAGGTATCAACAAATTTTGTTGTTATAAACAAGCTTGATGATGTGAAAAATGCAACTAAGTCATCCATAAAGATCTACTTCGATTCAATGCCCAACCGAACTTTGGTAGTTGCAGAGATCCCAACTTTCTGTGCCATCTGCACAGGAAATAAATGCTAAGGTAGTTATGGATAATAATTTTTCCCCCGTGATATTGTTTCCTACTAGGTTACATGCTGATATTGCTCGTAGTATTTCAAATGTATCATTGAGATGCAAATGATACAGACAGAACTGTATGTCGGCTTGCATGATGGATCTTCGTCAAGCATCTCATGTGCTTTTGGGATGCACGATAAATGGAAAGGTTGCATTCCAAATCTTTAGAAGGCCTCCCCACTTGGGATTTCTATCTATATTTGCCACCTAGATTACCTAGGTTATTCCTTGGATAATTAGTCACTCCTTAAGTACCATTGGCCCCAATAGAATGTATTGGTGCTTCAATAATTTGGCAACAATATAAATCATTTGATCTGTTGTCACCTATGTCACACAATTGGGGATTCAACTTTCTTCTTAAAAACATTTAATGTTGTCCAAGAATAGTGAAAATTATGGGTAAAGTAGTTCTATAATGAAGACTAGGGTGTGAACTTATTTTGATGTTGCCAAAGGTAGCTCTACAATGCTTTAGGGTAATCCCATTTGGACAGACTATTACAAAGGGTCTTGAAAATGTGAAATAAAAAACCTAGAAATTGTTGGAAATTTTTCTTTCCGAATTTATAAGAATTCTAATAGAATTGGTGCTTGGATGACCTGAACTCACTACCTAGATGAATAGACTATATCATGACAATTATTTAGAACATACGGTCTGTTGATTAAGTAGACATTGACATTCTATTCATTTTACACAGAGATTCTAGAATTTTTAACTTTAATTCTTCAGATTATTCGCATCTTCACCTTATATGAAGAAGAATGACATGGCAGAGAAGAGCATAAAGCAAAATTGAGATACATTCCCTCTAATAGAGATATCATCATATGGCTTCGCTTCATATTATTCTATATCATTATACAGCATCCCATTGTATAATCGTATTATTCTATCTGGCATTCTCATTCACTTACATAGACTATGGAAATCTCATGTTTCCTATTTCATTTGCTTGTTCAGCCTCTGTTTGAACATGCAGATGAGAAATGAACAATGGTGTTGAAGCCAGCTCCATCAACCTGCTAATTAATTCTCTCCAAATCATGACCTTGTTATTGAGTTATTGATTTAATATTTACTCTGCCTCTACATACCCTGATCCTAAAGTTGTCAGTTTGACTCCTAGAATTTTATGTTTCCTCACTGGTGAGTTGAGGATTCTACATTTGATGGGAAAAATAGAAGTAGAGGATAACAAGAAAAGATGGCCAAAAGCATGATCTTGTAAATTGGAGATCTCTATTTTTTTCCACTAAGTTTCTAATCCTGCTTGACTGAGACAGAAACAAGTTTTCTGGATTGTTCAAATTAATGAAACAGATTTAATGGAGTCAAACAGATTTTAAGGAATAAATTATTTTTAATGGAGACAACTTCCAAAACCTCATTATGAATTGAAAGGTTAAAATATATTGCACATCAACCATAAGAACCCCCAGCCGCCGGCTCTTTCCAGCTTTTGTTTTGCTATTTTGTAGCAATGGCAATGCTCCTTGAAAAAAGAAAGCTAATAACAGCCAATGGATCAATCCAAACTTGCAATTGTACAAGGAGAATAATTTAATTACAAATATAGCGAAGTGTCCATCATTGTTTTCTTAACTTCTAGATTATGGACAATTGAATGGTTTGTTCACACGACACCCTACGTAACGTACTTACACTTTTACAGAATAAAAAGAAAATCCATTTAAATGACATCTTGCACTGAATTATACATTAGAAAAAAAATCATCTTTATCATTAAAAATTTCAGCTAACTGTAACTTCCTAAAAGCTAAACTGGGAACCTATATGTTTATGCTACAAGAGTCAAATGGCAATTTAAGTAGTGTAATTCTTTAATGTCATGGTGTCCTCAGGCACAAAAATTTGGCTCTCTGGCCCAATGGGCATAGAATTATATCCTACTATATCATTCATCATATCATCTTTTAATACAAAGTTGCAATTTATGCATCAAAAAACAAGCACCCAAATTTTATTCCTAGTACAAACATCGCAATGCTGTTTAACAGGAGGCTTCTCTATATTCATGTATCTCAAAAGATTATGTCAAATGAAGTTTAAGTTCACCTGTGCATGGAGATAGTACTAGAAATACACGCCTTTCACAGTAGGAGCATAGCTACTGTCTAACGATGCATACGAATAGTATTTATTATAGTGTGGAACTTTGATGTCCTTGAAAATGCATACAGTTTCCACTTTTATCTTTTGCATTGTTGCTACCCACACTATTAAATGTCAAATATTTTATAGTATAAGAATCTCTTCCCCCCTCCACCTGAGTAATACACACATGAATGTGGAAATCTGTGATTGAAACCAAGCTGCATAAGCAGTAATATTCACCAGAAATCAGAACATATTATAGGGACAAATTTTTACTTATAGGACAAGCTCTTAATTTGAAACAGACCATTCAAAAAAAGATA
This sequence comes from Sequoia sempervirens, assembly GCA_007258455.2. Taxonomy (NCBI): domain Eukaryota; kingdom Viridiplantae; phylum Streptophyta; class Pinopsida; order Cupressales; family Cupressaceae; genus Sequoia; species Sequoia sempervirens. The sequence goes on from VDFB02373365.1 coordinate 45,520,711, forward strand.
CTGGGCACAAATTTTCACTAATTTAAAATTGCTACAAAAGTGAAGCGTCATAAATCCAAATTTTCAGCATGATGCTGAACACTTGGAATACCACTGTTTGCATAAAATACAATTTTGAGTTGGTCAAATGAAAAATACATTTTAGAGAGAATAAATAAAATATTAGTTGGATACCCTATTATGAACTATTGAAGTAAAACCCTTAAATATAGTAAGAAAATGTTAAATACAATCTTCAAATATAAGTGATTTGCTTGAGAAGAGGTAGCAAATGAATCAAAAGATAAAAAGCGATTATTGAACAAAATCACTATTACTTCATTAGTTCATTTTCTAGCTTTTACTTTTAGGCAAAAGTTTGCACAGGCATACACCACTTTATGTTACATTAGTCTTCACAATTCTAAAGTATATTTCTAATTGTGGGGTTACACAACCCTGTCCAAGTTACTGCAAGCCACAATGCATCAAAACATAAAATTACTTCAAACATCCTCTTGAAGTTATACGGCACCTACATGTGCACGATATGCACATCCCATACAACGTGGTCACCCATCATTCAATGTCATCTAACTCCATGCTTAATATAGAGCCAACTTATTGATCATGCAATTTGGACTGCATAACCATTTAGTTTCATGCACTCTAACATGTAGGATGTATATTATTTCTTCTTGTGCATGTTAAATTAATATTTCTCCTATTGTTTCCTTGTACTAGTGGTTAGAATCCATGATTATTCATACTCGATTTCTCAACACACATAGTTCCCTACTTCATATCTAACATTCAACTAAATGACATTACCTAAATACGACATTATTTACATTAAGTTCATGCTTGGTCTCCTCATACTCTCATAGTATGAATATCCAAAACTCGTTAACAAGTAATCACAAGGACCCATATTGCTAACTTAAATATTATTTTCCAAGTACATCCAATAGATTAATAGGGTGAATCGCATCCTTAGCCTATTAATTCAAATGGTTTATTGAATCATTGACAATTTAATTATCTTTATATTCTTTAGGAACTAGGTTAAGAGTTCACTTGGTCTACTCTCTTGGATAAGATATATCTTATGTACCCTTAGTTATCCCTATTCAACTTTACTCCACAATAGACAAGCCATTATAAGAACTACAAGATAAGAGAAAACCCTATAAATTGTTGGAATATTAAGGTTTACCTTCATAAAGTCATCTTAGTGACTTGTTTATTTTTTGTTTTAAAATAATTAGTGACTTGTTTATTTTTTGTTTTAAAATAATTAGTTACATTCTCGTAGGTTGATTGTTCGGGAAGTTATGATGGAGAGGTTTTATAAAAGCCATATTGTAATACATTGAGAATCAACTATCAATAATACTAGACCCCAGTCATCTCCAACCATGACCATTCGTGGATTGCCTTCTTCTCCCAAATTCACTTTCTTCATTCTCAGCTCCTCATACTTGATCATTTTATCCCACTCAAAGCTATGGGTTGGCATATTATCTAATCTAGCTACTCCCTCCTTGTATTCTTCATATTTTGGGGGAAACATTGAATTTGTTGTCGCTTGATCGTCTTCTTCTTCAATTTCCCCGATCTACAACATGTGGCAATCGGGTTGGAATGCTTTGTATTTTTCCAATTGCTAGTGAAAGAGTCTTTTTAAGGAACTTGTTTCATCCTCGGAAAATTGTTGGAGGTCCAGAATTCCCTCGTCATTTGGTTCCATGAACCTTCTTTTTTCTTCCATTCCTAATTCTCCTCCTTCTAACTCTTAATCAGAGGAAGCAATCTCTTCACTTACTGCTTGATTCCTCAAATTGATGACATATTTCCTCCCTTTGTTTTCTATTGAGGGTGTTTCATTTCCAATTGTGATCTGTCTTGCTTGCAATTGGCCATCCTCTCCCCAACAATGCATCGTATCCTTTCTTCCGCAACGAGATGGCCACAAAATTCAGCAAGAACTGTTCAGTTCCAATCGTTACTTTTTGTGCCATTAGTGTCCCCAATGGTTTGATTCCATGCTAAACTATGCTTACTAGTTGGAAGGTCGATGGCTAGAGGGTTGGCTTCTTGAGGCATTTCCACATATCCTCTAATAGTACATTTACTACCAATCCTCCATCGGCAATTGTGTTTGTTAGACTTTTTCCCATGATCTGCATCTATACAACAACCGCATCCTTCTCTATGTTCATCATTAGCAATATCGGGTCAATGATTCGTTCTCCCTATCGTGGCGATTCTATTATCATATCCGTACTTGTATCTTGTCTCTAATTTTAATCGTCACCGACCATGTTGGTAATTGCCACTCTCAATTGTGCATAAATAGAAGAAGGTATGTCAACTCGATTGACATAGTTGTCTATAACACTTGTACTATGTTCTCTGTCTTTGGCTAGGAGGTACTTGCAATTTCATTAGAGGTCCTTCGTTCCTTCGCCATCACTTTCTCTACTTCTACTTTGGCTTCTCAAAGTAATTATTTCTCTGTATGAGGGGCTATTGATTGCCATGGCTACCTCGTCTCGTTCTTCCATATCCGACATATTAATACCTTTTTCTTTTGGGCAATGGGTGTCTTCATGGTCACCCGATCCACACCATTTGCACAACATTCCCGCTTATTCTAGTTGCTTTGGCATTCCCTGGCAAAGTGTCCCCATTCATTACATTTACGACATTGGATCATTGATCTTCCTTGGCATCACATTAGATTCTACTTCTTGGTCCATTATTGTTAAATTGACTATTATTTTCCCGTCTATTACAAGATGCATTAGACTTATTACTTTGTGGTTTTGGTGGTGTTGTTGGTGGGGTTGCATGGGCATTCCTTAATGAAATGTCCCATAATAGGCAGATGTCATAGAATAGCTTTTCTGGATAGTTTACTTTAGTGCGACCTTCAATTTTGTAGTTGGTACACCATAATTCTTTACTCTCCTTTGTAGTTTCTTTCTCAACCTTGAGCTCCTCCAGCATCTTCCTCATATCTCTCTATAGGGCTTGAATCACCTTTTATTCGTTGTCATTGTTGTCTTTTGTGCTCTCGTCATGTTCCATCTTTCGCTTCCCTCAAAATGTTGTCTTGTCTTCACTCTCTATGTCCATCACCCAATTATAGGCATTGGCGTATGATGACAGAGACACTATTTTCATTTTCTTTCGCAGTGTAGGGATAATCCTTCAATGAACCATCTTATCTTTAATCCATCCACCAGTTGGTTTTCCAATTTCACCAACAGTTCTTTGAGCCTATGATTATAGGCTCATATGTTCTCATGTTTTCCTTAGTGTTATAAATTTCTGCTACGATCTTGTTGTCATTCCACAACAACTTAAATTCTGCCTTGAATCCTTTCTTCAGTGCATCCCATGTGGTTGTGGACTATGCATCAAGTTCTGTAAATGTAATGTCCCCATTCTCAGAGTGATATATTGGAGATGAGAGCTAGCTCATTCACCATTCCCGTGAGCTAGTCATCTTGATAAGGGAATGATATTTGGCCATGAAATTCATAATTTTGGTGAGTTGTTTTTAGAGATTTAAAAAGGAGAATTATTTTTAATGAAAAATAAAATATTATAAGAAAGAAGAAAGGGAGTTTGAAAACAGTTAAGATATTATTATCCTCCTTGGTTGGTCGATCTACATGAAATCAGATTTGATTTGCTCCTAGAAGTCAATTCTCTCTCTTACGGCAATTTAAGGAAGCATCAAATATTTTAATAATCAAGATCAATCTGATCTTTTCAAGGGCAGTTTAGTGCCTTAATAGGGAAGGCACTCAATTTTTTAATATTCGAAGACCAAATCAGATCTTCCTATGGCGGCTTGGATAAGGCAATGAATATTTTAATGAGATAAAATCTGATCTTCTCAAGGGCGGTTTAGATGCCTTAGTGAAGAAGGCAATGAACATTTTAATGAGATAAAATCAGATCTTCCCTAAGGGCGACTTAGATGCCTTAGTGATGAAGTCATTGAATATTTTAATCAAAACAAATCAAATTCTCCCTCTACAGCAGTTTTGGACAAGGAGCCTTATTTAAGAAGGCATTGAGGGCTGTGAGAGCATTATGTTTTGCATTGATATTTTGAAAAAACATTGTGAAGAGAGCTTTCTCTTGGCTGGAAGTGATTTTTCAATCGATTCAAGGTGGTGCTCCCTTGAATAACAGTGGTACAGTGATGACCCCATTCCACCATGTGGTGCAAGGGCACCATTTAAAGATTTTTGTCAAATCAAGGTTTTAAGGTCTAGGCTTTAGGATTTTGGGAGTTTTGCATAAAATAAGGTCTTGGAGACCATTTTATAATGTAATTAATCATATTTGATGGATAATAGGTGATTAGGGGGGGAGAGGGGGAGAGTCAATTGTGTTGATAAAGCAAAATTGCAATTTGTTGTAAATGTTGTAAAGCACAAAAAGTTGCAAAATTGCATTTTTGTGGAAGTTGAAGGGTCTTGGAAATTGAAAAGTAGTTATAGGTGTTGGGTGGTTAGGGTTTGAAGAGAACAAGTATAAAAGGCCTCCAAAAAGGCTCAAACGAGGTTGTTGATGTTTATTTTGAAATCATTTTCATGGAATACAACATTATTTCTGCAAATTCACTGTTTTTTTGAACTTTCCTAGTTTTGTACGGCCCTTACAGTCTTTGTTATGCATTGAAATTTATTGGATTTTGAAGAGGCATGCTCTGACTCTCATTTGAATCAAGTTTTAAGGTCTTTCATTAAGATTTGGAGATCTCAGCAATTTGCTGAAAATTGTGTTAAAGGCCAGTGTAGGGTTTTGATTGAAGTCAAATGATGTAATGGTCATTCCACCTACTGTCTTGATCTGTTGCTCGGTGGAATGACTTATCTGATGGTAGGTTAGGTGTTTCTATTTTTTTGAAGGCAGGGAAGTTAAGTTGTCCAATTTGGGATGATGCCCTAGGGTTAGGCAGAGCATTTTGCATGTGAAATGAAGGTCTCATTGTAGGGTTTTGACAAAACAGTGAAAGAATTGCCTATGTGTTGGTTTTTTGAGTTTGTTCAGACCATTTAGAGTTTGTTGGATGCAATTTTGGGGTTCTACAAGCCCGGGAGTTGTGAGATTAAATAAACCCTTGGTATTTGGCATGTAGAGTGAGGGTTTCATGGAACGAGGACTTAGAGGTCATAAACCTATGAACTAATGGTGGAATCTGTTGTTTTGATGCACAATTAAAGACTGTCCATTGAGTATGGGTGGAGACTTGGTGATTTGGAGGTACCTCCTTTGTAAAAGAGGGCTAATTGGTGGTTTTAGGACAGGGGCAGTCTATTGGTTTGCAATATTTTCTCAAAGAAACCTTATGGGATCTTTCGGAAAGTGGTGTTAGATCCTGAAGTGAGTCTCAATTGATGTTGAGTTGGCCTCTATACGGCCTTCTCTAAAAGATATCTCCAAAAGTTGGATTTTGAGGGCTACAAGCCTTAAGGAGAGTGTTTGAGTCAAGTTGAGAGTATTGTGTTGCAAAGGTTGTTTCTATGTTTGAATAGGGTCAATTTGAGTTGGATAGAGGATCATAACCACCTTGCTTACATCACCATGAGAGGTGAATTCACATAGAGTTCATCACAGAGCTTCATTGACATGCTTTTGTGGAGTTAGGACCTTGAAGATAACGGTTTGAAGACTGGTTTTGTTGCAGGTCCAAGAAGAAATCAAGAAGATTGAATCGTATTTTGAATTCAAAGAACAAATCACCTCTTTTTGCATTTTGGGGCTTCAATTTTGTTGAGTTTGCATTGTGGGTTGGCTGAAAATCCACATCAGATTATCTCAGGTTGCTAGAAATCAAAGTTTCAGACTTGACATCAATCATATTTCAACCTTTTACAAGCATAGGAGGCAAGTTGGGTTAATTTACTACCTTTCTGAGCTAGGCAATTCCATATTTTGAGCTATTTTTGCAATATTTGAAGAGTTTTGGCATTTCTGGGCCATCTACAGCCAAATACAGATTGCATACCAGCTGCTACAGAGTTTTCTCTGTCATATAAAACCACCAACAGTGCTGCTACAACCTCATTTCAGTCAAGGATCGAAGGGTAGTTCATCAAGACTACCTAGGGTTTCCTTCTTCAATCTCTTGGCTAGGGCTTGATATATATTTTGGCTATTTTGCATATTGTATGAGTTCTGATTTTCTAAATCAGATTATCTGATTGTAAGCTGCAAGCTATCCTCTATTTCTAATCAGATTATTGATTCAATAAGAAGGCATCATCGTTTCCTGAGTATGTCACTCTCATATGTTGATTGATTTGCTTACAACTTCATCATTTGGTATTTTGTTTCATGAATCTTTTTATCACTAAATATTAAGCCAGCAAGGAGAAAAATTTGGTTGTGAAAAGGCAGGCTTCTTATAGTGGTATCAGAACCAAGATCTTGCCAGCCTTGGGGTTATGTAGCCTTTCGAAGTTGGGCCACACAGGTATTACACTAGAAGAAGAGCACAATAGAAAGAGGGTGATCAATCAACGAGTTCATCAAGTTCATCTTCAAAAATGGGCAGTCCTAGAAGGGAAAATATTGATGATTTCCTACAAACATTTGCACAACAACAAGTGCTCCAGCAGTTTCAGGATAACCTGATTGCAATTGTCAGACGGTTGAGGATGGATCATTCAAGGTCTAAAAGGGCACGTAGTGAAACTAGTGGAAGAAGTAATGTAGGTAGACAATTTGTAGCTACTTCAGATAGGCCTCTTCGACCCACCTTTAATCCTACGAGAGAGGAGTTACCCTACGAGAGAGGAGTTACCTTCAGAAGAAGAAGCTACAAAAGTCTTCGATGATATCATGGTAGCATATGATGAGTACAGTGCTCTTCCTGAGGCGGTTCAATCAGCCATAAAATTGAATCAGTTTATGAATCAAAAGGACAAGAAAAAGAACAAAAAAGAGAAGTTCAAGAAGGAACCTAAAGAATACAAGGATGCATTGAAAAAAATCCCCCTACCTAATTTTGATGGCAGCGGTAGGATGAGTGCACGTGCCTAGATACATAAGATTGATACCTTTCTTACACTCAAGCCAATGAGTGAAGAAAAGGCTATACAGTTTGCTACTATGCACTTGGAGGGTGTAGCATATGATTGGTGGCACCATGGACTTGTGTCACAGAGGCATGACATGATTACTTCCTATGATAAGTTCACTCACAAACTCATTACAAGATTTGATAGGAACGACATAGAGGTTTACTACAGAGATTTGGCATAGTTGAAACAGGAGGATAGAGTGGATTCCTATATCAATGAGTTTCAGAAGATTTTTGTTATGGTTCCTGAGATGCCCGAGAAAAGGGTTGTTATTGTTTTTGTGGAGGGATTAAGTGACAGGTTACAAGCCTTGGTGAAGGCTCACAAGCCTAAGACACTAGATGATGCAATAGAGCTTGCACTAGACCTAGACACTTACCCCACTCCAGTTCAAAGTCAAAAGAAGAGCTCCAAGAATTTCAAATCAAATCAGAAATCATTCAATAAGCCCAAGGTTACACCTTCAACAATCGGCGAAGAGAGGAATGGACTCAAGAGGAAGAAGCTATGCTTCACTTGCAAGCAACCGTGGGAACTTGGTCATAGATGCCTTGGGAAAGGCAAAGCACATTTTACTGAGGTTGTATCTGATGAAGAGATCCCAAATACAAACTCAAAGAGTGAGGAAGAGCATGAGGATCAGCCTCATATTGAACCTAAGGAGCATGATGATCTTCAACAAGTTACTATTGCTTCACTTTAAGGAGTTCCACGTTACCATTCCTTTCGTATGAAGAGAATTCTGAATGGATAGCGCATTGTTTGCTTGGTTGATAGTGGAGCCACGCATAACTTCATTGATGAAGGATTGGTGGCTAGGAGAGGTCTTCATGCTGAGGAGTTTCCAAGTTTTCAAGTAAGAGTGGCCGAAGGGTTTGGCATGAGTTGTACCAGGAAAGTCTCACAACTAAGCATACAGATGGGAGATTATCAGAATGTTCCCATTTTTCGAGCATCAGAGTTTGTAAGGATTAGCCTATCAATTGACCCTCGTAGGCTAACACTGATAGTTAGAGGGTCCTTCGTGGCAGTAATCAGGGTGTTTTTCTCCTTCAGAGCTCAATATGGGTTCAGTTTGGCCTTCGTTTGACTCAGTTCTTCATACTTACTATTTATAGTAAGTCACCATTTTAGGGGAGTCAGGGTTACTAAATTTAGTAAGGCACCTGAACAGGTCTCAGATGCAGTGTTGACCTCTTATTTGGTTGGATGGGCAAAATATTAAATGATTAATGATTAATTATCATTAAAGGTACTTTAATGATAATTAAATATTATAAAGTTAAATTATAAATTAAAAGTGTACTTTATTTCCAATGAGGCCATGACCCTCAATTTAAATCACTTAAAGTACATTTTTATATTATTATTTTGGACACCCAAGGTTAGAGAGATATTATAAAGTTTTATTAAAAACCTAAAGTGGATTTCAAAAGAGGATTAAAAGCAGCTTAAGAGGTCGACCTTCTTGAGGAATTATAAAAGGGCATCAAAGGCATTCGAATTCATTATGTTTTGAGAATATTAAATTGTGTCTTTGGAGTTCGTGCTTGGAGAGGAAACCAATTAGGGTTTTCTGCCATTTCCGCATTGGAGAACGAAAACTCTTCAGTGTTAGTGCAATTTTGAGGCTGTGCAATACCAGCTGATATTATTGCTTGAGAGGGCTTCATTCAGGAGTCCATTTGGAGCTTACAGGTGAAAAATCAACATAGGGTTTGAGGCAGTTTAAAGGTATATCTATTGCAGACCTAAGTTATTCATTGGCAGCCATTATCAATCAGGTTTCAAGCTATTTAATGTGTTGCTACAGTACCCGCGCTACAGTGCGTGTGAATAGTGCGCATGAACAGTGCGCGTGAACAGTGTTTGCTACAGTGCTCGTGAACAGTGATTCGCTACAGTGGCATGTCTAAAATCTGAACGTGGGCTTTGTTAGAGGACTTTGGAAGAGGTGTCTGAGATGTATGAGGCTGGATGTACCAATTCTCAAGGGAATCGATTGCAAAGGAGGTGTCTATAGCTGTTGTTCGAGCATTTCGGGAACTCCTGTAACTGCTGCAACCACTTCCAGATTGGGTCGATATTATACCAGGTCTGAGTCTATATTATATTGCATCTTTCAACCTTCCTTACACTCATAATTTATTAATGTTGAGGACTGTTACTGCTGGTAATCAGGAAACCAGTGTTATATGGACTGCTGTGTGTAATCAGAATTTGTTACCCTTATAAGACAATCATAGAGTCTGAAATAAGTATGTAATAAGATGATACCAGTGTCAATACTGCCCAGAATTAAGCATGGTGGACTGTCAAACAATGTGAAGCATCCCTGTTAGTCTTATACACTTTCCCTTGAATATTATTATAGCTGACATAAATGTTTGAGTTGTTACAGTCCTGTTAGGATGTCTTTGAGCAGCCTGTGTGGTGAAATCAGTTCTATATTGTACTCAGAAAGTATATCCAAATCTGCTGTTTCAATTCTCTTGTAATGGCTGTGTAATGGCTATGCTAGTGTAATGTGCCTAGAGCAGAGATCTTAGCATTTAAATGCTGTTACAGATCCTAGACAACAAGTACAATATTTAAATATAATTTGTTCATTGGAAAGAAAGTAATCCGTTGGTGTTTAGAAATTTCTCTTCTTGATGATTACTTTCATTGAATGTTACCAAGTTCATGCATAATGTTTATCATTTTATGATCAAGCGAAATCTATCTAGTGCAAAATCGGAAAATTAGATATCACACTAGGGGTGGTATCTTACATTACACATTGACGTGATGACTTCTATATGCTTGGTCTCGGTGAGATAGATGTGGTGCTAGGCATCCAGTGGCTTCAGTCTCTTGGGAGGTACATTTAGGATTTTCAGAAGATGGAGTTGGAGTTCATAGCGGATGGAAAGAAAATCGTGTTGAAGGCTTTAACAAATCGGAAGCCTAGAGTAATTTTAGTTAGGAGGATGGAGGCACCATACAGGCATGCAAATATGGCATGGGCAGCCCAGTTCTTCGTCTCATCTAAATCTCCTTCTAATGATACGCCACATCATCATGTGGATATTCAGAAGGTTCTGGATAGGTAGAGTACTATGTTTATTGACTTACCACCTGTGTTACCTCCTGACCGAGGATTTGAGCATGTTATAGAGATGGAGGAGGGCTCCAAGCCCGTCATTACGACACCACACAAACATCCCAAGAACTTCAAGGAAGAGATAGAGAAAACAATTAAGGAGTTGCTTGAAATGGGACATATCAGACATTCATCTAGTCCCTTTGCTTCTTCAGTAATTTTGGTGAAGAAGAAGGATGGGACTCTACGGATGTGTATTGATTATAGGGCCTTGAACAAAAAGACCATAAAAAATAGGTACCCTATACCCAGGATCGATGAGCTTCTAGATGAGTTACAAGGGGCCGTGTATTTTTCTAAGATTGATCTTAGATTGAGTTATCATCAGATTCGTGTCCGAGCAGAGGATGTTCACAAGACAGCATTTAGGTGCCATTTTGGACACACTGAGTTTCTTTTTATGCCCTTTCGACTCACTAATGCACCTGCTACATTTCAGTCTTGCATGAATCATATATTTAATAAGCAATTGTGTAAGTTTGTTTTGGTATTCTTTGATGACATCTTGATATTTAGCAAATCTTGGGAGTACCTCAGACATCTTGATGAGGTACCTAGCATCATGGAGGCTTAGTCATTGTTTGCTAGGGCGTCCCAATGTGAGTTTGGACTACAAGAGATTCTCTACTTGGGCCACGTGATTGGCGCTAATGGAGTTCAAGTACACCAGGAGAAGATTCGAGCTATACTGGATCGGCCACCTCCAAGGAACATTTCCAATTTCCGAGGTTTCTTGGGATTATGCAGTTACTACAAGAGATTTGTACACAGGTTTTCACAGTTGGAAGCACCTCTTATAGATCTTACCAAGAAGGGGTCATTTAGTTGGACAAATGAGTTCTTGTCCTGTGTTAGCACTACCTCATTTTACTCAACCTTTTGTTTTGGAGTATGATGCTTCACGAGAGGGCCTAGGAGCCATATTCATGCAGAATCGTCATCCCATTGCTTATGAGACCGGGAAACTACAAGATGTAGAGAGGTTATATTCAACCTACAATAAGGAGATGTTGGCCATGATGCATGCGTTGGCCAAGTTCAGACAGTACTTAGTGGGTGGCAAATTTGTGGTTAGGCCAGACCACAACAATTTGAGATACTTCTTAGGGCAGAAGGACCTGTTGTGACCTTTTCACACATCGCCCCATCGCCAATGGGGACCCCCAGTTGTCTGCTTGTTTTTAGGGTTGTCTCCTTGCAACGGTTTCGTGAGGTCACCTTATTGAGTGTTTCAAGTCAGTTCGCCAAGAGTTACCCGAGCCAAGTCAATAATCCATGCTTCAATCAGTGCATAGACGCCATGGAAGCACCCAGAAGGCCCAGGAAACGAAGATCGCTTGTTCATTCGGCCAATTCTAAGACTTCCTACTTTTTAGGGAATCTGCTTTTTCGCTTTTTCATTTTTGGCATTTTTGGACCAAACAGGGTTCCCTATTTTTTAGGGATTTTGCTTTTTCTATTTTTAGAAATTTCTATTTTTGGAAAGTCAACCCAAGTCAACTTTCTATCTTTCTATCCAAAAATCAACCAAAAAATCAAAAAATCACTTGAAAAATCAAAGAGAAAATTGAAAAATCATTGAAAAATCTAGAAAAGCAAGCAAAAGCATGAAAAAATCAGTGAAAAAGCATGAGAAAATCAGACTGAAAGTATCAAATTCTGGAAAAATCAGTCCAAAATCAATCAGATCTGAGCAAAAATCACTGAAAAAAATCAACCCAAAAAGAGTGAAATTCATGAAAATCTGGCTAAGTTTGAGAAATTTACCACCATGAAGCTAGCCCTGGAAAAGAAGGAAGAGAGAAGGAATGTCTGGAAGCAGGGAAAGTTCGCCAGCCATGAAGGAAGGAATATCCAAGACTAAAATGAAGTCCACCAGCTTCAAGGGAGAAATATCTAAGGCTCTTTAAAGTCCGCCTTAGCATGTCAAGGACCATGGAAAGTCTGCTAGCCTCAAGGGGATGATGTCCAAGACCTTCTAAAGTCCGCCCATGATTGTCGAAGCATCCTTGGAAGTCCGCCACACACTTGCCAAAAGGTTGGAAAGTCCGCCTAGGCACATGGGAGATAAAAAATTGAAATTTTCACTCAGTATTGGTGCCTAGTAAGGAAAATTTCGAAAATTAGCCTAAGTATAAGAGCCTAAAAGGGTGGAGAATCGAAATTTTGGCTAAGTGTTGTAACATTTCCAAGAGATAAAGTGTTAAGTGCTAAAAGGTTTGGAAGTTCGCCATGTTCAAAGAGATGATGTCCAAGACCATAGAAAGTCCGCCCTCACCTTGTCCAAGTGCTTGGAAAGTCCGCCATGGTCTATGAAGGGAGAAAATTACAATTTTTGCTAAGTATTTGGTGCCTAGTCAAGAGAAATTCGAAAATTTGCCTAAGTACAGAGGCCTAAAGGATGAAAAATTGAGATTTTTCGCTAAGTGTTATGACATTTTCAAGAGGAAAAGTGTTAGAGTTTGAAAGGAGAGTGCTAAAGAAAATTCGCTATGGCATGTGGAAAGTGGAAAAGACTTTGGGAAGTCCGCCTAGGCTATGGCAAAGAATAAAATGAAGTGTGCCTAGCATGAAAATGGAAGAGAAATTAAATTGCCTAAGTATGGATGTCTGGAGAAAATGTTATAAAAATTGACAACTTTGGCCAGAGAAAAATGCACAAGGCAAGGAGAAAGGAAAGATCGCCTTTGGCCAGGAGAGATAGAAATTTGTCAAGCGTCAAGGAAATTCGCCTAATAAAGACATCCAGACAAGGATTTTGCCTAAGAAAATTTGTCTGAGCAAGAAAAAATTGACTTTCGCAGAAGAAAATAAGCTCAGTACAATTAAAAGTTCGCCATGGCAAAGAAAAATAAGGATCTGGCATAACAATTGTCGACGGAATGGCTTAAATTTTGACTTGGCTAGACAAAATTGGGAATAAAATTGGAAAATAAACTTTTAGCCAAAGAAAATGAAGAGAAAATCAAAATAGCCATGGGTCCAAAACGAACGGGTTGGAATAAATTAAAATATTTTAATATTTTAATAATTTATTTCCACTACTCAGAAATTTAAATGACCTTGGACAAAATAAAGTTTGCCAGAGATGTTTCGGAAGGAAATAATTTGTGTCGGCCAGAGATAAAATCCGATGGGCAAAATTAAATTCACCATGAATTTAAAACTTGGAAGGGTCGAATTTAATTAAATATTTAATGTTTTCTTTCAAAATTCGAAAAATCAAAGATAAACATTTAAGCAAAAATCGAATTTTTGAAGATCAATGAGATTTGCCTGGATAAGCTCGACACGGATTCTTTTCGAAAAATAAAGGAAACTTGCCTGTTTGAACAAGTAAAAACAAATCGAGATCAAGAGAAGAAAAGGCAGTTGCTAAAATGAATTAAACTCTTCAGCATTATAATGAGTTTCAGCAACTCATTTTTCACAGGTACAGCTGAAGAGAAATTTGATCTCTCTCGAAATTATCAGGCAGTTGATTGTCCAGAAGGCAAGATCGAATTTCCCAGAGGAAGAAGTAGTTTTATGCTGAAGGAGAGTTTTTCGAGAAAGGAAAAGATTTATTTGTTGAAAGTCAAATTCTTCTGTGCAAGAGGGGCGCACTTCATCACTTGCTTTTTGAGTAAATTATAAGAGTTAAATCTGATTTGCAGCTGACAGTCTTTTTCTTGAGGTTTGATGTTCAGTCAAGTAGATTCGCCATTCTTCTTCTGTCTCTTCATCTTAGCAAAAGTTCTGGCCAAAATTTTAACTTCATCCATTACTTTCAGCTTGCTTTTTCGCAGCAATTTAATTATTTAACTAGCTAAAAGTAAATTTTCGAACCCATGGTCTGGAATAAATTATTTTTTAAAAGGTCTTTGTATTAATGTTAATCTTTTTGGACTACAGGTTGACGACCACGGCAGGCGAACCATCAAAGGCGGCGAAAATGAAGTTCGCCAGCAAAGGTGTCCAGCGAGAGTCTAAAATAAATTCTAAGTGGAAAAATGTTGCTGACACTAATCTGGGACATGTCGACTTCGAAGAGTTTAAGAAAAGAATGTATGGACAGAATGGACTTCCAACACCGATAGCCAAACAAATGGTAAGGAATGGAATTTTTCAGGCAGCTGGGTTCCAGCCTGCAATGGATTGTGCAGAATTGATGGTGGAATGTGCTCTCCACTATGATGCTCAGAAGAGGCAGATCGTTGCACCTGATGGCAGAATTTTGGCACACCAAAGCGAGGTGGTAATTCAAGAAACCTTTGGCATCCCAATGCATTCTCGTATTGTCTATAAGACCAAGGAAGAGGCTAAGCATTTGTATGACAATCAGCCAGATCTATGCGCCACCAATGTTAACAAGGTATGGCTGGACAAGCCTAAACCGTCAATAAAGAACATGCCTAAGAGACCGCGCCGAACAGACTTCAAGGAAGATTATGGAGACATCATCTTGATGCTAAATAGAATAGCTGGCAACCCTCAAGGTACATTTTTTGAGAGCTGGATGTACTACTTCATAGATGAAATCACTTCTGGCGTAAAAATGTTCAATTGGTCACGAATGATAAGTGAATCTCCACGAGCAGTTGATCAATCTAGAAGAGACTAAGTCTTTTCACATGAGCTCGTATGTCGTCTACTTATTGGCCAGGACATATAAATATCCAGGACTAATCTGCAAGGGCAAAGTTGGCAGCAGAGAAAACGAGCTCAAACCTTATGACTGCTACCCACAACTCCAGCTGAAGGAGAAGTCTCATTTCAGAAGGGTGCATGATGCCTTCTTAATGCACATTACCAGAACACTTCAAGGGGGAGTGCATCAGAGGCTGACTCATGAGGCGAAAAGTTTGATCAGTAAATACGGATCCTGGTTCATCCAGTTCCCGAAATTTACGTATGTCAGGATCCAGGGATTTACTGGAAAATCCCTATAAGTTGCCCATCTATCCGACAAATCGGATGATTTTGCTCGAGGTCCTAAGACAGTTAGAGGAGTATCAAAACATCCAGAGGCCAACCAAGAAGGCATCTGTTACATTCCCATTTTTTATCGGGAATATGTTGGAGTCCTGTCCATCAGCGCAGGCGGCTGAAAGTGCAAGGTTGGAGATCCAGTGGTATCCATTTACAGCCTACAAGTCTAGGGTCAACTTTGACCCACATCATAATATTCGGACAGTAGAGGGGAGAAGGTACAAGCACAGAGTGGAGTTGGAAGACTTCTAGGCAAATGCTGCCGATGAATATGAAGTCAGAAGAAGATTATGGTCCAGAATGCCAGTTGACTTCATGAGGGCAATTGAGTTTTGCCGGGTGCCTGACCAGTTGCAGGACGATGGGAACTACATCCAGCCACGCTTCAAGGAGAGTCGACCTCTTCTTCCCGTGAGATGGTCAGAGCCTGAGCACGCAGACTTAGAAACGTTAATGAGACCAGTGGTCAAATACTCTTAGTGGTGGGTTGACCATCATGCCCAGGAGATGAGACATAAAAGAATAACGCTCACGTATGATCTACTGAGCGAGTCAGAATCGTATTCTTCTAATGCCGGTGCATCCCATCAGGATTTGGTTGAAATCAGAGAGAACAGGAAGGAAGTAGTTCCAAGTGCAGAGCCTACTTCCAAAAGGTAGAAGGGAGAACCATCCCGTTTGGCAGCATCCCGAAATATTGACGAGCTGGTGGCTACCATAGATGAGTCCTTGGTGGAAATAATTGTACCTCCTACAATTTAGGAAGAGAACGATGAACCTATTCAGCTGGATGATGAGGAGCCCTCGTCACCTACAGGCATGGAGATACTTGGTTCAGACAATGAGATAGAAGTCCGAAATAATGACTTCGAGGAGGGAATGATTTCCGCTCTCAGAGAAGTTGTGGATGTTCTGAATGAGGAAGAGGTTTAGGTAGAAGATGGAATTGAGCAGCCGACCATTCCAGATTGGCTGATCGAGAGGATGAAGATTCAGGTACCTGCAGAAGCCCAAGAGGAGGATGATACTGCCGATTTCTTGGCAAGGTTGGAGCAAGTTGCAATCAAGAAACCGGCCAAGAAATTCTCTACCATTCAAAGGGACAAGACAGGCAGCCGTTCCGTACACATTGCAATACCCACAGTGGACAAGCCACAAGACGAGATTACTCCTCAAGAGTATGCCATAACCACTGTAGATCTTGGCCCAACCTCAAAAGGTCAAGAAGTGGAGGAACTAGATAATTTCGTCTCGACCATCAAAGCGAGATTGGAAAAAGAAGTGGCTAAGAAGAAAGAGTATAAAAGGGAGGTTGAACGCCTAAAGGAGTACATACGGCATGTGACTCAGCCACTTGATCAGGGTAATGCGGTAGCTCCTCCGCTCCTCAATTCATCGCAAGAGGTGACCAAGGATGTAGAGCACGGAATCGTCACAGCCAAGGAGGCTCAGGACTGGATGGTGAGCGAGGCAACGGAAGCAGCCTCGTTCATGGAGAAACTGGCACTTGCCTATGGGCGGACCTCTTCTTTTCTTTCCAGACTTGTTGATATGGCAGAGACATGGGAATGTATTCCAGACATGCAGGAGAGGCTTATTCCAAGCCTTAGGGTCTTGAAAGGCACTCCAAGAGAAGAGTTGGTTGAAAGAAGGGTGATTGCTGCAGGAGTAGCATATGATTTTCACCATTGGTTTTGGGCAGTGACTATACGGAGAGAGGTTCTGGAGAGGGCGAGAGAAGATGGGCTCAGAATTGAAGAGCAGGTCAAAGAAATCCAGGAGAGGATTTATATGACAGCTGCAGAAGTGTTCGACCGTGAGATTGTTCGGGAGAACGACATGCAGCTGAAGAGGTTGAAACGTAAGGTTCAAGATATTTTCTTCTCGGCCACTGGACCAATTCTGAGACGGGACTTCGCAAAAGTGGCGAGTCTCTTGACCATCCGGAATGATTTTGTGAAGCATGAGGCGGATTGGGCAAGCACCTTCGCCAAATGTGCTGAGGACTTAGATGGATTGGAATTCCGGATTAGCATGCTGCCACCCGTCACGATGGAGGTCATTGCGGTCGTGTCCAGGTTCGTTGAATGCAATGCTGCTCAGAAGGATAAGGACGCCTCTCCTTGATAATAGCTTCAACTGCCTCTTTACTGATGGTTTACTGATTGATAACTCATGTTATTTTGGGCAACCCTAATTAGGGTTGGGTTGTAATAATCTTGACCGTTGATATTGTTTTAATCTCGGCCCTTCATTTGATTTTTGAAACTCTATATAAACTGATGATCTCTCACTTTCATTTGTGTGGAGACAGTATATGAGATTGTTGCATTGAGACTATTTCGAATAATAAAAGCTCTTATGCATGATTTGCTTTGAATAACTTTTATTGTCAAATAGTAAGCGAGGTTGCATATCTTCTTCTGCCATAGATTAAAGTTAGAATAAGATTAAATAGAATTTGCTTTGAAAGTTGGTTAAGTGAGTGAGAGATTGATCATATCGATTCAATGGTGAAGTATTGCTAATACTTTCTACGAATGGATGATTTGCATTCGATACGTAAAGTTAGCCTAAGCTTATAATCGTGGAAGCTTAACTTCAGCCTCATTCAAGGTCTGAAAATCATTATCACACCCTCTGAAGATTGCACTCAATTTGCGTATGTTGTCCAGCAGGAGGCGAAACAAAGTGTGGTTTATCCCCTTCACCGGATCTTTATTGTCTCTTGAATTCTTAGGCATAGAATAGACCTCCTAAACCCTTATTCTTTTTGCTATTTTTTTTTGAGATCCACATTGAAAAGTCTCGATTGAAGAGAGCCTTTAATGATAGATTCGCCTAAGTCCCAAACTTGTGAAAAGTTCTTTAACGTGAGTCCCCTTGTTTATTACTAGCAAATCACAACGCCCATTGAGCTTATCCACATGTCGAGACCCGACAAAAGAAACCTTGGAATTGCCATATGATCTTCTCGCAATCTTAGCATACGCGGTGTTTTTTCAAGAGAGGATAGAGTGTCTTTGGACATTTTATTCTGTGTGTTCGGTGGATGATAAAGCGTACACCAACAGGACCTTAATGAGTAGCAACAGAAGTGGGTCAGTAAGATACAGGCATACAATTTTGACATTGAGTATGTTAAGGGCAACAAGAATGTGGTTGTCGATTGTAATGTCCCCAATTTAGCTCTACGCTCTTCATTTGGATTTAGCCTATTTTCGGAAATCCATAGGCTACTTAGATGTGCAAATTTAGGGTTTCCACTTTCAGTAAGTCTTGCTTCCAGCTCAGTTCAGCTTTCTGTTGGTTTTGAGGTGAACTTACTATTTTTGGCATTGGCTATTTTTAGTAAGTCTAATTTTGGCAGTGGCATCATCCACAGTTCAACTCAGGTTATCATGCTATTTTTCGCAATCCATCAGTTTCAATTTTGGCGTTGGGTTTGGTTCCCTCCTTGGACTAAGTTTTATACTTAGTCAATTTCATGTTTTTAAGTTGTCCCCCACACCTAGGCTTAATGACTTCAAGTTGTTTTTAAAGAGGGGACATTAAGGGGTCTATTTGAGCATTTAATATTTTGATAAATTTTTTATTGTTGCAACTTCAAAATGGATGCCTAAAGGAAGATGATAAATATTTTATTAATTCAAAAATAAAGTGAATATGTGAGAGGTGGCGTCCCTTGGGGAATTTGAACAGTTTCTTGTTGGAGTTACAAGTTGCTTCATTTGCCCAACTGAAGCTTATTTATTGATGCTTTGAGCCTTCATTCTTATCTTTGGAAAATATTGTAAAGTTATGCTACTGGTTTGAAATCCAGAATCTGGCTAAGGGAAAGCTTAGCAAATTTACACCATTCTTCAGGCCTAAAACTATGGTTCCCTAGATGGTCTATTGAGAGTGAGTTTCATTCAGAAGTGCATATTGAATTTCATCGTTGGAAGATTTTGAAGATTTTGGTAATAATTTCCAGTTTTGTACTTGCTGGTTCAAGCATGGCTGAAACGAGTTTTCATTTACAGCTTTTGAAGTGATTTTAATTTGCATATGGGTATTTGCTCAATCATTTCCTATGCTATTAGCGATCATTCTTGTGCATTTGCAGATTTTATTTTGGAGTTTCTAATTTTTTAGAGAGGTCGCCCTCTCCTAGGGCCGTACCAACTTCTTGTGCTGGTTTTGGTGTCTTGTGCCATCCATTAATCAATGTTTTTGCACTAATGTAGTCTTGGGTGAAAGGCGCCATATCCTAGAGGGTTTATTTGTGTTTTGATGATGCTTAAGTTTGTTGGTCTGCATATTGGTTGCTGGTTTTACATATATCAGACTCAACTTTCCCATGTTATGCACTATTTCTTGGGTGATTATGCTTCTAGTGCTATGTGCATTCGATTTGGAGGAGATAGGAGCTCTTTGGGTGGAGATTTGAACAAATGGGTGGAGATTACTTGCTGGTTCTGTAAATCAGACCTGGTAATTCCTTTCTCTTGCTATGTTTCCTTGGAATTTCTACTCAAATTTGTAATTCGAAATGTAGTATAAACATTGCGGAAGTTTGGAGCAGATTTGCTATTGCAGATTCATTGTAACAAACATTTTCTACTTGCAGATACTTAGCATTGTAAGGCTGAAACAATAGTACTGTTTAGTCATTTATATTTCTGCAACTACTTTATGATTTAACTCAAACATTTGCAACCCCTGGATAGTTTACCTCCAGTGTGGAAAAAGAACTTATTAATATCTTTTTGTACCCACTGAAAAGTGGTGAATTCCCACTCACAAGTGGATGCCTGCCGCAGTGGATGAATTAGTTTGTTTTGTAATCTCTTCCCCCCACTGAATCAATGGAAGTGCGGAAATCTTTCATGGCTGGTTCACCGCCTAAGTTCTTTCAATTTTGTAATAAGTACTCCGCCATATGTTAGCACCTCGCCTTCAAAGAGATCTTGAGTGCACATTCTTGGCGTTGAGTTTTATCTTCCATTTCCAGTTGTATTCAATTTCAGTTCTGAGTTTAGATCCTAGGGATCCTCTGACCATATGCCCGCCCCTCTTCTTTAAGTGGTTTTAAGTCGCATTCTTGGTTAGAGTTACTTTCCATGCTGATATGCATTTGGAGCTAACGCTAATCAGAGGTTTGATACTGGTATGTTTGTGAAAACATTGAGAAAAAATTAAGGGGCATATTTCAATGGTATCAAAGCAGAAGTTCCTACCATCCTATTGGGAGAACAGAAAAATTAGTGTTGCCACAATGGACTTCATTAGATATGCAAAACAGTTTAAGAGGGAATGTGAACATGATGCTTCCGTATTTCGTGCAGATAAACAGAGCATGACAGATGAGTTTAAGAACAATGTGTCTTTTGACACATATTTGAATTGTGTGGTAGCGATGAAACTTGAAAAATTGGGTGTCGTCAACTACATCAAGAAAAAAAATAAAAGAGAAGCAGAACTTGCCATGGTTGAAGAATCAAGAAACGAAGAAGCAAAAGTATATGTTTGTGGCTTGCAACCTACATGTAAGCAAATTGAAAAGGAAAATCAGTCAACTAGTGCTGAAGAAGACACAAGCAAGTTGCACATTTTGCCTCAAAATGATAGGGCGCTTGACGAAGATACCTTGGCAAATGAGGAGATTAAGTTAGAGTCCCAAAATACACCCATAGACTTGCATGAGATGGGAAATATTGAAGATTGTTTTGGTAAAAAGAGCATAACAGCAGTCTTGAGTCCTAATGAGGATTCATCCGATGAAGAGCTTGAGACAAATGACTTCACAGAAGATTCCAGTTGTACCAGTGTGCGGGTTGAGTTCGCTAAAGAAGAACATATTGAAAGAAATGCTAGAGGTTTCATTGAATCAGCCTATGACCACCTTCATGTTGATAATGTTTATGATGATTCGGTTGAGTTCAGATCGAATCATGTTGAAGATTTGGTGATGGATAATTCTCCACTTGTTGCTGACCCAATTTTCCAAAGGATTCCACATGAAGAAATTATGACAAGTGACCAAGAAGAATTCTTTGGTATGTATGTGGATGCTAACAATAAAATCAGCAACACATCTACTCATGATAGTTCCATTGAAGAAAAGAATGATAAAATATTCAAAGCAGCCAGCTTTGATGATTCTTTATTTCAATACAATTATAGTGACTTGGGTGGTAGTGGGTCTGAAAATCAAACTACGCCTGTGGAGGAAGCTATAGATGAAGATTTCAGTTTAAGTGGAATGGGAAGTGATTCATTCAAAGAGTCAACAATCCAAGAGGAGCATGATGATTTCTTTCTTGTTGATCATTACAATCAAATTTTTCACACTTGGGATCCGGGCTTGATGTCACCAAAGTATGATAAAGAACCAGAGTGGGATAAATTCCCCTTTGATCCTGATGAAGTTCAAAAATCAGTTTGCATTGCAAGTAATGAAGTGATTTTTAAAGGAGAAGTTGCAGCAAAGGCGAATGAGAACATGAATTCTTATGTTGAAAAGAAGAATGTTTTTAAGGTCAAAAAATGGTGTGGGTACCTTTCAGATTGACACACAAGAAGAGTACGAGAACTTGAAAAGGTAAAGATGGAAATACTAATTTGCTTGAAGAAGTTGCTGATAGGCCTTCTATTCAAAAGTTATGCAGTGAAGAGGTTAGTAAAAAAGTTGATTTTGAAAATCTTCCCAATGAAAGCAAATCAGAAAAGTTGATGTTTGAAGAGCAAAGCCTCTTTGTTGATTATGATCAAGGGTCTAAAGAGCTGCAAAATTTGAAGGATAATTTATTGGTTTTAGAAGAGAAGATTGTTAAAGTGTTATCAAGATTTGATAGCACATATCACTTCATTGAAGAACTCTGCTACAAATTTCAATTTGAAGCGAAACTAAATGGAGTTAAAGATGGAGACTCTCTTTCCAAGATGCAATCTATCAAAGAGGCATTGGAATCCACAAAGTCAGATTATTTGCACTTGTTCTCAGATAGGGATCATGCTATTAGATTTGCAAAAGAGACCTATGATGCCTACCAAGAGAAGGAGGAAGCAATGCATAGGCTTTGCCTTGATCTTACCTTAGCTCATCATTCATTGTGAAAAGCAGAAAATCAATCACCGATTGCAGCCACACTTAACGAACAAGAAGTTAATACAAGGATTATGGAGATCAAGCAAATAGTTGAAGGAATAAATGAACTCCATAATGATGAAACATTGCAAAATACCAAGGTGATCCCATATGTTGATGGTGATTGGAAAGTGCATCAAGAGTGTGAACTCATGAGTTGGGGAGAGACTTTGCCACAAGAAGGGATAGTTTGCAGCTATGAGATAGATGATTTGATGGATAATGAACGTGGTATTCAGCATGCTACACTTTGTGGGTCGGCAACTAATGATGGGCATCCACAAGTTGAAAAAGTTGAGCTTGAATTCTATGAATACACCAATGAAAGGGATGAAGAAAGTATTCTGAGAACAACAGTCAATTATCTTCACATGATTTGGTTAATCATAAGGTGATAGATAATTTCTATGAGGGTGTGCCATGTTTTATGAGTAGTAATCATCCAGGGCCTTTTGATAATGAAAGCATAAATGGATTCAAGGAAGAAGTCTTCACAAGGTAAGTGTGGACTCAAGGAGATTTCTTCATCGTTGGCTTCAAGGTGTCAATAAAACAAGTCTTGGTAGCTGCTGGTCACTCCATTGCAACAGCAAAGAGTGAAGTTTCTAGACTTATTACTCATGAAGTTTGGGAGAAAGATGGACCAAAAAAGATTATTTACTTTCTTGACAATCTGTCTCTTGAGTTGGGTGATGTTTTGACTCATCCTAGTCCTTTGGGGGAATGGGAATTGAGGACAACATTTATTTTGTGCTTCATTGATGTTGATGTTTTCATGGATGGGCTACATAAGTTTATCAAAGAAGACACTAACTTCTTGAATTTCCATTTTGCTTTGATTAGCACTTCGAGAAGTGTTGTGTACTCTTTCTGGTGTATTGGAGAACATTTTCAGTTGGGTATCCGTGTTTGGAATCCTCAGCATGGCTTTATGGAGATTGCTATAAGTAGAAAGAGGAATCTTTGGAAAGACAAGGATTCTATTTACAGTTTCTTTGATGTTGTTCCCATTCTTACGAGCCAGTCGATGGTTCCTTTTTCTCATCAATTCGTGGTTTGGAGAGATAAGGATCCAATTTTTAGAGTCTTTGATGCTGCCCCCATTTTTACCAAACATTTGATGGTTCCTTTGGATCATCCATTGATGGATTGGAGAGATGCTTCGAACAAAAGATGGTTTAATAATGGGTTGGAGTTCCTTGAGGGAATGTTTCCAGCCTTGGGCATGAATAGTTGTCATATTATGAACGTTGATTTCCAAAGTTGCAGCAGTTGTTCAACTCCTTGTATGCTGATTTTCCTAATATCAGACTTTAATTGGTTTATTTCAGACTTTATGGGCAGCTGGTACACTCATTTTTTTCTCTTCACAATCTCTTTTCAGTGAAGGTTTATGGCCTCTAAAGTGGGAAATGATGTTTCATTGTGATTCGGATCAATTTTGGATGATGTTCAAATTCTTTTCCAGTGATCATCTTTGTTCAATCTCTTGCACTAGTGTTTGGGGCAGCGAACCTTTGCTTGATTTGGTTCAACTTTTTGAGACTTTGGGGGAGAGATTGGTGGAAGTTTCTAGAAATTTTCTTGAATATGTCAGAATTACTCAGAGGAGGCATTATACATCCTTGAGGAGCTTTGAGGATGCATTTGCTATGACTTTGCAAATGTTTTTTCCTTTGCAAATAGCTATGATGGAGTCACATTTGTTGTTATGATTTGGTTTGATGCTTTGAAAAGTTATGTTGATGAGGATATTTTTGAGTTGTTTAGATTATTCTTCTTTGTTCTCAGAATGGTGATTGACATTGACATTGCAGATTTTAACTCCTTAGAGTTTTCAGGACATGATATGCTGCAACATTATGATTTCAGTTTTTTCAGGATTGTTAGATTAAGCGACATGATTGGAGGCAGGACAGAGCAGTCTTGGGATATTGGTTATGTTTGTGTGATCAGAGTGGTGCAGCATCAGCATGGTGGGTCTTTAAAGAGATGGATTTGGAACCCTGGGATCCTACTTGGCATAGTAAGGATCAAGCTGTTTTCTTGGAGAGTGGTGGCATTGCTTGAGGACAAGCAATTTTGGAAAGGGCGGACTGTAATGTCCCCAATTTATCCCTACGCTCTTCATTTGGATTTAGCCTAATTTCCGAAATCCATAGGCTATTCAAATGTGCAAATTTAGGGTTTCCACTTTCAGTAAGTCTTGCTTCCAGCTCAATTCAACTTTCTGTTGGTTTTGAGGTGAACTTACTATTTTTGACATTGGCTATTTTTAGTAAGTCTAATTTTGGCAGTGGCGTCATCCATAGTTCAGCTCAGGTCATCATGCTATTTTTGGCAATCCATCAATTTCAGTTTTGGCGTTGGGTTTGGTTACCTCTTTGGACTGAGTTTTATACTTAGTCAATTTCATGTTTTTAAGTTGTCCCCCACGCCTAGGCTTGATGACTTCAAGTTGTTTTTAAAGAGGGGACATTAAGGGGTCTATTTGAGCATTTAATATTTTGATAAATGTTTTATTGTTGCAACTTCAAAATGCACGCCTAAAGGAAGATGATAAATATTTTATTAATTCAAAAATAAAGTGAATATGTGAGAGGTGGCGTCCCTTGGGGAATTTGAACAGTTTCTTGTTGGAGTTACAAGTTGCTTCATTTGCCCAACTGAAGCTTATTTATTGATGCTTTGAGCCTTCATTCTTATCTTTGGAAAATATTGTAAAGTTATGCTGCTGGTTTGAAATCCAGAATCTGGCTAAGGGAAAGCTTAGCAAATTTACTCCATTCTTCGAGCCTAAAACTATGGTTCCCTAGATGGTCTATTGAGAGTGCGTTTCATTCAAAAGTGCATATTGAATTTCATCGTTCGAAGATTTCGAAGATTTTGGTAATAATTTCAAGTTTTGTACTTGTTGGTTCAAGCATGGCTGAAACGAGTTTTCATTTACAGCTTTTGAAGTGATTTTAATTTGCATATGGGTATTTGCTCAATCATTTCCTATGCTATTGGCGATCATTCTTGTACATTTGCAGATTTTATTTTGGAGTTTCTAATTTTTTAGAGAGGTCACCCTCTTCTAGGGCCGTACCAACTTCTTGTGTTGGTTTTGGTGTCTTATGCCATCCATTAATCAATATTTTTGCATTAATGTACCCTTGGGTCAAGGGCACCATATCCTAGAGGGTTTATTTGTGTTTTGATGATGCTTAAGTTTGTTCGTCCGCATATTGGTTGCTGGTTTTACATATATCAGACTCAACTTTCCCATGTTATGCACTATTTCTTGGGTGATTATGCTTCTAGTGCTATGTGCATTCAATTTGGAGGAGATAGAAGCTCTTTGGGTGGAGATTTGAACAAATGAGTGGAGATTATTTGCTGGTTTTGTAAATCACCTGGTAATTCCTTTCTCTTGCTATGTTTCCTTGGAATTTCTACTCAAATTTGTAATTCGAAATGTAGTATAAACGTTGCAGAAGTTTGGAGCAGATTTGCTATTGCAAATTCATTGTAACAAACATTTATATTTCTGCAACTACTTTGTGATTTAACTCAAACATTTGTAACCCTTGGATGGTTTACCCCCAGTGTGGAAAAAGAACTTGTTAATATAATTTTGTACCCACTGAAAAGTAGTGAATTCCCACTCACGAGTGGATGCCCGCCACAGCGGATGAATTAGTTTGTTTTGTAATCTCTTCCCCCCACTGAATCAGTGGAAGTGCGGAAATCTTTCATGGCTGGTTCACCGCCTAAGTTCTTTCAATTTTGCAATAAGTACTCCGCCATATGTTAGCACCTCGCTCAAAGGGATCTTGACTGCACATTCTTGGCGTTGAGTTTTATCTTCCATTTCCAGTTGTATTCAATTTCAGTTCTGAGTTTAGATCCTAGGCATCCTCTGACCATATGCCCGCCCCTCTTCCTTAAGTGGTTTTAGGGCGCATTCTTGGTTAGAGTTACTTTCCATACTGATTTCCATTTGGAGCTAACACTAATTAGAAGTTTGATACTGGTATGTTTGTGAAAACATTGAGAAAAATTAAGGGGCATATTTCATTGATGCTCTTTCCATGAGGCCTTCCCTTTGCTCTTTGGGTGACATATTAGTAGATTGGAAGTTTCAACTTTTAGTTGAGCATTCCAAGTCTACATTTGCATGCCAGCTCATGGATGGATGGATCTAGAATGACAGATATTGAGTTGTGGATGATGTGATCTATTATAAGGATAGGATATTCCTAGTACCTGAGTCCAAGCTCAAACAACATATATTACGAGCCATTCATGACACACCTACAGCAAGGCATCCAGGTTTCTTCAAAACCTACAAACAAGTTAGAGAGAGATTCTCATGGAAGGGTCTCAAAGATGATGCCATGCAGTATGTTAGAGAGTGTCTGACTTGTCAACAGAACAAGTCCGAGCATAATTTCCCAACAAGACTTTTGCATCCATTGCCTATTCCGGAGCAGAGGTGGGAGGGTATATCTATGGATTTCATTACAGGTCTTCCGAAGGTTTAGGGATGAAATTGCATATTTGTGGTTGTTGATAGGTTGACCAAATATGCACACTTCTATTCTATACCTTTTGATTATTCAGCTCTATAGGGGGCGCAGTTGTTCTTTCGAGAGGTGTTTCCATTGCATGGTCTTCCTAAGACCATAGTTAGTGATCGGGATAGCAGATTTCTCAATGGTTTTTGGCAAGAGCTTTTCCGATTAGCTGGTACAGATTTGACACCGAACACCAGTTATCACCCTCAAACAGATGGGCAAACAGAGATTGTCAATAAATGGGTTGAGGGTTATCTTTGCAATTATGTTGGGGGGCAGCAGCTCGCTTGGATTAGGTGGTTGTATTTAGGAGAATACTACTATAATACCACCTATCATATGTTGATTGACATGTCTCCATTCAGGGCACTGTATGGATATGATGCTCTATCTTTCATGGACTTGGCCTTTGATGACAATAGAGTTCCTCGGGCCAAGGAGTTATTGCAGGATACTCAAGACATCCTTAAGGTACTTAAGGATAATATTCACCAGGCACAGAATCAGCAGAAAATGTATGGTGATAGACACTGTGTGGAGAGGACCTTTGAGGTAGATGACTTGGTTTTCTTGCACCTTCAACCATATAGACAGAGTACATTGAAGAGAAGTGGAGCAGAAAAACTCAAGCCAAGGTTTTATCGTCCCTATAGGGTTCTGAGGAGAGTTGGGGAGGTAGCATATGTGCTTGACTTACCAGTAGGTAGCAAAATCCATAATGTTTTCCATATGTCATGCCTCAAAAGGGCATTATGACAGCATGTGGTTGCTTCTCCAGACCTTCCACTCCTTGATGAGGAGAGTGTTTTGTGATGTCCCCATCCTAGTCAGCGCAGCTGGATATGTGGTTAGCCTATTATTTTGATCCTCATAGGCTAACAGATGTGTGTAGAGGATCAGTTGAGGCAGTTACCCGGTGTTCAGGAGCATCCTTCTTTCAGTTGTTTCAGGTTGGGCCTTCACAGAATCCTTTAGAGAGGTTTTTCAGAGACTTGCTATTTTTAGAAAGTCAGACAGGCGGAAGCTGCTATTTTGGGCAGGGCACCTGGTTTAGCTAATTAGCTCAAAAGTCGACCCAGTTCATCAGTTGTGATCAGATGGAAGAATAACGGAGCAATTAATGATTATTAAATAATTAATATTTTGACTTTACATTATAAAGTCACTTTATTAATATATTTAAATATTAATAATTAATGGTATATTATAAAGTATTTTTAATACTTTATAATAAAGTGAAAAGTTGATTATAATGAATAATTATTTATTCATTAATTTGGACGCCATTTAATTAATGATTTTTCCTAAGTTGAGAAAGGCATGTTTAATCATTTATTTAAATGATTATTAAAAAGAGGTTTGGGTCGAATTTTCAAGAGGGGTTATATATTCATTGCCAAAGACAAATCGAACTCTTATGTGATGATTATTCAATTTGTCTTCTTTTTTCTCTGAGCATTGAAGTTTGCAAAACCTAGGGTTTCAGCAGACGATTGGTTTTGAAGAACGATACCTCTTCAAGATCTGGTATACTGAGGTTGTGAAATACCAGTTGAAGATTGTCGTACTTGGTGACTTCATACAGAGGTTGTAGTTGCACTTACAGGATTGATTCAGGAAGGATTTATCAGAGTTATTCATCAGTTGACTGGGGCGACCTCTCAGAGACTATTCCACAGAGATCTGGCATCTTATTTATTGAGGCCGTACTTCATTAAATGATGTTGCTGGGCCATACATTTTTGTACCAGCAAGGACGTACCACCTTCCTCAGGAAACCACGCCTCCAGTTATCAGTTTCTATCATTTGGATTTGGTGCGCCTAGGGTCTACAGAGCTCCAGCATCGATTTCAGAGCTTGAGGATTCATGCTTTGTTTCAGCTGTACATTTCTTCTTTGTTTTCTGGCGCCTGCAAGTCTACAGGTTCTTTCCAAATAAAATATTGTTTTCTCTCACTGTAATTGATTTCATTTGTCATTTGAGTTATGGAAGTGAATATATGAATGCGCCTTCATCTGGAGATCAATATTGATGCGTAGTTATCATTTATTTATTTTTTATGAATTTTTAAAGCCTTCTAGAGCAAAATCACAATTTACTGTTTTGTTGCAAAAATCCTCAAAAACACAAAAAAATACAAAAACAAACAAAATCAGCATATTCTGTCAAGGGTTTGGTTTGAGAGACACCTGGTCTCCTACAGTGGTATCAGAGCACAGTTTTCCTGCCATCCTGTGCTTTTTCAGTTGCTTTTTCAGAAAACAGGGTGTTTTTTTGGTTGCTTTTTCATGAGTAGAGACATCATTCATTATACTAAGGGTATAGGGACAGGCAGAGTTGAGGATTGGACAGGTCCACCGATTCCTGAAGGTGAGACAGTGTCAGGAGTATTGGGTATTCACAGATCTAGCTCCAACAGCAGCGAGAACAGTGTTGCAACCCTGATGGCAGACCGTGAGATCCCTGCAGAGACACTTAGGGATTCAGGGAAAGCGCATGCAGAGGGCGACATTACTGACGAGGAGTTCAGACGCAGGCACGATAATATGGACATGATGTCCCAGTTGATGGGCACTATGAGACAGTATACTCCATCCCAGCCGCACTATATCCAGATCGAACAGTCGAGCAGGACTGTAGGAGTGGACCAGCCTTTGGCATCAGCACCACGACAGCCATCACCGATCTATCATGAGCGTAGGCCTGGACAACCTACATTCATACCCAGAGAGACCCCACCTCCGACTCCGGGGGCAGAGCAGCAGGGGCATCATCAGGAGTTTCAGCCACATAATGGCATGTCAGTAGCGGATGTGACTAGGTTTCACGGTGAGTACCTATCAATGGCACCTGAGATCAGACAGGCATTATCTTTTCATGAGTTTATGGATGTTCATAAACCTAGAGGAGGAGGCAGATTTGACCGTAGAGCTCCTCAGCACCAGCAGCCACAGCCACAGGTGAACAGGGATTTGCAGTATGCAGTCAGCAAGATCACCTTGCCATACTTTGATGGTTCTAATAAGACGTCAGCGAGGTCTTGGGTCCAGAAATTGGACAACTATCTATCACTGAGACCTATGCAGGAGGACGAGGCCATTAAGTTTGCTACTTTGCATCTTGATGGGCTGGCGCATGATTGGTGGCATCATGGTATGTACACACTTAGCCATCATGCAGTTACTAATTACCAGGAATTCACCAGCAGGCTCATAGAGCGCTTTGATAAGAAGGATCCAGAACTCTACTTCAGGGAGCTAGCTTAGCTCAGACAGACAAGTAGTCTGGATTCTTATATTGGTGAGTTTCAGAGGGTTGCAGTCATGGTGACAGGCATTTCAGAGCGGAGACTTGTTATACTCTTCGTCGAGGGTTTGACAGAGCCTATGAGAGGTTGGGTCAAGGCATTTGATCCTCCTACCCTTCAGGAGGCCATGAGGAAGGCACGAAACATGGCGCTTGCAACACCTCGCAGCAAGTTCACTCCAGGATCGACACCCTACACGAGGCCTAATAGGTCTTTTGACAAGAATAGGCCCATTGACAGGAAGAGGGATCCCCCTGATCCTAAGAGACAGAATGCACCACCTTTTGACAGAGAAACACTGAACGAACTACAAAAAAAAAAATTGTGTTTCTGGTGCAAGGCACCCTACGATGAAAAACATGTATGCCCACTTCATCCCAAGGTTAAAAACAATCAGATGGAATGGTTTTATGAGGGCGAAGAGCAATCTAATCTGTCAGACCAGCAAGCTGATTCCGAGCATTCAGATGATGACAGGTCCGAAAACGAAGGAGGAAGGAAGCTACAGGAGGCACATTTGACTAGCCTTCAGAGAGATGGGTCATTTAGACTTCGCGGGCTCCTAGCAGGTCAGAAGGTGATCACTCTACTTGACACTGGTGCCACACATAATTTCATTGATGCACGGTTGGTGGAGAGACGTGCTATTCAGACAAAGGAGTTTGAGGGTATCCAAGTCAAGGTGGCTGATGGGTACACCCTCAAATGTGACCGAAAGATTACTGATCTTCCGATGCGACTGAACAACTATGAGTTCAAGACTGAATTCTATGTTGTTAATATGGGAGATACTGATGTGGTGTTAGGGATGGCATGGTTGCACGATTTGGGTGAGTTCACACTCAATCTGCGAGACATGGAGATGAAGTTTAAGGTTGATGGGAGACCTCATGTCATCAAGGCCATTAGAGACAGTAATCTGAGGATGGTTTCGTACAGACGGATGGAGAGACTCATTTGTCATGACATGGTTGACTGGGCTGCAGAGTGTATGTTGATGCCAGCACAGCAGGAGTAGCAGAAGGGTGAGTACCATCCAGACATTCAAATACTGAGGACTAAACACTCCAAAGTGTTTAGCGACATTCCACCTGGTAGGCCTCCAGATAGAGGCACTGAGCATATCATCGAGTTGGAGGAGGGCGCAAAGCCCATTATGATTACACCCTACAGGCATCCGAAACGACTCAAGGATGAGATAGAGAAAACCATCAATGAGTTATTGGCTATGGGACACATTAGACCTAGCAAGTCACCTTTTGCTTCATCGGTTGTATTGATGAAGAACAAGGACGGGTCACTTCGGATGTGCATAGACTATTGCCAGCTCAACAAGAGGACGATTAAGAACAAGTACCCGATACCACGCATTGATGAGCTGATTGATGAGTTGCACGGTGCTATCTTCTTTACTAAGATTGATTTGAGATCCGGGTACCATCAGATTCAGATGAGGGAGTAGGATATTGAGAAAACCGCTTTCAAGTGCCATTGCGGTCACTTCGAGTTCTTGGTTATGCCCTTCGGTCTAACCAATGCACCTGCCACCTTTCAGGCTACTATGAACAGGGTCTTCAGTTCTCAGCTGCGGAGATTTGTATTGGTCTTCTTCGACGACATTCTGGTATATAGCAGGTCATGGGAGGAGCATTTAGCTCACTTAGACGCAGTTTTGGGCATCTTGGCTAATGAGTCTTTCTATGCCAAGGAATCCAAGTGTGAGCTAGGTATGGAGGAGTTGTTGTATCTAGGGCACATCATCAGTGCCAAGGGAGTGAGTATGGACCCTGAGAAGGTCCGAGCTATAGTTGAGTGGCCGATACCTGAGAACCTTACGCAGCTCAGAGGCTTCATTGGGTTGTGTGTTTTTTACAGATTTGTTAGTGGGTTCTCACGACACGCCGCACCCCTTACTGATTTGACAAAGAAGGGGCTTTTACTTGGTCACCACAGGCGCAGGAGTGTTTTAACAGGTTCAAGGTGATCATGACTTCATGTCCAGTGCTAGCATTGCCCGACTTTATGAAGTCATTCGATTTATTTTGCGATGCTTCAGGAGAGGGCGGTGCCGCTTTGATGCAGGGCGACACCCTATTGCTTTTGAGAGCAGGAAGCTTAGGGGTCCTGAGAGGTTCTACAACATTTACGACAAGGAGATGTTAGCCATTATGCATGCTTTGGCTAAGTTCAGGCAATACTTGGTAGGCAGCAAATTCAGTGTTCGTACAGACCATAATAGCCTGAAACACTTCCTTGGACAGCGAGACCTAAATGAGAGGCAGCAAAAATGGGTCAGAAAACTGCAGTCGTATGACTTTGACATCACCTTCATTAAGGGGAAGCAAAATGTTGTAGCTGACGCCTTGTCTCGTAGACCTCAGTTGAATGCCATGGCACAAATCTCAGAGGATTGGAGGCATCGGATTATTGCTGAGTATGCTAAGAACCCATGGGCTTCTAGCATTGTTGACAGGACGGAGCAGGATGGTACACCATAGTAGATGACTTGATCATTTACAAGGGGCGGGTTTTTCTGGTTCCTGGTTCTGAGTTGAGAGCTACAGTTTTGAGAGCCTTTCACGATCTTCCTATGGCGGGCCATCCCGGCTACTTCAAAACATATAAGCTGGTTCGGGAATGGTTTACTTCGAAAGGGCTGAAAACTGATGTTCTACAGTATGTACGTGAGTGTTCTCTTTGCCAGCAGAACAAGCAGGAACACACATATCCTGTTGATTGCTTCAGCCACCGACAAGAAGTGGAATGTTTATCGATGGACTTTATCACGGGTTTGCCGAAAGCCCAAGGTAAAGATTGCATCTACGTGGTGGTTGATCGGTTGACTAAATATGCACACTTCTTCCGATTACGACTACATTCACAGCATCGCAAACTGCAGAGCTCTTCTTCAGGGAGGTATTTCGGTTACATGGGTTGCCTCAGACGATAGTCAGCTAGAGACAGTCGGTTCATGAGCAACTTTTGGCAGGAGTTGTTCAAGCTCTGTGGGACCGAACTGACACCGAGTACCAGCTACCATCCGCAGATAGTGGGCAGAAATTGTCAATAAGTGGGTGGAAGGTTACTTGCGCAATTACATATAGTAGAGAGCTTGTGGGTGGATATCTCTACGAGTTTGTTATAACTACTCACCACATGACGATACAGTGGGCATTGTATGGGTATGAGGCGCCCAACTTTTGGATTTGATATTGAGTGATAGCAGAGTGCCGAGTGCAGGGGATATGATGCAGAGTCAGCAGGACATTTTGAGGTCTCTCAGAGACTATCCAACGGGCACAGAATCAGCAGAAGCAGTATGCTGATCAGAAGAGGGTTGAGCGTTCCTTTGATGTGGGTGACATGGTGTATCTTATGTTGCAGCCGTATCGTCAGTCTACTCTGCGGAAGAGTGGTGCAGAGAAGCTGAAGCCTCGTTACTATGGTCCATTTCGTGTTGTCAGACGAGTGGGCGAGGTTGCATATGAGTTAAATTTACCAGCAGATAGCAGGGTTCACAACGTGTTTCACGTTTCTCGCTGAAGAAGGCTTTGGGTCAGCATGTGATACCCTCTCCAGTTCTACCACCCCTTGATGATGAAGGGAAATTAATACTAGTACCGAGGCCATCCTCGAGATGAGAGAGAGATGGAGGATCAGGGAATATTTGATCAAGTGGAGAGATTTGCCAGTTGAGGATGCTACATGGCAGTCAGAGGAGATTTTACAGCATCCAGAGTTGAGATTGCTTGAGGACAAACAATTTCAGGGAGGGCAGACTGTGATGTCCCCATCCTAGTCGGCTAGCTATGTGGTTAGCCTATTATTTCGATCCTCGTAGGCTGACAGATGTGTGTAGAGGATCAGTTGAGGAGGTTACCCGATGTTCAGGAGCATCCTTTCAGTTGTTTCAGGTTGGGCCTTCGCAGAATCCTTCAGAGAGGTTTTTCAGAGACTTGCTATTTTTAGAAAGTCAGACAGGCGGAAGCTGCTATTTTGGGCAGGGCACCTGGTTTAGCTAATTAGCTCAAAAGTCGACCCAGTTCATCAGTTGTGATCAGATGGAAGAATAACAGAGCAATTAATGATTATTAAATAATTAATATTTTGACTTTACATTATAAAGTCATTTTATTAATATATTTAAATATTAATAATTAATGGTATATTATAAAGTATTTTTAATACTTTATAATAAAGTGAAAAGTTGATTATAATGAATAATTATTTATTCATTAATTTGGACGCCATTTAATTAATGATTTTTCCTAAGTTGAGAAAGGCGTATTTAATCATTTATTTAAATGATTATTAAAAAGAGGTTTGGGTCTAATTTTCAAGAGGGGTTATATATTCACTACCAAAGACAAATCGAACTCTTATGTGATGATTATTCAATTTGTCTTCTTTTTGCTCTGAGCATTGAAGTTTGCAAAACCTAGGGTTTCACTAGACGATTGGTTTTGAAGAACGATACATCTTCAAGATCTGGCATACTGAGGCTGTGAAATACCAGTTGAAGATTGTCGTACTTGGTGACTTCATACAGAGGTTGCAGTTGCACTTACAGGATTGATTCAGGAAGGATTTATCAGAGTTATTCATCAGTTGACTAGGGCAACCTCTCAGAGACTATTCCACAGAGATCTGGCATCTTATTTATTGAGGCCGTACTTCATTAAATGCTGCTGCTGGGCCGTACATTTCTGTACCAGCAAGGTCGTACCACCTTCCTCAGGAAACCAAGCCTCCAGTTATCAGTTTCGATCATTTGGATTTCGTGCACCTAGGGTCTACAGAGCTCCAGCATCGATTTCAGAGCCTGAGGATTCATGCTTTGTTTCAGCCGTACATTTCTTCTTTGTTTTCTGGCGCCTGCAAGTCTACAGGTTCTTTCCAAATAAAATATTGTTTTCTCTCACTGTAATTGATTTCATTTGTCATTTGAGTTTTGGAAGTGAATATATGAATGCGCCTTCATCTAGAGATCAATATTGATGCGTAGTTATTATTTATTTATTTTTTATGAATTTTTAAAGCCTTCTAGAGCAAAATCGCAATTTACTGTTTTGTTGCAAAAATCCTCAAAACCACAAAAAAATACAAAAACAAACAAAATCAGCATATTCCGTCAAGGGTTTGGTTTGAGAGACACCTGGTCTCCTACATGTTTTGATATTAGATCCTGAGACTATTGTTGATATGAGCAAGTGTAGATTGAGAAACAAAGTAATTAGAGAATATCTCATCAAATGGAGAGGCTTGCCATTGGAGGATGCTACGTGGGAAGGGGAGCAGATACTTCAACATCCTAATTTGCGATTGCTTGAGGACAAGTAATCCCGAGAAGGGAGGACTGTAATGTCCCCATTCTTGGAGTGATATCTTGGAGATGAGAGCTAGCTCATTCACCATTCCCGTGAGCTAGTCATCCTGATGAGGGAATGATATTTGGCCATGAAATTCATAATTTTGGTGAGTTGTTTTTAGAGATTTAAAAAGAAGAATTATCCTTAATGAAACATAAAATATAATGTTGCTTATATTTCATTATTATTTCATGGTCCACGTGCAAGTCAAAGCAATTTTATAAAGAAAGGAGTTTGAAAATAGTTAAAATATTATTATCCTCCTTCCTTGGTCAACCCACATGAAATCAGATTTGATTTGCTTCTAGAAGTCAATTCTCTCTCTTAGGGCGGTTTAAGTAAGCATCAAATATTTTAATAATCAAGATCAATCTGATCTTTTCAAAGGCAATTTAGTGTCTTAATAGGGGAGGCATTGAATATTTTAATATTTGAAGACCAAATCAGATCTTCCTATGGTTGCTTGGATAAGGCAATGAATATTTTAATGAGATAAAATATGATCCTCTCAAGGGCGGTTTAGATGCCTTAGTGAAGAAGGCAATGAACATTTTAATGAGATAAAATCAGATCTTCCCTAAGAGCGGCTTAGATGCCTTAGTGATGAAAGTCATTGAATATTTTAATCAAAACAAATCAAATTCTCCCTCTATGGTGGTTTTGGACAAGGAGCCTTATTTAAAAAGGCATTGAGGTCTGTGAGAGCATTATGTTTTGCATTGATATTTTGAAAAAACATTGTGAATAGAGCTTTCTCTTGGCTGGAAGTGATTTTTCAATCGATTCAAGGTGGTGCTCCCTTGAATAACAGTGGTACGGTGATGACCCCATTCCACCATGAGAGGTGAATTCACATAAAGTTCATCACAGAGCTTTATTCACATGCTTTTGTGGAGTTAGGACCTTGAAGATAAGGGTTTGAAGACTGGTTTTGTTGCAGGTCCAAGAAGAAATCAAGAAGATTGAATTGTATTTTGACTTCAAAGAACAAATCGCCTCTTTTTGCATATTGGGGCTTCAATTTTGTGAGGTTTGCATTGTGGGTTGGCTGGAAATCCACATCAGATTATCTCAGGTTGCTAGAAATCAAGTTTTAGACTTGACATCAATCATATTTCAACCTCTTACAAGCATAGGAGGCAAGCTGGGTTAATTCACTACCTTTCTGAGCTAGACAATTCCATATTTTGAGCTATTTTTGCAATATTTGAAGAGTTCCAACATTTTTGGGCCATCTACAGTCAAATACAAATTGCATACCAGCTGCTACAGAGTTTTATCTGTCATATCAGACCACCAACAGTGCTGCTACAATCTTATTTCAGTCAAGGATCGAACGGTAGTTCATCAAGACTACCTAGGGTTTAATTCTTCAATCTCTTGGCTAGGGTTTGATATATATTTTGGACATTTTGCATATTGTATGAGTTCTGATTTTCTAAATCAGATTATGTGATTCTAAGCTGCAAGCTATCCTCTATTTGTAATCAGATTATTGATTCAAGAATGCATCATCGTTTCCTGAGTATGTCACTCTCATATGTTGATTGATTTGCTTACAACTTCATCATTTGGTATTTTGTTTTATGAATCTTTTTATTTACATCTAAATATTAAGCGAGCAAGGAGAAAAATTTGGTTGTGATAAGGTAGGCTTCTTACAGTAAACCAATCTATCGCTATGCCCCATAGCGTTGTTGTGAATGCTCTTAGCCAATATTACTTATCCCACTGATCACTTGCTATCCATAAAGTCTCACATATTTTGCAATGTCGAATGAGATCCTCAAACCCATTCCTCGTAAACTTCAGGAGTTTCTATCTTTCCTGATGTAGAAGGAAACAACCAACCCTCAAACACGACTCTTGCAGCAAAGGAAATGCTAGAAATTAACTAAAATCTGTAGGAAATGCCTCAAACTCCTCATTCAACATCTCTTGAATTGTTACAATAACAAGGTATCAAATTAAGCACAACTGAAAATACATTCATTTGGAGCCATATGGGCTGCTTAATTCCATTACAAATCTGATACAAAACTGATAAGAAACAGCAAGAAACAAATGCAAAAAGATTTTCCTTCAACCAATCTTCTTTCACAAGTTTTTGCTCCTACAACCTGCAACCTTCAACTGGAAACCACTGCTACAATAAACCATGGATTCACCAAATTGTTTGCTGCTGCACAAACAGTTCACAGAGTACCGAGCTACAGTTTTTTAAGAAGTTTTGATGGGTTTTAAAATCATATTGCATTTCTAACATCATAAGCGTCAACTGGAATGGATTAATGTAATATCCAAATAACAGTCTTTCCCAAAGTATATTAAACTCATACATTCATTGCTGCACTAAACAGATTTACAGTACCTATTAATTTCAATATTATGACCTTTTCTTATAACAGCACTTTGTACTATGCAGCTGGCTGTAGAATGAATCACTTGAGTCTTCCACAAATAAGATCCTCACTACCTATGCGATCTGCAACAGCTCAACAACTATTTCCACCTTATATTTGGTTCCAATATATGCGGTGTTTCAAGCTCACTCGTCCTTTTTATTGGTTGCTACCTATAGTAGTAGATGAAGAGGAAGTTTTACCACCTCCTTAAGCTGCGTTAGGCTTGGAATATTAAGGCAACCCCATATGACTCTCAATGACGTCCAAGCTGTTTGTCCTTTTCACACATCGACTTCCTAGTTAGCGGCCTTGTTTTAAAAGGGGGTGCTTACTCCTTCCCATATTGAACTTAATAAACTCCAACAATCTCCATATCATTGATTCTTTGCAATATGCCTTGGGTATTCTTTGAAATGCCATGTCAGCCTTGTAGAAAGGAAACAACTCAATAAGTATGTAGTTTTTATTTCACTTAACTCCAAAATGGTATGAGGTTGCTATTTCAATAATAAATCCACAACTTCTACAAGATATGCAATCAGTAATATATTGTCATGGGTTTGTTAATGCGGCGACCATAATTCAGCATAATTTTGAGTGTTAATAACCAACGACCAGCTTATAATCTTCACGCCTAGCCAAGGAGAAATCCACGATATGCAAGTTGAAATCCACGCCTTTTTCAAACATAAAAATCCCTCTTATTACACTTTATTTCTATCATGGCATCCAACTACCAAGTGTTTAGTGTTCTATCTAATAAATTAAATACATGAATTAATAATAGAGATGACAATGCATATCTAATACATACATAAAATATATCTTTATTCGCACATGAAATTATTACAAAAGAAGACCAAAGATGGTCAACCAAGGATCAAAGTCAATCCGACTAGATCATCCTACTTTCCTTGACGATACACAATATATTTAAACGACCCGACAATTGCCAAAAAGAAACAACTGTCAACCAGTTGACACTTATAACTACCTAAAGCCGACAACCAATTAATACAAACAATTAATACATAGTTGGATAATCAATATTATCGAAGCATAATAATAGGCATTATACACTAACTACATCATCCCCCCTCCCCTCCCCAAAAAAACGTCTCCTAGATGACAAATAAACATCAAGTAACATTAGGAAAGTCTTGCCAAACAAATGACGATATTATAGACAAGGTCCTGTAGACAAACTTGGAAGTGTACTTTGCAAACTTAGACTTGGAATGTACTTGGCAATTTAAATGAGTGCAATGGGGTTCTAGGGGCAACGCCCCTAGTAGGGTCAAGGGGCAACACCCCTTCTAGGGGTTTCAAGGCAATGCCCCTAGCGGGGTCAAGGGATGGAACCCCTACCTCCAAGCCCAATTTAAGACTTTCAAAATCACACAAAACCTCATGGCGTACATCATTTTCATGATTTTTCAACAGGCACAACAATGCTGACGGAGAAAAAAATTAGAGATTTTGGAGTGCTTAACTAATGTGTGATTGCTTAAAACTAATGTATGATGTCAACCAAGGAAGCACGTTGTATGATGGTTGATGGCCATATGATATCAACCACCAAAACCTTGCGATTTTGAATTGTTGGTCGTACCAAAAGGAAATGATGCAGTCGTACAATGAAGGAGATGCAACTAAGATGTAATATCCCCTACCAAGATATTTTAAACCTATTGGTAGTTTTCACAATTTTAAGCTTAATAGCATTTCGTCAAACAGTTTTCATGTGGCTGTTTTGAATAGGCTTATGATGTTTCTCTTCGGAAAATGAATATTTGTGAACAATTTGCAAAATATGCATTTACTCATAATAGATCATTCATAGAATGCATACATTTCTAAATACTCACACCTAGAAATGCATTTTTTTTGTTTAATGTTTGAATTTCCATGGACACCAAGATTAACATGCTCATACTACATAAAGCAAGATAAGTATTATTCTGACCTTATTGAATACAGATTATATTTGTAGCTCAGTATGGACCTCCACAGACATATATGCTCCCCTTAATTTGCACTCACATGTATTCATACATCCCTTGTTTACATCCAAAATTGAGTTTGTTCGCAAGGATAGAGATTGGTGAATATTGCTCCTTTCACCAATTTGTAGAGACTTCAACTTTCAGCAAATGCTCATATTCATATACAGCGTGCTTCACAATCTACTATTTTTGTCTTTATGGCCGCACCATACCGCGCAATTGATCCTCACTAATTCAATGCTCTTCCAATCTGTGTAGGCTTAAAGTCTTATCCCTTGCCACTCTGTGTGAGCTTTAAGGTAATCATCACATATGTCGATTCTCCTGTAGGTCGCAGCTATAATTAATCATGTGCTCTTAATTCTTTCGCATTGAAAGGTTGTGCAATCGCTTAGTTCTTCATAATTATCGATTCCTTTAAAATAGTAATAGGAATTGTATGCTTGCCTTTAGGGGTTTGGTACGGCTAGGCAAGCTCAATAATTATTCATTCCTTTTGACTATCAAATGCAATATTCAATTTGCTCATACATTTGTAACTTCAACGAAGCCCTCCAACAATGAATATCCAAGAAACTTTTCAAATTCTTGGATTGACATAAATCCCTAATATTTGATTAATTTAGTTCCATCACCCATTACACAAGTCTTGCAATAATTTATAATTTCCTCTGCACATTATATTCATTTCTTTGAAAACCTAGAACTATGCAAATTTATTAATCTGAAAACCTCATAAATACCTAAAATTTGTCTTCAAAGAGGACTTTACAAATTTCCACATAATCGATCAACTGCCCTTTGAATCCTCGTGCGAATCCCGAGATGAATCCACTTGTTGATAGAGTTGGGTTTCCGTCCAATCCACAGTTTCAAGGGTTTTCGTCCTCGTGGTTTCTGAAAGCTGAGCTCTCAATTTTTGTGCTCGATAATAATTTCTCCAAGATGATTAATTCCCTTTCCAACTTGCCTTCTTATACTTACCCACTTCATAAATGTTTTAATAATGTAAAAGTCACTTTATTTAATAATTGAGCAATTAATTAATAGAGTCAATTTTAGATACTGGAATGTATCTAGAAAGGGAAAAAAGGGTTATGCAACTTGGTCGCACGTGTGCTTGCCTGTTTTGTGGGTGTACTTGGGCAGCCGTGGAGAAGGCTCAGCCCTCCTCCACAATTTTGAATCATCATTTTCCGGACCTTGCTTTGTATTGTGCAGTGTGGGAGTAGTATTAGCTTTTGATCCGGTGAGGTGTGGGTTACGGGCTCCTCCTGTCGGTTTAACTTTTTTTCTTGCCAAGGCATGTGGGTGATTGCGTTGGGGATTTATGGTCATAATGAATGGGGATACAGTTCCCCTGGTAGATTCCTTAAATGGCTCGACTTCCGGCAGGTCTGTTAAGTCTTTCAGAGATATTGTGGCGGACGAGCGTGAGTGCCTTCCGCAGGGTGCAAAGTTTGTTGCCAACTGGTCTACTCCGTTGGTCGGTGATGGAGAAGAGGGGCAAGGTAAGCAATCGTTGTCTCCTCCTTGGAAATCTGTCCTGGTTTCGAATGAAGAATTGGACAAAGCTATTTATGAGGAAGATGTGAGGCTTTCTAAGACTATTATTGTCTTTGTGGCTCTCAACCCTAATAGGGTCTCAACTAGGAAATATATGGAAGAATGGTTCAAAAATGTGTGGGAAAAGAAACTAGGGTTACATTTTTATTATTGTAGAATGGTGTAAAAAGGATTATTTGTTGTTTTCTTTAACAACCCTAAATTTCAACAGGAAATTATTAGTAAGGAATTTTGGACTGTTGCAAAGGTTACTTTTTGAGCCCTGGCATGGCATCCAAAGGCTCTGAATGAGGAGGTTCAGGCCTTGTCTAGTCCCTGATGGTTGGTTTTTAAAAATGTTCCCCCTCGGCTCTGGAAATTTGTTCCTCTTTTACTTGAGCCTTATGGCAAGGTGTTGAGAACGAACAAGACCAAATCGCCTCTTCCCCATTTGGATGCGAGGGTTTTGGTCTCCATTAACCTGGGACTGGATCTTCCGTAGATCCTAGAAATCAAATTGAAATCTAGCACCGTCAATTGTGTTGTGGAAACCTTAGGAGGTCTTAATGCTTGTTATCTTTGTCATAGAGAAGGGCATATTAGAAGGAATTGTCCGGTGATTAAAAACAAGATTAATAAAAAGCAAGATTATGGAGACAATAAGAGCAAATAAGCATGTTCCTCCAGAATTTGGTGGGGATTTTAACCTTTCGGGGGAGCCAAAGGAAGGTTGTCCTCCCCCGAGAATTGAACACCAGAAGGATTTGGCCACCTCTACAACTAAGGTTGAAATCAGTAATGCAGAAAATTTGAACTCATTATGTCAGTATTTGAACATTGTCATGAATAATAATGGGGATGAGGTGGGTGACATGTTTTTTGACAAAAATTGTCTTCCACCTCCCTGCTCAGATGATTCAAATAAGGTTTCTCTCAATGGTAAGCTTAATGCACAACAATTGGCCCTTCAGAAAATAAGCCAAATGAAGAAACCCGAGGGTAATAAATCTATTACAGTGAATGGGCTTTATTCTTTTAATGATAAACTTTTCAGAGATTTAAAACTTGTTGGCTTAACAAAGGAATCACAAATAATAAAAGACCATAAGAATGAAGGGGAATTGAACCCTTATATTGGTGGGGTCTGCTCCACTGAAGCTGTTGATAAATTTGCATCTTTATGCTCTAACAAGGAGGCCAACCTGGAGGTGTCTATCCATCCCAAGGGGGATGTAATTGACTCAAGGCCAAATCTTGAACATAGCACCCTAAACCTTAACTCTGAATTTGATAAGGAGAATGAGACTCAGTCAAAATTGGTTGTTGTATCTATTAGCCCCCTTGATGGATTGGTCAATTCGGATGGGTTTGCCTCTCAATCAGGCATGGACTTTGCAGATGACCTAGGGATTCTCTCTACTAGGGAAACCACTGATGGGGAGGGTGTGCCCATTGAGGTGCTTGTTAAAAAAACCAGGAGGTATAGAAAGAAGAAGGGCTTGGATGGCACAAAAGTGCAAGATGACAAAGATGGTAATCCCCTTTTAAAAGACAAAAGGAAGAAGCTTAGTGGGTTGATCCTTCCACCCAATGTTAAGAGAATTGAGGTAGAGAATAAATTGCCTAAGTGCTTTGATAATTTTAGGACTAATAAGGGCACTTCATCCAAAGACCAAAGGGATGGGACTTAATTGTCTTTCTTGGAATGTAAGGGGCCTTGAGTCC
Organism: Sequoia sempervirens; assembly: GCA_007258455.2. Lineage (NCBI taxonomy): Eukaryota > Viridiplantae > Streptophyta > Pinopsida > Cupressales > Cupressaceae > Sequoia > Sequoia sempervirens. Next base: position 45,563,971 of record VDFB02373365.1, read on the forward strand.
CCTGATAGAAAACATCTTGTCAGGAGGTTGGTTGCCCAGAAAAAGGAAATGGATTTCTTACTTCTCCAAGAAGTTAAATTTGTTGAATTTTCCTTAGAAACCAGCCTTAAGGTAATATGGAAGGATGCCTCTCAATTTGTTACCAAGCATGAACAGGGGAAGGGTGGGGTTGTCATTATGATGGCTAATAATTGGAGCCAGTATGTGGTACAATCTGGTGTATCTCCCTGCAATAGGGCAATTTGGGTAATTGCAAAGAAGAAGGAAGACCGCTTTGGTGTCTGCTCGATTTATGCTTCTAATGACTACATAGATAGAGTTTTGTTGTGGAAGTGGTTGTTCAATCTCCAAGATATCCCTGGGATTCTGGGGGGTGATTTTAACTTTGTGGAAAGAGAAGAGGACAAATATGGAGGTGTTGGTCATGTTTGGAAAAACTGAGAAATTTCATTGGTTAAGACTTAAGTCTAAGTTAAGTCTTGAGGATCCCATTGAAGGCCAAAAGAAGGAATGTAAGGACATATTTTTCACTTGGTCCAATTACCAAAAAAATGGGAGGAGGGTTCTTTGTAGGCTGGATAGATTTTATATAAATAAAGCCTTCTTTTCTGCTGCCCTCCTTAAGGATTTCTGCAAGGTGGAGGTTACTCCATTCTCACTCTCTGATCATCACCCAATAAGAGCTAAATTTGTGTTTAAAAATGGTGTTGCCTCTAGTGTTGGTCCCAGAAATGGGTTCTCTCTTAACACCAACCTTCTTAAGGATGAAGATTGTAAATGTGCCATAAACTCTCTTAGAGCCATTAATAAGTGGTTACATAGGTCCCTACCTCCCATTGAGAGATGGGACTTGAATGTGCAAGGCTGGAAGGTTCTTTTCTAGACCATTGGAAGGAAAAAGGCAAAGGATAGAAGGAGAAAGGAGACTTGTCTGCAGGACACTCTTTTCAAGGCAGAATCTGAAGTGCAAAATTGCCCTAATGATAACTCCCTGGTGGACAATCTCAGGAGGTTTCAAACTAACAAAGTCAAGGGTCTAAAAATTAGAGCCAAGATGAATTGGCTAGAAAATGGTGACAAGGGTACAAAAATTTTCTTCAGATATTTAAAGGAGAAGCAGGCTAGAGAATTAATTGATCGGATTAATGCAGATGGTAATATCCTTCTGAAGCAAGATGAAATACGACGGCAGTTTTTCCTCTTCTGTCAGAATCTTTTCACTTCTGAAGGGGGTAATGAGTCTTGCTTTCGAGCTAGGGACTATATCAAGGGGATATTGCCTAGTCGGGTTGGTAAGGAGGCAGCCCTTGAATTGAACAGAGAAATTTTTGAGGAGATAAGGAGATATATTCTCTCCCTCAAAAATGACAAATCTCCAGGACCTGATAGTTTATCTGCTGAATTTTACAAATTCTTCATTGATTGGGCTTGTGATGATCTCTACATTGTCTATAAGGATGCCTTTGACAGAGGTTCCCTCGGAAAAAATATTAACAAAGGAATTATTAAGTTGATTCCTAAAGAGAGAGACAAAACCCTCTTTAAGAATTGGAGACCCATTACTCTCCTGAATGTTTCCTATAAAATTTTGGAAAAAGTTCTAGCTGAGAGGTTGGCTAGTATTCTTCCCACCATCATTAATTCAACTCAAACTGGCTTCATTAAGGGGAGGTACATTTTAGAGAATCTAGTGACAAGTTGGGAGGCCATGAATTGGGCCAGGAATTCAGGGCAAGATGTTGCAATGTTCCTCCATGACTTTGAAATAGCCTATGACAAAATTGAATGGGACTTTGTCCTTATGGTCCTTGAAGCATTTGGTTTTCCAAGTGTGTTTTGTTCTATGGTCAAGACCCTGTTCCAAGATGCTTCTGCTCAAGTAGATGTTAATGGAGTTCTTTCACAGGAAATTGTTCTTGGGAGGTCAATCAGGCAAGGATGCCCCCTTGCACCAGCTCTGTTTGTCATTGCCTCTGATGCTCTTCATTATATTTTGAGGGATAGATCATTGACCCCTGGGGTAAGAGGTATCAGGTTGTCGGACTCCAATGAACTTATCAATCTTCAATTTGCTGATGATACTTCTATTCTTGTATAGCTAGATGAGGATAATTTTGCAATTCTTATGAAGAAGCTTGAGATCTTTTGCTCTACTTCAGGGGAAAAAATCACCCCTACAAAATCTTACCTTCTTGGGTGGAAAGATAAGCCCCCTGATTGGGTGTGCAGGTATGGTATCCAATGGGGTGGTCCTCATAAACTTGTGAGATACCTTGGTATCCCATTTGCTATTGAGCCCAACTTGAAAGATATGTGGTGCTTGATTAGAGATAAGATTGAGAATAAATTAACCAAATGGAACAAGCATTACCTCTCTTTTGCTAGGAGGTTTCAGATTTGTCAGAAAATTGTCTTCTTATAGCATTTATTTTGCTTTTGTTTGGTTTTTTTGTTCCTATCAAATCAATGTTATTCAGAAGAGAATTAGGGAATTTTTGTGGTCTGATGGTAAAGGCAAGAAGAAGAAGCAATCTGTCGAATGGGAGTGGTGTACTATTTCCAAAGCAAGAGGTGGGTTGGGGCTAAAGGATCTGAGGATCCAAGGTATTGCTTTGGCTTCTAAATGGGTGATTGGGGCTTTGGATGGAAAGGAACCATGGAAGGTGCTCATGAGATACAATATTGCTAATGTTGTGCCTAAGCATGCTAAATTCTTAGCTGCGAAGTGCCTATGTCACCTGCACGGTCCAATGTTTTTAAAACATTATGGAAGGCTTGGGAAATTGTTAGGAAGCTCTTATCCAACTGCCAATTCACCAAGGGTGATAATAGGGAAATCTTTGCCAACAGATCTATTTGGTGGAACCTAAGACGTAAAGGGATGCCCTTGGCCCTTATTTAGCGGTGCTTTGCTGAAGGCTGGGCGCTTAAAGGAATCCTTTGCTTTAAGGATATCTTAATTAATGGTAATTTGAAGGATTGGAATACCCTTAGCACTAAGTTTAACATCCCCCAAAGTAACTGGAGAACTTACACGGTGTTGAGAGAGGCTTGTGGCCATCTCAAGTTCCCAATTAAAATCATAAATGAACCCCTCCATTATAAAGATTTTGTGTGGCACAATGGCAATAGAATAATGAATGTTAAAGTTAAAGATATTTATTCTATGCTTGCTGATCAGGTAGATATTACTGAACATATGAATAAAGTTTGGCAAGTAAACTTGAGCAAGGATCATTGGCAAAGAATCTTTTTGAAGAATTGGCAGAAGGAACTTGAGGCCAAAAAGGCATGTTTCAGATGGCTTCTAATTCTGCAAAAGCTCCCTTATAAAAATAGCACAAATGAGCTTGATATGTGTTCTTTATGCAGGAAACCTAAAACTTTGTCTCATATTTTCTTTGATTGCATCTTTGCCAAAGAAATCTGGAATATGTTTTGCTTTTCTCATAATATTTGGGGGTGTAATGGAGGCTTAAATTCTGTGAATATACTTTTTCTTCAAAATTGCAAGTTAAGTAAAACCGGTGCCTTATTCTAGCATATCCTCTCTACTGAGATTTTGTGGGCAATTTGGAAATCCCGGAATGAGGACCAATTTCAAGGTAGAAGAAGATGCTTACTAAGTCCTACAAGGGACTCATATTCTATAATGTTGCTATGCAGGTGTTCATCACTGTGGAGTTGCCAAAGGATAAGTTCTGGAAATACTTGGAGAACAGGGAAACTTCTATTGATATCATGGATGCCAGATATGGTCATATGTGGCAGGAAGGCCACCCTGGTGCTGAGGTTTTTTTGAGGGCCTTGTAGGCATTTAGAGATGAACTTAAGGAAGAGCAAAAAACCAATCCTAGTTTGTATAAAGGTAAAGAAGTGGTTATTGTATTGATGGAGCAGCAGAAGAACAATGTACCTGATTTTTCAGTTGAAGAGGTCAATGCAGCTCAGGCTCTGGTGGCTCTTACTAATGGTGATAGCTCTGCTCATCATGGTTAACTTTTGGCCAATGGCGCTCCTTTTGTCATGGCTCCATGTATATGGGTTAGGTTGTTTTTGTGGTTGCAGGGCTTCTTGAATGTACTGATCTGATACTCCGATGTTTCCTATCTGATCTGCTATGTACTGTTCTCCTTATATTTAGTATAAAAAATAGAGTCAATTTTAACATTAATTAATTAATTAAATATAAGCGTCCTCAATATTATTTTAGGACAATTTAATATTTAACTAATTAAATTAACTTAGTGGTTGGTGACTACTCAAAAGTCGGGGACATTACATAAGAGACGTACAATGCAAAAATGGAGTGATCAATCCATACTAGCAGATTTACCATGTCATGCAATGAGAATGTTGTATGATGTACCTTGATGTCGTTTGTCAAGTGAATGAATGTATTTCTTGTACGATGTGATAATATCTTGACCGTAAGATGGGAGAATATCTTGACCATACAATGGAAGAATGTTTTGACCGTACAATGGAAGAATGTTTCAGTCTTTTGTATGCTGCAATCTCTTCCAAGAAGTGTGTTGTGTTTAATTGCAAGTCGTACGATGTTATTTATTGTAAGTTGTATGGTATGCCGAGTGAATGGATGTGGATGCCTTTTTCGTACGATGTTTGAATTATTTTTCCCAATTTGTCCTACGTTAACCTTTGTGTTGTAAATGTGTTGTACAAAGGGATTAAATTTAGGTCATACATTGTGGTTGGCAAGGTGGAAATTAGACCATATCGTGTGGATAGGGGACGATGGGATCCGTATGGTGCAAGCTACTAATGCCTTGTCTCTCAACCATACGATGCTCTGTCTGAGTGGTTGCTTCTGCCATATGATTTGGAGGATGCACAAATGTTTCTTTCCAAGAGAATGATGTTGTACAATACATTTGATTGCTACTTTAAACTATGCCTTTGAACACTGAACGTTATATCGACTGATTAAATGGTCCTACTGTATGATGTAAATCTCTCCTTGAGATTGTTGTACAATGTGATGGAGCTACTAACGTTGTACAGTGTGGTGATTACCTTGACATCTTCCTTGATGTCGTACAGTGGAAATGATCTTCCATACAGTGTGTGGAGACCAAGTGATACTTTCAATGAATGATTTGTGAAACTTTACTATATGTTGTCGTATAGTGAGGAAGGGGCACTGTACAACTTGATAATTTCTTTATTATCAACCTCTTTATAACTTTCACTTGTAAAATTTAATTTTTTAGTGTAATATTTTTGCTTCTTTGATTTGACTTGACCAATATCTGTATGCTCCATGTTAATTATTTTTCTTTTCATTCTTTGAGACATACCCTTCATTTTTCATTGATTGCTCTTCACAGAGAGTCGTAGCTTCAAGAAAATCACAAGTCAACAAAAATGCCTCATAGTCCTCCATTTTCCAATGAAATAGGCCACAAAGAGAATTTGTTTCATTGTCCGAACTTGACTGTAACTCCAAAATTCCTTCATCATTCGTTTCCATCGGACGTTGACTCTCTGTCCATTCTTCTTTGGCTTGAATATGACGAATCTACGGAAATTGCTTCCTCAATGGCTGCTTGCTTTTTCAAATCAATTATATATTTCCGACCCTTGTGCTCAATGGATATTTTATTCTTTTTCTAGTTGTCATCGAGTTTGGCTACCACCAACCAACCCGACCTAACAATGCATTGTACGCTTTCTTCCTTAATGAAATGACCACAAAGTTGAACAAAGATGGTTGGGTTCCGATAATAACCTTTTGTCCCATTAAAACTCAAAGTACCTTAATACCTTGTTGATCTGCACCCACCAGTTGAAAAGTTGGTGGCCAAATGGTCAGCTTGCCAAGACTTCTCCAAGTGTCTTCTAGAAGTACGTTCACTCCAAACCCACCATCAACAATTGTATTGGTGAGCTTCCTTCCAAGGATTCCACATTCACCACAACTGGTTTCTTTGTCGTGTTAACTGTCAGCAACATTGGGTCAATCACTTGGTCACCTTATAGAGAAGGTTCAGTTATTGGTTCTTCATTCTCACTACATTCGAATTGGGTCATAGCATGCACTACCTCATTCACCCCTAATACAATAGCATTTTGAAGTTCAAGAATACTTTGTAATAAATCCACTACTTTGACTGGTATAGTATCTTGAAGTACTTGTGCAATAGTTTTCTCGGATTGTAATTGATTTTTTGTCGTACTTCCATTTGCATTTGAGTGGTGTTGTTTGTTGTCCATAGCATTCTCCACTTCAGCCCTTGCTTCACAAAGCCTTTCTTTTTATGTACGTGTACAGGCACACAACCTTCTTTGCTTGGTCACGAGTAATGGCCAATACTTCATTATGCCTTACATCATTCATGTTGATACTAACCTTTTACTTCGGACATCCAATGTCTTTGTGGTTTCCAGGTCCACACCATTTGCACAATAATTGCACTTTGTCTTGCTTGTTTTGGCAATCTCTTGCAAAGTGTTCCCATTTGCTACATCGACGCCATTGTATGATAGGGCATCCTTTGGGCTCATCTTGTATTTGGCTTCATCCTCTTTGATTTGGATAACCGCCTAAAGATGTATTATGTGGCTTCAATGCAATGGAATCCTCTCCCTGCGTAAAAAGTACTTGTGTACTTCTTGTCTTCAAGTTGTACGAGCATTCCTTAATGGAATGTCCCATTACTTGGCATATGTCACAGAAAAAAAAATTCAACCAATTTTCTTTGGTGTGACCCTCAACCTTGCACTTAGTGCACCATAATTCTTTGCCTTCCTTTATACATTCTTTCTCGGCTCTAAGCTTCGCCATCATTCTCGTCATGTTATTTTGTAAAGCTTGAACAGTCTTCAATTCACTATCACTGTTGTCGTGAATGCTCTCATCATTGTCTGTCCTCCTCTTCCCACAAGAAGTCTTATCTTCACTTTCTATATCCCACCCCCGATTGTAGGCCTGAACATACGATGACAGAGGCACCACTTTCATTTTCTTCCTCAATGAAGGAATCAATCCTTCGATGAACCATCTTTTCTTCGTTCCATCAAACAAGTGGCTTTCTAATTTCACTAGTAATTCCTTGAGCCTACAATTATAGGCTAACACATTCTCATGCTTCCCTTGTTTGGTATTGTAGATCTCTGGCACAATTATATTGTCATCTCTCAAGAGTTTGAATTCCTCTTGGAAAGTTCTTTTCAATGCATCCCATGTATTTTATGAGTTGCTTCACATTCAGTGTACCAATCTATGATTATCTCTCTAAGAGTTATTGGAAATGTTGTCATCCAATACACCCTATCATCCTGACCATTTGCATTCCAAATTGTCTAACACGTCTTGCAATGCCTCACTGGGTCCTTCGACCCATTCCCAATGAACTTTGGAAGTTTCTAGTGTTTTTCATTCGGATTTGTTGGGGGAGTCACCATCTTGCCTCCCAATTGTGCCCTCTATGCTGATAACTTTATTGGAGAGTTTTGATTAGTACGTTCTGCTGCTTTCCTTGTACTCACAAATATGTCAAAATTCTTCACTCGTCCCTCTTCAATGTTTTTCACCCTTAAGTTGTCTTCGGGATCCTTTCAATGCTCCCTTCATCCTAACATTATCGGCTCCAGTCTTCCAATGTTTGGCTGTTCCAACAATATCATGTCTTCAATCTGGCATATGGTCTCCATCAAACTATCAGTAGGTTCTCCTTTGCCTTCCCCTTCGACAGAGTTTAATGGTATGAACAGTTCTCTGATGGTCGGTTTGGCCGGTTCTTCCTCACCCAACGATGAAACTCCTTCATCCGATGGTGATGGTCCGAATAGTTCCCCGATGGCAATATTGGTGGGTTGTCCTTCGCTTTCTCCTTCATTTGACGATGATGGTCCAAATGGCTTGTTGATGGCGAGGTTAGTGGGTTCTCCTTCACTTTCCCCTTCATCTGACATTGATGTTCCAAAGGGTTCGCCAATGGCAAGGTTGGTGGTTTCTCTTTTGCTTTTCCCTTTGTCTGACATTGATGGTACAAACAACATTCCATCTTGGTTGGCGAGGTCGGTGTACACTTCGTTGGGGAGCAATAGGTGTCATGCTATTTCTACTCACTCTCCCTTCGGGTGTTCTCTTGTCATTAAAGATCTCTTTATCTCCCAACTACAGCTTTTGCTCTTGGGTGGACTCGGGCTTTCCCTCAAAAACCCTTTGCCTTCTTCAACTTCACCCCTCAATCATCTCCTTTGTTCTCTTTGTTCGATTATACTTAAAGATTGCCTAATCTCTTGATCTTGACAATGTTGTAGTCTCTTCCCACCTTTATTGGGGTCGAAGGGTATGAATCTTTCAAATTTGAGCCAATTTCTTTAAGGCAACAGTGCCAAATATTTACTACTTTGTTTGATAAATTAAATACATGAATTAATAATAGAGACGACAAGTCAGTCCCTTCGCGATATCTCCTTTGCACTGGATTGGCTTCATCATAATGCACCGAGTCATAGACCCGATGAGGTCACTTTGATGGCTTCCGCCTTCACCAAATAAGTTTGATCGCTTGTCTTTCGCTTCCTCGCTCAGACGGAGACGCTGGTGACACCGCTACTTTTAGCGCTCCTGCAGCGTAATCACCATTTTAGCAAGATGGCCATGCATCAGGAATCACTTCAGAGTTCGTCAGCATCAGACGGATCAGTCATCGGGTTAGAAATGGGGAAGATATTAATATTTGATCGTATTGATTAAATATTAATTAATTAATGATTTATAATATAAAGTTATAATTTTAAATTATAACTTAAGTGTTTTCCTTGAAGGGTGCGCCCAACATCAGAAGGGGCCAAAAAGTGATTATTAAAGTATTTAAAATATTCAGCTGAGGACTATTGAAATATTAAAATATTAAAACGTGAATATTTTAATGAAACCCTATTTTCAAGCAAATCGCACTTTTCAGCCTATTAGTGGATTTTGCCTTGGGATTTGGGCATTATGAGATTATTGAGTTTGAAACTGATCAATTTTGGTCTGAGCCTGAGACTTTAGGGTTTCGTGTTCGATTGCCTTGGGGAACGAGCCATCTCCAACGGAAAGCAATTCAGAGAGTGTGCAATATCACTTGATCTATTGCCTACAGAGGTTTTCTTATTCAGAGGAAACTACAGAGCTTCAGAGGAATTAATATTGTTAGAGATTCTTCAGTGTCTATGTTCAGAGATCATCTATTCTTCTTGGCGCCTCATTCACAGAGACCTGGACAACCATTTTGAGGAGGCCGTACAAACTGATTTCTGATTTCTGACAGGGCCGTACTTCTGACAGGGCCGTACTACTGTTCTTTAGCCGTACTCATCAAATTAAAAGCAACGCCTTTGATTGGGGTTTCCAGTTGGCATCAATACAGGCGCTCGGGTTGCTGGAGGCATCTGGCATCATCAAACAGAAGGGAGGAGACTTCATTTAATGCAGCCGTACAATTCTGTACCTGCAGTTGCAGCAAATACCAGGTTTTTAAAATACTGAAAATTCATTGTTTTGTCCATTGCATGAATCTGGATATTTTTGTAATCAGTTGAGAAGGTCTAATAAAGTTACTGGCGTCCTTATTCTTTCATTTCCAGAGCTATTTGATTTTTATTGAATTTATTACCATTTATTATAGAAAATCGTACCTTTTCATTATTGCATCAAAAACAAAAAAATCACAAAACCTAAAAAACGCCGTGAAAACACAATTCTTAATCGTATGTTGGGTCAGAGTCAGGTTTCTATTGCATTAACAATGCATACATGCGTAAAATATGAATTTATTCGCATAGGAAATTATTACAAAAAACACCAGCGATGGTCAACCAAGGATCAAAGTCGATCCAACTAGATCATCTTACTTTCTTTGACGATACACTATGTATTTAAAGGACTTGACAGTTACCAAGAAGAACACAACTATCAACTAAAAGACACTTATAACTACCCAGAGACAACAACCAATATTACTGAAGCATAATAATAGACATTGTACACTGGCTACACAAGGTAATCTTTCAACAATTCAAACTCTAAAATTTGTCTTTATTAAAAGCTTCACAAACTTCATTCACTAAAGCACAATGTGAATTCTTGACTGAATCCACCAAGAGATGATATTAGGTTTTCGTCCAATCCACCAAAATAAAAACCCAAGGGTTTTCACCCTCAAGCTTGTTAAACCTGCAAAACAAGCTCTCCAAATTCTCCTGAAAACATTATTTCCTAAAAAGATGATAATAATCTTCCTTCAGCACCTTTTATTTTATTATACTTTGCCTTCTCAAAAGTGACTTAGTTATTAATTTATCAATAAGTTATTATAAGTCACTTTACTAATAAAAACCAATTAATTAAATATAAATGTCTCAAAAGTGGCTCAGGACAATTTCGTACTTAATTAATTAAATTACTCACTTAATTTTTCCCACCTTAGCTTATGGGAATAAAATAAGCCAATGGACTCCATTGGATGATCACTCAAAAAAGGGGGACATTACATATTACCTAACTAGTTGCATGTTAGGACCTATTCACATTTACATACTTAAACATACTTATTCACATTTACATACTTAAACATACTTAGGTCATTTACTTCTTGTGTCTCATGTCGTAGGATTAAGAGACTTGTATTGATCTTAGTTTGTTTGAGGGTTTCATCCTTATCTTTATAACAAGGATTTCTTTATTATATATTGTACCAATTTCATTTATGCAACTAATGAATTCTCTAGATTCATAGCATTTCCATTGCTTCTTTCTTGTGTGAAATATTGTTTTGGTGCAAGTGAACCGTCACTCTTGTGGGGTTGATCAACATCACCTACATAGTATCAAAGTGCTAGATTTGCATTTCCCTTCCCTCTTTCTAGAAAAGTTTTCAACAAGAGCATTCATATGATGCATCTTCGTTTAAATTAGGCCTCACAATTAAGTTGAAAAGGCCCAAGAACTTATAAATCAATATAAAACTTGATAGGTTTGGAGCCACAAAGTTTTGAATTTTTTCTTGGGTTTACGAAATTTTGCAAAAAAATTGACTTTCCTAATCCATACAATATTCATATTAATGTATAGTCCCATTCACCATTGCTTCACAATTCATACCTTTGCAAGTAATAATCTTCTACATAGGGACTGTGTCATTTTAGTACAATGGCCAAAAAGTGAATTTGCAGGTATACTAGTTTCATATTAGGACCTATTCACACTTACAAACTTAAGTATACTTAGGTCATTTATTTCATGTGTCTTGTATCATATGATTAAGACACTTTTCTTAATCTTAGTTTGTCCTAGGGTTTCCTATTTGTCTTTATAACAGGGGTTTCCTCATTGTATATTGTCCAATTTCATGTATGCATCTAATGAATTTTCTAACTTTAAAGCATTTCCATTGTCTCTTTCTTGTGTCGAAAGTTGTTTAGATTGAAATTTATCCTTTGCTTTTGTCAAGTTGATCAGCAACACTTAAACAGTATCAAAGTGCTAGATCTACATTTCTATTTCCTCATTTTGGAAGGTATTCACCAAGAAATTTCATACAATGCATCCTAAATTTAAAATAGGTAAATGATTGAGCTCAAAAGGCCCAAAAACCTATTAATCAATATAAAACTTTGATAGGTTTTCAGCAAGAAACATTTTGATTTTTTTAGAGGTTTGCAAAACTTAGCAAAAGAAAATTTATGACTAGAAAATTCATACAGTTGTCATGCTATTGTCATACAGTCACATTCACCATTATTGCATAAATCATACCTATACAAGTAATATTGCTTTACACAAGGACTATGTCATCCTAGTACGATGACCCAAAACCAGATTCGCATGTATAGCAATTGACGTAATCAATGATGCCAAGTCTACATGAATATTATTTTTAAAGTTTCTTAAACCCCTAGTCATATCAACAAACGAGGGCCAAGTTCAAAGCAACTTGCATGGGAGGGGTTAAGGCCACTAGTTCCATGGGAAGCCCAATCACGACTCATTCCCAAACCATTAAGGCTACAACTTCTGAAAGCCTAACCACCGAAAATCACCACACCTACCAACAAATCTCTACTCCTCAACTACTCAAAACCTTTAAGCTACCCATCCTGCCACTACCACTCCATCCTATAACCACCACAAGACCACAAGAACAATACGTTGTGTGCTTCTTTTAAGACAAAAATGAATTGTTTTTTTTCTTTTTTGAAGCCATAACTTGGGTATACAGTATTGAATTTTCACAAACAAATAGGCATTGGAATACTAGTTTCGTGTACTTTGTAACCATATCTCTAGCTTTTCCTATTTTGCCTTGAGTTCTTGTTATTCTAGTTTGAAGTCAATCTTTCTATTTTGGATAATTTGCAAAATATGGGGCTACTTTTTATGTTCTAATGGTTCCAATTTCACATGTTTTGATCTCTAATCTGTATATGAGAAGTCTTCCACTGTAAAATAATGGTTTCTTCAATTCATCCTTTTGTAATCACCCTGAATAAAGAGAACTATAAATCTTCGTGAAACAGCAGTGGCTTCATATTTTTACCCATGTCTATGGACTTGTCCTTAAAACAAGTACACTTAGTCAAAAGATAGCATGGGGGAACAAAAATAAGCATGTCCTAGGATTGATTAAAAGCAATCTTAATTTTGTCACTATGTGTTCCACCTCACATATTGACAAGGATTTGGGATATCTTTGGAGACCAAAATCACTCAACATTCCCAAATGTTCTTGTTATGGATAGTCTTGTGCCCCTTGATGGTTGTGATAACCTACCATATGATGATCATACAAAAGAGAAGGTTGCTTATTTGGTAGCTCTTGATAGTTGTGATGACATTGTGGCTTCTCTTGATGTTCCTTTCCCTAAATTGGTTCTTTGACTTCTATGACTCCTAATCTAGATTCGGAGGCTTCATCTTCTTTATCAGTGAGTTATTACACTAAGGCTAAAGAATGTTGCATTCCAACATCGATAGATTCATCTCCAAGTGCATATATTCAAACATCTTGTGTGGACACCTCATCATGGAATGGCAAATATAGCTTGATGACATACATTGAGATCACATCATAGTCTTCGGAATTTGGTACATTGGATGAATACTAGATGAATATTCAAGGTTTTTTTGTGATTCCCATCTTATAGATTTGACGAACACACTTCAGGACATCCATCTCCTCTTTCATGAACATCTCATCACAGCTATTCTCA
>VDFB02373365.1:45577297-45655179 GCA_007258455.2 Sequoia sempervirens
ATTGTTTGATGGATTTTTGTGTTTTCTTCTCATGTGTGCATGATTCATTCTCCAATCTTAGATTTTATCTTTGTTGTTCTTAGTTTTAAGTTGCTTTTAGTCGTTAGTTCATGTTGCACTTTAATGGTGAAGAATATTATGGTGTTGATATCTACCTTGCTCATACTTTTTGTTGTTTATTGATGATGAATAGCTGTGTAAAGTTAATTTGAGCATCATTTTATTATTGCACTCAAACTCAAATATTGTTCATGCTTTAATGGTGAATGGATAGTTGAAAATATACAAACTTTAGAAGATTGCACTAGTTTCATAAGACTTTAGGTTGCCCTTGGTTAATTGGAACTTAGTTTTAGGAAGGTTGTCCACTATAGCATCCTCCATTATTATTGTTCAACATTAGTTGTAGGTCTAGGAAACTCCTTATCCCTTTTCCCTTTTGACCTTTCTTTAAATTTGAAGTTCACACAAAGTTCTAGCATCATTGTAAATCCAAATTCGATGACAAAGGTGGAGTTTTAGATTGTTGTTTTGAACTTGTAGCAGCAATTATTCATTTCCAAAATTCACAAAACTCCTTTTTGCGGACCTAATTCCCCCTTGCTTAGTGACCATAAATGCCCTTTGTGATTACCAGCAAACCACATCAACCAATTGAACTATGCCAAGCTTAGTCATGGCCTAACAACCAAGAGACCTTGGGGTAATTTCTAAAACTTAGTTGCAGAAATTACCTTTCAAGAGAGGCATTGCATTTGTGCATTGTCTGTGTTGAGAGAGTGCTAAAACACCCATCAACAATTAGAAGTATAAGTATTATACTCCAAATGAATGATTATTAATGTTGAAAATAGCCCATAACACTTTTATGGTGGGGTCACCTCCCTGATTAACTAAATATTGATGTCACTTAGGAGAGAGAAATGTGACAACACCACCATGACCTACTTCGTGATTGCTACACAAAAGGTGGTTAACCGACCATATGATACAATGTGCAACAAAAAGTAAAACACTAGAAAAATTAAATTCTTACAAGTAGAAAATGTCTACACCTAGAAATATTTATTGAGTGTCCCCACAGATAATACTTTTTTGTGAGGTATAGTAGACCTTGAAAATTCCAAGAGATGAAAATCATTGATGCTCAAGTTAATAGCCATATCCTCACTATCTGGAATTTTCCAAGAGCTACATAATTGTTCTACAAAAACTCATCCTCTGTAATGAAGCTACCTATGCAAATAACTAGCTAGTTATGCCATTAGTAATCTAGAACATACTTTCCCTCTTCTAAATGCTTAGATGGACTACAAGAATGTCATTGAACCATTGTAGAAGGGGAGAAAGAAGAGTGGGTAGTAATTTCTAGTTGAGAATATAACACAAAATCTACTTATAATTTTCTAATGAAAATTGTATTTTTTACCTCATTTGGTGACTCACCATGTGAGAGAACAAACACTTTCCTAATGTCTTGAGGTTTTGAAATTGTGCCACCCTAATACTTTGTTGTTTGGTCACCGGTATGAACTAAGGTTTTGGGTGGAGCATTGATAGTGATCGCATTCCTATTATTTTTGTAACTAACTAGGATTGACCAAACCCTCCACTTTTTATAGTGGGATCATCAATAATTAGATGAGAAGTAAGATTATTGTGAGAAGTGACTAGGGAGCACTCCCTAATCTTGTGATCAAAGGATTAATAGTAAATCAAGGGTTTGGTAAATTCAAATAATGAACACATTCCATGTGCCACATTTGTCTTATCTATTAATGGTATCCTTTAATTCCTTTCGGAGGTTAGTTTTAACATTAACATGCTTTTGTAAATGAGATAATAATTTGTTTTTGGGCTCAACATAGATGGTGTTAACTAGTGAGGCTATTATTTTTGGTAAGAAATTCCAACATGACAAGGGTAACCTAGGAAACTCCACCTAGATAGGGAAATAGAGAGCTTTATCCTTAGAGACCACAAATTATCATTTCTAGGGTGTGAAAACTAGAAGGGATGCAAAAACTTTGGGACATGTTTGAGAATGGCCTCAACATGATTGGATTTAGCAAAAAAAAAAAATCCCTTTTGTGAGGTTTTGGACAACATCTAGGTGGATCCCATTTGAGACTCGAGCCTTGGTAAATCATTCTTTAAGCATGATTTCAACAGGCCACTTATAACAAAATAGATAGCTAAAGTATAATTTTCAAGCCAAAAATAGGAAAATATCAAGTTATGGAATATGAAGAACCACATTGAGAGGTGTTCTAGAAGGCATACCTCATGGAAGACATTAGGTATGAATTTTTGGGTCATGTTTCTAATGCCATCCTCATGCATTATCAAACCTTCAACACTAGCAACTATTGGGTTAATGAATTTTGAGACCACATAAAAAGGGAAAAAACACTCATAGGCATGCCAACTTAATAGATTCCATATTAAATACGAAAAAATACAAATCCCTACTTTAAGAAGTATTATGTCATAAGGGAGGACACTTGCTAACATAGGCAAAGCTAAGACTGAAACACTATAGAGACCACACAACATTTTAATTGTATACTATGTTTCCTATCACAAGATTCCAAAGCTTGCATCATTTTACCCCATCATTGTAGTTGATGATGATACACTTTTTCACTTTGAAGTCCACCTTTGGCCTCTTATCCTAAGGTACATGCACATATATCTCACAACCAAAGACAAAAATATGTTGAAGTAAAGGATTTTTTCTAGAAAACATCCTTTAGAGTGTTTTGTCAATGAGTATTGATAAAGAAGATATGTTAATTGGATAACAACATATACTAACTACTTTTTCTCATTAAATTTGTAACATTTCAGAAGGGAACTCTAAGTTTAGTGCATAAAACCTAGGATTATTTTTTGCTCCTTTTTCAAAGGTACATTAGGATACAAATCAACAAGGTGTTTATATTGACTTTCAACCATGAAGGTGAGTCAATTAGACCTAGATCTTATCCCTTTGAGCCTTATAAATGGAATGGAACTAATTTTATTTGATTAACTTAATTCAACTATGTGCCCTAATATAAAAATTACAATATTTCAATGATGAATAGACTAAAACAACTTGTAGGAAGATCCGATAAGTGTTAGGTGATGTGTACCTGCCTAAAAAAATTGATGTCAATTTAAATTGGAGGAAAAAATTTCCCTAGGGCGTATGGATCCTTATATTCCTCTCTTGCTCCACTTTTGCAGTCCTTTGATGTCAAATATGAGATCTTCGTTTCCACTTGCAAATTTTTCAAAACATTGTCAAATAATTTTGTAGGCGAGTTTTCACGAGTTGACAAGATGTAGGACTTTGAATGCAACAATGAACAATTTGTCTTCAATATTCCTTCAATCCTCTTTAAACCTAAAACCAACACATTTAAAGAGAGGGAAATGGTTGTGTCATTTAGGGGCTTGCCTTAGTCAAACCCCATGTTAGTGTTTCTATTGGGAAAATATTACCGACCTTACAATTATACTGGTTTGAAATGTTGTTGGAACGTGGCTGTGCAGTGGCAAAAGGCGTTGATCATTCGGCCTTTACCGCTGCGATAATGGGGGTTCGAGGAGCATCCTCCGAATTTTATTTTGTTGACACGTAAAGGTTTTCCGTTGCAACCCACATCTGGTTTTCACGTCAAAGTGAGCACTTTATTAACCGTCAAATGAAAAAATGACCTTAAAACCAAATTATAGAAAGGTTTAAAAAGCTTATTATAGCGGTTGGCCTGGGCGCGTCTCGCTGTCGGAGGTGCAGCGGCGTTTCTTTCTCGGCGGATCTCATTGAATGGCTGGCACCTATCATGGGGAAAGAACAAACAATAATCGCGTGATTTTTCGCTGGAGCACTGCATCAATGGGCGGTCGGTTGCGCTCTGCGCGGTAAAACCCGGGTTCTGCCGCGTGGCTTTATGACTAAATTGGTGCCGGACGTTTTTGCTCTCAGTTGAATGTTTGAGGAAATTGTTTTACCTAACTGCCTATTATTTCCACTTCCATAATAGCAATGCCGATGATAACAAGGATAAAGCGTGGAAGAGAATGATATATGAATTTGTTGGAAGAATGAGGAGTTTGACATTGATGTTGTTGTTGGCAACATGAGCATGATGGATATGTACAAGGTATAATATTATGTGAATTGTAGCATTGTCATTGATGTCAACATTGTATCTTGAGTATCTTGATATAGAGATCATGGTCTAAATATTTTTGGTTGGTTCTAACATGTTTTGGGATGTTTGTGGAAGATAATTTTGTAAGGTTTGATCTGGTGAAGCCAACTGTGACAAAAATTAACTAAGTGTTTATACTAGTGTTTTTTGGTACAAAGCATCTAGTTTTTGGGTCTGCATTGGTCCGAAAATTAAAATTTCACTCTCTGATTCTAGCATAATATTTTTAGTTGATAGAAGCATCTAATTCCAAAATTATATCTTGTTTTAGCTTTTGGTTTGAAAGTTATGAATGATAGAAGTTCGGCCTAGAAATTATAGTTATTTCCTCTACAGTACATATGAGTTGGAGAGTCCACACTTCTCCACAGATAGGATTTTGGTTTTGTGGATTTAAGGAGATGTTGATAGATGTCAATAGAGTGTGAATTCCAAATGGCATAGGATTTTGAGGTCCACATGTTTGAATATGAGTATACAATTGGAGAATTTTTGTATTAGGTCTTATGCGGTGCCAACCTAATAGGTTTGAAGGTATGCAAAGGTTAAGTAAGTATTATGAAGTTATGTGGGAGCTATTATAGGTCCATGTTGACCTATTTTAAATTATTTTAAGCATTGAATCTTTGCATGAGGCTTGTGTGGAAGGATTTGAGCCGACAAGTCATATATTGTATATTTTTTATGATACATCTAATTAGATCAACCTAATTGATGTTATGTTTGAAGCAGATATATAAGATAGATCATTTTCGGTGTTTTGATATGAGTTCTATGTGAAAGTGATGTGAATTATGTGAATACATTATGAATTTAAGTTGTGAATGTTGAGTAGAATATTAGAGTGATGTGAATGTAGAGGAAAACAAAGTGTTAGATCAAAATTAGATAAAGTGTGCAGGAGTGGTTTGCTAAATTCATTGGGCTTTGTATGTCTGATATGAGACTTTCCCGTGGAGAAAGTAAAAAAGAAAATGGGCAAGGAAATAAATAGAGTAT
The DNA here is from genome assembly GCA_007258455.2 of Sequoia sempervirens. Classification (NCBI taxonomy): domain Eukaryota; kingdom Viridiplantae; phylum Streptophyta; class Pinopsida; order Cupressales; family Cupressaceae; genus Sequoia; species Sequoia sempervirens. Next base: position 45,582,499 of record VDFB02373365.1, read on the forward strand.
ATAAGTAAATAAATATAAGAACTAATGTAATAGTCCCTGAAAGAAAATGTAATAAAATAATAATTAGAGTTTTCACGGGATGTAATTATTATTTGTAAAAGGGTGTGTCGGTTGGAACTACCCTTTGTGTTGTATAAAACCCATGAAAACTAAATTATTGTGAGACATGAAGAAAAGAGGAAAATAAAGTGGGGCACATTGCGGGAATAGGGTTTCAAGGTTAGCAGGGTGTGAGTAGGACATAGAAGGGGCACTCCTACAGTGGGTGTCCAACCTGGGGTACAAGTGTGTGCACTCAGGACAGTCCTGGCCAGGGCATGGCTTTTGTGGCACGAGTGTTGAGCATTGTTCTAGTGGAACCAACACTCGTGTAGAGCAGCCAAGTCTGCTTTCCTCCTAGAATACTCACAAATGGAAGAGGCTGAACCAAGGACCATTCCAGCAATAGTTGGGATTTCTTTTGCACATTTCCACAGATAAGTATTAAAGCTTAATAAATTATTTGAGCAATAAAGTGTTTAAGTCTTTTAAGTTTATTAAATTAATAATTTATTTACGGCATGCTTGAATGTACTGAGCAGAATGGTTAATTAATTTATTATATTCCATTTAGTTGTAAATTTTTAAATACTATATTATTTTCTTAGCATAAAAATCATTTTAATTACTGCATTTTAAATTGGAGAATTAGTTGCATTTCATTTGGTATCAGAGCCTTTCCGGTCATCAATTAATTTCGTTGCATTTATTTTTGAAAATATATATACATATATATAAAACAAAAGATTAAAAATAATAATAATATTAAATAGATAGATTAGATTTTATAATAGTTGAAATTGATTCTTATATATATATATATATTTTTATCAATTATTTATTATGTTCAAAAGTTAAATAAATAGATAAACTAGATTTTATAATAGTTTAAATTTATTCTTGATTTATTTATCAATTATGCATTACATTTAAAAGGTTAAAATATCTAGGTTAAAAAATATAAGGATATTTACTCTTTTTAAATTAAAATTTTAATAATAAAATTACTCATTTATTTTTAACCTTTCAATTTCTTTATTCACAATTTGTTTCATCATCTAAAATTACTCATTTACTTTTTACTTTTCAATTTCTTTATTCACAATTTGTTTCATGGAATGATTCTTTTAAATTCAAGTTAGTTATAAATTTTCACGGGAAATTAATTTAAAAAGAAAATAAAATAAAATTTCACTCAAACCTATTTTATTTTACTTTTATTTGGAGTAACTTATGGTTTTTGAATTTAAATTTATTTTACTTTTATTTGGAGTAACTTATGGGTTTTGAATTTACATCAAACTTCAAATTGGATATTTAATAATTTTTGTTTTCTTCTTCACTCAATAAATAAATAGTAAATTCATAACTAAATCTTATCATTGCATTTTTGCTACTAGATTTAATAAACTATTTATTTTGGAATTGAGAAAAATAGAAACCTTCCATACGTAGATCTCCAAATAATTAGAAACTATTTATTTGTTTATTTATTTTTCTTAATGATTTAACCTTCTAATTACCATTCATAAATTTTGGGAGAGTTAGTTTGTAATTAAATATTCACTTCCTAGAAAGAGAAAAACTATTTTTATTTTTATTTTTTTGTTTTTTACAACCGAGTCACAGCCAACACAGATCTCCTCCATCTTCACGATAGGGATTAAATACAAATAATTACTTCATATAAAGAAAATTATAGTAGACTAATAAACTCTCTATAGTGCACAAAGGAAATTAAATGTAGGGATTAAAAATTTGTGAATGTTATGCTGCAACAAAGTTGCTACTGGAAACTCTTTATTACTCTACAATTTACTATTTCCACGGGCTACTCACATATTATATTATCTTTTGATTCACATATTATATTGGCAGCAAATTTAACCCTATAAATTGATTCACATTTTGAAACCTTAGTTTCACCCTTTTATCTTTTGAGTTTTCTTTTGCAAATTTAAAAAAGAAAAAAAAAAGAAAAAACAACTTTTAAAACAATCAATATTGATTTAACTCCTTTACATAAACAGATTGACCTACCACAATGACATCTGAGAGCAACCAAAAAGCTTATGAGAATTTGGAGAGGACCAACCAAGCATTAATGCAAGAAGTTGCTACATTAGCTGCCCAAGTACAACAACTTAGGCAAGAAGCACTAGAACAAAAAGGACTAAACAATGTAGAACTATTAGAAAGCAAGAAGAGTTCAAAGACAAGTAGGAAAAGAAGCAAAAGTAAATCAAAAAAATCCATGAAACAACCAATATCATCAGAGGAAGACTCAACTTCCAGTGATAGCACTTCTCACACTTCCGAATTTGAATCCTCTCAAGATGATAACAGTAAACAAACACAAAAAGAATTAGACAACTTTGCTCGAAAGATTAAATTACCAGAGTATAGTGGCAATACTAGCACTGGAGAGGAAGCAGAACAATGGCTAACCAACTTAGAAAGATACTTCGAATTGCAAAGTACTAGTAGTTATAGTAGGACTCAGATTGCCACTTATCAACTTAAAAATAGTGCCTTGAATTGGTGGCAAGATATAATTCGATCTCAAAAACTAAAAGCCAACAAAGTGAAATGGTCACAATTTAAACAATTGTTTTCACAAAAATACCTTTTTGATTTCTTCATACAAGAAAAGAGAACGGAGTTCTTTGAATTAAAACAACGAGGCCAATCAGTAAATGAATACAAACAAGATTTTGAAAGGCTCAATAGATTTGTACCATTCATTGAAGGACATGATCGAGTGGTTCGATTCATAAATGGTTTAAGACATGCATACCAAGCTAATGTGTGTTGTGGTAAACCCATGTCAGTAGATGAAGTAACCCAAATTGTGAAAAAGTTTGAAACACTTGATCAAATTTCAAGGCAAGCCAGGGAAAAGCATAAAAGAAAGCATAATGAATTTGGTCAAAAGAAAGTCCATTGTCGATTCACCAAGATGGATAGACCCAACCGAAATAAACCAACACCTCCTTAAATAAACTGTTGGACTTGTGGTGAGAACCATTACCAACATTGTTGTCCTCGCAAACAAGAAGACTATAAACCCAAAAACAAGGGCACCACTACCTCTACTCCACAACCCAACATGAAGATTTATGCAGCCATTGATGCAGGTATGGTGCATTTTCAACCTTCCTTAATTGAAATTAAAGGATTCATACATGGTCATCCCATTATCTTTCTTGTTGATTCTGGTAGTAGTCATAATTTTATCTCTCCTAAAGTTGTCTCTAACCTAAAAATTGCATCTAAGTTAATTGAGCCCTTAGCGGTGGAAATGGAAGATGGTAGAATAGTAAAACAAACTGGTATGCCTATTGAAAACTTAGAATTTGAGTTAGATAAATTTGTAACATGTGATCATTTTCATGTATTGAATCTCGGTAAATATGATGTCATTCTAGGTATGAGTTGGTTGGAAAGAAATAATGCCCTCCTTGGTTGTGAAAACAAACAAGTCATCATAAACTCTAACATGGGGACATGTCAAATTTTACAAGGGGAGAACATACCTCTTCACATTAAAACCATTTCAGCTATGCAAATCAAGCGTAGTGCTAGGAAAAATTGTAAGATATTTTGTGCTATGATTTTTCAAACAGGTGATAAATTCAAGTTAGACATCAATATCAAACCTGTAGTGCAAGAATTCAAAGATGTTTTTCCTAAAGATTTAGATAGTCTACCCCCAAAAAGATCTGTAGAACATGCAATTGATTTAGTTCCCGGAGTAGAACCAGTCTCTAGAGCTCCCTATCATTAATCTATCCCTGAATTAATAGAACTAAAAATTCAGCTGACACAATTACTTAAGGAAGGAAAAATAAGACCAAGTGTCTCTCCTTGGGGTGCACCAGTATTATTTGTCAAAAAGAAAGATGGCACCATTAGGTTATGTATAGATTATCGACAACTTAATAAACTAACCATAAAAAATAAGTATCCCTTACCTCGAATTGATGATCTCCTAGATCAATTACATGGTGCTAAATTTTTTTCCAAAATTGATTTATGATCAGGATACCATCAAATTCGTATTAAAGAATCTGACATTTCCAAAACTGCCTTTCAAACACGATATGTTCATTATGAATTTATAGTTATGCCTTTTGGTTTAACTAACACACCTGCAACTTTTATGACCTTAATGCATGATATATTTCGCCCATTTTTGGATGTGTTTGTAATCATTTTCCTAGATGATATCTTGTACTCAAAAAATGAAAAAGAAGATGAAAAACATCTCAAAATGGTACTAGAAACCTTGCGAAAGAATAAGTTATATGCCAAACTTAGCAAGTGTGAATTCTTCAAATCAGAAGTATCTTACTTAGGACATGTTATTTCTAAAAAAGGTATTTCACCCGACCCATCTAAAATTAAGGCAATTCAAGATTGGCCTATCCCAAAGGATGCGCATGAAGTTAAAAGTTTCCTAGGATTATCTGGGTTTTATTTCCTTTTTGTTAAGAATTATTCCAAGATAGCTTCACATTTGACCGATCTAAAGAAGAAAGAACAAAGCTATAATTGGACTCCAGAATGTGATAAAGCTTTCCACACACTAAAGAATTTATTAACATCTACACCTATCCTTTGTATTCCTAATTTTAGTAAGCCTTTTGTTGTGATCACTGATGCATGCGGTACAAGTATCGGCGGTGTTCTAATGCAAGATAACCAAGTGGTGTGTTATGAATCTAGAAAGTTGTTACCTACTGAAAGAAATTATCCAATCCATGATCTTGAATTACTAGGCATTGTCCATTCTTTAAAGGTTTGGCGCCATTATTTATTAGGGAATAAGTTTATCTTAAAAACTGACCATTGTAGTCTCCAACACATCTTTACTCAACCTCACCTTAATATGAGACAAAGAAGATGGATGGAACTCTTAACTAAATATGATTTCACCATCCAATATGTTCTTAGAAAAGAAAATGTAGTGGCAAATGCCTTAAGTTGAAGACGATTATGTGTTAATTCCTTGACCCTTGAGAGAATCCAATTTGAACAAGATATAAAATTCAAGTTACCTATTGATGAATACTTTCAATCCATTTATGAAGGCCTCCAAAACCCCTCCTCTAATGTCCATTTGAAAGATCGATTAGAATCTTATTTGTTGAGTAACAATGGTCTCCTTTATTACAAAGGAAGGTTGTGCATTCCCAATATACCTAACCTTAAATCTCAAATACTGAAAGACTCTCATGATATCCCAATAGCCGGACACCCTGGATTCTAGAAGACATATCTCTCAATCAAAAGAAACTACTTTTGGCCTCAAATGAAGACTGAAATCCGTACTTATGTTCAACAATGCTTAACTTGTCAAAAGGTAAAAGTGGAACAATGTAAAACTCCAAGCCTCTTGCAACCCTTGTCTATTCCGACTTGGAAATGGGAGTCAATTAGTATGGACTTCATTACTGGATTACCTCGAACACGTAAAGGACATGACTCTATTTTTGTAGTGGTGGATAGATTAACCAAGATGGCACATTTCATACCTATTAAAATAAAATCCTCTGCTTCTGATATTGCCCACATTTTTGTCAAAGAAATTGTTAGGTTACATGGTATTCCAAAGAACATTATTTCAGATCGAGATCCTAGGTTTACCTCCTCCTTTTGGAAATCTATATTTGTAGAACTTGGGACTCATTTAAATTTTAGTACTGCCTATCATCTCGAGTCTGATGGCCAAACAGAAAGGGTTAATAGAATCTTAGAACACATGTTGCGAATGTATACCATGGATAAACTTGGGTCATGGGAAGACTATTTGCACTTGGTAGAGTTTGTATACAATCAAGGATATCATTCCATCATTAAGATGTCACATTTTGAAGCTGTCTATGGCCAAAATTTCTAATACACCCATTTCATGGTCTGATCCTGTCCATAAAGTTTGGTATGAGAATGAAAACTTGTTAGAGATGGAAGCCATTATTAATAAAGCCAAAAAAAATATGAAGGCTGCCCAAGATAGGTATAAAAGTTGGGCAGATTCTAAGAGGTCTACTCGAGATTTTGAGGTTGGTGAACATGTTTTTCTTAGAGTCAAACCAAAAAGGAGTTCGTTAAAACTGGGTAAATATTCTAAGATAGCTCCTCATTTTTGTGGACCTTTTGAAATATTAGAAAGATTAGGGGATGTTGCTTATAAACTTGCTTTACCCCCTCAATTGCAAATCCATAATGTATTTCATGTAAGTTTACTTAAGAAATATATATACAATGAAAATCATGTTATTGATTGGAAAACTATTTCTATTGAACCTTCTTATGAATTTAAGGTTGAACCAAAACAAATAATTGAAAAAAGATCTAGAATATTGAGAAATAAAGTTATAAATGAAGTAAAAAGTAAATGGAGTCATTGTGATAATAATAGTGCTACTTGGGAAAATTTTGATTTTATTAAAGACCAATATCCTCATTTGTTTAACTAAAGGCTATTTTATTCATATGTATGTGTGATGTAGAAAATCATCAAGCTACTGAGGACAACAACTAAACAATAGGGGGAGAATTGTTATGAGACTTTTTTCCCATGGAAGAAAAAGAAGAAGAAATAGAATAAAAGTAAATAAGTAAATAAGTAAATAAATATAAGAACTAATGTAATCATTCTTGAAAGAAAATGTAATAAAATAATAATTAGAGTTTTCATGGGATGTAATTATTATTTGTAAAAGGGTGTGTCGGTTGGAACTACCCTTTGTGTTGTATAAAACCCGTGAAAACTAAATTATTGGGGGACACGAAAATAAAAGAGGAAAATCAAGTGGAGCACATTGTGGGAATAGGGTTTCAAGGTTTGCAGGTTGTGAGTAGGACAGAGAAGGGGCACTCCTACAGTGGGTGTCCAACCTGGGGTCCAAGTGCGTGCACTCAGGACGGTCCTGGCCAGGGCATGGCTTTGTGGCACGAGTGTTGAGCATTGTTCCAGTGGAACCAGCACTCACGTAGAGCAGCCAAGTCTGCTTTCCTCCCAGACTGCTCATAGACGGAAGAGGCTGAACCAAGGACCATTCCAGCAATAGTTGGGGGTTTCTTCTGCACATTTCAAAGATAATTATTAATGTTGTAAATTATCTGGGCAATAAAAATTGTTTCAATTCTTTGAGTTTATTGAATTCATAATTTATTGCATTTAATTTCAAAGTATTTACTGAACTTTAAATATTATATTAAAATTTGTGCATAAAAAGTTTTGGAATTAATTTGTGGAAACAATTTAAATCAGTGCATTTTAAATTTGGAAATTAGTTTCGTTTCAGGCGCCAACGAGAGGACAGGTACGCTTATATAGGAAGAACTGTCAATGAATGAATTGACCACAGTACCAACTATGCCAATGTGCGGAAAACCACTAACCGTCGATTGGATAGGTACGCCGATAGAGGAAGCAAAGCCTCTAATGAAGTGAACAATTGTACCAACCACCTATTACTGGAAAGAAATAATGCCTTTGTACCAAATAATATGCCACTTATTGCACAAGAATCCATCACCAAGAGTATTGAGCTTGCAGATCTAACCGGAAAGAAAGATGATGTGACTGTGATTTTATTGGGCCAATGGAGGTTGGCAGAAGAGCGGTTAGAAGGGTTAAGATCAAGCAGGAAAAACTTGGTCAAGGGGTCGATAATCCAGTGACTAAACCCTACCAAACTTCATATAAATGGCTAGCGGATAGAATGTGCAAAGGCTAAAGATAATCGCAAAGACCTAGCGATGTCAATGACCATGGGCGGCCCAGACAAGCTAGCAGGATGAAAAGGACATCAACAAAATTAGTAGCCGATGACAGCAAAATACCACTGAAAGTCGACAAATCATGCAAAGTGGAATAAATGTTGATTTGACTTAGTAGATGACACAGACCAAGATACCCAGTGACACAAAAGCCGACAATGTAGAATATTCATGTTCGGGAGGTCATACAACTGCTCAAGCAAAAAAAAATTGCCTCAACCTACAACTTTATTGAAAATGGATGAATTGGTAGTCAAAATTCATTTGCTCGGCCTCCTGAACATAATGGCAGGGTCTATTTTGACCAAAACTGCTCTGAAATACATGCTACCTCCTGGATCTGAGCTTCAAACTCAAATCCCAATAGAACTTGATGGTGAAAACTCTCTAATGAAAAAGGAAGGGGCCTGTCAGATTCAAAGCTCTGATGCCATGTTGAAGTGAGCAACCAAGATCTTCAATCTGAAACACCAAATAACCTCCACAAGAGATAGAGAGAATAAAAAATGGAAGATGTTATTCCACCAAACAAGAATTGCAATATGATACAATAATCAATATACTATGCAATAGAATACAATGTAATGCAAAATATGCTAGAGATTCCTTGCTTATAAAGGCAAGGATAAGAGATAGGGTTAGACAAGATCATGACAAGTGTCTTAATCCTATCACATGAGACAACTAACTCATAACTACCTAGGAAAGTGTAAATTCTAGATAAGACAACCAATACTTATCTAAATAAGACAACTAATATCCTAAGTAAACTTAACATGTGAACTAAGTCCACTAAGTCCCTAGTAAAGGAATAAACTAGGTATAAGACTTAGTCACACCAACAAAATCAAACCCCCTTGTATAGAACCCCGTTAGTTTTAAACTATACCTATAATGGAGTCTCCTCTACACCTACCAAAATGCTGATAAAAAAACACTTTTGATTTACCTTTTGGGGGATCAAATGAATTCATTCAAAATTTATGTTTTGCAAGCATGTAGCCCTTATTATAAGCTTCCCAAAAAGTATAATTTTAAACATATTTAATTTGATTATTATATTTATTTTTTATTTCTTGTGAATTTAGGTTTTTCAATGAACATCAAGGTCTTTGTTTCACACATATGGAAAAATAGGAAAATAGAAAAAAAAAATTCTAAAAAATACATGTGCACTAGGTAATGATGTCCTTATTCTAAAAAAAAAATAATAAGTTAATTCAAATTCATACAAAAAAAATTGTGTTCCGAAGTACACCTTTGTCCAAATTATAATTACTTTGACTTGGAAAATTAATTAAAAAATATATATGCAAGAAAAAATTATGAAAAAATATACATGCACTAGATATTAGGGTACAAAATTTGTATTTCAAAAACTATAATTGTATCCTTTCTATAAAAAAAGTTATGCAGGATGAAGTAAACATCATTTTTTTAAAATTTTGTTTTTAGAAAAAATAAGTTATTAAAAATTACATAAAAGGATTCACAAATTTTTTATTTTATTTTTTAATATAATTACAATCTACACACAAAATCTCACAAATCAATAGTTTGCTTCATCTTCAAATTCTTAATAGTTTAGCTGCTATGGGTGTAAGAAAGTGAAGATCTAGTGAAAAATGTTGATTTCAATGTGAAGTTTGGCAAAAAAGTGTAACCCATTATTGTGGGATAAAACTAAAGATAAAGATAATTTAAAAGAGGGTACACTTTTAACTAGAAAGTAGGAAAGGTAAACAAAAATAACAAAACTTTAATAAAAAAAAACAAATTGTCCACATATAACGACAATTCAAGATTTTAACCACACATGCATGTCATTTAGTTATTTTTTTAAAAACTAGGTAATAACACATAAACCAATTTACTATTTCATAACCTAAATCACTAGTGTTTCAAGATTAATAATTACTATTGCAAGAAAGAATCCAAAAATAGTTACCATTCACAAAGGAAATGACAACACAAATCTATACCAACACACATACTTCTAATATTCTGTATTTAGAATATCTGAAATCGTAGAGCTCACCGGCTTACATATTTTCTTGTCCATCTCTAAGAATTTTTTTTCATAACATATATCCTAAAAAATATAACTGAAATGTTTCTTGGAATACAAAGAGATTTTCCCATTCTCATAAATTTAAATTATAAATATAAATAAAAGAAATAAATGTTAAACATTAGGCTAGGATGACACACCATATACATCTCTGGTGTTGTTGTCTTTATGAGGAGACTGGGGCATTATGGTAACACTCTTGGACTTAAACATCCAAAATTCTTTGACAACTATGCCTAGCTCATTATGCCTAGGAATGTAATGACATTATCAATCCTTAATCTCCATAAGTCGTTATTACCTCCTATCTACTTTGGCTTGGTCCTATGGGATTCCAAGTGACCCAATCCTTGTATCAAGACTGCATTGATAGCACTTAACTTCTTCATGTTGCTGACATAGAAAGATGATGGGTTGAGAAACTCCTTGATTTTAGCCTTAAATTTTTTAATGCAATCTTGAGCTTCTATTGCCTATGAACTTAATTGACCTCCCAAGTTAATGGTCAAAAGTCATTTTGAGCTTCAACCTCAATCTTCTTGCATTCCCTTAATAACTTGGTATGTTCTTGGAAATTTTACCTTAGAGCAATAATATTCCATTCAATGCTCTTCTTCCATACAATCTACCTATTTTCATTAGCATGAGCTATAATTTTCTCAGCCTCCAATTTTTTCGCTCACAAATCTACCATTTCCTTCAAATTTTTGTCTACCTTTAACCAATTAACTTCTTGAGATTTTGAGGTTGTGATATCATCATTTATATCTTTCTTTCTATCTTCTAATTTGTTTATTAACTTGTTATCCTTTTCAATAAATTTCAAAACCTTATTTGAAATTTTACCAACTCAATCTTCTAAGGTTTCCCCATAACAATTGTGTTTTTAAACCTTTTCTAAAACTTCCTTCCCATTGATTGAACTTGGGTCGAATGTGTTGAAAGAACACTAATACACTGAGAGGAGGCTTGAATCAATGTATTTTAAAATTTTAAGTTAAACCAACTGACAATATTTAAGAGCACACATAAATCATGCACACATGAGAAGACACAAATATATGTGGAAAACCATAAAAGGGAAAAACCATGGTGAGAAAAGTTGCTTGAGACTACTGCTCAAATCCAATCTCATAATTAAAAGATATTACAATTTTTTTGTAAGCACCAACTCATAGGTACATTGACACCCAACATAATGTTTTTAGGCACCAACCTTTAGGTACACTGTAGACCTAATTGAGCACCAACCCATTTTTTTTGAGGTACCAACCTCAAAATTATTACAAAGTCATGTATGCATACATTAATTCTTCTATAACCTAAAATGCACCTTTTCAATTTATATACTAAACACTCTTTCTCTGTGTAAATTCTCCTTTTCAATTTACCATAAAAAACTATGTACTCATTAACACAGTTCCCCTGAATACTTACTACACATGACTGTAAAATGTTTAATTTAGTAGCCTCAATGTTCTCATGTATACACTCTATGTATATCTTTTTCACTATATGCATGCATCTAACTCATCAATATCATAATCATAATTGTTTCCATCATTGCACACATAGCCCTAGCTACTTCACATTTTATTTAAACTATTGCTTGAATGATTTTTTAAGAATTGCAATCGAATCAACTTCTTCTTTATAACTGTCCCTCAAATTTATCTTTTAGAAAATAGCCACTTTCTCACTTTAAATATCAACCATTGATCTTACCTTTCCCACCATTTAGAGTGGACACATGTTGCAATCATGCATCTTCATAGTAGATGATTACAAAAACAAATACCTTTATGTGATGTAGCAATAGCCATCTAATCTCCTCCATTAATCCACATCGTTGATTCAAAAACCCATTGACTAGCATTTATCACTTACAAACATCATCTAGGACATGGTTCAAAATTCTACATTCCTACATAGCCAACATTGGGACCCACCATACTTTCTATGAAGTAGCATAAATACACAAACTATCTCATAGATGTCATGTTGGAAACACGTCACTTTATTGCTTTTGCACAAACATAACTTTGTTAGAATGAATCAACACTGCACTATGATGAGAAAATGACACACACCATTACAAACTCTCAACACATTCTTTTTTTTGTGCTCTAGAATAGAATTATGCTCTGAAGAGGGCATGCAATGCAATAAAAGGATGGAACTTGTCATCACATCACATAAGCATAATTTTCTTAGAATTGGAACATATGAAAACTATGCTCCCATGTAAGCCACTAACCAAATACAAGGTTTTGTGGTAGTTGTTGGATCATCATTGAAAAACTCGCACTTTAGTCTTCTTTGCAAACATAAGATAAAATACCTCCTAACCAATAATCACTAGAGAGTGGGACTAGTAAAAATGAGGATGAAAATGGCTTAAGTTGTCACTTAAGTGACTTCTCATTGTGGATAACAGGTCAACAACAAAATATAACATAAAGTGGATGACCAAGTAGAAAAACTTAGGGTTTAAGAGAATTAAGGAAAAACCCTAGTAAACAAAACATGAAACCTTACCATTGTTGTAGTCTAGAGAACTAAAAAGCCAGACAACCTTGCAAATATACTTCCAAGCCATGAATAGAAAAGAGAAAACATGAACAAGCAAAAATCTCCCATAATGCATAGCTCTTAAAAATCTAAGATCAATTTCACAGAGATAAAAATCCCTTGACAGATAGGATCCCTTTGACATCAATGACAATAATTCCAACAATCTCCCCCTTTTTCATTGATGGAAACACCTAAAAAAAAATTGAATAATGACAACACTTGAATCTCTCCCTTGTTCTTTTGCTCTCCTTTCAATCCCTTTGACATCAATTTCTAGTGCCAATTATCTAATGGCAACATCTTTCCATTTCTCCCCCTTTGACATCAATTACAAAGGGAGTCACACAAAGTATAATAACTCCCCTTGAGGACTAGCATCCTATAGAGAAACTATAGTACCAAGGATAAAATAATGCGCTGATATGCTTTCCCTAGATGAATACATTTTATATTCAAGGAGAGATAGGAGAAGGAACAACTCCTAACTATTTTCCAAGTTTTTTAAATGGTTCCTTTAGAAGGGGCTTTGTAAATATATCTGCCAATTGATATTTTGTAGCAACATATTCCAATTTGACTTCCTATGCAACAAATTTTTCTCCAAGAAAATGATACTTAATGGATATATTCTTGATTCTAGGATGCATAGTTCTGGATTCTTTGAGATATTTATTGCACTGGTATTATCACAACAACTATTGATCAGCCCATCAAAAACCACCTTAATATCTTACAATGTTTGCTTCATCCATAACACTTGAGTATAGCAAGATACTCTAGCAATATATTCCGCTTCAGCTATTAATAGAGAAGTTGAATAGATTGTTTCTTGCTTAGCCATGCTACCAGTCTATCTCCTAGAAAAAATGTACCCCAACTAGTGCTCTTTTTTTCATCCACACAACTATCCCAATCAGCATTAGTGTATGCAGTTAAAGTGAAGTCATCAACAATAGGATACTATAGCCCATATTTTAATGTACTCTTCAAGTATCTAAAAATCCTCTTTGAACAACTTTTACATGTATCTCCTTAGGATAATCTTGAAATCTAGCAACCATAATTGAACAACTTGCATGATATCAGGCCTTGTAGTTGTAATACATAAGATACTTCCAATCATGGACTTGTATAATGATTGGTCTATTGAATCAGATTTATCATATTTGCTAAGCTTACATCCAGTGACCATTGTTGTACACTAATTGGCTTGCAGTATTCCATCTTGAATTTCTTCAGAATTTCCTTCAAATACATAGTCTGAGAAATGAAAATCCCTGTATCTAATTGATTGAATTTTAAAACAAGAAAAATTGTTAATTCTCCTAGCATGAACATCTCAAATTATTTCTACATTACAGTAGCAAATTTTTTGCACATCTTATCACAATTACTACCAAATATAATATCACATTTGAAATACAAATCAAGTTGTTGGCAATACCTTACTTATACCCTTGTTGTTGGAGATATTTGTTCAACCTAGAATACTAAACCCTAGGGGCCTATTTTAAACCATACAAATATTTTTTTAATTTGTGCATATAGTCTTTGTTTTTAGTCACCTTAAATCCTTTAGGTTCCTCCATAGAAACTTCCTCATTGAGATAGCCATTAAGAAATGTAGACTTTACATCCATTTGGTACACTTTGAAGTTTTTATAAACTAAATATGCAAGAAACGTTTTAATGGCTTCAAGCCTAGCTACAGGTGCAAATGTCTTATCAAAATCTATACCCTCAATTTGAGCATGGCCATTGTAGACTAGTCTAGCTTTGTTTCTGTTTATATGCCCATCTTCATTCGGTTTATTCTTGAATACCCATTTTGAGCCTATGACATTCTTATCAACAGGCCTTGGAACAAGTTTTCAAGTTTGATTTTTCTCTATTTGACTAAGTTCTTCCTTCATGGCTTCAATCCAACTTTCAAACTTACTGGATTCTTCATAATATTTTGGCTCTATTTCAAACAATAAAGAATAGTTTACCTAGTCTTGTTGTGCAAGATTTATTCTTCATGACACTGTCATCTTTGTTTCCAAGAATTTGAACCTCATAATGATCTATTTTGACATACTTAGGTGGAGATTTTGAGTAGATTTTTGTTTCTCTTCTTCATTAGCATCACTCTCCTCTAGTGTCTCTTCTTTTGTAGATTCTTCTTTTTCTTCATAAACTGGGACTGTTGAATACATGTCATTTTTGTGTAATAACTAAGAGTAATCTTCATCCAATCTAACATTCACACTTTAAACTATCTTCTATAACCTTTTATTGTAGCGCTTAAATAAGACTTGATTTTAGTTGAATAACCCAAAAATATTCTTTCATCAAATCCCATCTCAAATTAACTCAAAGTGTCTTCATCCCTTTTTATAAAACATTTGCTTCCAAATATTCTAAAATGCTTTACAGATATAGGTCTACCTTTCCATAATTCATATGGATTTTTATCATGATTTACACTTAAATGTACTTTTTTTAAGAATGTAAACAATAGTATGAACTACTTCCTTCCAATATCTATCATGTGGTTTGGCTTCATTGAACATTGTTCTAGCCATTTCCTGAACTATGTTGTTCTTTCTCTCAACAACTCCATTTTTTTTTAGGTTTTCTAGCTACAGAGAAATGTCTTCTAATTCCGTGTTTTTCACAATACCTATCAAATTCATTAGAAGTGTATATTCCACCTCTATCACACCTTAAAAATTTAATCCTTGAACCAATCTCATTCTTAATCATAGCTCTAAAAGTTTTGAATCTTTCCAAATCTTGATATTTATCTTTAAGAAAAGTTACCCATGTCATTCTTGAATAATCATCTATCAATAACATGAAATACCTTTTCTCCATTAATTATTTTAGTTCTTGTCGCTCCAAACAGGTCTGTATGTATCAACTCCAGGGTCTTGGAAGTTGAATATTATTTTTTCTTGAATTTGATCCTTTTTTGCTTCCCTTCATGACATTATTTATGAAATGTACTTGATGGTTTGTCAATATTAGGCATATGCTTGACTACATTCTTCTTGTTGATCTTCATAAGATGATTAAAGTTAATATGGCCCATCCTTTTGTGTTATAACCAACTTTTATTAGTTTTCCCTAATAGACATCTTCCACTTTTCATCTCTTTCAGATGGTACAAGTTGTTTATTTTGCTTGCCTCAACAACAAGTCTACCAGTGTTAGCTTTTCTTATCTCACATCCACTAGCATGAAATATCAAGTTATACCCTTTGTCACACATCTAGATAACACTAAGAAAGTTATGTTTTAATCCTTATACATACAACACATCTTGATTGTTAATTTTATCATCTATGTATAGTGTACCTTTTCCAATTATCTTGGTAGTGGTATTATAAGATAAATTGGTTGCCAAAGGATAATTAGAGGTGTAGATAGGAGGTCTATGAGGTTTGTTTTAAAATCACTCACACTCTAATACCATGTTATATTCACTCACGTTATAATACCATGTTAGAGTCACTCATGCCCTGATACCATGTTGAAGTGAATAACCAAGATCTTCAAGCTACAACACCAAATAACTTCCACACACATAAGAGAGAAGAAACAACAAAAGATGTTATTCCATAAAGTGAGAATACAATATGATACAAGATTCACAAGATTGTGAAATATGAAAGAGAAACCTTGCTTATAAAGGCAAGGCGGGAGATAGTATTAGTCAAGATATCATGACATGTTTCTTAATCCTATAACATGAGACAAACTTATCATAGCTACCTAGGATAAGATAAGATATAAACATGACAACTGAGACTTCTAGAAATATTCCTAGGACCAAAATAAAATTAACATGTGAATATGTTACGTGACTTTTTCCCCAATAAAAGAGAAAGTTATGAAATAACCTTTTAGAATTAAAAGCGGGATAGAAAAATAAAGGATATTATGATCCTTTGGTTAAAAGAGATGTTAATAAAGAATATGCATAAAAACTTTTTTAAAAAGGTGAATGAATAATTATTAAAGGAAACCTTTGTGAAAGGGTGTGGTGGTTTGGAAACCACCCCTTAAGGCTTATATAAACATTTATGTGAGAAAATCTCAAGGATAGAGAACATTCAAGGAAAGAAGAGAAAAAGGAAAGAGAAATTCAAAGGGCACAAAGGAGTGAAGGTTAGGGTCTTGGTTGGTATTGAAACACTTGGAGAAGAGGAACACAGGGGTGTGTCCAGCTAGAGGTACAGTGTACACTCGAGAGTGTCCTATCCATTTTTGTGTTTATTTCATGAAGGTAGGTTGGGTTTTGTATAAGAACCAATTTCCTCTAGGGGTGTTTATACCATGAAAAGCCTAGACCTGTAACCATTCCTCTAAGTGCTAGATAGCAGTCTCTTCGTGATTTATATATAAGCATTGAAAGCCATTGATTTGAAAATATTAGGAATGTTTTCTATATGATTTTGATGTTAATATGATTAATCTATGTGGAGGTGTTATTCCATTTATTATGTTAATTATTCAATTGTCACATGTGTGTAGTTTCCATTAATTATTCGCATTTATTTTGATAATATTGTATATTATAAATTATAGTAACTCTAATATTTATTATGTTAAATCCATTGCTAACACTCGAACAAATTTAGGAGGAAAATTGACATTACATTTGGTATTAGAGCCTAATGATTGGGCCTTAATACCTTTGAAATTTCCTTTAGCTATATAAATTTCACAATCCTTATGTATGCCTAACATTATACATTTTCCCTAATCTTTGATTCATAAGACTTGATTCTATAAGACCCTTATGCTACTTTTATTTATATGTTTGTTCACTAGCATTATTGAAAACCCTACATCATATGTGTGTTCATATCCATAAATTTAAAATATTGTCTAGAATTAACATTGTCTTGAGAAACTCCCTATTTATACTTTGGCTCATCCTAAGGCACCATATCCATAGCAAATCAATAGACCTACTCTATGTTCTTTCAACTAAGATATTGATATACAAAGAGTTATTCTTGCACAGCCCACTTAAAGGTTATATGCACGGTCAAGACTCTAAGAAAATTTCATTCCATAGCATAGGTTCTTTTGTTTTGGATCTTAGCGATGAGTTTCCAATAGTAATGAAGTAATGATATATATCAATTCTTTGAGTTTTGTAATGGCTATGTGTAACCACAATATTTTTTTTCCTAGTTCCTATATAGTATAATATAATGTATTTAGCAGTACTATTGATCGAATTTAATATTATATATTTTTCCCACTTTCGAAATGAGCAACAAAAAAATCTATAAATTTAGTATTCAATTATTATAGCTTATATGTTCCACAAAAGTCTTGATTGAGCCATTCTTAAATAGGTGTGATTGAAAATTAATTCAGTATATTCTCTATAACAGATTACTATAATAATTTGGTATACTTTAATTTCTTAGAATATTTGACAAAGACCTACGTATACACTTAGACAAAGACCTACATGTGCACTTAGATTTAAGGCAGACATTATTTGGGATTAAGATAATATGACTCCTTAGATCACCCATGAGATTTTAGGTTTATTTTGATAATGCTTGATGTCCAAACCTTTGAACAATTGTATATAGTTATAGGCCACTTACCTAAAATAAACCCATCCCATATCTAAGGGATGACAACTCTTGCAGCACCGATCATGTCTCCTCAAGATGACACTTGATTGTGTATTTCCACATTGAGAGATGTGGCGATTGAAAATTTCTTATAAGGTGACATTTTAGTGAATTAGATGTTATAGGAGATAATGATACAAACGCCCATGACTATAGTATTCTTTGACTATCAACAAGCCCTTTAAAAGCAGATAGGACATGGATGAATATATTGACTTTTGTACCAAAGAAAATTTGCAGCAACTCAACTGAAAAGGATTTTTATACTTGTGCCATAAGATGATGAACACCCCAAGGAAATAGAAGGCTGGAGAGATATTAGAACGATTGCATTATCTATAGGAGAAAATGGTTCTTTTAACTTTGGTCTATGTGGTCTAGGGATAGGGATACAACAGAATGGGTTTTCAACATGGTATTACAATTGTTCGACTACAAACCACAATAAATATTCACACTAGTCCTATTATTGAGATTAAAAATGAACCCCTATGAAACTATCTTTATAGTAACTGTAACTTGAAAGATCAATTTAAGCTATCTATCCTTTGACAAAAAAATAAACCATTTCAAAATATCAATCCTTTTGACAGCATATCATCTATGAACTTTAAATAAAAACTTAGTACTTCTCATAATTTGTCTTATTCAATATTTGATAAAGTAGCTATGATCCTAATAGTTATTTCATTATAGTCTCTTTAAGTTGCTTGTGAATCGGTATTAAATCACATATCATTATCAAAGTTGGAAGACTCGTCGAGTTTTGGGAGTCCTAAAAAACTCGTGAATTTTTTGGCCCAGCGAGTCTTTATGACTTTAACTCGTTGAGTCTTCCTGTCAAGTCTTTTCCAAAAACTCGCTAGATACATAAAAAATGCGAAAAACACAAAAAAAAAATCAAAAAATTTGCCGAGTTATCTCTGATTTTTTGTTGACTCGTCAATTTTGGGCTTGGCGAGTTTTTTGCCTCAAGTTTTCCAACTTTGTCATTTACTACTAAACCATTTGTAGGTTTATCAACTAAAGATGAAAGCAGATTAAAAAAAAATAGTGACAACAATCACAACGTTTTTGCTTTCCAAGCTTTCGAAAATACTGGCTTCATTTTCTGCACTTGATCCATTTGTATAAATTTGTTTTTGAATTTGATTGTGTTAAAGCTTTTTTCATTAACGATTCAGATCACACTCTGTGATCCATCATTAGGATGGTAGAGAGAAAATCATAAAGAAATCTAATTATTATGAATGGCTTCCCCATACTCAGGCTAACCTAAAAATCAAAAAGGAAAAAAAATCAATCAAACAAAAGGCAACATAAGCAACTATGATCAGAAAATAAAGGAATAAATTAATATGAATGAATTACCTCAAGCTGCTCTACAATTTTATAATAGGTTTTGGATACATTGACCCAAAATACATGCTCTCTAACTTCTGAAGTGCCACTTTGGGGGAAAATCTTGTTTACGTTGTGCCAAACATTATTCAACAGATAATTGGAGCCTTCTTTTGTATTGCAGTTGGTAACATGAAGATATCCAATAGCACGAGTGTAGTCTCCATCGGATTTCAAGGCCATTATGATCCCATTGCTGAGGAATAGTAACATCACCAATATGATAGTCAGAGTTTCCATTTCCAGCAATTCCATAGTGCACAACTCCTTTTATGTTGAAGAAACTCAAGAGAAGTTGGGTGGTTATTGCTGCATTGATTTGTATCTAAATATCATTACTGTTATTCATCTGAGATTACTTTGATCAAAGGTAAAATGAAAAGATAAGCTAACAGGGAAAAATTCAATTTCTAAAGTTTCTAGTCCTCATTGTCTTTTTGGGCACATGATATAACCCATTAAACATCAGAATTCTTTTATGTAATTACCATTGGTAGCCCTATCATGACCACAATGATCTCCTGATCTGCAATAGCTCCTATATGGAATCTCCTTCCTGCATAACAACAAGTATACAGATAATTACATTGTATATAAGCCTGCCTCTCACACTATTGCATCTCCTGCATGGGATGTTTTGTAGCTAGATCCTTAAGTAGGAGACTTGTTAAGGAATTTTTGATGTGGTAGTTTCTTCTTGTAGACTCACAATGCCATGGTGATCAACATGTACATAGCTCAGTGCTCCATTGATCAAGTTCACCATCAATCTAAATGGACTTGAAAATATATGGAAATTATTGTTTTAGCCTTTTAAAAATGTTGCTAGTGGGTTCATTAAACATTGATTTTACTAACAAACTTGATGCTCAATATGAGGAATCATTATTTAGAGAAAAATTGAGGCACTTTTTAGTTCAATTAGGTATCCTTACAAAATGCCTTTGGTTCATAACTTCATAGTGATAATGAATTACAAATCTGATTTTTCAAAACTGTTCATGTCAATAATGTAGGTTTCTCAATATTTTGTTCAAGAGTTTCTAATTATGACTACAAATTGAGTTTTGAGGGTTGAGTGCACTTCTCCATATTCTACAATTGAGACCATAAAATTGTTCTCATCCATGTTAATTCCTGATGAGGGTGAAACTCGAGACACAGAAAATAACTCACAAAATAAGAGAATATTATTTTATTATTCTGAGAATGATCTTCTTACATGCAGAGGATCTGATATCCTCAAGTTCTGGAATATGCAAACTACTGAATTACAAAAAAAACCCCTTTTCGTAGTATGCAAACTTGTCCCCAAAAAGCCACGCCTCCAAAAATCCCAAAACCCACCCATAAATAGAGCTCCTTTTTAGTTAGGAGCCAAAACAACATTCAAATTTGAGTTTTTGGCGGTCTGGCACCAAAAATTGCAACTTAAAATTCAAATTTCAAAAGTACATTTGAAATTATATCTTCTAGAAAGTGCGCCAACTTCCGGGGGCCATAACTTTTGATCTGGGACTCTGTTTCTCAAACCGTTTGAACCATTGGAAAGGTCTTGAAGTCAAGAACATACTCAAAATTTTCTATGCCAATTTTGGAAAGTTTCAGGGCCTCTAAGTGCCTCAAATCTGGCCTAGAAGGTTTTTAGGTGCAATTTTGGGAGACTAAAACTGCAATATCTTTCAACCCAAGAATAGAAAAGAAAAATTGTAAGTTGGAAATTACATTATGATGAAAAGGGTATCTAAAAATGTAAAAAAATATAAGAAACTACCAACTTGAAATGAAACTCTTTTTTTGGGTGATGCAGGATTGCCCTTACACTACTGGATGCTCCTGCATCAAACACCCACCTGGGTTATTTGAGAAGTGACCTCGTCACATCTTAGATGGTTGAGGAAAACCCAAATAGTCAACCTCTGCCTTAGATAGCTAGGATGAATCTTCCACAGGCCTTCCTCTCCATTTCACCAAATATTCTTCATATTGTTTGTTTCTAGTACTCCTTCCCACATGGCTATCTAGGATTGGGTAATTTGAGAAGTGACCCTGTCACATCTCAGATGGTTGAGGAAAACTCAAACGGTCAACCTCTTCCTTAGATAGCTAGGATGAATCTTCCACAAGCCTTCCTCTCCATTTCAACAAATATTCTTCATATTGTTTGTTTCTAGTACTCTTTCCCACATGGCTATCTAGGATTGCTTCAATCTACTCCTCTGAAGTAGGTGTTGGAATGCCATACTGCCCCATTGTTGTTCCTTCCTCTACGCCACCATCATGATACTCTGTCAAATCTGAAATGTTGAACATATGGGAAATTTTCATTCCATATGGAAACTTTACCTCATATGCATTCCCTTAATCATGCTTCTTCAAAATCTTGTAGGGACCGAATTTCTTCATCTTCAATTTGTTATAGGTTCCCATTGGAAACCTTTCTTTCCTCAAGTGGACCATTACTTCATCACCAATCTGAAACTCCTTATTTCTCCTTTTCTAATCTTCCTTGGCCTTATACTGCATATTCATCTTGGTAATATGTTATCTTACCTTCTCATGTATATCCTTGATGTGCTCTACAAAATCTCTGGCTTCGGCACTTATCTTCTTCTCTTGGTCCATCTTCCTCAATTCTAGAGTTGTTATGGGGCTGCCTCCATACACAATCTAGAATGGTGATCTACTAGTGCTTCTATTGACAAAATTTTTGTATGAAAATTTTGCCTGGGGTAAGATCAAGTCCCATCCCTTAGGTTTATCTCCTACCAAGCATCAGACTCTTGTTCACAACCTTCATCTTCCCATTTTTCTATGGATGGTGTGTAGAACTGAACTTCAACTCTTTTTTTAGCTTCTTCCACAAGATCCTCCAAAATATCCCACAAATTTGGTGTCACGATCTGAGACAATACTCTTTGGAAAACTATGTAGCCTCACCACCTCTCTGAAGAACAAGTCATCAATGTGGACAACATCATGGGTCTTCTGGAATGGAATGAAATGTGTCATCTTTGAAAACCTATCAACCACCACAAATACTAAATCATTCCCTCTTTGTGTCCTTGGAAAACCAAGAACAAATTTCATACTTATATCTTCCCATAGCGTCTCTGGTACAAGTAAGGGCTAATACAACCCTGTATTTTGGCTCACTCCCTTAGCCATCTGGCATACCCTGCAACTCTGTACAAACTTCTTCACATCTTGTGACAACTGAGGCCAATAATAATATTCACTAATAATGGCTATGGTCTTATCCCTACCAAGATGTCTTTCCATTTCGCCACTATGCTTCTCCTTTATCAGGTTCTCCATCATGGAACTCGTCAGGATACACAGTTAACTTCCTTTAAACAACATACCATCTTGGATTATGAAATCAAGCCACTTTGTCCTATCCACTATAACAGGCTCCTTGCAAGCTTTCCAAGCCTCTGCAAAATTAGGATCTTCTGCATATAATGTCTTCATTTCATTGAACCCAACCACTTCAATCTGCATCTATGTCAGCAATGTTTGCCTCCTACTTAATGCATCTACAACCCTATTTGACTTCCCACTCCTATGTTTTAGAACAAATGTATAGCTCTACAAAAATTCTACCCATTTCATATGCCTTTGATTTAGTTTTCCCTAAATATTCAAGTACTGCAATGCTTGGTGATCAGTATATAGAACAAATTCCTTTGGAAATAGATAATGTCTCTATTTCTTTAATGCTTGAACTATTTCATAAAATTCCTAATCATATACAGAATACTTTTTTATGGCATCATTTAAATTTTCCCTGAAATAGGCAATGGGCTTACCTTCTTAGCTCAACACCACTCCAATGGCACAACCACTAGCATCGCAATCCTCTTGAAACACCTTATTGAAATCTGGGAGGGCAAGAATAGGTTGCTCTGTCATCTTCTGCTTCAACAGTTCAAAACTTTTCACTGCTCCAGTGCTCCACTTGAACTCTTTTCTATCCCCTCTCATTGTTTTGGTTAGGGGTGCACAAATACTACTGAAGTTTCTAATGAAATTTCTATAAAAACTATCCTAACCATGGAAAGATCTCACCTCAGTAGCAGTTCTTGGGGTAGGCCATTCCGAAATAGCCTTCACCTTCTTTGGGTCCATCTTGAGACCTTCTACTGAGACAACAAACCCCAAGTACACTAACTCCTTCACAAAACTACACTTCTTTAGATTAATCAACAATTTCTCCTAACTTCTCAAAGGCTCTCTAAATATGCATCAAATTATCATCCAAATTTCTACTAAAAATCAAAATATCATCTAAATACACAATGACAAAACTTCTGGAAAATTCTTTCAGTACCTCATTCATGAGCCACATGAATGTGCTTGGTGCATTGGTTAGCCCAAAATGCATGACTAACCACTCATACAGGCCCTCTTTGGTCTTGAAGGTAGTCTTCCATTCATCTCCCTCTCGAATCCAGATCTAGTGATAACCACTCTTCAAATCAATCTTTGTGAAGTATTGAGCTCACTCAAACAATCCATTAGATTATCCATCCTTGGCAGGGGAAATCTGTACTTGATTGTTATCTTGTTTATGGCCCGAGATTTTGTACACATCCTCCAACCCCTATCCTTCTTTAGTGCTAGTACTGTAGGTACTACACATGGGATCAAACTTTCCCATATCAAACCCTTTCTCAAAAACTCTAAAACTTGTCTGTTCAACTCCTCATTTTCTGTAGGAGTCATTCTATGAGCTACCTTGTTTGAAAAATTGGCTCCAGGGATCAGGTCAATCTAATGACTAATCTTCCTCATTAGTGGTAAACCCTCAGGTACATTATCAGAAACAAGATCCTAAAACTCATCCATCAACCCAAAAACTTCTACTGGCACCTTTTCGCTATCCTCCTTACCCACTCTAGGAACCAATGCATAACACACACGCTCATATTTCATACCTTCTAAAAAATTCCTTCCATGAACATAACAGATTCTAGCACTACTACATACCTTTTCTTCGGCCTCCTTCAGGGGTTTCAACTTATGGTGAACCCCATCCTTCATCAGGGAATAAGTGTTTGCATGGCCATCATGTATATCTCACTTGTCAAATTGCCATGGCCTCCCTAACAACATGTGACATGCATCCATGGGGATGATATCATAGAGTACCTCATCATGGTAGCTCTCAATCTTGAATTTCATTAGGCACTACTCATTGACCAGAACTTTGTGGTCTTTCTGTTACTAGGAAATCTAATATGTGTGTGGATGTCTCTCTCTCTTCAGCTTCAACTTTGTAACCATCTCCTTAGACACCAGATTATTAGTGTTCCTATTGTCAATAATGACATCACAATATTTTCTCACACTTGAACTTTGTGCGGAATAGATTCTCCCTTTGTTCTGGCTCCTCCTCTTCAGTCACCAAGGCTCTCCTAATCACTAGGGCTTCTCACCTTTTGACATCATTTGAATGTTTGGATTGGGCCTCCTCATATACATGTGCAACCCTTCCATGACCTTCTGGCCTTTTGTTGGCCCTTCCTTGGTGTTGTGGAAATTCATAGGCTCGATGCCCTTCTTCACCACAATGGAAACATGTTCCTTTGAAAACACCTCTTCCAGATCCTTGTCCAGATCTTTCTCATCCTCTTCCTCTTTGATCACCACTATTTTGATCACGAGGGCAGTAGAAGTTATCACTCTTCTAGCTTCAACTAGTACCCACATCTTCATTTTTCTTCTCATCATCATTTTGAACTCCAGAAGATCTTCCACTACCCTTTCTACTTTGACTTTATCATTCTTTATGCTTGTCATCAAATCTTTATTTCAGCTTCTCTTCCACCTTCAGAGCAAACTGGTGCGCATCCTCAATGGTGGTCATTCTGACTAGGCTTAACTCCTCCTAAATACTCGGTCGTAACCCATTAAGATATCAGGCTACCTTCTCCTTATTGGACTTTGTGTGACCTATTCTGATGATCATTTTGTGAAAATCTTCTATATATTCTTTCACAGATCGGCTCCCTTGCTTTAACCATTGCAATTTCTTTAGTAGATCCAGCTCGTAGTCCACAGGTATGAATTGCTTCTTTAGTTTCTCCACCATGCGATCCCATCTGGTGATCTTTCCTTTTCCTCTTCGATTTCTCTCCAATTGTACCTCTTTCCACCAAATACTGGCATGGCCCTTCAGCTTCGTTTTTGCAAACTTAACCCGATCTGGGTCCTCTATTTCCTCGTACTCAAAATATTCTTCTAGGTCATTAATCCAGTTGATCAACTCTTACGGGTTCAGACTTCTGGAATAACTAAGGACTTCTACTCTAGGTCTTTTCCTAATCTTTGAAATGGCCCTTATTAGCAGCATTTGTTCTTGATCAATTGCTTCTTCTTCCTCTTCTACATCTGAATCTTCCTCCTCTTCTTCATCATCACTTTCTACTCTTCTTGGATTTAACCCTCTTCTCAACTACTCCTACAATGCATCAATTTGTCTCTAGAGGGCTCTGAAACCATTAGCCACTAATGGATCTCTTCCACCAACATTTCTGCCACCTCTGGCACCACCACGCCTACCAGGCATCACTCTTGGAGGAATCTTTCTTGACCTTGACCCATGACCACAGTCCTAGTGTGAGTTGCCTCATGATCGGTGATATGTTCACACACTCAAGAAAACCTCACTCTAATACCACCTGATGAGGGTGAAACCTGAGATAGAAAATAACTCACAAAACAAGAGAATATTATTTTATTATTCTAAGAATGATCTTCTTACATGGAAAGGATCTAATATCCTCAAGTTCTGGAATATGCAAACTTGTCCCCAAAAAGCCACACCACCAAAAATCTTAAAACCCACCCATAAATAGAGCTCCTTTTTAGTTAGGAGAAAAAACAACATTCAAATTTGAGTTTTTCGTGGTCTAGCGCCGAAAATTACAACTTGATATTCAAATTTCAAAAGTACATTCGAAATTATATCTTCTAGAAAGTGCGCCAACTTCCAAGGGCCATAAATTTGGATCTGGGACTTTGTTTCTCAAACCGTTTGAACCGTTGGAAAGGTCTTGAATTCAAGAACACACTCAAAATTTTCTATGCCAATTTTGGCAAGTTTTGGGGCCTTTTTGGGGCCTCTAAGTGCCTCAAATCTGATCTAGAAGGTTTTTAGGTGCAATTCTGGGAGACTAAAACTACAATATCTTTCAACCCAAGAATAGAAAAGAAAAACTATAAGTTGGGAATTACATTATGACAAAAAGGGTATCCAAAAATGTAAAAAAATCTAAGAAATTACCAACTTGAAATGAAACTCTTTTTTTGGGTGATGCAGGATTGCCCTTACACCACTGGATGCTCCTGCATCAATTCCAGATCAAACTACAAAACATCCTAACATCATAAGTTAAATTTAATAAATTTTTTTAAAAATATTTACATGGATTTTATCTTATGGGTACCACTATATGCCTATTTCTATCATAAAAAAATAATTGCCAATAGCTTGTAAACTAGGAAAGATTCCCTATATATATATTTGAAGTCTCTACATTGATTAGAAATGTGTAGCATTCCAATGTATTTAAAAATGACCAAATTTATTTGTTAACAACATGATATGTCAATTCTGCATATAGTTTTGTACTGTCCAAATTTTCATATTGTGTCAGTTACCATGCTTTAAAATATGAAATAACTCTTGGATCAAATGAGAGGCCTGATTCACATTAGGAAGACTACAAATGCATATACAATTGACTCCATCTGTTGGCATGATGAATGCATAATTTGAAGACGTATGTCGGGACTCAGTTTATGAGTTGGTATGCTAGGTATGACGTATTGTCAGAATCAAGTGAAAATTTTGGCATGGGATCAAAGTTGAGTTTTAAAATTTTAAATTTTGATGTTCAAGTTGGCCTGTTTATGCAGCCATCAGACTGCACATTTGATCGTATTTATTAATTTATTAAAAATAAGAATTCAATATATTTTATATTTTTAATTAATTAATAAATACAGTCAAATGTATCTGATGGTTGGGTAGACGTTTCCTTCAAGTTGTGTGTAGAGATGATTAGGTTTAATGCCACATATGTAGATTTGATCAAGGTCAGAAAATAGAAGTAATTAATTTCTTAGAAACAAAGAGCTATATGTGATAATGATACTTGTACTTAATCCAACCACATAAACAAACTAGCAACTCTAGAGAATAGTTAGGAATCATGTTAATTGAAATCACCATAGGACAAGTCAATGAATAAGGAGATATCCTTTTTTGGAGTTTCACCATATAAAAAAAGGAAAGCTTAATTTGAATCATAGAATCCTAAATATCAATTCACACATAGGTTTGAATGATTCACGAAGCTCTTGAAAGATTGATGTATCTCAAGATTTCAAATAAGAAATGGTTAGTTTAGGGTTATTAAGTTCATATTTCTATTTAGGCACTACCCTCTATAAGGAATTATCTAGGAATTAAAATTTAGTGCATTAGTATTTTTAGAATTAATTTTGTATATCCATGTTGATTTTAGTCATTTTTTTTGTCTATTCTGAGTGACTTTACTATGCTTGTTATGTTTATTCAAAATCAACATCTATATTTGTTTAACGTAAGTTACATTATGGGCCCATAACCCATAGGTCCTTGGATCCACATCTTAAACTTTGAAAAATATTGTGTTGTTTAAATGCATTGGCTAGAATGAAATTACTTGATCAATTGAACAATAACATAAATTTTCTTAGGATGAGACATGGAGACATGCTGAATTTTACAGAGGGAGAGACAACCTCAAAGAAAATTAAAATTATACATTTATACTAATTATTTTCATATACAATCTAGTATCAATAGGTATCCAAACCTAGGGATGTATTTATGGAATGGCATAATATTTCCTCTCCTTATGTACCCTTACTTAATAGTTAATTTTATGATGAGATTCCCAATAAAATTTTTGTTCCACTTTACTATTAGGTTTACAACATGGTTGTCAATGTGGGGTATCCTCATTTTATAGCCAAAACTTCATCCAAAGACATAATTGAACAAATCTTCATCCTAGAAGCAAATTGAGATATAATTAACCTAGTTTCTTAAAGGAAGATTAAAACTAGTATTCCTTTATGAAGTACTCTCTAGGTGGTAATAATTTATTATTATTTTATTGTTGTTTAAGATACATTATGAGATTATTTGTATCACCTTTTGTTTTAATTTGTGCATTGTTATTGAACTTGATCAACTCAATAACCTCGTACATTTTCCTTATTGTATAGGACTACGATTCTATATGTATATTATGAAAAGAGGACATTCATGTAGTCCAGATTACATGAATATCATCTTGGAATGTATGTTGAGTATATAGATTATACTTTTGTAAATTATGAGTGACCAAATAGTATTGGATATATGCATAGTAATTATTTTGTCATCACATTGTAATATTTTAATAATTTGGAGTTACATGAGTGAGTAAAATGGTAAAGTTGAAGGCTAAGAGTTTAAACACATACATTATAATTATTGTTCAATTATAAATTCCTAGTATATTTCATAAGACAACTATATAGTCTCATCATAATTTTGATTGAAATTTTGATTTTATTAAAATTACTTGTAAATTTAAAATAATACATAAAATGGGTGATCTATAAATCAAAAGAAGTAAATAATGTAGATAAATTAAATAATAAAATAGATATTATGAAAAATAAAAATATTCAATGTTAGTATCTTCAATTATTGATCATGTGTTTCTTTGAGTTGTGATGTAGATGCTTCTTCTGCTACTAAGGATCATAGTAGATGATTTACAAGGGAAGAAATGTTATGTGACTTTTTCTCCAAGAGAAGAGAAATATATGAAATAATCCTTTAGAATTAAAAGGAAGATAGAAAAATAAAGGATATTATGATCCTTTGGTTAAAAGAGAAATTAATAAAGAATGTGTATAAAAACTTTTTTTTTAAATGGTGGAAGAATAATTATTAAAGGTGATTTTTTTGAAAGCGTGTGATGGTTTGGAAAGCACCCCTTAAGGCTTATATGAGAAAATTTATGTGATAAAATTTCAAGGATGGAGAACATTCAAGGAAAGAAGAGAAAAAGGAAAGATAAATTTAGAGGGCACAAAGGAGTGAAGGTTAAGGTTTTGGTTGGCATTAAAACATTTGGAGAAGGGGAAAACAAGGGTGTGTCCAACTCAAGTTATAATGTACACTCGAGAGTATCTTGGCTAGGGCTTTGTTTACATCATGAAGGCAGGTTGGGATCTATCTAAGAACTAGTTTCCTTTGAGGGTGTTTATGTCATGAAAATCTTGGACCTATAACCATTCCTTTGAGTGTTGGATAGAAGCCTCTCTATGATTTTAAGTATTGAAAACCATTGGTTGACAATATTGGAAATATTGTCTATATGATTTTGATGTTAATATGATTAATCTATGTGGAGATGTTATTCCATTTATTATGTTAATTATTTAATTATCACATGTTTGTATTTTACATTAATTATTCACATTTATTTTGATAGCACTGCAAATTATAAATTATAGTAATCTTAAATCCACTGCTAATACTTAAACAAATTTAGGAGGAAAAGTAGCATTACAGAATAAGCCTCCTACTAGGAATAAGCTAGGTATAAGACCTTATTCACACCAAAACCCCCTTAAGTGAAACTTTTATGAAGATAACTCCCCTTACAAGTTAGAACAACTAGGTTTGCACAACAAAAATGACCTTTATTACTAGAATGTCATTACAGAGTTACATGCCATCTTATGGGCTTCTTACATGCATCTAAAAATTGCAGATCTAAATTCTAAGGTTTCAAACTATAACCTTCGATCTTTGTATTCTTCAGGACATTCCCTCTCCTCCTCTACACCACTTTTCTTCTTCCAACCTTTATATATTGCTCTTATTCTCTAGGTCAGACTTGATGTTCTTCCCCCTATTGTCGTAGTATCACAATGTCATTACCTCATTATCGGTAGCTCATTGAGTCGGCCAATGGAGATGTATTCCACAACAATGATATGGAATTCATCTAATCTCATTCTGCTAGGTGTTTCCATCTACCATCATTGACTGATGCATGAATCATACTACATATGCTACCGATCCCACCACTACCTCGTCGGTGAAACCCCAAACCAATTCCCATTGAAATGAAGAAGTCCTACCGATGAACACTCAACACACTAAAGGATGCATCCAACCATCGAGGAGACTCGAGACAAAGTCCCACCGATGAAGCATAATTTCGTTGAATGGTACCATTGAACTCACAAGTTGTCAAGCATCGTGGAGACTACCAACCAAGTCCTAGCGATAATCAATGGTCCCACTGACAACAACCACCATCGGACCATCGGTAGGATAGGTGACCTCATTCCCGTGATAGGAGATCCTCACGTCGATGCACACCATCCCTTCCAACACCATCAGTATGTCACTAGGATGTGGGGAAACGTCATGCCAATAAAGCAATATCTCGTCGATGGAATGCTACGAGCTACACGCTCAATGTTGTCACCGGTAAATCATTGGGACATGTAGGAAATTCATACCGATAAGTCGTGGTCCTACAGATAGGCCATGTCAGCCCTTATTTGAAACAAACAAACATAGAATGATGATGCAATATTTCTCTTCACCCAAGATGCTCATGCATCAGAGACACCTAGGGTAGTTTTGAAAGTGACTCTATCACTTCTCAGGAGTTAGAGGAAAACCAAGACGACTAACTTCTGACTTGTACAACCAAGTTGAGTCTTCTACTAGTCTTCCCTTCCACTTTTCCAAGTACTCATTATACTTCCTATTCATGCTACTTCATCCCACATGACTATCTAGGATCTCTTCAATTTCTTCTTTTTCTCCTGCTGGTGCTAGAACACTCCATTGTGCCTCTACCAACTTGTGCTCCTTATCTCCTTCATGGTACTATGTTAGTTATAAAATTTTAAATACTAGTGAGACATGAATCCCACTTGGAAATTCAACCTCATACACATTCCCTGAATCATGTTTCTTCAAAATATTACACAGTCCAAACTTCTTCATCTTCAGCTTATTGTATGTACCAATTGGAAACCTGTCCTTCCGAAAATGCACCATTACTTCATCTCCAATAGAAAACTCCTTATACCTTATTTTTTTATCTTCCTTCACCTTGTAATATGTATTCATCTTATTGATATGCTCTTTAACTTCTTCATGCACATTCTTTATATGTTTCGTAAAATCCTCAACTTCAGCACTACGCTTCGCTTCCTTATCCATCTTCCTCAATTTTGTAGCAGTTCTTGGAATATTCCCATACACAAGCTAGAATGGTGATCTACCAGTGCTCCTATTGAAGAATTGTTGTAAGAAAATTCTGCCTAGGGTAAAATCATGTCCCATCCCTTGGGTCTATCTCCTACTAAGAACCTCGACAAGTTACCAAAACTCCTCTTCACTACCTTCATGTTTCCATTAGTCTATGGATGATGTGTTGAGCTAAACATCAAATCAGTTTTTAACTTCTTCCACAACGTCCTCTAGAAATATCCAACAAACTTGGTATCGCATTCTGATACTATGCTCTTTGGAAGACCATGTAGTCTTACCACCTCCTTGAAAAATAATTCTGCAACATGAACAACATTACTAGTCTTATGACATGGAATGAAGTGTGCCATCTTCAAAAATATGTCCACCACCATAAATATGGAGTCATGACCATGCTACATCCTTGGAAAACTAAGAACAAAGTCCATGTTGATATCCTTCCATGGCTTCTCAGGTACAGGTAACGGTTGATACAGTCTAGTATTCTAACTGGTGCCCTTCGCCATTTGACACACCCTACAACCCTATACAAACTTCTTCATGTCCTGTTGTAGCTACGGCCAATAATAATGTTCACCAACAATGACAATGGTCTTATCCCAACCAAAGTGTCCTACCAATCTTCCACTATGCTTTTCTTTGATCAATTTTTCCCTCATCAAACTCCTAGGAATGCGCAATTGATTCCTTCTATACAACATACC
The DNA here is from genome assembly GCA_007258455.2 of Sequoia sempervirens. Lineage (NCBI taxonomy): Eukaryota > Viridiplantae > Streptophyta > Pinopsida > Cupressales > Cupressaceae > Sequoia > Sequoia sempervirens. The sequence goes on from VDFB02373365.1 coordinate 45,615,082, forward strand.
ATATTGAATGGTATAGTCCAACCACCTTGTCCTATCCAATGTGATAGGCTCTTTGCAAGTTTTCCAAGCTTCTGTGAAATAGAATCTTTTGGATATGAGCTTGTGAGTTCCTTGAACTCGACAACTTCAAACTACATCTCTATCAACAAGTTTTTCCTCTTGCTCAAGGAATCTATGACCCTATTCAATCGTCCACTCCTGTGCTTTAACACAAATGTATAACTCTACAGAAATTCCACCCACTTCAAATGCCTTTGGTTCAATTTTCTTTGGATGTTCAAATACTGTAAAGCCTGATGATTAGTAAACAAAACAAATCCGTTTGGCAACAAATAGTGTCTCCATTTTTTCAAAGCCTGAACTATGGCGTAGAATTCTTGATCATAAATAGAATATTTCTTCTTTGCATCATTCAACTTCTCACTAAAATAAGAAACACATTTACCTTCCTGACTTAAAACAGCTCCAATGGTGTTGCCATCAACATCACAATCTACCTGAAACACTTTATTGAAATCTAGGAGTACAAAACAGGCTGCTCCATGACCTTCTTCTTCAGCAAATTGAAACTCTTTGTCACTCATGTACTCCATCTAAATTCTTTTCTATCCCATCTCATTATTTTAGTTAGGGGTACACAAATACTATTGAATCCTTTAATGAACTTTCAGTAAAAACTTGCTAAACCATGAAAAGATCTTACCTTATTAGTGCTTCTAGGCATTGGCCACTCCACTATGGCTTTCACCTTTTCTAGATCCATTTTCAAACCCTCTCCTGAGATAACAAATCCTAGATACACTAGTTCACTTTTCACAAAACTACACTTCTTCAAGTTGATCAGCAACTTCTCCTCCCTCAACTTCTCAAAAACTTCTCAAATATGCATCAGGTTCTCCTCCAACATCTTACTAAAAATCAAAATGTCATCCAAGTAAACAATGACAAACTTACCCAAAAATTATTTCAATACCTCGTTCATGAGTCTCATGAATGTTTTGGGTGCATTGGTCAACCCAAAATGCATGACTAACCACTCGTACATGCCTTATTTGGTCTTGAAAGTTGTCTCCCATTCGTCTCCTTCTCTTATTTGAATCTAGTGGTAACCACTCTTTAGATCAATCTTTGTGAAATACTCAACTCCACTCAGGCAATCCATTATGTCATCCATCCTTGGCAAGGGAAACCGATACTTGATGGTAATCTTATTAATGGCTCTTGAATCAGTACACATTCATCATTCTCCATCCTTCTTAGGTGCTAGTACTGTAAGTACTACACATGGACTCAAACTCTCCCTAATCAATCCCTTTCATAACAACTCTTGTGCTTATCTATTCAACTCTTCACTTTCCACTGGAGTTGTTCGATGGGCTGCCTTATTTGGAAAATTAGCTCCATGAATTAGATCCATCTGATGACTAATCTTCCTTACGGGTGGTAATCCTTTAGGCATATTATCAAAAATAATACTCTGGAACTCGTCTAGCAAACCACACACTTCTATAGGAACTTCACTACTAACTTCCTTTTCAATTCTTGGAATTAACATAAAACACATGTGTTCATGTCTCATACCTTCCAGGCATTTTCTTTTGTCAACCAAAAAAATTTGTGCATTGTAGCATACCTTTTCATCTGCTTCCTTTAGAGGCTTTAGCTTATGTCCAACTCCATCCTTCATTAATGAATAAGTTTTTGCATGTCCATCATGTATTGCTCATCGATCAAACTCCCATGGTTGACCCAACAACATGTGACAAGCATCCATGGGTATCACATCACACAAAACCTCATCCTTGTAGTTACCAATTTTGAATCTTATTAGGCACTATTCATTGACAGGTCCACTAGGGAGAGGCATGACAGGTCCACTAAAATTGTGTATCACCATGTAGTGGATGAAGAAGAAGAAACATCTGAAAGTGCACAAAATAATATTTGCAACTAAAAGAGGGTGTGAAAAACCAAAGGCACACACGAATGAGAGAAGAATTAGTAGGATTCATTGTTTTTGTGGAGAAACTCATTGGACAAAGGTGTGATGGAAAATAATTAATGCATTATACAACTCCCCATGGAACTTTATAATATAGTGTGAGTACAAAATATGGCATAACCTTATGCTAAAATACCCAAAAGCATGTGTAATAGTGTGGCTCTTTATCTGGGTGCATCTACATATAAGAAGTTACTTACAACTGATGTTAAAAATTCCCAAAAAGGAAAATTTGTTGGATATACATATAAATCAATCTAAATGAAGTCATCCCACACAAATAGAAGGATTCCATATGCTAAAATATCCAAGTAATTAACTAGAGTAGTAAAACAAAAAAATCAAAATTAATTATACCAAGGGCCAAATCTGGAAAAATTGTGTGTAACTCTAAAGAACTTTAAAAGACCTTTCCAACACCACAGTAATCACGAAAACTAGAGGAATTGGGAAAAATTTATGAGCTTGGGAGCCAAAAATGCACATATGACTTCAATAGGCTATGAAATGCACTAGTAGCAAAATCTAATAAAAATATCTACACCATTAGATATTGTTTGGAACTAGCTTTCCATCGATATCTTATTCACCAAATTTAACTTATAGATCAAAAGTTATGAAGATTTTCCTAGTCTCATTAAAATTATATAAAAAGGAAAAAAAATAGCCCCCTCTAGCTTGGGTGTTGGCCACCCATGTGACCAAGGGAAGGTAGCTAAGGACAGGGCGCAATTATTTATTAAAAAAATATATTATTTAAAAAAAAGTTTGTAAAAAAATAAAAATAATGGGGCATGCCACCCCTTAAAAGGGGTGCAGCCTTAATGGGCCACCACCCTATGGTGGTAGTACCTTATAAATGGTGAGCAGGTCCTGAGGGCACCATGCCTTGCAAGCGAGGTTACCTTCAAGACCCCATGTTAATTTTTTTTTTGCTATTTAAAATTTCAATAATAATATTTTTTAAAAACCAAAAAGAATTTAAATTTTTTTCTAAAAATAATATGACATGTGTCATGAGGGGGGGGCAGGGGCTATGGCTCTTCTGGCAAAAAAATCTTCAAAAATAACATTTTTGGAATATAGGCAAATTTTATATCAAAATTCGTCAAATTAGCCTCTTAGATGCAATGGCAGGGTTTGTTTGGGCAAAAAATTCTCCAATAAAAAGTTGTTTACCATATCTAAGCTTCAAAATCTTGTTTGTTGATTTTACAAATGGTGGCCCAATTGAGTGAAGCAAAAGTCAAATCTGACTTTCTCAAGCCTCCTAGATGCAATGGGATGGCCAAAAATGCTACCACTATAACCAAAAGAGCTACAACTAGTAGATCTCAACCAAAAAAATACATGCAATATAGGATTAAAAAACCTTTACAAATTAATAACATTGAAACAATCATTAACATCATAAATTTGGAAAGGAAAGGATGGAGCGTGTTGGGTTGGGCGGGAAGAAGAGTGGGGGAGGAATTTCAAATTCCTTTGATGATGGCGATGAAGATGGTGATGATTTGGATGTAGATTTAGGTGCTTTGTTGGGATCTATGGCTTCTATAGATGAGTTATTTTCATTTTTCAAGCTTCCTTTGGTGTCAAGGGTCATGGGATCCATGTTCTCTGTTGTTCCTTTTTTCATTGCCACTCAGACTACACTTGTGGAGGTCAGTTGGATTGCTTTTTAGTCTTTTGTGCTTTCCTTGTGTAGAGTGGAGATTTTCTTTTGTGATGCCTTTTTGTTTGAGTGAGGAGGAATTAAGTGAGTTTCTATCCTTTCCTCCTTTTTGTGTGTTGTCCCTCCTTCTTGAGCCTTTATGTTTTTGAATTTCTCAAATTTTTTAAAGGGGGAAGTTGTTATTTTGCTAATTTCCTGAAGGGATTGACTATCTTATGTTACTATGTTGTGAGACTTGATTTTTTGCTTATGTTGGGGTTGTCTTCAAGTGGTGGGGGTCAATGGAATCTAGTGTTTGCTGCACCTTAGATGTGTTTCCTTCTGGAAATATTTTCTCTTGGATTCCCTAATGAAGTTTGGTGGTGTTCATGGCTCGGGGTTTTCTCTTCGCCGTCATGTTCTTTTTGTAAGGGTGTTTCTTATTCCTCCTTGTTGAAGTCCTTTTTTTTCCTTCAATACCCCATTTGGATAGTGAAGATCTTTCACGTTTTGGGGCTTGGTTCTTTGATTTTGCAGATTTTCCTCTATTGGTTGAGGTCATATGGTATCTTTGTGGTTATTGTTTTGGGCCTCATCCTATTAGCTGTGTTCTCTCTGTTAACCCTAAAGCTTCTATTTTATTTGGAGATTATCATGATCCCCTATTAGATTGTGATTTTTTTAAGGTTAAGAGGGGATAATATTTTTTTCATGGCAAGAATCTTCTTGCTCGTGGTGGTGCTGATTTGTGGAAGCTAGGGCTTGGTTGATGATGTTTATGGATGCAGTGGATGCCCTTTTTGTCATTGGGTTGTTGGCTGGAAGATATTTACTACTCCTCTTGAAATTCCAATTGATAAAGTTGCCAGAGGATGATATTTTTCCCCTTTGGTTGTTGATCGGGATGTATTTCATCTTATTCTTGTTATTCCTAAGGCCTAGATTTTCAAAGGATGGAATTTCTACTTTTTTTGCTAAAGCATTGGATTTTAATTGGGCTCTACAGTCAATTTCTTCTTTAGAGTTGAATATTTCTCCAATGGAGGTGGAGCTATCATGCAACCCCCCAGAATGCAACATTAAACCTAGCAAATAAATAAGACAAATAATAGTAAACAACATTCCAAGAAGCCAGCCCTTGAAATTAGAATTACATGGCTGACCTCATATTGTAGCATGAGGGTTTCGATTATAATTTAATTATAGTATGAATGGACCGACTCCTTGTGATAAGATACCTCCTTTGTGAAGAGGCATGAGATAGATATAAAGGGATATCCATGTTAGAATATAGGAGGGAATCAGAGAAAGGAGTCTTGGAATGGGATATCAGAAAGAAATAAGCAGATCTAGGAGAGATAATCATTAGATTATGATTCACAAGGTAGTGCTTCTTCCAAAAATGCAATAAGTAATATGAAAGCAATGAATTTTTCATAAGGCCAACTTCCTTGCATACATCTATATTCACCCTAGAAAGGAAAGATATGAACAGTAGTGCTCAAGGAAACGATTAAAAAGAAATAAAAAATGGCAACAATTAAATGATTAAATAAATCAGTGATCTAATGGAAAAGCTCAAGAACATTCATTATAAAGTAGTGAATCATATTAAAATGAATGTGATTAATATGGACAACAATTAGTGTTAATAAAGGGAGGTAGTGATTAGGAAGAGATGTGTCTTTGTCACAAATAGAGGTGAATCTTACCCATTGTGGGAGGTATAAAGGAGAGATAGGAATGAAGGAGAAGCGGTAGAAAAAGAGATAATCATGGAAAGGAGAATCAATAAGAAATCTAAATAAAGGAATAGTTTTGAGCAGATCAATGAAGGAGAACTTTGCATTACATTTCTAAGTGTAGCAGCAAATATAATAAAAGAAGTCTAAAACATATCCCTAATTGCAGAAACAGGATTAATCAAATAAGTTCATATAAAATAATCGTGGGAATATTTATATATTATTTATGATTATGCAGTAATAATACTTTTAGCAATTATTAATCTTTATTCGGAATTATTTATTTGATTTAATCTATTCTTTATCTTTAAGCAATATGTTATGAATCTTCATAAAAAAATCAATTGGAGAGAAAATCAACTCAATTTGAAAATCAATAACATTTGGGCATTAAGTCATCAATTTTCTAAAGGAATAGAGGTTTTCATCCTCTAAGTCAGAAATAATCAATTAATTAACATTTGTGTAGGAATTATGATTTCCTAGGTTGGTGGTATGAGATCTAATTTGCAATTAAATGGTGTAGCATAATTTAGTATGATTTATTATGATTATTTAATTAGATATCCAAGATACTAATGATACATTTTTGTTATGGTTGCTTCCTTAAATATGATTTATATTGGTTGTCATCCAATTTAAATGTTTTAGCCTTGATAAAGGAGGTTGAGATCACAAGAGGGGAATGATGATGGGGAACTCTCCTAGGTATGCCACCTCAAGATGGAGGACCAAGTCCTATAATTGTGAACCAATGTGTTCCATAATGGAGGACCAAGTAGTCCTATAATGGGGAACCAATGTTTTCCATAATGGAGGGCCAAGTAGTCCTATAATGGGGAACCAATGTGTTCCATAATGGGAGAACAAGTAGTCCTATAATGGGGAACCGATGTATTCCATAATGGAGAACCAAGTAGTCCTATAATAGGGAACCAATGTGATAGAACAAGGGTTGATTGAGATAATACTATCTCAATGCTTGAGTCTTTGTCTTAAGAACTCCTTAAGGTGCTAGATCATTCACCCTACAACCTATAGGTCCTCTGACATTGAGGCACCCCCGGTTCACTATGACAACCCTGCTATCATTTCAAATCTACTGCTACCAAACGTTTCTTGGTACTCTTTCATCACATTCACCACCTAGCCCTTATTCCTCTAAAGACTAGTCCACTTTCCATTCTACCAACCTTGTTCAGGGGTGTGTGTGTGGCACTTTCCAAGGCCTCCAAGTCATCTTTTCTGGTGCTTCAACAAACACCAAGCTTCAGCTCTCCATTTTTTTCCAAAAACCAAAGTTCTTGGTTCTTAGGTAGGGTTACAAGCCTCAAACCTCTTTTATCCCTCTTGACACAAGGAACAAGGTTAGAACTCCTCTCTTTCCACCAATTGTGCCAATATTTCTATTGATTCTCTAGCTCTTTTCCCAAGCTCTAACAGCTTCTTCTGAAATTGGTGCCTTTTCTGCCTGTACAGGGGTACTTTCCAATCTTGGTGGAAGCTAGGGTTTCCTAGGATCTTTCCTTGGTCTATTTTGCTTTTACTGACAAAAAAAAAAAAATTAATAGCCTTTTGTTTACCACTCCACATTTTCTTTGACCTGCCTACATTCACAAATCTTCATTAGATGAAAAATGTTGCACACCCCTGCTACGTTGGGGTTTCTTTTACCCTCTTGACTGTCTTTTCTAGCTAGGTCTGCAAACTCACCTAGACACAGTCTTCCAGCTTGCTCATTGAACCTATAATGTCTACCATATTTACACTATTTATAGACAAGGATCTTGGCCACCTTCCCAATGTGCTCATGTTGCTGGCACAGAGAAAAATGTGGCCTAAGACCCCATTTTCACTACTTTTAGACAAAACAGAAATAAAAGAAAAAAAATAGAGAATATACAAAAACAGCAAAAGTGATGGACTTTCTAACTTAATACGCCACTGGACTGATACAAATAGCTTATCTACGTACTGGAAAAATCAATAAATACTTAACATAACCCTCTATTTGCTGCTTCTAATGCAGAAAAAAGAAATCTGCAATTTTCACATTAAAAAGAAGGAAAAAAACATTGTTTTCTCTTCTTTTCACAAAAACTGCCAATACAAAAAGCCTCCAACCCTCTCAAAAACTCGAGATCTTTCTTTACATCATGAGAAATCGGTTAGGTTTTTCTGTTTCGGGCTCAAAAATGAAAAAACAATCCGAGTTTGAAAACACACTGTGTTTTGCAAACATACCCAAAATCTTAGGAATCATCCACCCAAAGATTCCTAACTTATTCAAATTTAAAATAAAGCTTCAATAAGGTCCCCTTACACCTTATCAATGGTGTATTATACCGTACATAACAAAATAAAAAGATTAAAAACATTACATTAAAATTTATGCTTGTATTTTGGGTGCTCCTGCACCACAATGTGTTCCATAATGGAAGACCAAGTAGTCCTATAATGGGGAACCAAGTAGTTCCAAGGAGTCCAAGGTGGTATCCATTTGGGGTACCAATGGTACAACACCTTGGGCCTAGGAGAGATGGCATTTTCAAAGCACCCATTGCAATCTCACCCCTCCATCATGGTGAACCAACACAAGAGATCAAATCATAGAAAGAGGGAAATGGTTTGAAAGATGAGGAGATAACGGAAAGGGGACACCTCCTAGGTAAATACCAAGACATCTTCTCTTGGGCCTAGGGTAGAAAGGGTCATAGGCACCCCATCGAGTCATGTTCTCCCATAAGGAAGCTAAAATTCCTTTTTATTGAATTAGTGATTGACCATGAATTTACAAACATTTAATTATGATAATTTGATAATTAGTATTATTGTGGTAAATGATTATAATATGCTAATCAATATGATTGTTGTAAATGGTTCTAATATGTGTGCAAGACTTCAATCAGGGCATGAATCAGGTGAAAGCTATTCTCTAACCCATTTTTTTATTTGGAAATTAAGGATTTAGGGAAAATTGAGGGAATTCCCAATTAGGGTACATTACAAACTGTGGTATCAAAGAATGTTCCTACCAACCTATAGGACATGCCTACTTTAACCACCATTCAATTACAATTAACTATTCAACCTTCTTCTTAAGTACGTCAATCATGTGGTTTTATAGGTTTGTGCCTTCCATGTGTATACTTTGTGACTTTGATTATTCACATGTATACCTTGTGACTTCGTGAGTTCATGTGTATACTTTATGACTTACATGTATTTATGTGACTATGTTTATACCCTACATATACTTTGTGACTTCAAGTGTATATCGTGACTTGTGTGTACTCATATGTGTTATGTGTATTCACATGTATTCTTCATGCTTCTTGTGTATATTTTATGTATTGCATGTACTCATGTGTATTCTTGGTGACATACAAATACCTTGTGATGGTGGATGGACCAACGGTGTAATATGGGATGCACTAAATCCCCTTCCCAGTTGTCAGACTATATACTTGACCTTGTGGGGTTGAGGACAGACCCGTAGTGTAGTATGGGATGCATGAAATCCTCTTCCCATTAGTCCAAGGGTGCAAAAGACCAGAGGAAAGGATAAGAACTATGGTGTAGTGCGCAATGCACCAATATTATTTCTATTTGGGATGCATTACAAACATGTGTTAGTCAGCCATTGGGATGTGTTAGTTAGCCATTGTGTATGTGATTAATGTTAGACCTAGTCACTATTTGTGATATATGGTAGAGCTCGACATTATTTTTATGATTACTTTATGCTTAAAAACTATGAAAATGTTAAAAATTTTGTCTATCAAAATGATTTTTGGGTTGGGAGGCACTAAAAAATTAACTTATCTAAAACTGAATTATTATTAGTATCCAAATGCAATATTGAAGTGAAAATGTGTGACTCCCTCAAATTTTTGATACAAAAGGGAGAGCATTTCATCCATACCATCATTTGAGGGATTTAATTAAAAATAGAACCTTAAGTAATTTTGCAAGAGACTTAAATTAGGTTCTCAAAGATAGTGAAGATCTGTGAAAATGTGAAAAGTTGTGACCCTTCAAATATGAAAGACTATGACTCCCTCAACAATAAAATATGAAAAGGAGGAACCACCTCCTTGTAAAGAAACCATCAATAGGAAATAAGTCTAACAATCAACTTGGTAGTAAATTATTGCTATCAAAGGTAACTATCAAGGGTGGTGATTCATTAACTATAAATGGTAGTGACTCCTTCAAAAGAAATAGATATAAAAGATAAATCAATTTATTGATGTAAGCGATCATTACTCAATAAATCAAACAATCATTGTTCATCTATCCATCAAGAAGTGAAGAAAATGTCACCCATCTATTTGTCAAAATATCAAAAGTTTCCAAGGGAGGAGCAATCAATTATAACCACCCAAGTCCTTTGCACAAACACAAAAGTGATTTGGCACAAAGGAGTGGGATCCTTATATTCACAACATTCCCGTAATCCATAATGATTTTAGATTTCAACAAATGATCTTGCGGTGATAAAATGAGAGAAAACTTGTCTTAAGTAACAAATCTTTCCAATATCCAAAAAAAATGGTTTTGTTGTTGAGAGATATTGGTAAATAATAGTACATTTGACAATAAATTTCCCTCATACTTTGAGGATGGTATTAACCCTATTGATATTAAGTTGAGGAAAACATAACCAAAATAATCAACACTTGGTTTGTAGTTTCAAATAATTATCAAAGTATCACAATTGAAGCTAATATCATTGTAAAAAGGAGAAATGTTTAAAAATTACAAATCTTATTTTTTGATTGCTTGAGGACAAGCAATTTTGGGTAGGGTGGACTATCGTGCACCCCTAGAATGCAACATTAATTCCAACAAATAAATAATAAAATGAATAATAGTAAACAATATTCCAAGAATTTGACCCTTGAAATTAGAATTATATAGTCAACCTCATATTGTAGTACGAGGGCTTCAATTATAATTTAATCATAGTATGAATGGGTTGACTCCTTGTGATAAGATTCCTCCTTTATGAAGAGGCATGAGATAGACATAAAGGGAGATCCATTTCAAAATAAAGGAGGGAATCAAAGAAGGGAGTCTTGGAATGGGATATCAGAAATAATTAAGTAGATCTAGGAGAGATAATCATGGGATTATGATTCACAAGGAAGTGCTTCCTCCAAAAAGGAAATAAGTAAAGGGAGTCTTGGAATGGGATATCAGAAAGAAATAAGTAGATCTAGAAGAGATAATCATGGGATTATGATTCACAAGGTAGTGCTTCCTCCAAAAAGGCAATAAGTAATATGAATGTAGTGAATTCTTCATAAGATCAACTCCCTTGCATGCATATATATTAACCCAATAAAGGAAAGATATGACCAGTAGCGCTCAAGAAAATAATTAAAAAGAAATAACAAATAGCAGTGATTAATGATTAAATAAAGAAGTGATCTAATGGAAAATCTCAGGAACATTCATTACAAGGCAGTGAATCAGATTAAAAAAATGTGATTAAGAGGGACATCAATTAGTGTTAATAAAGGGAGGAAGTGATTAGAAAGGGATGTACCTTTGTGAAAAATAAAGGTGACTCTTCCCCACTGTGGGAGGTATAAAGGAGAGATACAAATGAAGGAGAAGCAGTAGAATAGGAGATAATCATGGAAAGGAGAATCAATAATAAATCTAAACATAGGAACAGTTTCGAGTAAATCTAGGAAGAAGAGCTTTGCAATACATTTCTGAGTATAGTAGTAAATATAATTAGAGAAGTCTAGAACATATCCTTGAGTGTAGTAGCAAGCTTAATAAAATAATTTCATATAAAATAATCATGGGAATATATATATATATATAAGATATATATGTATGTTATTTATGATTATGCAATAATGATGCTTTCAACAATTATTAATCTTTATTCATAATTATTTATTTGTTTTAAACTATTGTTTCTCTTTAAGCAATATGTTTTGAATCTTCATAACAGAATAAATTGGAGAGAAAATCAACTCAATCTAAAAATCAATAACATCTAGGCATTAAGTCATCAATCATCTAAATGAATGGAGGTTTGCATCCCCTAAGTCAGAAATAATCAATTAATTAACATTTGTGCAGCAATGTGATTTCCTATGTTGGTGGTATGAGATCTGATTTGCAGTTATATGGTGCAGCATAATTTAGTATGAGTGATTATAATTATTTAATTATATATCCAAGATACTACTAATAGATTTATCTTATGGTTGCTTCCTTAAATATAATTAATATTTGTTGTCATCTGATTTAAATGTTTTAGCCTTGATAGAGGAGGTTGAGATCATAAGATGGGAACAATGATGAGGCAATCTCCTAGGTATGCCACCTAAATATGGAGGACCAAGAAGTCCTATAATGGGGAACCAATGTGTTCCATAATGGAGAACCAAGTAGTCCTATAATGGGGAACCAATGTGTTCCATAATGGAGGACCAACTAGTCCTATAATGGGGAACCAATGTGTTCCATAATGGAGGACCAAGTAGTCCTATAATGGGGAATGGATGTGTTCCATAATGGAGGACCAAGTAGTCCTATAATGATGGAACCAATTAGTTACAAGGAGGCCAAGGGGGTATCCATTTGGGGTACCAATAGTACAATGCCTTGGTCCTAGGAGAGATGGAATTTTTAGGGAATCCATTGTAATCTCACCCCTCCATCATGGTGAACCAGCATAAGAGATAAAATCATAGAGAGGGAAATGGTTGGAAAGATGTGGGGATAACTAAAAGGGGACATCTCCTAGATAGAGGCCAAGACATATGCTCTTGGGCCTAGGGTAGAAAGGGTTCTAGGCACCCCTTTAAGTCACATTCTCCCATAAGGATGCTAAAATGCTTTGTGATATAATTAATGATTGACCATGATTTTACTAACATTTAATTATGATAATCTTCTAATTGGTATTATTGTGGTAAATGGTTCTAATCTATGTGTAGGAATTCAATCAACGATTTAATCAACTGAAAGGTATTCTCTAACCCATTTATTTATTTGGAAATTAAGGATTTAGGGAAAATTTAGGGCATTCCCGATCAAGGGAAATTACATGATCCCTCTCCTTTTGAGGTGGATTTGGGTGTTGTGGACATGATTGGAAGCTCTTCTCTTTGGTTTCCTCTTCTCCTCTTCCTTTTGAGGTGGAAGCTTCTCCTATTGAGGTGGAGGTTGAGGTTGCTAGAGTCTTCTGGCTTTAGTAGAAAGGGTGATCACTTCATCCTCTCCAATAAAGGGGAGTTCTCTCCTTTAGAGGTGGAGTTAGTGTTTTTTTCTTGGGCTGACAAGTTTTGTTTATGGTTTAGTGTTGCTTATACTAAGCGGATGGTTTGTTGTAGTCTAGTTGTTGTAGGTTGTTGGTTGCCTAGCTGGCTCAAGTGGTCTTTATGCTTTGTTAGGGTTCTTGGTCCCTGTTTCAAACCTGATTGTATAGGGTTTAAGGTTCCCTTAAAAATATATTATTTTTAGCATGGATAGTCTTGTGTATTATTTGGGTTGCTAATGATGTTGGCTTGATGATGGTCTTTTATTATCTAATTGCAGATTTCCTTTGATTGGGTTTCAGGTCCCCTTTAAAACCTTATTGTAATGGGTTTCAAGTCCCATCAAAACCTATTTTTCCTCTAATAAAAAATAAATCTTTGCAAATCCTTTTTTATTCTCCAAATCATATTGAAACACAAGAGAAGAGCATACAAGAATTCACAAAATCATAAAAACTTAAATTACAATACAAAATCTTGATGGAAGAAACTCTCTTAAAAAAGGAAGGGGCTTTCCAAATTCAAAGCTTAGATACCATATTGGAATCACTCACACTCTAATACCATGTTAGATTCACTTACGCTCTTGTACCATGTTGAAGTGAACAATAGAGATATTCAATCTATAACACCAAATAACCTCCATACACATAAGAAAGAAGCAACAACAAAAGATGATATTCCACCAAGCAAGAATACAATATGATACAAGACTCACAATATTGTGAAATATGCAAGAGAAGACTTTCTTATAAATGCAACATGAGAGATATGATTAGACAAGATCATGACATGTGTCTTAATTAGGTATAATGTATGATACAACATATCATAACTACCTAGGATAAGATAAGATCTAGACATGACAACTAAGTCTTCTATAAAGATTCCTAGGACCTAACTAAACTTAACATGTGAATAAATCCCCTACTAGGAATAAGCTAGGTACAAGACCTTATTCACACCAACAGTTTGGCCCCCAAAAATTGAACCTTTCAATGAAGACCTATTTGAGGATTATTTTGTTAAAATCTGTCATGATTTGTGTTAGGTATTGGGTATGGATGTAAAAGTTCAAATCCCCATCCCAATAATGATGATTGTTACAAATATACAAAATATGGATGTAAATAGGGAATTTGACTTTTCTTTCTACATTGTAGAAGAGATGCACAAATAGCTAGTAGTCATTATTCTATGCTAGAAGGAATGTATGGGATATGACCTTACACATTAGAATTCTTGATAGCAACAATACCACTCTCCCAATGCAATGTTGGACTTATATTTGGGATATGCATTGATAAAATTCCAATTATGTAATCTTTGAATGCTTTATTAGACCAATTTTAAATTTCCTTGGTGTCAAAACTAAAAATTTTGACAAAGGAAATCATCAATCTGCTTAGGCCAAAGGATAACACACCAAAGTTAGGCATCTCATATAATTGGGGAGATATTATATGCATAAAAATTCCACTGTGGGAAGAGTATATGGGTCTCTATTTAAGCTCCATATCCTATCAAGATATGTACCTATGAGATTGGCATACATGGAAACTATTTGGAAACTAAATGAAACTGATAAGATTCATTTCAGAAAATACAAGGTCTCATTCTTTCCAACTTACTACTTTTTGATTTCATATGCAGTAATAATGAAGGATTAGAGCTTTTATTCCCAATTTTTCAATCATACAAGATGAACTTTGGTGATAGGATGGATTGTGACCTAGAGGGTTTTATTGGTCCTATCAAACTCAATAGAAGATTGGGAAAATTTTACCACAAGGTAATGTTTGAAGAGGATGTCAACAAGAGCTACCTAGATGAGGATGAGATAAAGAAAAGACAAAAAATTGGGAAATTCTCTAGAAGTGTGACTAATATATAACCATGGAGAATCCAAATTACCCTCTTGCCTTCCATGAAATAATAGATCCCATCATTATGATAAATGTTATACTAGATAATATTAGTTATTTGGCATATAAGCCACCTCAAAAGAAGGTCCAAGAGAGGCCTCAATATCATAGAGATCCTTAGGATATTGTAGTTATTTAACAAGTGCCACAAAGGTCAAAAGGGGATCATGTGCAGGAGCAATTGGCTTAATCAATTGCCTCCCCATCCAAGCAACCAAGCAAGCGAATAAGAGTTGAACAACCCCAAATTGTGGAATCTACATTAGGTGTCGGAGAGGGGATAGAGACTGAAGATGTTGCTAAGAATATAATTGGTGATGAGGAAGTTAAACATATTTTTCTATCCCATAAATCCTTGGTATCCCCCAAGATTGGCTATCAATTAGCCTAGGGAATGGGAGAAAAGAGGAAAATAGCATAAGATCCTTGGCATGCATACAATTCATCACTGATGATGAATTTTTAAAGTCAAAGGAACTCAGATAATTCATGGTAAGAATAAAGAGAGAATATTTCCATGAAAAAATAGTTGAATCCAAGAAAGGTTCTCACCCCTCACAAGTAGAGAAAATAATTGATGATGTATTAAAGGAAGTGGACTTTATAGTTAATAACACAACCCCTAATGAGGCAAGGAAAATAGTGCATGATGTTCGCATCCTACTATTATCAGAATGGGATATAACCTTTGTTATAACCATGGACATAATAAGAAGGCAAGATGATGATGCCTTTGCAACTCAAGAGCAAGTGGAGCAAGCTTATTTTAAGTTTGGATTCAACGTCAATTTTGAGACCTTAGCAATATGGGCTTTGGTGCTATCAACTGACATAACACCAATGGCCAAAAATATTAGAGAATTGACTAGGAGTCTCATTGTTAAAAGGGTCTCTAACACCTCCACAATTCAAGTTGTGTCTCTTGTAGTCAATATTATGCTTTTCAATGAAGCTACCACCAAGATACTGCAAGCCAATTATGGTGAATTGTAGGAAAATTATCAAAAATTATTAAATGAATATAATAAAGTGCAAATTTTTCTTCCTTCCCCCCAAGGAGAATCCACCCCAATGGCCATAACTCCACCAAGTTCAGTGGAATTTTCCACATAGGGCAAGGAAGATCATCCATTAGAAATAATGGAGTTGAAGGAGAAGCTAAAGCAGAGCAAGGAGGCTAAAATGGAAGCTATGAATGAAGCCCAAAAATATTCTACAAACATAATTGATGATATCTTGGACTATAAATTATCCAAAATTTTGCAAAAGTTAGAGGATACCTAAGGGAGTTAATAATCTGAAAAATTCTTTCATTAGGAATACTCAACAAATGGCTTCCCTACAGACAAATTAGGGTGTGTAGATTCGAAGGACATCATCCATCGTGTTGAAATTTTCAATTTTGGAAAATTTGATAATAGTTCCCCCAATGTTATTATAGATACAAATGAGGTCATTGGGCTACTTGGGGAAATTTCAAATTTTCAGTCTAGATTGGACTTACAACTGAGGAATAAATTGAAAATGTTTGAGGCAATGGAAAAGGAAGTAATGCCTAAAATTTTGGAAAATATTAAGATAATTAAGCCTCTACAAACTTGGCAAGGGGAATTTTGGACTGTGGTCCCATCTATGTGTTCTTTTATTTGTTTAGGTGGTAAGCTAGACCTAGATTTATTAAACAATGTAATTGATGAATTAATAAAGTTAGAATCTAATTAGATAACATTATTCTAGAGACTAGTGTAGTTATGGATGCCAAATACAATGTCCATAACAATAAGGTCCAGAGGATTTTGGATTTCAAGTGGCCAATTGAAGATGATTACAACTAATGGCTTGAGCAATACAATGAGTAGATGGGGTGGCATATTCAGGATCAGTTGCAACTTCCACAATGGCTTCATCATCAATTTTAATCTACTCAAAGTGCATTTTGTCTTATATGAGCAGTTGTACTAGTTTTTTATCTTATTATGTTATCAAGTAGTCAAATGAAAATGTGGCATTCATTTAGGGCTCTTAGCTTGTTGCTCCCTTGTTTTTATAAATGGAAATTATGAGCCTTGCCTTTTGGATCTTGGAGAATGTAATTTTGGGATGGCTTAGCTAAGTCTTTTCAAAATCTTTATAGCTGTAAAGATTCTTTTAGTAAAGATCTTGGAACAATACACCATTTATTCCTATAGGAGTTAATGGTGACTCCTCAACACCCTTGAGGATAGTTGCTAGATCAAGATATCTTCCACAAGAGATAAAATGGAAAGAATACTTTCTTCAACAATGCAATTTTGAATATAGTTGAATATGCAAATGTACATGAGATGCCTTGCTTATAAAGGAAAGGTGATACATAGGATTAGATAAGATTATGACAAGTGTCTTAACCCTATAACATGAGACAACTAACTTATAATAGCCTAGGATAAGATAAGATCTAGAAATGACAAATAAGACTTCTAGAAGGAATCTTATAATCCTGAGTAAACTTAACATGTAAATCTGTCCCCTAATTCATCAGCAAATGCAATGGCAAGTTCCAAAGGTTTTTAAGCTAATGTGTGCTTTGCAGGTACATTGCAGGTTAAATCAAAACTAAAAATTTGTGTGAGTAGAGCCTCAAAACATATTAATTAGCATCTATCCAACTCAAGGCTAAGGTGGTAGCTCATGGGAGATGCACTAATTAGACAACAATATCAATCATCTTCTTGATCACTTGCCAAAATGATGGTAATGCCAAATTAAAAGGATATTTCCATCAATTCCTTCACCACTTCTACAAGTTTCTTCTTGCTATGCTTTGTTGTGTTGTAGAAGGTGGTTGTCTATTCACAGAAGGTGGAGGCATGTCTAGTTGGTTTCCTTTGGAGTGGAGTGGTGGCTGCGGGATAAAGGATGGAATACAAACCATGGAATTTTCACATCCCACTTAAGGTGCAAGATTGGGAGTGGTTGTTTACAAGATTTCTTTCCCAAGAAGTCTTGGACATGATTTTCTATGTGCAATGCCCTACTGTTGAAGAATGTATTCACACTATATTGAGTATTGATATTACAAGCCCTCAAGAAAGGTGAATCTTATTCTCAAGCCAGGTATTGTCAATTTTCCTCTCCAATATTTTGGACCTTCTTCATTCTTCAACTATCATTAAGAATATAGCTTCAAAATTTGTTAAAGATCACATGTTGCCTAATACTACTCTAATGAAATACATCCAAGAGTATGATTTATTCAAGGGAAAAGGTTACATAGGGGGAATTTTCCCTAGAAAATATTTAAAGAAAAAGAGGAGTTTCATCCTCATATATGATGCAATGAAATTTGCTTTTGAAAGGAAAAATGACAGAATTTTGTTAAGGGTTCTGAGTCAAAATGTAGTTGATATCTTCCTAGAAATGGATGACAAATTTAAAGAAAGGTGATTTGCTATCAAATTCTTGTTGAATCATTACTCACCATGCCAACAATGCTCTATCAAGCCCAATCTATCCACCTGTGATTTGTGTGGATTCTCCACCAACAAAACGCTATAGTAAAAACTCAATCAAGACAATGTCAATATGTAGGAGTGGCAATTTAAATGGTTCCCTTGGTTCAAAGTACTTGTTGTTGATAGGGTTATATTTCTCTTTCTAGTTTTATTTCTATCTTATTGTATATATGAAGAAGCCACCTGGAGTGGCCTCAAGCAATCAATGAATTTTGTATCTCATGCTAATAATTTGTAAAAGAAGTGTAACCAATGTTCCTATCAATAGTAGTTGTTAGCTAATAAAAATTATAGTCCATGGATACTTTGATGTTTTGTAATGTTCTATTATATTAATTTAATTATAAGCCTTGTGCCTTTTGCTTAAAAACTAATAATAATATGTCCCCTAATTTCCTAGTAAGGAAATTAACTAGGTAGAAGACATTTATTCACACTAACACCTCCCCTTAAGTGCAACTTAGGGAGAATATTATTATGCAAACTATGCAAAGATGAAGATGAAGATGGTTTTTGGCTACGAGGCCATGTTAGGTACCCATGTATGAATTCAATTGAAATAAATGCAATCAATCTCTCACAAATGAAGAAAAGGAGAAAAACCAGTGGGACAAAAATCCTCTCCAAAAGAGAAAAGAAACAAACAAGATTATTCATGGAGGACTCAATGATACCCCCAAGGACTACACCATCATGTATATAAAATAAATGATCCCCGCATAAGAGGGAAAAAGAGAGACAAGATATCCCCCCACAATGTGTAATCTCTTGAAATATGGTTAATGTCTAAAGATAAGACATAATCCAATGCCTACAAACAATGTCTCTCCTCTTGGGAAGAAGATACATCAAGTACAAATGCATGAATGCTTCCCATTTTGGATAGGAATTGGTAGGAAGTGGAATCCATGTGTATGAAGACTGTGTCTCTGAAAGTTGCTCATGTGTTTCCAAGTTCTTAGATGATGAAGATGATGCCACAATCCAATTAGGTACATGTCCAACCACAACAAACTATGAAAAAACTAGGAACAAACAGAAACTAGTTTTGAACTAAATCCAAAGACATAGATGAAGTGACAATAGTTGATCCATGACTATCATCAAATATGAGAGATAAAACCTCAAATTGATCTTCCAAATCTGCAATATGAGACTCCACAAACAAAGATGCAATGTCTGATAAATACGAATCCCAATCAGGGAGACAAATAGATACATGTTACACTGAATGACTAGAAATACTCAATGAATCATCAATAGAAGATGAATGTGTGATCTCAACTGGAGAAGTAGGAATTGCAGGAGAAGTCTCTAGATCATCAAGGTGCTCAAGTTCTACATTACATTCAAACTCCTCTAAGTTTTTATCATCATAGGGTATGTTTTCAACACCATCAAGTGGAATGAGGCAATTTGAAGTAGGATCATCTGAGAATGGAGGATGATGTGGACCTCTAAAAATATCCCAAAATTTTCTCCAAATTGTGTGTGGGAATGAGATTCTTGAAATCTTATGGTAGGTCTCTCTAAAGATGCTTGCACTAAAACTATAACTAATCAATCCTATGATATGATCATTTATATTACCCCAAACATGTTTCTTATATGTTGTTTATGGCTTAGGAATGAGTCCATAAAGATGACACAAAATATTTAGCCACCTACAATGTGTTATGATGCCTTTTTTCCAAGACTCATAATTGTCCTTAGTTAGAATTACTATTGAAGGATGAGTTGCATAACCCATTATTACAATGATAATACACTTATCAACTGATAAAATCTTAGATCAATACATACAATAGAGCTGAAATGAATTACAACGATCAAAACAACACTCTCCGAACTTCCAAAATATCTACATAACCTCTAGTATACCCACTCGACAAAAATTGAAATCACAATGTATCTAGGACAAAATAGGAAAATGTGCAAGGATGGTTGGATAGAGCTCCTTAATACCTTTCCAATGTCATAAGAATCATGAAAATCAGAGATTATGGAAAAAATTTATGAGCTCGGGAGCCAAAAATCAAGATCTGACTTCAATTAGCAATAAATATTATCAAACAAAAAAAATTGCGAAATCACTTGCACCACTGGAAAATTCAGAGAATCAGCTTTCTAGAAAAAATTCATTTGAAAAAATGGCCTCTTAGGGCAAAAGTTATAGCAAAATGAAAAAAATAGCCTATTTATGCATGTGGGGGAAAATTGTACCTCTTGGGGGCCAAAAATCTTGGCGAGTGGTCACACATATGACCATAGGGCTAGCATAGGTTAAAAAAAAATTAAAACTACCACTAGCGATGCACGAGCGGAGTAGGGGAAGTGAGCTAAGGTCATGCTGCCCAAGGCATAAATCCCCCCACAATTAATGTGATCATGACCTTTACTATCATGTCTAAATGCTTAAAGGTGGCATGATTAAAAAAAAACATTTTTTTTAAATATTATGTAATAAAGGATTTTGTATTGCTTGATTTGATCATGATTTGACACAGGGCAAGTACAACCATGAAACGATATCCAACCAAGTACGCAGAGAATTAGAAAGATGCTAACGAATATGCTAGTTGACTACAATAATAAAATATGCAAAAGATATTTTTTTAATTTTATTTCTATAAATAAATTATGATGACTTAGGAGGTCATACGACTTGCTCAATCAAAAAAAATTGCCCCAAAAACAACTTTACCAAAAATGGAAGAATTTACAATCAAAATTCATTGGATCCAGCCTCCTAAATGCAATGGTGATGTCAATTTGGGCCCAAAGTGCTCTTAAAAATTAGTGACATCCTAGATCAACTAATCTTCACACTTTTTCAAACCCTTATATATTTGGAAAAATATAACCAAATTTGATGAAACGAAAGGAAAACTTGACTTTCTTTGATGCCATAGATTCAACCATGAGGTCCTTGTAACCCCAACATGCACCCAACAAAATTTTAAAGACAACACAAAACCCTCAAATCTGGGAAGGAATATGCAACACTAGAGCTCTAATACCATGTAGGAGTTAATGGTGACTCCTTAACACCCCAAGAATAGTTGCTAGATCAAAATATCTTCCACAAGAGAGAAAATGGCAAGAATACTTGTTTCAACAATGCAAGATTGAATATGGTTGAATATGCAAATGTACATGAGATTCCTTGCTTATAAAGGCAAGGTGATACATAGGATTATTCAAGATTGTGACAAGTGGCTTAATCCTATAACATGAGACAACTAACTTATAAAAACCTAGTCCATAAAATTAACATGAAAACTAAGAGTCTTAGAAGGAATCTTATTATCCTAAGTAAAATTAACATGTGAATATGTCCCCTAATTCCCTAGTAAGGAAATTAACTTGGTACAAAACATTTATTCACACCAACAATTCCAAAGTTGTATATATTTAAGTGGTGTATGTGAAGGGAAACCCACCTTGGTTTTGTAGAGCCTAAAATGCAAAAGGTTTTTTCAAATCCTTGTTTGTTGGCCGCTGACTTGAATTTGTTGATAATAATAAGTAGCTGACCTTTAGATAAAATCAAACAATCAACTAGAAAATTAAACAACCAACATATCTACCATTGAACTTTTCTCTAGATCACACTCTCATTCTCCTTACAATTTTTTGGACTAACGCTTGTGTTTTTTCTTGCAAGATCATTTTGGATTTCGAACAAATTGGTTTTGTAGGATGCAGTTCCTAACACTATGGTTTTGTAGATTCCTATGTTGGGTGCTTCGTTCCCTCACTTGGAAATGTTATGCATCCTCTATAGTATTCTTTACATGTTTATTTTCTTTCATAATTTACTTTCATGTAATTTAGCTCACATATGCATGTAGTGTCATACACCTGCTAAAGTGGGGGCTAAATGTAGAATAGTAAATTGTGCTCTTTGATGGCACAAGCACAATTTCATGCTCTATTTGGTTCTTTCTTTATTATCCACTCCCATAGTCTATTTTAGGATCATTTTCTAGCATTGGTCTTACCTCCAACTCAAGATAGTCTATTGATGCTACCCTAAAAACTTTATTGATGATCGTATACCCTTAGAAAAAATTTCTTAATGTTTGAATCTGAGTTTGCTCCTAAGGGACCCGTTACTTGTGGTTCTCACTTTGACAAGCATGAAACATGTGAACACTAGTGTGGTGAACTAGGGCCCAACCATTTCACCTAAAAAATATAGAAATGTGTGAGGGTCAGCCTATGCCTTGTGCGACATGACATCGATTTTGATATTGGCACGTGAAAACATTTCCAAAATTCAAATTTAAGCATGTCAGTCTACACCCAAGGTTATTCCTATTTCTCCGTATTAAGATTGAAACTTTTATCAGCACAAGTATGCACACTATAGCGAATCCTTGCCAAAATCAGTATTCAACTCTACAAAATTGTGAACAAGATTTATTGTTACTTGATATTTCGATGATGATTAAAGTTTCAAGAATTTGTTGTAGACTGATTTGGAATCAAGGAATCTTGATTGTGTTGCACATCTCCATCACAATTAGACATGATTTTAGCTATTTCTCATATTCAAAATTTTGATCATCTTGTTTCTCTAAAGTGAGATAACTTATGTTTTATTTCCCTTGAGCATAGCCTTTCTCTTGGGTTGGATCTTGCACTTCCTTGTTTAAGGCATGTAGAAATCCACTCTAACACACTTAAGATTCAGAGAACACACTATTACTTTTATAAAACCATCTATTTGTGGAGGTAAGAATACCAAAATGGGGGTTTGACCAAGTCAAACTCCTATAGAACCACCCCTTCCTTTTCCTTCCTTGTGTCTGACCAGGTTCAAATGTGAAACTAAAGATTACAAGGGTCAGCAGAGTAGAGCATCACACAAGTTTCCAAAGTATAACTCTAACTACACAAAACCCTAGGACCCTAGCACCTTGTGCTAGTGTCTTTCCATTTTTTCCTTTTCTTTTGGTGATGAGTTCACCTTTGTTTTCCCTTTTCAGATTTGTGTTCTCTTCTATGAATTGTTGTATTAGTCTTTGTAACTATTCACTTATTCAAATTAGGGTATATATCACCTCAGTTAATTAAATCACACTTTTTTCAATCTGCCCTCTTTGCAACAAAGGAACAAAACCTAAGCAGCTTGGCTCTCCTTACAAGAAGTTAGCCAAGCAAAAATTCTTTTGTTGGTCTTTGTTACTATGCTTAGTGAAAAAAAGATTGATCTGGGTTAGTTTACTAATTAGTCTAGATCCTATTTTCATACTAAACAATATGAAAGGAAAATCAATTATTATTATTAATTTTTAATATTCACCCTAGGCATTTGATGGAGCTTTGATTGATTTTCTAGAAAAATGTCATACTACAATGACTTTTGGTGACCTAGGCCAAATGATATATGGGAGGGAGTTGATTAGGGAGTGTTCTAATGCCAAGTGAGTGATTTATTTCTCTTTATTTCATTTTTATAGTGTTTTAAGCCTAGTGGGCCCCACTATGTGTGTTGGCATCCATCAATCATGTTGGTGTTTTGCTAACACTTAGGAATTTAGGCCTTATGCAAGTGCATCCAACTTGCATGCTAGAATTTTGGGTATGCATTGTCATTCATCCAGAGCATTGCCATTCAAGGGTACATTAGCATCTTATGAAAAAAGGAAAATTTTAAATATTTTACTTAGGGATGAGTTTAGAGATTAGAGATGTATGATTAGAATTTAAAGAAAAAATGAATCATTTTTAGCCCCTGGCCACCATGCATAAGAATTTGGGTGAAGCAATGTTCTCTCTTCTACAAATTCAAGCTTCATCTCTATTGGAAAAGGAGATTTCATTGCTCTAGTCCACATAGGTATATTTTAGGTGTTTTCACTCTCTAAGATATGCTTCCATGTTGGGATTCTTACAATTTTGATGGAGAGGTGGGATATAGACACCTCCACCTTTATGCTCTCAATGGGGAGATGACAACCACCTTGGAGGATGTGTACCACATTCTTAGATTGTTATTCCATGGTTTTATGGTGACTATCAAGGAGCAGAGGTCAATGGATTCAATATAGGAGGACAAACAATATGCTCTTAGTTGGGTTCTTAGTGACACTAAAGGATATAGTTATGGACGTTGTCCAAGGAGTAGTGCTCATGCCACTAGTCAAGAGGATCATGATCCTGTTGGTTCTTAGTTGTGTTCTAGTTGGTTTGTCCTTGATGACAAAATTCACCTTTGCGTATCTATTGGCATGACATTCACATGGTCTTGGCAACAGAGAAAAGGTCTATCGACATAAGTATTTCTCACCGCTGAGAGGTCTTACCGAATGAGTCAGGTCTCACTAACTAATACATAAGGAGGTTCATCAGTGTAAGTGATCCTTCATCGGCATTGTGTCTTGGTGAGTTTTACTTGTTACATCGACCAATTGGCACATTAAAGATTCACTTCGGCCAGACATATTGCTTTCGGTGTGAAGTCATAGTGAGTGTACATTGTCACACCGACCGGTGGCGGGAAGATACATCGGTAAGAGTTAGGGTTATCGAAATGAGGTCTTGGCGAGTGACCTTCGGTCTTGCCGACATTTCACATGGAGTTTCACAAGCAGCTTTTAGCAAGACTTCTCTTTTGTTTCGTCGATAGAAAAGGATCATATCGGCATAAGTTATACTGTCGGTATGAGGTCACAGCGAGATTGTTATGTGTCACCGACTGGAGGTTGAATGGGAACACATCGGCAAGAGTGGTGGCATCGATATAATGTCATAGCGAACCCTGTGGGTCTCACCGATGAAATACATATGAACCTTGTCAACATAGGCTTTGAGTTGTCTCAGGGAATAGGAATGATCATGTGGGCTTTCGGTAAGACATGGGATGCTCTACGAGAAGTCACCCTGACTATGCATTGTCTTGGTGAAGGTGGATGAAGGATACATCTCGGCGAGAGTGTGTTTTTTTTTTAGCGACTCAAAATGGATAAATTCTTTTGGTGAAACATAATGAAATCTACATAAGGTCTTCCTGATAACAACTTGTCACGGCAACCCACATGAGAATGAAGGTTACTTTTTGGTGAGAGAACTGTTGTGTCTTGCCGACCGCTAATAATGAAATACATTTCGGTAAGATTCATGAGTTTCGATGTAGGGTCTCAACGAACCCGTCAAGTCTTGGCAACAAAGTCTAATGAATGGATTTCAGTGAGAGGTTGATAATGTCTCGGAGATCAAGTATGAATCGCGGGGTGTTTTGGTATGACTCAATGAATTCATTGGGATGTCTCCCCGATTATGGATTGTCTCAGTGACACCGGATGAAAGGATCACTTTTAGTAAAACAAAGCATCATCTACTAAACATCTCCCCGACAGCAGAATGTCACAGCGACACATAAAAGATGAAAAGGGCTTTCGGTGAAACTTAATGTGATCTGCGAGAGGTCTTCCCAACATCACTAGGTCATAGCGAAAAAAAAAGAACACATAGGGAATGGCTAGCGATTTAATTTCCTTCAACAGAACTATCTGGATGTCTCAGCAAATGGTTAACGAAGACTCAAACACTATGGCCGACATCATTGATTGGCATCGAATCTCAGAACCATTACATGGCAGAATATTCATTGAGTTTCTTTTTTTAGCAGTTGCATTTTTGAAATAATGGATGATTTGCAGCTCTCTAGATAAGCATTACTCTTGATTTTTACCATCATCTACAAACTATCATTATTCAGCTTCATATTCAAAAATTAGCAAGAAAGTTTCAAAATCTTGTGAAAAATGCTATTTGAAGATTTCTTCATAACAGAAATACTTGAAATGTATAAATAAACCAATGTTGAAAACTGTGAAATAACTCTTTGGTTGTAATTTTGGAATATTGTTCTTTGGTTGTATCAAAAATGTATTGAAATACTCTATATTAAAAATCTGAAAAACAGAGATTTTTGAGCTTAACTGAAAACAGAGAGATCCTCTGAGAAATGGTTATTGTTCAGAAATATAGTTTGAGGGGTTGGTGCTCCTTGAGTGGGTGCTCAAAAATCAGCCTATAAGGCATTATGATTAGTTGATTAAAAATATTAAGCCTGCAAGGCATTTCGAGAGTGGTTTTAATACCCCATAAGGGTTTTCCACTCGGAAAAATCTTGTGTCTCTTTGTTCTTTTGTGTGCTCACTACTTTTCTATGTTGTTGTTGTTTCAGTTCACTATTGGGATTATTACTGTTCTCAATTTTTTTTATGAAATGATTACATTCAACTCATGAATGCATTAATCAGATTAATATTGAGATCAAATCTGAGCTATGTTTTTGAATTTGTGAAAATTGGTCAAATCTGTTAAGACACTGATTCACCCCCCCCTCTCAGTGTCATTTTAACTCCAACAATTGGTATCAGAGCATAGGGTCCTCTGATAGGTTTTAATCACCTTGGATTGATCTTGGTCTTGGAGTTTGTTTTTAATGGCACATTCTCAAGATGGTGCCTCTATAACTAGAGCTCTGTTAAGGAACAGATTATGTGTTCTGGAAAATCAGAATGGAAGCTTTTCTTGTTTCTTTTGATGTTGATGTTTGGAGCATTGTCTTAAATGATTACAATGTACCAGCCTCTATTCCCACTGATGCTGCTAAAAAAAGAGGTATGAAACAAATGTCAGAGCTAAGCATGCCATCTTGTGTGGGTTAACTAAAGATGTGTTCATTAAAGTCATGCATTGCAAATCTGCTCATGAAATCTGGGAAAAACTTGAAACTATATATCAAGGGAATGAGAAAGTCAAACTATCAAAAATCATTACACTCAAACATCTGTTTGAGGAGTTGAAAATGAAGGATGATGAAAAAGTGGCTGAATATTTCCTAAGAGTTGATGAATTTTTCAATGCAATGAAAGGTCTAGGTCAAGAGATTAATGAATTTGATGTGGTCACAAAGGTTGATAGAACCTTACCATCCAAATTTGAATCTAAGGTTTAATCCCTAGAAGAAAAGAAACACTTTGATAAACTTACCTTAGACAACCTGCAAGGAATACTTACTACCTATGAAATGAGAACTAGCAATAACAATTCAACAGGAAAAGAAATTTCCTTTAACACTGAAAAGAAAGAAAAAGTCGAAGTCAGTGAATCAGAATTGTTTGATTCTAAAGAATCCCATTTTTTTAGAAGATTTAAAAAGGGATCAGGAAAATATAAGGGAAAACTTCCCTTTAAATGTTTTAACTGTGGAAAAATAGGTCACTTTGCTGCAAAGTGTCCCTATGATGATCAAATTTGTGACAACGAGACAACTAAAAAACTGCCTAAGAAGAAGGCCTTCAAACCAAATCAAAACTTCTATTTCAAAAAGAAGAAAAGTCTATTTAGTAAGGATGAATCTGATATTGAGTCTGAAGATTCATCAGTTGAAGAAGATGAAACTTTGTTCATGGCTGAAATTACTCAGCAAAATGATACAAACACCATTGACATTGAAGAAGGTGAAGTAGATCTTGAAAGTGAGTTGAAATGTGCTTTACAAGATATCAGAAAACTCAAAAAACAAGTTCTTACTCAAGAACATAAACCAGATCAAGAAATGGTCTCTCTGAAAACTCAGCTTGAAGAAGCTAAAAGAGTTGAAGACTGTCTTCTAGAGACTATAAGCTGCAAAGATCAAGAAATTCAAAAACTGGAACAAGAAGTAGTCTACCTTAGGAAGGAAATTGAAAAATATGAAAGCACACTAAAACTGAATGAGATGCTCAGCAAGCAGAAGATGTACAAAGATAAAACTGGTGTTGGTTTTGAAAAGGGTAAATGCTCAATTGACCATGCAAAACAAAACCCCTCTTCTGAAGTCAAAGGTTCAAGTTCAAATCACTCAGAATTGGGTAAGGATCATGTTTAGTCTTTAAGAGGTAATATATCTTCATACAGAGTCAATCCTTTATTCTATGGTTATTGTTTTTCTACAACAAATTTGGCCATAAGGTGAGCACTTGCAGGCTTATGAATCCTAGAATACCCAAGTTTGGTCTTAGGCAACACTATGGTTTTGTAAGACAAATCAAATGTTTTAAATGCAATATTTTGGGACATTCTATCAAACAGTGCATAACTAATCTGCAATCTAAACAACAGAAAATTAAAAAGGTTTGGAAACCTAATACTATCAACAACATTGAGCAAACTATGTTGGTTCAAATAGATTTTCATTCCAAGAAAAAGGACTTATGGGTCCTAGACAGTGGATGTTCTAACCATATGACTAGCGACAAGGATAAGTTTATAAATCTTGAAGATTATGTAGGTGGATATGTTAAGTTTGGTGATAACTCTGGTATTCAAATTAAAGGTAGAGGTTCACTTCTTTTGAATGAAGACACTCCTATCTATAATGTGTACTATGTGGAAGGTCTCAAGCACAATCTTCTAAGTGTTAGTCAAATCTGTGATAGTGGTTATCATGTTCTTTTCACTTCACAGGGATGTGAGATTAAGAACCAGCTAGGAAAGGCTATTGCTACTAGAAGGAGGACAAAAGGAAATGTGTACAATCTTCTCGAAACATCAAGCAATGACAATAATCAAGGTATGTGTTTAATGGGCCAAATTGAAGAGAGTTGGTTATGGCATAAAAGATTAGGACACATAAACTTTGAAAATCTGGTTAGAATTAGTAAGAATCAAAATGTTAGAGGTTTACCAATCCTTAACAAGCCAGAAAATTTTGTGTGCAAAGAATGTCTAAGTGGTAAACAAACAAAAATCAGTTTCAAAACAAAAGAACATTCTTTTTCAAAACCTTTATAGCTTGTGCATACTGATTTAGGTGGACCAACCAGAACAAGGTCTATTAATGGTGAAAAGTACTTTATGCTGTTTGTGGATGATTATACTAGAATGGTTTGGGTCACATTTCTTAAGCACAAATCAGAAGCATTTGAAAGGTTTAAAATCTTTCGTAAATTGCTTGAGAAGGAATCTGATTTGAAACTTAAATGTCTGCGATCTGAAAAAGGAGGTGAGTTCACTTCTCAAGAGTTTATTGATTACTGTGAACAACATGGCATTAAACGACAGTATTCTGCAACAAAAATAGCTCAACAAAATGAGGTAGTTGAACGTAAGAATAGAACTGTAAAAGAAATGGCTAGAACCATGCTAGATGAAGCTAAGTTGTCTGATATGTATTGGAAAGAAGTTGTTCATACAACTATATACATTTTGAATAGAGTGCAACTTAGGGTGAAATCTAAACACACTCCTTATGAACTTTGGTATGGAAAAACTGCTTCTATCAAACACTTTAAAATTTTTGAAAGTAGATGTTTTATCAACAAATACGATGATAACCTTGGGAGCTTTCAATCAAAGAGTGATGAGGGTATCTTTTTGGGATACTCAACTCACAACAAAGCTTATAAATTCCTTAACAAAAGGCTTAATAAGATTGTTGAAGTTGTTAATGTAAAATTTGATGAAAGACCACATTTGTATGCTGAATCTTTGCAGGATAATGAGGAAGAAGAACTTGAACTAGAAATAATTTCAGAAGGAGCTGAAATAGCAAAGCCTAATACTGATGAAACAGCAAGTCCTGAAAAGGTTGCATCAAAAGCTCTAGCTAAATATCACCCCAAAGATCAGATTATTGGGGATAAAAATGTAGGAGTTCAAACTAGAAGAAAGGTTGCAGAATCTGATGAAAAGGCACAAATTGCTTTTTGTTTAGTTACTCAGTTTGAGCCTAAAAATTTTAATGAAGCTCTCACAGATTCATGTTGGGTTAATTCTATGCAGGAAGAAATAGATCATATTGAGAAAAATTAGACTTGGGAGTTAGTCCCAAGACCAGATGACAAGAATGTCATTGGAGGCAAATGGATATACAGAAACAAGCTTGATGAAAATGGCAATGTTGTTCGCAACAAAGCAAGATTTGTCTACAAAGGCTATGCTCAACAAAGGTATTGATTTTGGTGAAACCTTTGCACCTATTGCTAGATTAGAATCTATCATAATATTCTTGGCTTATTCTGTTTATAAAGACTTTACTGTTTATCAAATGGATGTCAAAACTGCCTTTTTAAATGGCTACTTAGATGAAGAGGTCTATGTTGAATAGCTTGAAGGATTTATTTACAAAGATAAGCCTAACCATGTTTACAGGTTGAAAAAGGCCCTCTATGGCTTAAAACAAGCACCTAGAGCTTGGTACTCTAGGCTGGACAGTCATTTTCTTTCAAATGGTTTTGTTAGAGGAGGTGTGGACAGCAATCTTTATGTTAAAACTGAAGGTTATGATATTCTGGTTGTTGAAATTTATGTTGATGACACTATCTTTGGCTGCAACAATGTTACTTTGAGTAAAATTCTCTCAACTAATGGAATCTAAATTTGAAATGTCATTATTCGGAGAATTAAAATTCTTCTTGGGTCTTCAAATCTCTCAATGTGAAAATGGAATATTTCTTTCTCAAACTAAGTATGCTAGAGAGATGCTTAAGAAATTTTAGATGGATGAATACCATCTAGTTAGCACTCCAATGATTACTGCATGCAAACTTACTAAGGTTGATGATTCCCCTGATACAAATCAAACTGATTATAGATCAATGATTGGCAGTCTGTTATATTTAACTACTTCTAGACCTGACATCATGCAGGCAGTTTGCACTGTTGCACAGTTTCAGGCATCACCTAAAGAATCCCATGTCACTGTTGTTAAAATTATTTTTAAATATATTCAAGGTACTCTTGATTATGGTCTTTGGTATCCTAGAAGCAATGATTTTTCATTGATTGCATATACTGATGCTGATTGGGCTAGTTGTTTGGATGATAGGAAAAGCACCAGTGGTGTTGCATTCTTCCTTGGTGATCGTTTAGTGGCATGGCACAGCAAGAAACAAGAATTTGTTTCTCTCTCTACTGATGAAGCAGAATATATTGTTGCCACTTCATGTTGTACTCAAGTTCTTTGGATGATTCAAACTCTATCTGATATGGGTATTGGAGTTCCTAAACCTGTTTCTATTCTCTGTGATAACACAAGTGCAATAAATATCTCCAAAAATCATGTTTTTCACTCTCGCACTAAACATATTGCTATCAAGTTTCATTTTTTATGAGAAAAGGTATTGGCTAATGAAGTATATTTACATTTTGTTGGATCACAAGATCAGGTGGCTGATATTTTTACTAATCCCTTAGCAAAAGAGCTATTTGAAATGTTGCAACTTCGATTGGGAGTTATCTCTCAATTGTTACTTCTCTAATTCACCAAGCTTCAGCTTAGGGGGAGCATGTTATATATTTTGATTCACTTACAACTCTCCTACAATCTTGGTTGTTGCACTGTTACTTTTTTTTGCAGTTGTTTCTCATAATATTTTGGTTGGCTTCTTAGTTGTGATTCATGGCAATGCACATTCTTCTCTTCTATCTCTATCATTGAGGCAAAAAGGGGGAGAGTCATTTGTGTTTTTCCATCAAGGACAAAGGGGGAGTTTGTTGGTTCTCAGTTGTGTTCTGGTTGGTTTGTCCTTGATGAAAAAAATCACCTTTGGGTATCTATCGGCATGAAATTCACGTGATCTTGGCGACAGAGGAAAGGTCTATCAGCATAAGTATTTCTCACCGCTGAGAGGTCTTACCAAATGAGTCAGGTCTCACTGACTAATACATAAGGACGTTCATCAGCGTAAGTGATCCTTCATTGGCATTGTGTCTTGGCGAGTTTTACTTGTTACATCGACCGACTGGAACATTAAAGATTCACTTCGGCCAGACATATTGCTTTCGGTGTGAATTCATAGCGAGTGTACATTGTCACACCGACCGATGGTGGGAAGATACATCGGTAAGAGTTAGGGTTATCGAAATGAGGTCTTGTTGAGTGACCTTTGGTCTCACTGACATTTCACATGGAGTTTCATAGGCAACTTTCAGTAGGACTTCTCTTTTGTTTTGTCGACATAAAAGGATCATATCGGCATAAGTTATACCATCGATATGAGGTCACAACGAGATTGTTATGTCTCATCGACTGGAGGTTGAATGGGAACACATCGGCAAGAGTGGCGGCATTGATATAATGTCATAGAAAACCCTGTGGCTCTCACCAATGAAATACATATGAACCTTGTCAACATAGGCTTTGAGTTGTCTCGGCGAACAGGAATGATCACGTGGGCTTTCGATAAGACACGGGATGCTCTATGAGAAGTCACCCCGACTATGCATTGTCTTGGTGAAGGGAAATGAAGGATACATCTCGGCGAGAGTGTGTTTTTGTTTCAACAACTTAGAATGGATAAAGTCTTTTGGTGAAACATAATGAAATCTACATAAGGTCTCCCCAATAACAATTTGTCATGGCGACCCACATGAGAATGAAGGTTACTTTTCGGTGAGAGAACTATTGTGTCTTGCCGACCGCTGATAATGAAATACATTTCGGTAAGACTCATGATTTTCGATGTAGGGTCTCAGTGAACCCATCAAGTCTTGGCAACAAAGTCTAATGAATGGATTTCGGTGAGAGGTTGATAATGTCTCGGCGATCAAGTATGAATCACGGGGTGTTTCGGTATGACTCAATGAATTTTTTGGGATGTCTCCCCAATTATGGATTGTCTCAATGACACCGAATGAAAGGATCACTTTCAGTAAAACAAAGCATCATCTATGAAACATCTCCCCAACATCAGAATGTCACAGTGACACATAAAAGATGAAAAGGGATTTCGGTGAAACTTAATGTGTTCTGTGATAGGTCTTCCCAACATCACTAGGTCTGAACACATGGGGAATGGCTGGAAATTTAATTTCCTTTAGCAGAACTATCCAGATGTCTCAGCGAATGGTTAACGAAGACTCAAACACTGTGGACGACATCATTGATTGGCATCGAATCTCATAACCATTACATGGCAGAATATTCATTGAGTTTCTTTTTTGAGCAGTTGCATTTTTGAAATAATGGATGATTTGCAGCTCTCTGGATAAGCATTACTCTTAACTTTTACCATCATCTACAGACTATCATTATTCAGCTTCATATTCAAAAATTAGCAAGAAAGTTTTAGAATCTTGTGAAAAACGCTTTTTGAAGATTTCTTCATAACAGACATACTTGAAATGTATAAATAAACCAGTGTTGAAAACTATGAAATAACTCTCTGGTTGTAATTCTAGAATATTGTTCTTTGGCTGTATCAAAAATGTATTGAAATACTCTGTATTAAAAATCTGAAAAATAGAGAGTTATGAGCTTAACTGAAAACAGAGAGATCCTCTGAGAAATGGTTATTGTTCAGAAATATAGTTTGAGGGTTTGGTTCTCCTTGAGATAGATATCTCTAAACGAGGGGTTAGTGCTCTTTGAGTGGGTGCTCAAAAATCAGCCTATAAGGCATTATGATTAGTTGATTAAAAAGATTAAGCCTGCAAGGCATTTCGGGAGTGGTTTTTATACCCCAGGAGGGTATTCCACTCAACAAAATCTTGTGTCTCTTTGTTCTTCTATGTGCTCACTACTTTTCTGTGTTTTTGTTGTTTCAGTTCACTGTTGGGATTATTATTGTTCTCAATTCTATTTATGAAATGATTACATTCAACTCATGAATGCATTAATCAGATTAATATTGAGATCAAATCTGAGCTATGTTTTTGAATTTGTGAAAATTCGTCAAATCTGTTAAGACACTAATTCACCCCCCCCCTCTCAGTGTCATTTTAACTCCAACAGATCCCTACCATAGAAACATTGATGGAAACATATGGTTGTGGTATTCACATTCATGAGGCCTCATTCATGTCATTTGGGCTATGAAGAAGCATTAAACAGTGTTCACATGGGAGCACAATTGTTGGCCCACTTATATTTATGATCTAGGTCAATTCATGTATCATGACGGCCTCAACTTGATAAATTTTTCATGCTACTATAGTTATGTTCATTCAAGCACATCACATGCATGAGACCTACTAGTTATTTTATTTACATCCCATTGGATGCACCATGAGCACGAGCCTAACTAGTGTAGTGAGATTGGAGATTTGGTTATTTTGTGTACTAGAGATAAAGTTTTGATAGGTTGTGCAACACTAATATAGTGTTGTAGTGGTATATAAAAATGAGAGAATTCCCATGTTTTGTTAGATAGATGGCCAAGATGCAATGGGATAGAATTTTTTTCAATAGATATAACTATATAGTTGTACCATTTTAGTATCGACGAGTGATGAGATATTTCAATCGGGTGTAACATGTTCCTCATGTTGTATCGACCTATGTACAATTGCACTGTAACATGGTTAGAGCTAGAGATCTACCTCAACTTACTTTTATAGATATCACCTTGATCAACCTAGATAGTGAGGTGATGAGGGCCACACCACCCAAAATCCACAGAAATCACAACAACAGATACGAACACAGAAGATGCGAGACAGAAAAATGATTCACTTTCAATTATTTTCAAAAGATAGAAATTACAAATTCAAAGCTTACATGTTGCAGCCTCATGGGCTTGATTCATTACAATAAAATCAACTTTGAAAAGAAAATCTACTATTCTAAGCCACACTTTGCACTATTAAGGCCACCTTCTACAACCCCCACTTAACCCTTTTTATTTTCCCCAATAACCACCTAGAATTTTCTAGAAAGATCAAATTTCCCCTTTTTGTTTTGGCGCCAAAAGTCTCGTCGTTTGATTTATGGCCTAGGAAGAATTTTTTATGAAATTCACTTTTTGGAGGACCAACTTCGTAGGGCCATAACTTTTGATTCAAGTATTCAATTTTCTATTATTGCATATCATTGGAAAACTCTTGAAAAGATCTACAATGTGTGAACCTAACCGTAGGTTGGTTCAGCCACTTTTTGAGTTGTTTCGGGGCCTCTAAAGTTTTATATCTAAATTTGAAGCCACATTGGAGAAATTTCCCAAGACATAAACTTTAATTTCTCCCAAACTGTGTAGGATATTGAGGTGATTCTTTCATGACCGGAAATTTTTTTTAGCTCTGCTCCTTGGGGTAAACTTTCACATCCATATGAGCCCATTTAGGCCAACTTACTAAAAATAGGAAGTGCCCATTTTTCGCTATTTTTAATGCCCAACAATCTTATACCCCTTAAGTGCCATCGTGAGACTCAAAACAACTAAAGAAAACAAATAAAACATTTTTTTGGGTGATGCAAGATTTCCCTACACTGCTAGATGCTCTTGCATCAGACACCCAGGGTAATTTGAAAAGTGACCTTGTCACTTCTCAGGAGTTAGAGGGAAACCAAGACGATTAACCTTAGCCTCAAACAACCATGATGAATCTTCAACAAGCCTTCCTCTCCATTTCACCAAGTACTATGCATATTGTTTGTGTCTTGTGCTTCTACCCACATGGATCTAGGATTTCTTCTATCTCTTCCTCTTCTGAAGTAGGTGTTGGAATTTTCAATTGTTCATTTATTAGCCCCTCCTCTATATCACCTTCATGATACTCCATCAAATTAGCAATGTTGAACATAGGAGAAATATTTATTCCACTAGGAAACTCTACCTCATAAGCATTTCCTAAATCATGCTTCTTCAGGATCTTGCATGGTCCAAACTTCTTCATCTTTAACTTGTATGTACCAACTGGAAACCTTTCCTTTCACAAATGAACCTTGACTTCATCTCCTACCTAGAACTCCTTAGACCTCCTTTTCTAATTTGTTTGAGCCTTCTATTGTGAGTTCATTTTATTGATATGTTTCTTCACCTCTTCGAGAAAATTCTTCAAGTGCTCAGCAAAATCTTCAACCTCGGCACTACTCCTCCCTCTTATCCATCTTCCTTAGTTCAGAAACAATTCTTGGACTACTCCCATATACAATTTGGAATGGTGATTTATCAGTGCTCCTATTGACAAAATCGTTGTAAGAAAATTATGCCTATGGTATAATCAAATCCCATCCCTTAGGCTTACCTCCAACTGAGCATCTTAGCAAGTTGACCAAACTCCTATTCACCACCTCCATTTTTCCATCAATCTGTAGATGGTGTGCAGAACTGAACTTCAAATTTTTCTTTAGCTTTTTCCATAATGTCCTCCAAAAATAACCAACGAATTTGGTATCTTTATCTGAAACTATACTCTTTGGCATGTTGAAATGATGGATGCACAATGTCCCTAAATCTACAGCCTTCAAGGCCTTCTGAAGACAATGGCGAACTTGGATCTAACTCAATCTGCTTCAAAAATCAGTTTGGTCCCTGAGTGGAGTCAAGTAGCCTACAATGGAAACCTTCAAGCCTGCAATGAATCTCTCTAGCCCAACTTTCTTGATCTTGGGATGAAATATCAATGGAATGGCTCTAATAGCATGTTGAAATGATGGATGCACAATGTCCCTAAAGTTGTATCCTTCAAGAGGACCTTTTCCAAGAGAAATTAAACCACACATAATTTTTTTCAACTAAGGGCATGCAAATGGAGATTGCTATTGATCTAGTATATATGATTACAAATGTACAAATGCCCTGAATATATAGGCATGAGAGAGATGCAAGATGCAATATGATGTTGCCATGTGTCATGATCTAATAGCATGTGACAACATGTGAACCCTACCTAGGAAATGATAAAAGATTGAGATAAGTTCTAGAAGGACAACTCATCTTCTAGAAGGAATCTTATCTCCTACAAACATGGAAATGGGAATTACCTCATTATTTATGATTTTCTAATTTATGCAACCTAGGACTAAATTAATTAAATGAAATACCTAAGTTAAGTTATGCTAGTGTAATAAATAATTAATTACACTAACACCCCCCATAAGTGCAACTTAGGGAGGAAATTCAATTATTATGTAATGATGATGGGTCTCGGCTACATGATGGCTATTTTAGGTACCCATTTACATATGAGAATGAAAATGAAAAAAATTTCCCACAAATAGAGAAAGTTGAAAACCCAATAGGAAGAAAGCCCCTCTCCAAAAAGAAGATGAAAATGCAAAAAAGTAAGAAAGGATGGGAAGGATGGAGGACTCCCAAATACCCCCAAATACACCATCCATCACATGGATATAATACAATCAATGCCCCCCCCATAGGAGGGAAATAGAGAGACTATATAGCCCCCCCAAAATATTTGATCACTTGCAAAAATGGTAAGTATCTGAAGACAAAACATGATCTAATGTCAAAAAACAACTTGTCTCCCTTTCAGAACAAATAAAACCAAGTGCAAGTGCAGAGATGCTTTCCATTCTGAATAGGAATTGAAAGAAGGATGAATGAGGATGATGATGTCTCTAAAAACTGCTCAAATTTCTCCATGCCTAATGATGAAGATGCCACAAACAACTCAAGTACATGCCTAATCAATGAAGAAAGTGACAAAATAGGATGATGCAGAAACTGATGTTGAATAATATCCAAAGACTGTGATACAATGAATGTGATGGAGACTAGATTTCCCCCCTAAATGAAGTGTCCTCAAAACCACTAAAATAATTTTGAAGCAACAAAGATATCCAAACCACAAGTATCCTACTAGGAAGAAGCAAATCCAATGGTAGATGTTGAAGAAACTCTAAATCCTGAATGGAATGAGAGGGAAGAAGTCTCATATATGAAATTGCTGAAGAGGAATCAAGTGCCTCCAAGGTAGTCTCAGGATCCACAACCAAGGTTGAGACAAAAGAATGAGGAGACTCAAGAAAACTCTCCAAAGCAGGATCTGAATAGAGGAGTGATATCCCCTCAAGAATTTCATTCAAACCTATAGAAGTAGCCAAGTCAGTGATACCTGAAACAAATCCATCCTGTGATGTCAAGTTTGGAAAACTGAATGTGTCCTAATAAATGATGATGGAAGCCTCAATCAATGATTCTAGACAAGGAATCACTAAATTTAAAGGGATACCAACTATCTCTAATGGAGAAGAAGGAACATCTGAAGAAACCTTTTTAACCTCTTCAGAAGATTCAAGGCAATCAACCTCTTGCATAACAATATCATCATGGGGTATCTGATCTGAGGAATGAATGGCATTTTGAATCATGACCATCGAGGAAGGGTGGAGTATCTAAATCTCCATATATCTCCCAAAGCTTAGCCCAAAGGATATGAGGACAATCAAAATGATCAATAGAATCCAAAACATCACAATCAACTTGCATTTCAATGATCTCTAAGACAATGTCTATGCTACAACTCCAAGAAAATTCATGAGTACCTTCACTTGGATGGGGAACTATACCATACAAATGTGGCAATAAATCAAGTGATTGGAGATGGTGGATGATCCCATCTCGCCATTGTTTATAGTTTCCCTTGTGCAACATAGTCAGAGAAGGAGTATATGCAAGCCCCATAATGTACTATCAAATTTCTCCAAAAACACAAAGACAATAACCTTCAACAGAAAATAGAAACTTCCAAATATGATGTGCAATTGAAAAATACACCTCCGAAATCAATAAATTCTTCTTCAAGCTTCAGGATGTCCCAAGAATCGGGAAAGTGCACCAAATTGCAAAAAACCAATAAAAGATACCTAGAGCTGAAACTAAAGAAAGTGATTGGACTATGAAAAAAGCACCAAAATATCTCTCGAATGTCGTTGGAACCACTATATTTCAACAATCTGATGTGAATATATTGGCTATTGATTCCAAAGTGGAGGGTTAACTTCATTTGACTTTAGATTTTTTTTCCAGCAAAATTCTACATAATGGATGTCACCACTAGAAAGTAGACCAAATCCTCTTTCTGACGGTATCTCGTTTGCTAAATTTCAATAGCATGGGTGAAAGCTATGATAAAATGAAGAAAAGGACTAGATGAGGCACTTTGCAGGCTAACGGGGTGCAAAAAATTAGCCCCCTGGGTGCTAGCTCTTAGTCGTTGATGTGACCATAGGAAAAAGTAAGGAAAAAAATAAGACTGCTCAAGGAACAAGCACTCGATCATACATATTCCCTATTCATTGCACTTTATTTGTGGGCTATACCAATGTCGTCCTTACAAATAAAGCTTTTAATACAAGTTTTATATAAAATAAAAAATCCAACCAACATGGCAATTAAACAAATTTTAATAAATAAACCCGCAATTTGAAAATTGGCATACCCTTTGATTTGATTTGATAGCCAATGTAGATGGTACGTTGGGCAGAAGATAATATGCCAGAAGAAAATAAAGGTGTTCGACCAAAACCGGTGGGTACGATGGAATCAGGAGCTGGATGATTGCCGATGGGATCTCCGGTTGATGACACAGTGGACGGGATGACTTAGCGGCCAGGCGAAGGGATAGATTCTAGCAAAGAAAAAAGGTTCATGGGGCTCATATGGTTAGCAGTCGGATGGATGTGACGGTTGGCTGGAAACAGTACCTCCTTAGCCAATTAATATGCTGACACAAAACAATTATGTAGATTTTGATTGAACAGGTCAACCAAAAAGAATGATATATTTGATTTTTAATATTGTGAGTAGCAATTAAAAATCAAACCTAATATATATATACAGATTTTCCGACAAGAAAAAAATTTGCAGTCTTAAAATATGTTGACGAATAAAATATTAAATTCAATGGAGTATATATTAAAGCTCAATGATTTAAAATAAAACCCCTTATGATGTCGACTATGGAATAAAATGCCAATCACCCGAAATATTTTTCTATCAAACTATAGAAAATATGATTCTTTTCTGCCAAACAATTGAAAGCCCTAATTTTTTTCTTCTAAAAACAATTGCCTCAGAGGACAACTAATAGGGGTGATTTTTTTCTGCAAATTGTATGGATAGTACGATTGATTTTGCAAAACCTAAAATACCTTTGATGGCTCCCAGGTTGATGAATCTGATTTTGATGATTGAATAGGTGATCCTAGGGTTTCAAGGCCTTCTGAAGACAATGGTGAGCTCGGATCTAACTCAATCTACTTCAGAAATTAACTTGGTCCCCGAGTGGAGTCAAGTAGCCTA
>VDFB02373365.1:45655279-45715161 GCA_007258455.2 Sequoia sempervirens
AGGCCAGATTTGAGGCACTTAGAGGCCCTGAAACTTTCCAAAATTGGCATAGAAAATTTTGAGTATGTTCTTGACTTCAAGACCTTTCCAATGGTTCAAACGGTTTGAGAAACAGAGTCCCAGATCAAAAGTTATGGCCCCCGGAAGTTGGCGCACTTTCTAGAAGATATAATTTCAAATGTACTTTTGAAATTTGAATTTTAAGTTGCAATTTTTGGTGCCAGACCGCCAAAAACTCAAATTTGAATGTTGTTTTGGCTCCTAACTAAAAAGGAGCTCTATTTATGGGTGGGTTTTGGGATTTTTGGAGGCGTGGCTTTTTGGGGACAAGTTTGCATACTACGAAAAGGGGTTTTTTTTGTAATTCAGTAGTTTGCATATTCCAGAACTTGAGGATATCAGATCCTCTGCATGTAAGAAGATCATTCTCAGAATAATAAAATAATATTCTCTTATTTTGTGAGTTATTTTCTGTGTCTCGAGTTTCACCCTCATCAGGAATTAACATGGATGAGAACAATTTTATGGTCTCAATTGTAGAATATGGAGAAGTGCACTCAACCCTCAAAACTCAATTTGTAGTCATAATTAGAAACTCTTGAACAAAATATTGAGAAACCTACATTATTGACATGAACAGTTTTGAAAAATCAGATTTGTAATTCATTATCACTATGAAGTTATGAACCAAAGGCATTTTGTAAGGATACCTAATTGAACTAAAAAGTGCCTCAATTTTTCTCTAAATAATGATTCCTCATATTGAGCATCAAGTTTGTTAGTAAAATCAATGTTTAATGAACCCACTAGCAACATTTTTAAAAGGCTAAAACAATAATTTCCATATATTTTCAAGTCCATTTAGATTGATGGTGAACTTGATCAATGGAGCACTGAGCTATGTACATGTTGATCACCATGGCATTGTGAGTCTACAAGAAGAAACTACCACATCAAAAATTCCTTAACAAGTCTCCTACTTAAGGATCTAGCTACAAAACATCCCATGCAGGAGATGCAATAGTGTGAGAGGCAGGCTTATATACAATGTAATTATCTGTATACTTGTTGTTATGCAGGAAGGAGATTCCATATAGGAGCTATTGCAGATCAGGAGATCATTGTGGTCATGATAGGGCTACCAATGGTAATTACATAAAAGAATTCTGATGTTTAATGGGTTATATCATGTGCCCAAAAAGACAATGAGGACTAGAAACTTTAGAAATTGAATTTTTCCCTGTTAGCTTATCTTTTCATTTTACCTTTGATCAAAGTAATCTCAGATGAATAACAGTAATGATATTTAGATACAAATCAATGCAGCAATAACCACCCAACTTCTCTTGAGTTTCTTCAACATAAAAGGAGTTGTGCACTATGGAATTGCTGGAAATGGAAACTCTGACTATCATATTGGTGATGTTACTATTCCTCAGCAATGGGATCATAATGGCCTTGAAATCCGATGGAGACTACACTCGTGCTATTGGATATCTTCATGTTACCAACTGCAATACAAAAGAAGGCTCCAATTATCTGTT
The DNA here is from genome assembly GCA_007258455.2 of Sequoia sempervirens. NCBI lineage: Eukaryota > Viridiplantae > Streptophyta > Pinopsida > Cupressales > Cupressaceae > Sequoia > Sequoia sempervirens. Next base: position 45,656,824 of record VDFB02373365.1, read on the forward strand.
GAATAATGTTTGGCACAACGTAAACAAGATTTTCCCCCAAAGTGGCACTTCAGAAGTTAGAGAGCATGTATTTTGGGTCAATGTATCCAAAACCTATTATAAAATTGTAGAGCAGCTTGAGGTAATTCATTCATATTAATTTATTCCTTTATTTTCTGATCATAGTTGCTTATGTTGCCTTTTGTTTGATTGATTTTTTTTCCTTTTTGATTTTTAGGTTAGCCTGAGTATGGGGAAGCCATTCATAATAATTAGATTTCTTTATGATTTTCTCTCTACCATCCTAATGATGGATCACAGAGTGTGATCTGAATCGTTAATGAAAAAAGCTTTAACACAATCAAATTCAAAAACAAATTTATACAAATGGATCAAGTGCAGAAAATGAAGCCAGTATTTTCGAAAGCTTGGAAAGCAAAAACGTTGTGATTGTTGTCACTATTTTTTTTTAATCTGCTTTCATCTTTAGTTGATAAACCTACAAATGGTTTAGTAGTAAATGACAAAGTTGGAAAACTTGAGGCAAAAAACTCGCCAAGCCCAAAATTGACGAGTCAACAAAAAATCAGAGATAACTCGGCAAATTTTTTGATTTTTTTTTTGTGTTTTTCGCATTTTTTATGTATCTAGCGAGTTTTTGGAAAAGACTTGACAGGAAGACTCAACGAGTTAAAGTCATAAAGACTCGCTGGGCCAAAAAATTCACGAGTTTTTTAGGACTCCCAAAACTCGACGAGTCTTCCAACTTTGATAATGATATGTGATTTAATACCGATTCACAAGCAACTTAAAGAGACTATAATGAAATAACTATTAGGATCATAGCTACTTTATCAAATATTGAATAAGACAAATTATGAGAAGTACTAAGTTTTTATTTAAAGTTCATAGATGATATGCTGTCAAAAGGATTGATATTTTGAAATGGTTTATTTTTTTGTCAAAGGATAGATAGCTTAAATTGATCTTTCAAGTTACAGTTACTATAAAGATAGTTTCATAGGGGTTCATTTTTAATCTCAATAATAGGACTAGTGTGAATATTTATTGTGGTTTGTAGTCGAACAATTGTAATACCATGTTGAAAACCCATTCTGTTGTATCCCTATCCCTAGACCACATAGACCAAAGTTAAAAGAACCATTTTCTCCTATAGATAATGCAATCGTTCTAATATCTCTCCAGCCTTCTATTTCCTTGGGGTGTTCATCATCTTATGGCACAAGTATAAAAATCCTTTTCAGTTGAGTTGCTGCAAATTTTCTTTGGTACAAAAGTCAATATATTCATCCATGTCCTATCTGCTTTTAAAGGGCTTGTTGATAGTCAAAGAATACTATAGTCATGGGCGTTTGTATCATTATCTCCTATAACATCTAATTCACTAAAATGTCACCTTATAAGAAATTTTCAATCGCCACATCTCTCAATGTGGAAATACACAATCAAGTGTCATCTTGAGGAGACATGATCGGTGCTGCAAGAGTTGTCATCCCTTAGATATGGGATGGGTTTATTTTAGGTAAGTGGCCTATAACTATATACAATTGTTCAAAGGTTTGGACATCAAGCATTATCAAAATAAACCTAAAATCTCATGGGTGATCTAAGGAGTCATATTATCTTAATCCCAAATAATGTCTGCCTTAAATCTAAGTGCACATGTAGGTCTTTGTCTAAGTGTATACGTAGGTCTTTGTCAAATATTCTAAGAAATTAAAGTATACCAAATTATTATAGTAATCTGTTATAGAGAATATACTGAATTAATTTTCAATCACACCTATTTAAGAATGGCTCAATCAAGACTTTTGTGGAACATATAAGCTATAATAATTGAATACTAAATTTATAGATTTTTTTGTTGCTCATTTCGAAAGTGGGAAAAATATATAATATTAAATTCGATCAATAGTACTGCTAAATACATTATATTATACTATATAGGAACTAGGAAAAAAAATATTGTGGTTACACATAGCCATTACAAAACTCAAAGAATTGATATATATCATTACTTCATTACTATTGGAAACTCATCGCTAAGATCCAAAACAAAAGAACCTATGCTATGGAATGAAATTTTCTTAGAGTCTTGACCGTGCATATAACCTTTAAGTGGGCTGTGCAAGAATAACTCTTTGTATATCAATATCTTAGTTGAAAGAACATAGAGTAGGTCTATTGATTTGCTATGGATATGGTGCCTTAGGATGAGCCAAAGTATAAATAGGGAGTTTCTCAAGACAATGTTAATTCTAGACAATATTTTAAATTTATGGATATGAACACACATATGATGTAGGGTTTTCAATAATGCTAGTGAACAAACATATAAATAAAAGTAGCATAAGGGTCTTATAGAATCAAGTCTTATGAATCAAAGATTAGGGAAAATGTATAATGTTAGGCATACATAAGGATTGTGAAATTTATATAGCTAAAGGAAATTTCAAAGGTATTAAGGCCCAATCATTAGGCTCTAATACCAAATGTAATGTCAATTTTCCTCCTAAATTTGTTCGAGTGTTAGCAATGGATTTAACATAATAAATATTAGAGTTACTATAATTTATAATATACAATATTATCAAAATAAATGCGAATAATTAATGGAAACTACACACATGTGACAATTGAATAATTAACATAATAAATGGAATAACACCTCCACATAGATTAATCATATTAACATCAAAATCATATAGAAAACATTCCTAATATTTTCAAATCAATGGCTTTCAATGCTTATATATAAATCACGAAGAGACTGCTATCTAGCACTTAGAGGAATGGTTACAGGTCTAGGCTTTTCATGGTATAAACACCCCTAGAGGAAATTGGTTCTTATACAAAACCCAACCTACCTTCATGAAATAAACACAAAAATGGATAGGACACTCTCGAGTGTACACTGTACCTCTAGCTGGACACACCCCTGTGTTCCTCTTCTCCAAGTGTTTCAATACCAACCAAGACCCTAACCTTCACTCCTTTGTGCCCTTTGAATTTCTCTTTCCTTTTTCTCTTCTTTCCTTGAATGTTCTCTATCCTTGAGATTTTCTCACATAAATGTTTATATAAGCCTTAAGGGGTGGTTTCCAAACCACCACACCCTTTCACAAAGGTTTCCTTTAATAATTATTCATTCACCTTTTTAAAAAAGTTTTTATGCATATTCTTTATTAACATCTCTTTTAACCAAAGGATCATAATATCCTTTATTTTTCTATCCCGCTTTTAATTCTAAAAGGTTATTTCATAACTTTCTCTTTTATTGGGGAAAAAGTCACGTAACATATTCACATGTTAATTTTATTTTGGTCCTAGGAATATTTCTAGAAGTCTCAGTTGTCATGTTTATATCTTATCTTATCCTAGGTAGCTATGATAAGTTTGTCTCATGTTATAGGATTAAGAAACATGTCATGATATCTTGACTAATACTATCTCCCGCCTTGCCTTTATAAGCAAGGTTTCTCTTTCATATTTCACAATCTTGTGAATCTTGTATCATATTGTATTCTCACTTTATGGAATAACATCTTTTGTTGTTTCTTCTCTCTTATGTGTGTGGAAGTTATTTGGTGTTGTAGCTTGAAGATCTTGGTTATTCACTTCAACATGGTATCAGGGCATGAGTGACTCTAACATGGTATTATAACGTGAGTGAATATAACATGGTATTAGAGTGTGAGTGATTTTAAAACAAACCTCATAGACCTCCTATCTACACCTCTAATTATCCTTTGGCAACCAATTTATCTTATAATACCACTACCAAGATAATTGGAAAAGGTACACTATACATAGATGATAAAATTAACAATCAAGATGTGTTGTATGTATAAGGATTAAAACATAACTTTCTTAGTGTTATCTAGATGTGTGACAAAGGGTATAACTTGATATTTCATGCTAGTGGATGTGAGATAAGAAAAGCTAACACTGGTAGACTTGTTGTTGAGGCAAGCAAAATAAACAACTTGTACCATCTGAAAGAGATGAAAAGTGGAAGATGTCTATTAGGGAAAACTAATAAAAGTTGGTTATAACACAAAAGGATGGGCCATATTAACTTTAATCATCTTATGAAGATCAACAAGAAGAATGTAGTCAAGCATATGCCTAATATTGACAAACCATCAAGTACATTTCATAAATAATGTCATGAAGGGAAGCAAAAAAGGATCAAATTCAAGAAAAAATAATATTCAACTTCCAAGACCCTGGAGTTGATACATACAGACCTGTTTGGAGCGACAAGAACTAAAATAATTAATGGAGAAAAGGTATTTCATGTTATTGATAGATGATTATTCAAGAATGACATGGGTAACTTTTCTTAAAGATAAATATCAAGATTTGGAAAGATTCAAAACTTTTAGAGCTATGATTAAGAATGAGATTGGTTCAAGGATTAAATTTTTAAGGTGTGATAGAGGTGGAATATACACTTCTAATGAATTTGATAGGTATTGTGAAAAACACGGAATTAGAAGACATTTCTCTGTAGCTAGAAAACCTAAAAAAAAATGGAGTTGTTGAGAGAAAGAACAACATAGTTCAGGAAATGGCTAGAACAATGTTCAATGAAGCCAAACCACATGATAGATATTGGAAGGAAGTAGTTCATACTATTGTTTACATTCTTAAAAAAAGTACATTTAAGTGTAAATCATGATAAAAATCCATATGAATTATGGAAAGGTAGACCTATATCTGTAAAGCATTTTAGAATATTTGGAAGCAAATGTTTTATAAAAAGGGATGAAGACACTTTGAGTTAATTTGAGATGGGATTTGATGAAAGAATATTTTTGGGTTATTCAACTAAAATCAAGTCTTATTTAAGCGCTACAATAAAAGGTTATAGAAGATAGTTTAAAGTGTGAATGTTAGATTGGATGAAGATTACTCTTAGTTATTACACAAAAATGACATGTATTCAACAGTCCCAGTTTATGAAGAAAAAGAAGAATCTACAAAAGAAGAGACACTAGAGGAGAGTGATGCTAATGAAGAAGAGAAACAAAAATCTACTCAAAATCTCCACCTAAGTATGTCAAAATAGATCATTATGAGGTTCAAATTCTTGGAAACAAAGATGACAGTGTCATGAAGAATAAATCTTGCACAACAAGACTAGGTAAACTATTCTTTATTGTTTGAAATAGAGCCAAAATATTATGAAGAATCCAGTAAGTTTGAAAGTTGGATTGAAGCCATGAAGGAAGAACTTAGTCAAATAGAGAAAAATCAAACTTGAAAACTTGTTCCAAGGCCTGTTGATAAGAATGTCATAGGCTCAAAATGGGTATTCAAGAATAAACCGAATGAAGATGGGCATATAAACAGAAACAAAGCTAGACTAGTCTACAATGGCCATGCTCAAATTGAGGGTATAGATTTTGATAAGACATTTGCACCTGTAGCTAGGCTTGAAGCCATTAAAACGTTTCTTGCATATTTAGTTTATAAAAACTTCAAAGTGTACCAAATGGATGTAAAGTCTACATTTCTTAATGGCTATCTCAATGAGGAAGTTTCTATGGAGGAACCTAAAGGATTTAAGGTGACTAAAAACAAAGACTATATGCACAAATTAAAAAAATATTTGTATGGTTTAAAATAGGCCCCTAGGGTTTAGTATTCTAGGTTGAACAAATATCTCCAACAACAAGGGTATAAGTAAGGTATTGCCAACAACTTGATTTGTATTTCAAATGTGATATTATATTTGGTAGTAATTGTGATAAGATGTGCAAAAAATTTGCTACTGTAATGTAGAAATAATTTGAGATGTTCATGCTAGGAGAATTAACAATTTTTCTTGTTTTAAAATTCAATCAATTAGATACAGGGATTTTCATTTCTCAGACTATGTATTTGAAGGAAATTCTGAAGAAATTCAAGATGGAATACTGCAAGCCAATTAGTGTACAACAATGGTCACTGGATGTAAGCTTAGCAAATATGATAAATCTGATTCAATAGACCAATCATTATACAAGTCCATGATTGGAAGTATCTTATGTATTACAACTACAAGGCCTGATATCATGCAAGTTGTTCAATTATGGTTGCTAGATTTCAAGATTATCCTAAGGAGATACATGTAAAAGTTGTTCAAAGAGGATTTTTAGATACTTGAAGAGTACATTAAAATATGGGCTATAGTATCCTATTGTTGATGACTTCACTTTAACTGCATACACTAATGCTGATTGGGATAGTTGTGTGGATGAAAAAAAGAGCACTAGTTGGGGTACATTTTTTCTAGGAGATAGACTGGTAGCATGGCTAAGCAAGAAACAATCTATTCAACTTCTCTATTAATAGCTGAAGCGGAATATATTGCTAGAGTATCTTGCTATACTCAAGTGTTATGGATGAAGCAAACATTGTAAGATATTAAGGTGGTTTTTGATGGGCTGATCAATAGTTGTTGTGATAATACCAGTGCAATAAATATCTCAAAGAATCCAGAACTATGCATCCTAGAATCAAGAATATATCCATTAAGTATCATTTTCTTGGAGAAAAATTTGTTGCATAGGAAGTCAAATTGGAATATGTTGCTACAAAATATCAATTGGCAGATATATTTACAAAGCCCCTTCTAAAGGAACCATTTAAAAAACTTGGAAAATAGTTAGGAGTTGTTCCTTCTCCTATCTCTCCTTGAATATAAAATGTATTCATCTAGGGAAAGCATATCAGCGCATTATTTTATCCTTGGTACTATAGTTTCTCTATAGGATGCTAGTCCTCAAGGGGAGTTATTATACTTTGTGTGACTCCCTTTGTAATTGATGTCAAAGGGGGAGAAATGGAAAGATGTTGCCATTAGATAATTGGCACTAGAAATTGATGTCAAAGGGATTGAAAGGAGAGCAAAAGAACAAGGGAGAGATTCAAGTGTTGTCATTATTCAATTTTTTTTTAGGTGTTTCCATCAATGAAAAAGGGGGAGATTGTTGGAATTATTGTCATTGATGTCAAAGGGATCCTATCTGTCAAGGGATTTTTATCTCTGTGAAATTGATCTTAGATTTTTAAGAGCTATGCATTATGGGAGATTTTTGCTTGTTCATGTTTTCTCTTTTCTATTCATGGCTTGGAAGTATATTTGCAAGGTTGTCTGGCTTTTTAGTTCTCTAGACTACAACAATGGTAAGGTTTCATGTTTTGTTTACTAGGGTTTTTCCTTAATTCTCTTAAACCCTAAGTTTTTCTACTTGGTCATCCACTTTATGTTATATTTTGTTGTTGACCTGTTATCCACAATGAGAAGTCACTTAAGTGACAACTTAAGCCATTTTCATCCTCATTTTTACTAGTCCCACTCTCTAGTGATTATTGGTTAGGAGGTATTTTATCTTATGTTTGCAAAGAAGACTAAAGTGCGAGTTTTTCAATGATGATCCAACAACTACCACAAAACCTTGTATTTGGTTAGTGGCTTACATGGGAGCATAGTTTTCATATGTTCCAATTCTAAGAAAATTATGCTTATGTGATGTGATGACAAGTTCCATCCTTTTATTGCATTGCATGCCCTCTTCAGAGCATAATTCTATTCTAGAGCACAAAAAAAAGAATGTGTTGAGAGTTTGTAATGGTGTGTGTCATTTTCTCATCATAGTGCAGTGTTGATTCATTCTAACAAAGTTATGTTTGTGCAAAAGCAATAAAGTGACGTGTTTCCAACATGACATCTATGAGATAGTTTGTGTATTTATGCTACTTCATAGAAAGTATGGTGGGTCCCAATGTTGGCTATGTAGGAATGTAGAATTTTGAACCATGTCCTAGATGATGTTTGTAAGTGATAAATGCTAGTCAATGGGTTTTTGAATCAACGATGTGGATTAATGGAGGAGATTAGATGGCTATTGCTACATCACATAAAGGTATTTGTTTTTGTAATCATCTACTATGAAGATGCATGATTGCAACATGTGTCCACTCTAAATGGTGGGAAAGGTAAGATCAATGGTTGATATTTAAAGTGAGAAAGTGGCTATTTTCTAAAAGATAAATTTGAGGGACAGTTATAAAGAAGAAGTTGATTCGATTGCAATTCTTAAAAAATCATTCAAGCAATAGTTTAAATAAAATGTGAAGTAGCTAGGGCTATGTGTGCAATGATGGAAACAATTATGATTATGATATTGATGAGTTAGATGCATGCATATAGTGAAAAAGATATACATAGAGTGTATACATGAGAACATTGAGGCTACTAAATTAAACATTTTACAGTCATGTGTAGTAAGTATTCAGGGGAACTGTGTTAATGAGTACATAGTTTTTTATGGTAAATTGAAAAGGAGAATTTACACAGAGAAAGAGTGTTTAGTATATAAATTGAAAAGGTGCATTTTAGGTTATAGAAGAATTAATGTATGCATACATGACTTTGTAATAATTTTGAGGTTGGTACCTCAAAAAAAATGGGTTGGTGCTCAATTAGGTCTACAGTGTACCTAAAGGTTGGTGCCTAAAAACATTATGTTGGGTGTCAATGTACCTATGAGTTGGTGCTTACAAAAAAATTGTAATATCTTTTAATTATGAGATTGGATTTGAGCAGTAGTCTCAAGCAACTTTTCTCACCATGGTTTTTCCCTTTTATGGTTTTCCACATATATTTGTGTCTTCTCATGTGTGCATGATTTATGTGTGCTCTTAAATATTGTCAGTTGGTTTAACTTAAAATTTTAAAATACATTGATTCAAGCCTCCTCTCAGTGTATTAGTGTTCTTTCAACACATTCGACCCAAGTTCAATCAATGGGAAGGAAGTTTTAGAAAAGGTTTAAAAACACAATTGTTATGGGGAAACCTTAGAAGATTGAGTTGGTAAAATTTCAAATAAGGTTTTGAAATTTATTGAAAAGGATAACAAGTTAATAAACAAATTAGAAGATAGAAAGAAAGATATAAATGATGATATCACAACCTCAAAATCTCAAGAAGTTAATTGGTTAAAGGTAGACAAAAATTTGAAGGAAATGGTAGATTTGTGAGCGAAAAAATTGGAGGCTGAGAAAATTATAGCTCATGCTAATGAAAATAGGTAGATTGTATGGAAGAAGAGCATTGAATGGAATATTATTGCTCTAAGGTAAAATTTCCAAGAACATACCAAGTTATTAAGGGAATGCAAGAAGATTGAGGTTGAAGCTCAAAATGACTTTTGACCATTAACTTGGGAGGTCAATTAAGTTCATAGGCAATAGAAGCTCAAGATTGCATTAAAAAATTTAAGGCTAAAATCAAGGAGTTTCTCAACCCATCATCTTTCTATGTCAGCAACATGAAGAAGTTAAGTGCTATCAATGCAGTCTTGATACAAGGATTGGGTCACTTGGAATCCCATAGGACCAAGCCAAAGTAGATAGGAGGTAATAACGACTTATGGAGATTAAGGATTGATAATGTCATTACATTCCTAGGCATAATGAGCTAGGCATAGTTGTCAAAGAATTTTGGATGTTTAAGTCCAAGAGTGTTACCATAATGCCCCAGTCTCCTCATAAAGACAACAACACCAGAGATGTATATGGTGTGTCATCCTAGCCTAATGTTTAACATTTATTTCTTTTATTTATATTTATAATTTAAATTTATGAGAATGGGAAAATCTCTTTGTATTCCAAGAAACATTTCAGTTATATTTTTTAGGATATATGTTATGAAAAAAAATTCTTAGAGATGGACAAGAAAATATGTAAGCCGGTGAGCTCTACGATTTCAGATATTCTAAATACAGAATATTAGAAGTATGTGTGTTGGTATAGATTTGTGTTGTCATTTCCTTTGTGAATGGTAACTATTTTTGGATTCTTTCTTGCAATAGTAATTATTAATCTTGAAACACTAGTGATTTAGGTTATGAAATAGTAAATTGGTTTATGTGTTATTACCTAGTTTTTAAAAAAATAACTAAATGACATGCATGTGTGGTTAAAATCTTGAATTGTCGTTATATGTGGACAATTTGTTTTTTTTTATTAAAGTTTTGTTATTTTTGTTTACCTTTCCTACTTTCTAGTTAAAAGTGTACCCTCTTTTAAATTATCTTTATCTTTAGTTTTATCCCACAATAATGGGTTACACTTTTTTGCCAAACTTCACATTGAAATCAACATTTTTCACTAGATCTTCACTTTCTTACACCCATAGCAGCTAAACTATTAAGAATTTGAAGATGAAGCAAACTATTGATTTGTGAGATTTTGTGTGTAGATTGTAATTATATTAAAAAATAAAATAAAAAATTTGTGAATCCTTTTATGTAATTTTTAATAACTTATTTTTTCTAAAAACAAAATTTTAAAAAAATGATGTTTACTTCATCCTGCATAACTTTTTTTATAGAAAGGATACAATTATAGTTTTTGAAATACAAATTTTGTACCCTAATATCTAGTGCATGTATATTTTTTCATAATTTTTTCTTGCATATATATTTTTTAATTAATTTTCCAAGTCAAAGTAATTATAATTTGGACAAAGGTGTACTTCGGAACACAATTTTTTTTGTATGAATTTGAATTAACTTATTATTTTTTTTTTAGAATAAGGACATCATTACCTAGTGCACATGTATTTTTTAGAATTTTTTTTTTCTATTTTCCTATTTTTCCATATGTGTGAAACAAAGACCTTGATGTTCATTGAAAAACCTAAATTCACAAGAAATAAAAAATAAATATAATAATCAAATTAAATATGTTTAAAATTATACTTTTTGGGAAGCTTATAATAAGGGCTACATGCTTGCAAAACATAAATTTTGAATGAATTCATTTGATCCCCCAAAAGGTAAATCAAAAGTGTTTTTTTATCAGCATTTTGGTAGGTGTAGAGGAGACTCCATTATAGGTATAGTTTAAAACTAACGGGGTTCTATACAAGGGGGTTTGATTTTGTTGGTGTGACTAAGTCTTATACCTAGTTTATTCCTTTACTAGGGACTTAGTGGACTTAGTTCACATGTTAAGTTTACTTAGGATATTAGTTGTCTTATTTAGATAAGTATTGGTTGTCTTATCTAGAATTTACACTTTCCTAGGTAGTTATGAGTTAGTTGTCTCATGTGATAGGATTAAGACACTTGTCATGATCTTGTCTAACCCTATCTCTTATCCTTGCCTTTATAAGCAAGGAATCTCTAGCATATTTTGCATTACATTGTATTCTATTGCATAGTATATTGATTATTGTATCATATTGCAATTCTTGTTTGGTGGAATAACATCTTCCATTTTTTATTCTCTCTATCTCTTGTGGAGGTTATTTGGTGTTTCAGATTGAAGATCTTGGTTGCTCACTTCAACATGGCATCAGAGCTTTGAATCTGACAGGCCCCTTCCTTTTTCATTAGAGAGTTTTCACCATCAAGTTCTATTGGGATTTGAGTTTGAAGCTCAGATCCAGGAGGTAGCATGTATTTCAGAGCAGTTTTGGTCAAAATAGACCCTGCCATTATGTTCAGGAGGCCGAGCAAATGAATTTTGACTACCAATTCATCCATTTTCAATAAAGTTGTAGGTTGAGGCAATTTTTTTTTGCTTGAGCAGTTGTATGACCTCCCGAACATGAATATTCTACATTGTCGGCTTTTGTGTCACTGGGTATCTTGGTCTGTGTCATCTACTAAGTCAAATCAACATTTATTCCACTTTGCATGATTTGTCGACTTTCAGTGGTATTTTGCTGTCATCGGCTACTAATTTTGTTGATGTCCTTTTCATCCTGCTAGCTTGTCTGGGCCGCCCATGGTCATTGACATCGCTAGGTCTTTGCGATTATCTTTAGCCTTTGCACATTCTATCCGCTAGCCATTTATATGAAGTTTGGTAGGGTTTAGTCACTGGATTATCGACCCCTTGACCAAGTTTTTCCTGCTTGATCTTAACCCTTCTAACCGCTCTTCTGCCAACCTCCATTGGCCCAATAAAATCACAGTCACATCATCTTTCTTTCCGGTTAGATCTGCAAGCTCAATACTCTTGGTGATGGATTCTTGTGCAATAAGTGGCATATTATTTGGTACAAAGGCATTATTTCTTTCCAGTAATAGGTGGTTGGTACAATTGTTCACTTCATTAGAGGCTTTGCTTCCTCTATCGGCGTACCTATCCAATCGACGGTTAGTGGTTTTCCGCACATTGGCATAGTTGGTACTGTGGTCAATTCATTCATTGACAGTTCTTCCTATATAAGCGTACCTGTCCTCTCGTTGGCGCCTGAAACGAAACTAATTTCCAAATTTAAAATGCACTGATTTAAATTGTTTCCACAAATTAATTCCAAAACTTTTTATGCACAAATTTTAATATAATATTTAAAGTTCAGTAAATACTTTGAAATTAAATGCAATAAATTATGAATTCAATAAACTCAAAGAATTGAAACAATTTTTATTGCCCAGATAATTTACAACATTAATAATTATCTTTGAAATGTGCAGAAGAAACCCCCAACTATTGCTGGAATGGTCCTTGGTTCAGCCTCTTCCGTCTATGAGCAGTCTGGGAGGAAAGCAGACTTGGCTGCTCTACGTGAGTGCTGGTTCCACTGGAACAATGCTCAACACTCGTGCCACAAAGCCATGCCCTGGCCAGGACCGTCCTGAGTGCACGCACTTGGACCCCAGGTTGGACACCCACTGTAGGAGTGCCCCTTCTCTGTCCTACTCACAACCTGCAAACCTTGAAACCCTATTCCCACAATGTGCTCCACTTGATTTTCCTCTTTTATTTTCGTGTCCCCCAATAATTTAGTTTTCACGGGTTTTATACAACACAAAGGGTAGTTCCAACCGACACACCCTTTTACAAATAATAATTACATCCCATGAAAACTCTAATTATTATTTTATTACATTTTCTTTCAAGAATGATTACATTAGTTCTTATATTTATTTACTTATTTACTTATTTACTTTTATTCTATTTCTTCTTCTTTTTCTTCCATGGGAAAAAAGTCTCATAACAATTCTCCCCCTATTGTTTAGTTGTTGTCCTCAGTAGCTTGATGATTTTCTACATCACACATACATATGAATAAAATAGCCTTTAGTTAAACAAATGAGGATATTGGTCTTTAATAAAATCAAAATTTTCCCAAGTAGCACTATTATTATCACAATGACTCCATTTACTTTTTACTTCATTTATAACTTTATTTCTCAATATTCTAGATCTTTTTTCAATTATTTGTTTTGGTTCAACCTTAAATTCATAAGAAGGTTCAATAGAAATAGTTTTCCAATCAATAACATGATTTTCATTGTATATATATTTCTTAAGTAAACTTACATGAAATACATTATGGATTTGCAATTGAGGGGGTAAAGCAAGTTTATAAGCAACATCCCCTAATCTTTCTAATATTTCAAAAGGTCCACAAAAATGAGGAGCTATCTTAGAATATTTACCCAGTTTTAACGAACTCCTTTTTGGTTTGACTCTAAGAAAAACATGTTCACCAACCTCAAAATCTCGAGTAGACCTCTTAGAATCTGCCCAACTTTTATACCTATCTTGGGCAGCCTTCATATTTTTTTTGGCTTTATTAATAATGGCTTCCATCTCTAACAAGTTTTCATTCTCATACCAAACTTTATGGACAGGATCAGACCATGAAATGGGTGTATTAGAAATTTTGGCCATAGACAGCTTCAAAATGTGACATCTTAATGATGGAATGATATCCTTGATTGTATACAAACTCTACCAAGTGCAAATAGTCTTCCCATGACCCAAGTTTATCCATGGTATACATTCGCAACATGTGTTCTAAGATTCTATTAACCCTTTCTGTTTGGCCATCAGACTCGAGATGATAGGCAGTACTAAAATTTAAATGAGTCCCAAGTTCTACAAATATAGATTTCCAAAAGGAGGAGGTAAACCTAGGATCTCGATCTGAAATAATGTTCTTTGGAATACCATGTAACCTAACAATTTCTTTGACAAAAATGTGGGCAATATCAGAAGCAGAGGATTTTATTTTAATAGGTATGAAATGTGCCATCTTGGTTAATCTATCCACCACTACAAAAATAGAGTCATGTCCTTTACGTGTTCGAGGTAATCCAGTAATGAAGTCCATACTAATTGACTCCCATTTCCAAGTCGGAATAGACAAGGGTTGCAAGAGGCTTGGAGTTTTACATTGTTCCACTTTTACCTTTTGACAAGTTAAGCATTGTTGAACATAAGTACGGATTTCAGTCTTCATTTGAGGCCAAAAGTAGTTTCTTTTGATTGAGAGATATGTCTTCTAGAATCCAGGGTGTCCGGCTATTGGGATATCATGAGAGTCTTTCAGTATTTGAGATTTAAGGTTAGGTATATTGGGAATGCACAACCTTCCTTTGTAATAAAGGAGACCATTGTTACTCAACAAATAAGATTCTAATCGATCTTTCAAATGGACATTAGAGGAGGGGTTTTGGAGGCCTTCATAAATGGATTGAAAGTATTCATCAATAGGTAACTTGAATTTTATATCTTGTTCAAATTGGATTCTCTCAAGGGTCAAGGAATTAACACATAATCGTCTTCAACTTAAGGCATTTGCCACTACATTTTCTTTTCTAAGAACATATTGGATGGTGAAATCATATTTAGTTAAGAGTTCCATCCATCTTCTTTGTCTCATATTAAGGTGAGGTTGAGTAAAGATGTGTTGGAGACTACAATGGTCAGTTTTTAAGATAAACTTATTCCCTAATAAATAATGGCGCCAAACCTTTAAAGAATGGACAATGCCTAGTAATTCAAGATCATGGATTGGATAATTTCTTTCAGTAGGTAACAACTTTCTAGATTCATAACACACCACTTGGTTATCTTGCATTAGAACACCGCCGATACTTGTACCGCATGCATCAGTGATCACAACAAAAGGCTTACTAAAATTAGGAATACAAAGGATAGGTGTAGATGTTAATAAATTCTTTAGTGTGTGGAAAGCTTTATCACATTCTGGAGTCCAATTATAGCTTTGTTCTTTCTTCTTTAGATCGGTCAAATGTGAAGCTATCTTGGAATAATTCTTAACAAAAAGGAAATAAAACCCAGATAATCCTAGGAAACTTTTAACTTCATGCGCATCCTTTGGGATAGGCCAATCTTGAATTGCCTTAATTTTAGATGGGTCGGGTGAAATACCTTTTTTAGAAATAACATGTCCTAAGTAAGATACTTCTGATTTGAAGAATTCACACTTGCTAAGTTTGGCATATAACTTATTCTTTCGCAAGGTTTCTAGTACCATTTTGAGATGTTTTTCATCTTCTTTTTCATTTTTTGAGTACAAGATATCATCTAGGAAAATGATTACAAACACATCCAAAAATGGGCGAAATATATCATGCATTAAGGTCATAAAAGTTGCAGGTGTGTTAGTTAAACCAAAAGGCATAACTATAAATTCATAATGAACATATCGTGTTTGAAAGGCAGTTTTGGAAATGTCAGATTCTTTAATACGAATTTGATGGTATCCTGATCATAAATCAATTTTGGAAAAAAATTTAGCACCATGTAATTGATCTAGGAGATCATCAATTCGAGGTAAGGGATACTTATTTTTTATGGTTAGTTTATTAAGTTGTCGATAATCTATACATAACCTAATGGTGCCATCTTTCTTTTTGACAAATAATACTGGTGCACCCCAAGGAGAGACACTTGGTCTTATTTTTCCTTCCTTAAGTAATTGTGTCAGCTGAATTTTTAGTTCTATTAATTCAGGGATAGATTAATGATAGGGAGCTCTAGAGACTGGTTCTACTCCGGGAACTAAATCAATTGCATGTTCTACAGATCTTTTTGGGGGTAGACTATCTAAATCTTTAGGAAAAACATCTTTGAATTCTTGCACTACAGGTTTGATATTGATGTCTAACTTGAATTTATCACCTGTTTGAAAAATCATAGCACAAAATATCTTACAATTTTTCCTAGCACTACGCTTGATTTGCATAGCTGAAATGGTTTTAATGTGAAGAGGTATGTTCTCCCCTTGTAAAATTTGACATGTCCCCATGTTAGAGTTTATGATGACTTGTTTGTTTTCACAACCAAGGAGGGCATTATTTCTTTCCAACCAACTCATACCTAGAATGACATCATATTTACCGAGATTCAATACATGAAAATGATCACATGTTACAAATTTATCTAACTCAAATTCTAAGTTTTCAATAGGCATACCAGTTTGTTTTACTATTCTACCATCTTCCATTTCCACCGCTAAGGGCTCAATTAACTTAGATGCAATTTTTAGGTTAGAGACAACTTTAGGAGAGATAAAATTATGACTACTACCAGAATCAACAAGAAAGATAATGGGATGACCATGTATGAATCCTTTAATTTCAATTAAGGAAGGTTGAAAATGCACCATACCTGCATCAATGGCTGCATAAATCTTCATGTTGGGTTGTGGAGTAGAGGTAGTGGTGCCCTTGTTTTTGGGTTTATAGTCTTCTTGTTTGCGAGGACAACAATGTTGGTAATGGTTCTCACCACAAGTCCAACAGTTTATTTAAGGAGGTGTTGGTTTATTTCGGTTGGGTCTATCCATCTTGGTGAATCGACAATGGACTTTCTTTTGACCAAATTCATTATGCTTTCTTTTATGCTTTTCCCTGGCTTGCCTTGAAATTTGATCAAGTGTTTCAAACTTTTTCACAATTTGGGTTACTTCATCTACTGACATGGGTTTACCACAACACACATTAGCTTGGTATGCATGTCTTAAACCATTTATGAATCGAACCACTCGATCATGTCCTTCAATGAATGGTACAAATCTATTGAGCCTTTCAAAATCTTGTTTGTATTCATTTACTGATTGGCCTCGTTGTTTTAATTCAAAGAACTCCGTTCTCTTTTCTTGTATGAAGAAATCAAAAAGGTATTTTTGTGAAAACAATTGTTTAAATTGTGACCATTTCACTTTGTTGGCTTTTAGTTTTTGAGATCGAATTATATCTTGCCACCAATTCAAGGCACTATTTTTAAGTTGATAAGTGGCAATCTGAGTCCTACTATAACTACTAGTACTTTGCAATTCGAAGTATCTTTCTAAGTTGGTTAGCCATTGTTCTGCTTCCTCTCCAGTGCTAGTATTGCCACTATACTCTGGTAATTTAATCTTTCGAGCAAAGTTGTCTAATTCTTTTTGTGTTTGTTTACTGTTATCATCTTGAGAGGATTCAAATTCGGAAGTGTGAGAAGTGCTATCACTGGAAGTTGAGTCTTCCTCTGATGATATTGGTTGTTTCATGGATTTTTTTGATTTACTTTTGCTTCTTTTCCTACTTGTCTTTGAACTCTTCTTGCTTTCTAATAGTTCTACATTGTTTAGTCCTTTTTGTTCTAGTGCTTCTTGCCTAAGTTGTTGTACTTGGGCAGCTAATGTAGCAACTTCATGCATTAATGCTTGGTTGGACCTCTCCAAATTCTCATAAGCTTTTTGGTTGCTCTCAGATGTCATTTTGGTAGGTCAATTTGTTTATGTAAAGGAGTTAAATCAATATTGATTGTATTAAAAGTTGTTTTTTTCTTTTCTTTTCTTTTTTTTAAATTTGCAAAAGAAAAATCAAAAGATAAAAGGGTGAAACTAAGGTTTCAAAATGTGAATCAATTTAGAGGGTTAAATTTGTTGCCAATATAATATGTAAAAATTTAGCGCGGAAGTCCCATGCAATGTAAAACCAATTTTAGTATGTGAGGATTCAACACAAAAGATAATATAATATGTGAGTAGCCCGTGGAAATAGTAAATTGTAGAGTGATAAAGAGTTTCCAGTAGCAACTTTGTTGCAGCATAACATTCACAATTTTTTTTTTTTAATCCCTACATTTAATTTCCTTTGTGCACTACAAAGAGTTTATTAGTCTAGGAAGTGAATATTTAATTACAAACTAACTCTCCCAAAATTTATGAATGGTAATTTGAAGGTGAAAGCTTTAATCATTAAGGAAATATATAAACAAATAAATAGTTTCTAATTATTTGGAGATCTACCATACGTGACAGGAAAATTAGTATGGAAGGTTTCTATTTTTCTCAATTCCAAAATAAATAGTTTATTAAATCTAGTAGCAAAAATGCAATGATAAGATTCAGTTACGAATTTATTGGATGAAAAAGAAAACAAAAATTATTAAATATCCAATTTGAAGTTTGATGTAAATTCAAAAACCATAAGTTCCTCCAAATAAAAGTAAAATAAAATAGGTTTGAGTGAAATTTTATTTTATTTTCTTTTTAAATTAATTTCTTGTGAAAATTTATAACTAACTTGAATTTAAAAGAATCATCCCATGAAACAAATTGTGAATAAAGAAATTGAAAAGTAAAAAGTAAATGAGTAATTTTAGATGATGAAACAAATTGTGAATAAAGAAATTGAAAGGTTAAAAATAAATGAGTAATTTTATTATTAAAATTTTAATTTAAAAAGAGTAAATATCCTTATATTTTTAACCTAGATATTTTAACCTTTTAAACATAATGCATAATTGATAAAGAAATCAAGAATCGATTTAAACTATTATAAAATCTAGCTTATCTATTTATTTAACTTTTGAACATAATAAATAATTGATAAAAAAAAATAAAAATATAAGAATCAATTTGAATTATTATAAAATCTAATCTATCTATTTAATATTAATATATATTTTTTATTTTTTTATTTTTTTATAAATATGTATATATATTTTCAAAAATAAATGCAACAAAATTAATTGATGATCGAAAAGGCTTTGATACCAAATGAAACGAAACTAATTTCCAAATTTAAAATGCAATGATTTAAATTGTTTCCACAAATTAATTCCAAAACTTTTTATGCACAAATTTTAATATAATATTTAAAGTTAAGTAAAGACTTTGAAATTAAATGCAATAAATTATTAATTCAATAAACTCAAAGAATTGAAACAATTTTTATTGCCTAGATAATTTATCAACATTAATACTTATCTTTGAAATGTGCAGAAGAAACCCCCAACTATTGCTGGAATGGTCCTTGGTTTAGCCTCTTCCGTCTGTGAGCAGTCTGGGAGGAAAGCAGACTTGGCGTGCTAGTTCCACTGGAACAATGCTCAACACTCGTGCCACAAAACCATGCCCTGGCCAAGACCGTCCTGAGTGCACACACTTGTACCCTAGGTTGGACACCCACTATAGGAGTGCCCCTTCTCCATCCTAATCACAACCTGCTAACCTTGAAACCCTATTCCTGCAATGTGCTCCACTTGATTTACTTCTTTTATTTTCATGTCCCCCAATAATTTAGTTTTCACGGGTTTTATACAACACAAAGGGTAGTTCCAACCGACACACCCTTTTACAAATAATAATTACTTCCCGTGAAAACTCTAATTATTATTTTATTACATTTTCTTTCAAGAATGATTACATTAGTTCTTATATTTATTTACTTATTTACTTATTTACTTTTATTCTATTTTATTTTTCTTTTTCTTCCACGGGAAAAAAGTCTCATAACAGCGCCTATCTCTTCTTGGCTCCCTCTGGGCTCCGACGTCGACTGGTAGTTCATCGACATTTTTTTGGTGGCCATTTATTTTTTTCGGTAGACATCTTTTGTATGTGGCCAGTAATATCTATCTCTATCAGGCTCTTTCTCCACTTAGGGTCTTCTTTGTAGGCTTCATTTATATATCAACACTCTTTATTGGATCGACATATTGTTCTTGTCACATCTCTAGTTGTTGGGTACACGGTACTTATTTTAATACTTTATTTTGTGGTATTCAAATCTTGTTGTGGTTGATGGTTTATATTAAAAAACCAACCATATAATTAAATTAGCTAACATTGTTTAAACCCCGCAATTATTGGTGAAGCCAGGGTGGAGTTAGCACCAAGGGCAGTGCAACCCTTGGGCCGTCATCCCCACCACCGCTCCACCAGCTGTCCCACCTCTAATGGTGGCAGTGTGTTTTGTTTTACCTTTTTTTAGTAAGGGAAATTATATGAAGGTTTGAGTGCTGAATTTTTTAGCCCCCAAGGGCAGATTTTTTGCATCTATTTAGTGTAAAGTGCCTTT
The DNA here is from genome assembly GCA_007258455.2 of Sequoia sempervirens. Classification (NCBI taxonomy): domain Eukaryota; kingdom Viridiplantae; phylum Streptophyta; class Pinopsida; order Cupressales; family Cupressaceae; genus Sequoia; species Sequoia sempervirens. The sequence continues at coordinate 45,676,946 of VDFB02373365.1, forward strand.
TTTAGGCCTTTTTTTCGTTTTTGCATAAATTTCACCCTAGGTGGAAATTTTTTTGAAACGAGATATCGCCGAAAAGATGGCGAGCCCAATTTTCCAGTGGTGTAGTTATTTTTTAGAAATCTTGTTGTTTGGTTGCATTTATTTCTTGTTGAAGTCAGATATGCACTTCTCACTCCTGAGCTTACAACTTTTACACCGATCCTCCATTTTTCATGATTCTTGCAGCATTGGAAAGGTCACTTCAAGGTCTTCAAAGTTACTCATGCACTTTTTCTAGATTTGGCCCCAAGTATAATTAATTCATATTTTTGTGTTTTAACACTCTAGTTAATTACTTGGATATGTTGGCACTTGGAATCTTTTTGTTCGCATGGGATGCTTCATTTGGGCTACTTTATATGTATTTCCTAAATTTTTCCTTTGTGGGAATTTTGAGCATCACTTTTGAGCAATTTCTTCTATGTAAATGCATTGAGATAAAGTGCCACACTATTGTACATGTATTTTGGGGATTTTGCACATAAGGTTTTTCCATACTTTGTATTCACACTATGCTATAAAGTGCCATGGGGGGCTTGTGTAGTTCCTTTGTTATTTTCCATTACACCTTTGTCAAGTGAGAGTCCCTCCAAGACAATAGAGAATCTAGGTGATTCTTGCCTCATGCATGTGTGCTTTGTTATGCACACACTTTTTCAGTTGCAGTTACATTCTTGTGCACTTTTAGATGTTGTTTCTTCTCCTTCATGCTTTACATGGTGAAACATAGAATTTCAGTGGATTTTTCCTACCTCTCCCAAGTCAACATTATGGGGGGTATTATATTGTTCGTGCTAATGCTTCCTTGGTTTTTCTTTGGAGTGAACTATGTATCTAGTATTTATTCCTATGTACTAGGCAGATGCAATGGCTAGTTACCCATGCATTTCGGTGAGATGGAGCATTTACCACATAGACACTCTTGCATTCTTGTTTTGTGGAGGAAAATTTCCATCCTTAATTGATCAATGTTCTTCAAACTATTGGCACATGTATTTTCAACTTACATTGGTTGAGTAGTGTCATTGGTAGCACTCGTACAGATTCATGTGCCATTTGTATTTTTGATTGACAGACGTTATTGCCTTTGTTTCCATCTAATCACTGTTCAAGTAGTGTCATTGGGAACAGTCATGCAGATTGTTGTCTTCTTGATCTTGATGATCCCATTTTCAGAGGAGGTTCTTTAGTTTTAGCACTATAGCAGTCATCTTTCGGTAGTTGTTTGCAGCTTCCTGCTTCAGTGATGTTCTTCATGTTCCTATTATTCTTGGGACATTGTTTTTCATCTTGTATTTCTCTCTTTTGGAGAGGATTTTTCTCTCACATGGGTACCTCATCAAGCCTTGTTGTTGGGACCCATATTTTGCAATGGTTTGTTCCTCCCTAAGTTGCACTTAAGGGGGGTGTTGGTGTGAATAAGTCTTGTACCTTGTTTATTCCTTTACTAGGGACTTAGTGGACTTAATTCACATGTTAATTTTACTAAGGATATTAGTTGTCTTATTTAGATAAGTATTAGTAGTATTATCTAAAATTTACACTTTCCTAGGTAGTTATGAGTTAGTTGTCTCAGGTGATAGGATTAAGACACTTTTCATGATCTTTTCTAACCATATCTCTCATCCTTTCCTTTATAAGAAAGGCATCTCTAGCATATTTGCATTGCATTGTATTCTATTGCATAGCATATTGATCATTGTATCATATTGCAATTCTTGTTTGGTGGAATAGCATCTTCCATTGTTGCTTCTCTCTATCTCTTGTAGAGGTTATTTGGTGTTGCAGATTGAAGATCTTGGTTGCTCACTTCAACAGATTTAAGGGGGTTCGATCAAACCCTCTTTAATTAAAATCCTTTAAATGGAACCTTTAAAGGATTAAATCATTATATTTTCCAAAAATATGTGATTTTAGACAAAAATCAAGATGTCCTAGAAAGTGTAACCCATTATTGTGGCACCTTAGAATTCTATTTGGGTTTTGAAATAGTAAATTGGTCTTTGTGTTATTAACTAGTTTTTTAAAAAATCTCTAAATGACATTTATGTGTGTTTAAAATATTGAATTGTCATTATATGTGGACAATTTGATTTCTTTATTAAGGTTTCATTATTTTTGTTTACCTTTCCTACTTTCTAGTTAAAATTGTACCCTCTTTTAAATTAGAGTTTTATCATACAAGGGAGTTGTACCTCTAAAATTCAAAGGAAATTTATTCAAAGACAAAATAGATTATCCAACTATTGGTGTATTTTTTACTAAAGGGAGGGATTACAGAGTTATTAGAGAACATAATGTTTCGGTAACGAATCTATCAGCCAACACTATTGACAATTTTCCAATTTAAAAACTTTTGTTTGAAAAATAATTTTCCCATGGCCAGCCTAGGGCTGTCCTATTTTTCTCATTTTTGTGGACATAATGATACACCATAGTTAGATCTTGGTGTTTACTACCATAGGAAACCAAAATATTTGTTTCTTTTAGCATGTATTTTTGGGATTTCATGATCTTGTGGGTTGTTATGTGGATTATGAAATTACTAATGACAATCGTAATCAACATGACTATACTATTAATCCCACTATTATCCTTCATTTTAAATAAGGATATTGTCTTATGAAGAGATTTATAGAAAAAACAAAGTTAAAATCCTTAGGTGAGTCATTCAATCAGGATCTCAATTTCCACCCAAATATGACCTCTCCAAGCTTAAAAAATAGTGTACCCTAACTATCAAGACACCCATCCTTCCTCACCTCAATTCCTTTGGTCACACATCAAAAATAATACACCCATAAAAACCATCAACCTCAATTCCTTTGGTCACACATCAAAACGAATACACCCAACATCACTCTCATTAACACTTCCAACCTCCACCACTGCTACTTATCTCTTGACAAAGAGTGGAAATACATGAAAGATGTGAATGAATTAAGTAATTATGTCGATATCAAATATTTTTTCCCCTTCCTTCTTCAATATCCTAAAATAATTCAAATAGAATGGCATGGGGAACCTTGGGCAACATGTAACTTATATAGTGATAAAGAAACTTCTATACATATTTATCATTAATCTCAACCCAGAATTGGCATTCCATGCCACTTATTTTGATGCACTAATCAAAAGAAAAATTAAAATTCAAAAATCCATCATTGCTAAAGGGGAAATTAAACTTTATTCAAAGGATAAAAACCAAAATTAAACTATAGATACCAAGAATGTTAAAGGATTAAGGAATTAAATTTGTTGAAATTTCCCAAGGCAACCAATTTTAACACTAATATAGATGTTAATATAAATAGATGGAAAATAAAATTTATGTTTTTAATTCAATTTTACATTATAGATGTTAGCCTCTTGAATGTCTCTAAGGGGACCTCTACACAAAAGCTATAGAAGTGGACAAGCAATTTTTACCAAAGTAAAATTTTAGCCAATACATTGTATCTTAAAATAGTTATAATCTTGATGAGCACGTGATTATAATGAGGGAGGGGGTGAATCAGTATAATACAATCTTTTACTTTTTCAAAATAAAACCACAATAATATCAATTTCATAATATCAATAACAAGAATACATTTACATGGAAACCCTTACAAGAGAAAATCACTAAAAAATATAGCTTTTATATGAATCTCTTTTACAATATCCATAGGAATCAACCTATGGGATCTACACCAATTCTCTCTTATACAATTTATGAGCAGCAACCCACTAGAGACACCAATCCCACTTGTAGAATTCGTGGCCAGCAACCCACTAGAGAAACCAATCCCCACAATTGAGCAACAACCCAATGAGATACATCAATCTCTTCTTTGATAGGCACCAACCTTAAAATTATTCAATGAATGATATAATTTTACTTCACAAAATATGATCAAAACCTTTAATTCTGAATAATATAAATCTTTCCTTCACAAATTAGATCCACATACATACACCTTCCTTCCTTCACAAATTTGATTCAAATGACGTATACTCTTCTTTGACAAAAACTAATCACATATATGGCAATGATTTCCTTCAAATCTGATCATAAATAATATCAATATCTTCCTTCTTTATCTGCATATATCTTTTCTTTTGTCTTTGCACAATCTTCTTTTATATCAACATATCCGTGTTCTCTATATCTGCATATATATTTTCTTCTAAGTCCACCTCTTAATTCCTCACATGCAGATTTGAATGTGGTTTTCTACTATTATTTTATTACTCACACACTTCTTCATTCATCACTTTTCAAATATCTTTTATATCTTCAATGCTTCCATGAATGGAGACGTCTTTTACTAAGGGAGATAACTCCTTTTAAAGCACACGCCTCTTTGTTAACAAATACAACTCTTCCTTATATCATACTAATTTCACATTTTTCATGACCATATATATAAGAAAAAATTATCTTTATGTGGGACCCTTTTGTACTCTTGTGAGGAGCACTCCTCTTCAAGGTAGTCGACCACCCCTAAATTCTATGTGCTGCCTTCTTAAAAATGAATCGCTACCCATATATTAATTTCTATTTCTTTATTTACTTAATCACCGCCTCTTCTTTAATCATTAAAAATATTATGATAAGGTTGATTGGAGATTTATGTAAAAGTTTTAGAGGCATTTAGATTTTGGCATTGATTGGATTAATTGGATTTTCAACTGTATAGCTTGTTTTAGGTTTTGAGTCCTAGTAAATAGTTCTCTAGAAGGTTTTTTGAAGTGTAACGGGGATTAAGACATGATGATCCATTGTCTCCCTTCCCCTTTGTCATTATGGCGAAAGAACTTGGAAGGGCCTTGAACAATGCTTAGAGGCAAGGAAGGCTGGAGGGAATCCAAATCACAAGCAATTTGCCTCTCATTTCCCATCAACAATTGGGTAATTTTTTGTGTATATAGTTCTCTAGAAGGTTTTTTGAAGTGTATCCGGGATTAAGGCACGACGATCCATTATCTCCCTTCCTCTTTGTCATTACGGCAAAAGAACTTGGAAGGTCCTTGAACAATGCTTAGAGGCAAAGAAAGCTGGAGGGAATCCAAATCACAAGCAACTTGCCTCTCATTTCCCATCAACAATTGGGTAATTTTTTGTTAATAGATTGGGTCTTCATACCCTTGAGTAGTTGATGGAATGGAATAGGCTCTAGATAAAATGTATGCAAATGATAAAACAATACCAAGATAGCTAAACCTAGATTTTGTAAAGAAAGTAATGTATAAATCATTTTTCTGATCAATATATGAAGCAACCCTAGCTACAACTTCACAAGCAAAAAATATTATATTATATAAAAATAGTATGTGTGAATGAAATTAAATTTTTAATAAATAATATATGTTATAATATATAATAATTTATATTTTATTATAACATATAATTTATATAAAACAATTAAAATATATAATAATAATATCATATACAATAAAAAATATTACATATAATAATATTATATAATAATAATATATCAATAAATATGTTATAATATATAATAATATAATATTTTATATGTTATAGATAAAAATATATAAATTATTATATAATATATAAGAATATATATACTATTATACATCATATATAAATTATATATAATAAATAATGTATAATAATTTATATATGATAATATATAACAAAATAATGATAATAATTTATATTATATAATAATATATATATATTATTATTATATAATATATAATAATAAATATATATATATAATGGGTAAACGTACAAAGTTGTGTCACACTTTCAACCAACTTATCAACACAAGTGAATTTAAGTATTTCTAAGTAAAAGTCATTTTTTGTCAAATATAAGATCTAGTTGTATTTATTATAATTAAGTTAGAAATATCCACAAATTTTCTAACTAAAATTGTTGACTAAATACATATGTAGTGCCACTTTGAGGCTAATTTACTAAAAAAATAAAATTATTTCAAAAACTTAATGTTTCAGCAACTCTTACTCATGTAAATAATATTTTTTTAAAATATAGAAATACCCTTTTATAAATTCATGTGTAGTTTTATATTTGTTAATAATTTAATTATTATTTACATTTAATTTTTGATTTTTGACTTTTACTAAAAGTAGGTTATCAACACTTAAATATTAGGTGGATTATCATTTCAAAAAAATACTAAAACTTATTAAAAAATATTGAAAACATATGATGTACTAGATAAAAGATTCTATATCAAGATGGTATATTTTTTTATATTTTAGATAAATATTTAATATGAAATTTGTGTCAAATGGAAAGAACTGTCCTTTAGTAGACATACATTTTAATATTTATTTAATAAAAATATTTTTCAAAATTAGAAAAAAGTAAGTCCATGCACTAAAGTTCCAAGTTATAAATACACAAAAAAATTGAAGGGAAAAAAAAAAATTATTATATAAATACATAAAATATACTAAAAAATACATGCCCATAAGTGCATAAAGTTGTGAGTCAATTAAGATGCCACTTTTGTTTTTTATTCGAATTGATGCTTGCTAAATGTGAATGATGACTTTTTAGAATGCATTTGTTTTCTCTTTCTTTTTTTCTTTGTCTTTATCTTTGTCTTTCTTTTCTAGTGAAACTATATACATGAAATAAACATTTAAGAATAAGTTGACATTTACATATAGATATTTACTTTCTTATATTTAAGTTATATTTCATATATATAGTTTCAAAATGTTTGAGAGTGGTTTAATATCTCTTGGAGTTATAATGCAAATTCTAGTTTTTGGAAGATCTTTTAATTTTTCAAACTTAGTCGAATTTTAGTAATCAATATGTCAAATTTCAATAATCAGGGGGTCAAATTTTAGTAATCAGAAAATTGTATCATCTTTCTCTCTCTCTACCCCACCTCTCCTTCTCCCTCCTCCCCTCTCTAATTTTCACTCTCCCTCTCTCTCTCCCCTTACCCCCCTCTCTCTATCTCTCCTCTCTCTATTTTTATCTCTCACCTCGCTCTCCCTCCCTACTTCTATCTATCTCACATCTCTCTCCCTCCCTACAACTCCCTCCCTCCTCCCCTCCCTATCTCTCCTTTCCTATCTACTTCTCTCTATCTCTCTCCATCTCTACCTCTCACTCCCTCCATCCCTCTCTCTCTCAATCTCCCCACCTTCCTCCCCTTTTTGTATCACATGTTGGTGCACATTAGAGAGAGAGACAAAGATAGAGAAGAGGGAGGGAGCGAGAGGTAGTATAAGTGATATATATAGAGAGAGTGGTGAGGGATATCAATCCGCAGATCAAACCGTTTGCGGATCGATCCGGAAATCAATCGCGCATCCGGGAAATCGGGCGATCCGCGGATCGAACAGGATCAGATCAAAAAAATCTTCAAAATCCGGACAATCACGCCGACGGATCAGATCTGCGATCAAAATCTCAAACGCGCATCAAAATCCATCCATCCAGAATCAATCGAACAAATCAATCAATCAATCAGATCAAATCAATCAATCAAATCGAAAGATCAGGCGGATCAATCCGGGCGCATCAATCCGTCGATCAATCAATCAGGAAGAGGGGAGGGAGGGAGGAGATATGGGAAAGAAAAGGTGAAAGTCGAGGGAGGGTGGGAGGGGAGGGAGAAGCGAGGTGAGATAGAAGTAGAGAGAGAGAGTCTATAACATAAGAGATAAATAATCAGTTAGATAGAGAGAGAAAGATGATACGATTTTTTGATTATTGAAATTTGACCTCCCAATTATTGAAATTTGACATGCTAATTGCTGAAATTTGATTATCTAAAAAATTATAAGATCTTCCAAAACCTAGAATTTGCATTATAACTCCAAGAGATTTGAAACCACTCTCAAACATCTTGAAACTATATACGTGAAATATAACTTAAAGTATAAGAAAGTAAATGTACATATGTAAATTTCCATTTCATGTATATAGTTTCACTAATAGAGAAAGACAAAGACAAAGGCAAAGAAAAAAGAAAGAGAAAGAAAATGCATTGTAAAAATTCATTATTCACATTTGGTGAGAACCAAATTTGATGCTTGCCAAATGAAAATTTTCATTTGTCACCAAATTTGGGAAATACCAACCATTTGGGTTGGATTTTCCTTAAGCATCCAACCCAAAGGGTTGGACGACCATTTCATGCCAACGACATGTTTTTTGGAAAAGGTAAAAAAAAATCACACATTTTTGGTCATGCTCTCCATTAGGTTCGCACATGTTTCAATGCAAATTTTTAAAAATACCATGACGATGTTAAGCTCTCTTAGCTATCTAACCATATATTTTTTTTCCACATCTTGATTATGTTAAGGTTTTCATCTTTAACTTCTTTTGTTAGTATCTCCTTTTTTGTCAAAAACAAACATGTGCTAGTATGGGTATATCTTTTTACTCATTCATCAAATTTTGAAATAAATTAATTTTCAGAAACTAGATTCCATTCTACATGTATTGAAAAAAATGATTTTTGATTAGGGGGAGCACAATAGATGCTATGCTATTTTTTTGATAAAAACAAGACCACTTTGTGTGATCCCACTTTTACAAACCCTTAATCTTCACTATTTAAAAAAAAATAGTAGTTTATAAATTAGACTCAGAGCACTACAACTCTTGTTCTTGTTGCATCTTAAAATTTTGAACATAACTATCATCATTTTATCGTCAAACAATAGAATTTTTTGATTTAAAAAAAAATAGAATCTTAAGACCCCTTTTTGTTTCACAACTTTGTGCTCTTACCCACACATTCTATTAGTTTACATAATCTCAAAATTCAAAACATATATGCCACATTTTAGTGCTTCAAGTTTAAAAGTTGAATTAGTATTGGTTATTTCCTTTATAAAAGTGTGACACAACTTTGTACTTTTACCCTGATAAATAATAAATAAATAATGTAGAATACAAGAATGAAACATATCTATTTAAACCAAAAAATGAATATCCATTTTTTTATTTTAAAAATGGATATCTGTTAATAACAAATATCCATTTTTTGTTGTCCTTGCCATTGCACCAAAAGGTCGACCTATCAATGCCTGATATAAGTGTCAGATAAGATCCATGAGAGGCTATTAAACCATGTCATGAATCACATGGTTAGCGCTGACCAAGGGGTGGAAGCGTCGAGCTTCCAACAATCCCCCTAGTTGACCACAAGATTTGAACTAGTGACTTGGCTCTGATATCAATTCATGCTCCAATTTAGGCTCTGTACCAACTAAGCTGCTTTGATACCAATTGTTAGAACACAACAATCTACTAAGAGGGGGGTTAATTAGTAGATCAACTAAAACTAATTCCTTTTTATCCCTTTATGCAAATTTATTAAAAAATCAAAGAGATAATCAAACACACACACAAAATCCCATAACACAAGATATACATGGAAAACCCAAAATGGGAAAAACCACAGTGAGAAATGTTGCTAGGATCTAGTGTCCTAATCCAACCTCAAAATCAAAATTTCAAATTACAATGTTTAAGGGCACCAACCCTAAGGAGACACCAATCCCCTAGTTTTAGGAGCAACCACTCCAAGGAAGCACCCACTCCCTATTCTAAGCACCTACCTAGATATCTGATGGCACCCACCAATCAGATTTACAAAGCTATGTATTACAATTTTTTCTTTTGAACACAATTCAATGTTGCAACTTAATTGCAACTACACAATTTTTTTTTTTTTTTCAACTCACTTCTCTACTATGCACCTCTCCATTTTTCTATTAGTGCATTCTCTACCCACCTCAAAAGCTCATGCACACATTCTAAAACTTTATGTTCTGCACTTTTAGTGCTAACCCTGATGAAGATCTCTTATTTTTGTTTGTGTTCTACTCATTCACAACTTGTGCATTCTCTTCACTCACTCTCTCTCTCACCCTCTATTTCTACCTCTATCTACCACTTGACAATTTCCTTATTGTCTTCTTTTTGAATTCCTTTTCCAACCTACAATAATTTCCTCGAGTTGTGCACCTAAACAAATTCTTTGCTAGGGTTTACTCATTCACAATATTCTCTAGCAAGCTACATGTTCATCGAGCCACACACCATCATCATAAAATTCAATACTAATGTCATTTCTGGTGTATATCTGATCTAGGGTTTTGTTCATTAATACACATTCCATGTATCAAATATTTTGTTCGTCAGGAATGTGATCTTTTCCTCCTGGGAGATCCAATCACCATTACACTCGGTAGCTAGAGTAGTTATAGTCATTAGTGTCATAAAGTTGACCGACCCCTTTACTTTGTGCTACCTATTAGCAGAGCTTACATGTGAATCACATCGCCCCTTCACATTAGGTGCAACACTTTTTACTTGTTGGGAATTTTAGAGATATGTGATATGTGTGCATCATGACCATCCTTCACAGCACATTTTGATATCTCCCAGAGGAAAGTGTTTGGGTGATGTACGATGAAAGAGTTCAATGGTGGATATTAGAGCATAGATATCAGATGGTTATCGCTAATATCATTCGCATCGTGTTTTGAAGTTTACCTCAACATGTGTTTTGTGCAATGTGTGATGAAGACTATCGATGGTTGAGATGAAGTGAAGGAAATATATAACATTCATTGCTCCATTGCTTCACACCACTATTGTGAAGAAATAGGAAGGAAAGCAATATGCAATATGTTATGGCTAAAGAGTTAGTGGAGTATGAGGAATGTAGGGATAGATGGCATGACAAGATTGCATCATGAGGATTGTTCACATTGTGTTTATGATTCTTCAAGACTTGATGCTTTCCATGATGCATTAAACGGTTGCGATGGAGACATAGGTGGGTCTGCTCTTCAAAAATGTGATGGAGTGATAAGGAAGACACCTTCCTGGCATGACAAATGGTAAAATGTAATTGCATCATAATGATCCTTTGCATTGTGTTTAACTCTATTTGCATGCAAACAAAGTTGTGATAGGAAAAGAGGATGTGATGGCAATCCAACAATAGAGATCATAAGGTGAAGATCGAACAGTGATCGCTAAACCTCTTCACATCACAAAAACTAAGATTTATGTCCTAAGAAACATTGCAATACGTTAAGTGGACGCGATGGCTATGGTTAAAAATGGATAGAGATCAACTATGGGTGTTTAAAGAAGATCAATTGAAGGGTCATGTTTTAAAGATGGCGAGGATAACAAATATCATTTAAAAAGTTGTTGTGAAGAGTCTGATCAATGGCCCAATTTCAAAGTTGAATATATGCAAAAGCTAGGTGAGGATAATAGTGAGAAAACCCTCATTCAAAGAGGTAGCCGAGACAAAGCATGAAATTAATGACTGTAACCACTCCAACTACCAAGTGTAATGGTGATTAGATCCCTTAGGTGGTGAAGATCACATTCTTGATGAATAAAATATATGATACAAAGAATGTGCATTAATGAACAAAACCCTAGATCAAATATACACCATAAATGACATTGGTACTGAATTTGATGATTATGGTGTGTGGATCAATGAATAGGTAGACTGTTGAAGAAGATTGTGAATGAGTAAACCCTAACAAATAATCTATTTAGGTGCACAACTCGAGGAACTTATTGTAGGTCGGTGAAGGAATGCAAAATGAAGACAATAAGGAAATTGGAAAGTGGTATGGAAGCCCCGAGCTTGCAACATTTTTTTGGTATTTACTATAGCAAAATGTACTTTTTACCCAACCCAAGTAAAAAGTCAAAGAGGCATTTTCCAACTTTGGCTAATTGAAAATGGTTTTTTTTCCTATCAACAATGTTTGGCCCATCATGATCCTACAATCACTTGTATACAAAAAGAAGAGTAAAATAAATATATAAAAACTAAGCATCCATATAATAATTTAGCATGAAAATATTTAAACAAATATCAAATAAGTGTGTAATAATTCAACATAAATTAAAGTATGTTAAATATATAATTCATGTGATTATCTTTACATGATTATTTTTATTAATTCTTCCTAATTACGATATTCATAGAGAAAGATATTGTAACTTATTTGATGGACAAATGGTCACATGTCATTCTAAGACAATATTATATCTAAGTATGACTACCATCATGACAATCACAATTTTATATATTGAGGTAGGAAATTGTATATCATCTTTCTAATAGGAAAAACAATAATATAACAAGGAATCGATCTATAACATGTTATTATTCATAACTCAACCATTCTATAGTGATTATAAATTTAAATTTTAAGTTTCAAAGTAGGAATACATTCACACAAAGATTAAATTATATTGTATATCAAGGTGTATATATAAAAATCTAGGATAATGGTACACATAAAAATGCATATATGCCAACTCTAAACATTTCTTATAAAATGTGACATATGCCATCTCAATATATATAAAATATACATGTTGAATAGCTACATAAAATCCTAAAGGTCCACATGACCCTGTGTCTCTAGCAAACCCTCAATTATGATGGACCCTTAAGAAGCGGCCTCTTGTCTCCACAATGCTTAGTAGTTGATGGATGCAAATTTGATTGCAATAACAAGTCAAACAAAAATAATTTATTAATTAATTTAATGGTAAATAAATAAGTTATACTAGTTAAAAACTTATCTATTACAATTTAGAACTTTGAAATTAACATCTGAATAACTATAATCAACTATAATTTCTCTAAACTATCAATTATAGTAAGATTCAATTCAATTACCTAGCTCTTTGTTATTGTTCTAAGAGTCATTCTAGAAATAATGGTCTCTTAGGATGATCACAATTCCTACTAAAGTATGATGGTAGATGTTCCATGTCGTTCACTTTTGGAATAGATTATAATAGTAATACAACATTGATATAAGTTAACATATAATTATTAAAAAAAGGAAATCTATAAAATAAAAAATAGGTTATATGTGTAAATAAACAATATAAAATATGAAACAATAACTTATCTACTAAAAAAAAGAATATACCACCAATGAGGCCTCTTGCATTGATTGAGAATGACTCATCATGGATGAACTGACAAAGATATCATGGATGAACCAACTAAGATGTCATGTATGAAAAATGAAAAGAATGTAAGACTATATGTATTCATATAATCATAATAAATTTTAAATTAACATCTAAATAACTATAATAGAGTGATGAGCAGGAGTTTGCGGGAGTCCTAGTTTGAAATCAGGGTAGGGAGGTTCTGTGGAGGTGTCTGATTCTAAGGACTAAGATGTAGATTCATAGGTTTTTGAGCATCTTCTAGTGGCAAATCTTGTTGTGGGGTCTTGGGAGGCTTCTCTATGCTTGGACCTTATGTTTTCAACATTGAAGATGTGGTGTTGGTATCTCGGTTGGGGGATGGAAATATCATTCTCCTTTACGAGATTTTGGATGGCGATGCTTTGTTGGGTGTGCCTTTGCTAGAGGTGAGTTTCCTTTCCTACTGGTGGTATGGTTCTTATGCTAGAGCTTTCGGGGTGAAGGTGGAGGTTCCCCTGTGTCAAATTTTCCTCTTTCTTTGGTTGTTCATTGGTGGTGCTAAGCTCTTTGCTTGGTGGTCTGTTTGTGCCTCCTCCTTTTGGTTGTTAGTATCTTTAGATAGGTTAAGGCGCTCCTTTCTCTTTGTGGCTTTCATTACTGGTGCTCTATCTTTGGGTGGTAGAGTGTTTTGGTCTTCTGCAGTGGCATCCCCCTCTATTGGGATGATCTTATCTTTGTGTCAGTTTCTAAGTTGGGTTGGGAATTTTTCAGCTCGTGTCTACTCTATTCTTTATTGGCTCTTGTTGGGAATTTTTTCTCTTGTGGCTATTGCTTCGGGCTTTTCCTTGGTTGTTGGGTTTGGATTTCTATTATTGTAGTTATGTTACTGCTTCTTGTTGCTCTCTAGTGCTTTCTTGGTCTCTTTTGAAGGATTATTTTGGTGGGATAGGTCTCTTTTCCAGGGTGATTTCCCTTGTTTGTGGTTGATGTTGCAGTCTAGGTTTTTCTCCTTGTTGTCTTGGTTTTACAAGACTATTGCTTTGAACCCCATTTGGTCTTTGAATATTTTTTGGTTAAGGGGGGTAAATATGTTTTACTAGCTGACGTTATCAGATTTTCTCTTTGGGGTGGAGACTACCCTTGTTTTGAAGGCTCTAGAGTGTATGCTCTCTCTATTGTGGGTTGATTCACTCTTTAAGTTTATTTTCTTGTTTTCATCTCTTCTAATGCCTAAGGTTGCTATGCATTATTATCCTATTAGAGTGGTTTCTTTTCATTGGACTCTATAGATGGTTTCTTCTATAGAGGTAAAGTTTTCTCTTGTTGAGGTAGAGCTCTCTCCCATTGAGCTGGAGTTGTTTGTTGTAGATCCAGTGGAAAGTCCTCTTCTCTTTTTCTTGTTCTTGTTGAGGTGGAGTTGGCTCCTTTTGAGGTGGAGTTGGTATGAGTAGGAGTTGGGTTGCGTTGGTGGTTTGATCTCTCATGTCCTCCTCCCTATAGAGGGGTCCCCTATCCTATGGAGGTGGATTGTGGGATGGTTATCAGTTCGGATGGAGCTACAAGAATGTTTCCACTCTCTAGTCATCTATGTTTTTGGGTTAAGGTCCTTGTCAAAACCTAATGATGGATCTCTTTTGGGTTCAAGGTCTCGAAAAAACCTAGTTGAGGGTTTAAGGTCCCAGGTAAAACATGATTGTATTTGGTTAAGGGCTTTTGGCCCTTGCTTTTCATTTGTGCAACCTATGTTGTCTTGTTGTATTCTTAGTGTTGTTGTTGATTGGCTATTAATGGTATATTTTTTATATTTGATGCAGCATGTTCTTAGATAGAGTTGTGGGTCCCTTCAAAATCATTATGCAATGGGTTTTGGGTCCATCAAAACCTATTTTCTCTAATAAAAAACATCTAAATCACTATAATCAAATATAAGTTATCTATCTAGTTTATCAGTTAAAGTAAAATTCAATTCAATTGCCTCAACTCTTTGTTGTTATTTTGAGATTCATTCTATGAATGATGGTCCCTTAGGATGATCAAGAGTTCTACTAAAGCATATCGAAAAAGGTGCCACATTATTCACATTTTGAATAGACTATAAAAGTAAAATAACATCAAGATATAAATTAATATATAATTACTCACAAAAAATGAAATGCATATAATAATAAAATGTTAGATGAATAGAAATATTTATACCATCAATTCTAGGAAAAATTGAATGGTTAAAAGAGTACCATGATGAAAATTTGTAAGCTCCTCATCTACTGGTATCAACTATTGTTCCACTTAAACACATTGGTAATAATATTTTTATATTAAATTTAAATATATAACTCATGAAATAACTTTAAATTTTACCTGAAATAAAGATTGGTCTTTCTTCTCTTCTACTCTAGCACATGATGCTCCTACTTGTGTTCTTATACTTGATGCCTTAGCTTGTGTTCTAGACCCAAATTCCATAACTCATGAAGGTGAAATATGAGGAACATTATATTCAAATATGTTCAAGGGTGGCTCACTAGTCTCTCTAAGAGGACCTAATCACAATTGATTACACATAAAGAAAAAATGAGGAACACAAACATATGTGGACAAGGAGAGTCTAATAATCTCAATTTATCTAATACAACCATTAATATCATGTGGTTGTGGTAGCTGAGAAGTATATGCAATCAAATGCTCACTTAAAGGGTGTATGTAATAGAGGCTTTGATGTGTTTCATCTACAACAATGAATGGTTTCTGAATTGGAAGTGGAGAATGGATAGGAGGACAAGGAACAAGTGGACATTACAACTATCACATATCACAAGTCTATCTTGAGGCATTCCTTTACCTACTCCTTGGAAATATCTAAAATCAAAATAGTTCACATGGTTAACTAATATAAAATTTTCATAGATTTTATGAAGTTTAAATATAAAGGTAGATCTATTGAACACACATGAAGACTGGGAGGGGGGTGAATCAGTGTTTTCAAAACATACCCTTTATCAAACTCAAACTTCTTTACCAGATAAAAAATCCTCAAACAAATCAACAAAAAGGAAAGACATAACAATTTAGTTCCTTAATAGGGTCAACAACCCTTAGAAATTAAAGATACAACAATTCAACCTTTAACTAGATCAAAAACAATGAAAGATAAAACAAAGAACACACATGCACAAGATAATACCAAAATTACGTGGAAAACCCAATGAGGGAAAAACCATGATGAGAGTTAAATCACAATATATGAAGTTCATTGATTACAAAAGTTACAATAAGGCTCGTTGCCAAAGGACTTACAAAGTAAGGAACACAACCTTAGGGAAAGATGCAAAGGAATTGTAGACTAAAGTGCACAACTCTGAGGCAAGATACAAGGACCTAATGAGATTCACTATCTCAGAGCAAGATACATGAAGTTTTTAAAAATTATAACGTATGTCAACAATACACTCTGCTGACTAAGGCATTAAAGCACATCTGATCTATCATCCACACATTTTCACACTTCTTCTACAAGATATTCAATACATTCCACACCCTTCTTCTTGCAACTGATTTGATCTTCCATTTATATCCACCGTAAGATCACAAAATATCAACTAGGTCAGCCAAAAAGAAGACAAACAATAATCTCAACAATTCATCCATAAAAACATAATGTGGTCCCATCCAAAAGATAGAGAGGAAAAAAATAATCTTATTACATCTTCCAATGTGATTCAAAACAACTCACACACTGGTGCACATCAACTCACATCGACAACAAGGAAACCTGTAGCACATTACTAGTCAGCCCAAAAATACACTTGCAACTTAATTTTACTAAATATGATTCTCAACAAGATAGTCAGTACCCACATCCGTCTTAACACAACTTCATATGTTGGTACAAACCCCTAACCACATGATGCAAGCAAGAGAACCAACAATGTCCACTAGATATCCATAAATTTCCCAAAAGACCAACTCAAACATAATGCAACACCAAAGAGATCAACCACTGATATGTGGATCACAAAGAGATGTTCGTTGAACATCCAAAAACACTTCTAGATACTTATTTTATACTGTCATGCCACCAAAATCTACTATAATCCAAACAGAAGCACACCACTTCATCCTAGAAGCACAAAATGCACAACCATGAGATATAACATTAACAGATCAACTTGTAGACCACTTCAACACATGAAATTTGAACTAAGACATTGTACAAACATTGAGAGAATATCCACCAAATTATAGGAGTAGAGACATCAATATGAATAAATGTAAAGAATTTTCTATACCATTCCAAATAACCAACAACACTACCAACCTTTTGTAGTTAATAGAAACCTCCTCAACAACACTGATGACATGAAAATATAGGAGTGCAACATCCATAAAGCATAAAAACTAAATCCCAAACCACAATACCATATATTCAACAATGGAGGAATGTAGAGCATTATCCAAAATAGTCTTCAATACAACATAGAACAAAAACTTTTCATCAACTTTTAGAGGCCAGAACAATCTTGCAGCAACACTTACTTCCTCAAGAGTAGCAGAAGAGATCAACACCATCTCTCCACCACCAACATTACTTCTAATCCTCATCTGAACGCTTTTAATCCTTATCTTAATATATCATCATGATAACATCTTTGCTGACAACAACCATACTCAATACACCTATACTTGACATCAAACAAGGCATGACATTCAAGCATGAAGTTCAACAACACCATCATACATCAATGATAACTAATGCCAAACAACAACTTCACAACATTATGCAACAAACTCATCAAGTGTTGACAACCAATACCAACAATGCAACCAATGCAACAATATCACCAAGTGTTGACATCAATGACAACCAATGCTAATAAGATCAAGATTATTATTGGGTTCTTTATCAAAACCATCTGTAATGATCCCAAATTATATTAGTTATGAAATAATAGGTGCACCATTTGATTGAAAATTTAGGCTTAAGTACATCAACATGCAATCTAATTTTAGGGTTGAATTTTTTTTTTCTAACATGACTTTGGTAATATATAAATATTTCACTTGGTCATATGATAAGCCAATAGAATATTCTTCCCTCTTTGCTTTCACCATTATTGAAATTTTTCATGTTGGCTTGTGAGGGTTTAAAAAGTTGTGCCCATTCCCTATAAGATCAATGTCATTGAATTTATTCAAGGGTGGCGATGATAAATTTCTATGGTCCTATTTAATTCATTAATATTTTTTTAATCTTTTATTGAATTGTTGGAGAGTTTTCTAGAGGAGGATTAAATGGAGGAGGATTTGATTTTTTATCTTTCTCATCCATATTACCTATTTCAAATTTAAAACATACAAATTTAAGATTTAAAACAAGTTGTTGAACTATATACAAGTTAATTTGAATATTTAGAAAATTATGAGAATTACTAAATCGCATTAAAAATTGAGTTCAAAACTAATGCTTAGAATAAAAAATTAAAAACTCTAAATCATAAAAATAATATTGATTTAAGTTTGAAAAAACTCAAAAAAAACCAAAAAATACTTGTAGATAGTTCTTGATCCTAGGAGAAATTTTGGCTTTGAAATATCTTATATTTGTTTTTTTTAAACAAAAGGAAAAATGCCTATAATTATATTATATTAATATAATTTAATACATATAGTGTATAATGTTGATAAGAAACTCAAAAAACCAGTTGATAATTGCTGTCACTATACAAAATTACTTGTCAAACCCTACCTCCCAGAAGACTTATAATTTTTGATCAAAATTGTTCTTTTTAGATCATTACATAATAAACCCTATCACCCTAACTTATACTGCTAAAACCAAAAATAGAAGGATTGTATGGATGACTATTTAAACAGTCCTGTTGGCCAGGTTGATTGAATTCTCTCCTTGGCCTTCAACAACTTGCATTTGAATCTAACTTGCAGCCTACGCTTGTGAATGCACTGTAATGGTAATGTATAGAATTTGCACATTCACCCTATTGATTTGGTGATTTGGCATAGTGACGACTTGTTGCAAACCTTGAACACACTGATGAGATAGGAGAAAATAAAGTGCATGATACTCCCTTTTAAAATTATCAATCTCCTCCTTGCCAAAATCAAAATGAAACCTACTCATGGCTTGATATAGGTAAGTCGATGAGCCTTTAAGAAGAGAGAGTTTGAAAACTTTGTAGGTTTCAATATATCTCTTTTTGTGGTAGAGATAATTTTTGGGAAAGAGGCCGCCAATAAAACCTTCACCATGTGTAAGATCATAGCCTTGAACACTCTACAACAAAGCCCCCATCTTGCAGATATTCTGCCTTCACAATTTTGTTAGAAATAGACTGAAGAAATTTGAAAATTTGAAGCAAGTCCATCTCATTAGACAGGAAGATAGAAAGAAGATTCGCAGGAAAAACAATTCTTTTAGTACCAGTGTGCAAAATCTCTTCTCATATCAAAGTTTTGATACGGTTTAAGACTGTTGCATAGTTTACCTTAAACACCTGATGTAGATGTTCATCTTCTATGCAGTCAAAAAATGAAAGCTCCCATGGTCGAATTGCTTCCGCCATTCTATAGTTTCTACCTTTTTCCCAATTCTTTGTATTTTGGAAAACCCATGGGTCTCCACATATAATTTTTTTAGGATAATTGAGAATAAAAAATGGGTATCCATTTTGGTTTTTTATTACCAAACCAAAATAAACAAATGAATTGACCCACAAAAAAATCAAATATCTATTTCAAAATTTTTTCCAAGTAGAAAAGTATTTTTTTCCTATTTTCATTGTTTGGCCCATGATGATACTACACTAACCCAACTAGATCATAATGGTAATATGGGTCATTGTTATATCACCTTCTCATGAATACACTAGATCTTATTCAACCATTCCTAACTAAATTATTTTGACCAAGGTACAAAGCATGGATCTAAAACATGTGGTAGGTAAAAAAATTTATGAATATATGAAATGAGGGTTAATAAAGACACTCTCAATGACTCAATAAAATTATAAATCAAATTAATTTTCAATAAGTGTGCTAGGTCCAAAGGTTTTTTTGCCTCATAGAGTTAGCAAACTATTTTAGATTCAAGATAAAATTATAAATAGAGAATCATCATTTTAAGTCTGAAGGAAGACAAAATTTAACATCAAATTAAAATTATTCATGTTAATCAATCCTTTGAATTCAATCTATATAATTAGCATTTAATTTTTTCCTTATTCTTAATATCTATTCACATAGTTGTTTTATCTAAATTAGTTTGGATGCTTGTTACTTATTTTAATTAATTAGTCTAGATAACATATTTAGTTTAGAAATATATTTTAATTTTTCTACTACAAATCTATTTCCAAGTGAAGGAATGTTTTATATTAGAGGTAAAATACGGGTTTTGAAGGGGATCAAAACTCTTTACAAAAGAAAGCAGCTGATACTAAAGAAAACAACACTAAGCATAAATTAGCCCATCAACAGTGAACCAATAGCAAAAAATCAGCCAAAAAGGAAGACCCCAACCAACAACATTACATGTTATTTAGAATATCTGCCACCTCCACATCGCTTGCCACAACCATCTAAGCATCATCCAAAATATCAGGCATTTCTTTACCAGAATCCCCAGCCTAAGCTTTAGTCTTGTTTCTAGTTCTAGCACCAGGTCCATCCATATTCACCTCAGTAATCAAAACATTACCCTTCTCCCCACCCTTCTCAACGACACCCTCCTCCTCCACCAGCTTACTAGCAAAACTAATCTCTTTAGCATGAATAATTTCTTTATGCTTCTTAGCACTAACCACAAGAGAAGTCACACCAACAAAATAAACATTAAAAACATATTTAGACACCTACCCACCCCTCATCACAATAGCCCAAATTTTCTCCATTTGATCCTCAAGGGTGAGGATTCTACATTCCAGGTTTCGTTTCATCTTAAGAGTTTCCTCCCCCACAATGTCCACCATAGTGTTTAAGGAATCAAACAATTCATCTATCTGGTTTTGGACGAAGGAATCCTTAGCCTTACTCACCACACCCCTAACTTTGACATTAGTTTTATTGAGTTCATGAAAAAACCATTTAAACAATTTGAAAAAAACAATGGAACCCTCACGAGCAGTTCCCAACACATCAAACATATCTTCTCTATCAATATTAAAAACCTCCTTCCCCAAAGCATCTTCCTCCTCAGAGGAACTAAATTTATCCTGACAAGCAGAAATTTCCTTACCTTTCTGAGTAGAAACCAGAGTCTTGATTTTGTGGATGGAGCACACAATCTCCTCCACCACAAACTTTCTTTTCTTCAACCTCTCCAAATTTGCATCCTGGGTATCCACAACAAACAATCCACTTGCAACCCAATCTTACCTTTCTGCTACAAGTCTAGATTAACACTCAAAGAATCATCAACATCCAAACCACCTACTATAGTTAGAGGAAAGTCCTCCAACAATTGACTTGCAGTCCTTAGAACCCGTTTCTTCCTGCTTCCCTCCTTTGAATCCTTCTTCTTGGTTATAGGGGGTGGCGAAGAAGCTTCACCATACAAATCAATCTTCTCCTTCAAACCCCTACTCAGAAAATCAATAGCCGCCTCATCACTACAAGTCAAATAGCCCTCACTAGCACATGACTCCCCTTTTTTAGTCTTTCCCATTGTAGGGGAATGAGGACCCACCTCCAAAGAGGCAATTGAATCTGGGACAAAGTCCACACCCCCCTTCGAATCTGAATCTTTTTCCAAAATAAGTTTCCCCCTCTTTGCTTTTTTGTTGGCTAGTTCCTCTTAAGAGGCAGTCTCATACTCCTCTGCAGGCTTAGACTGTTTACCCTTCACGGTAGAAATTGGCTTAACCACCTCAAAGGAATTAGCACAATCAGAAATAAGAAGGATTAACCCCACATGCAAAACAATATTTTTAGGGTTTTTCTTATGATCCTTGAGACCTAAATCTAGAGACATCAAGAGATAATAAGGAAAGGAAATCCTTTTCTTATGATGGAAATGATTGAGCAATATGAAATGGTATGCTACTACTGAGAAGCGACCTTCCAAGGTGATGAAGCACATTAACTCTTTAGTAACATTTCCCCACAATGCCTTAAGAGAGCCTATCTGGTAGCCTCCACTCATCGCAGTCCTCAAATCCTTAGGTTCACCCCCTTAAAGAAGATTTTCATAGAGGTTTGCGACTCCTTTTTATCTCTAAATAATTTTATACCATCCATGGATAAACCGGTAATTTTAGCTATAAATTCTTCATTAATATCAAACTTTGTTCCACCCAGTTTCAACACCCTATCATTCCATCCTTAGGCAAATAGTGTCATAACTTGAGGATTATTTCCATGTAATTTCTCTAGGTAAGGAGTTAACCATCCTTTCTCCAACACCTGCCAACCCTCCTTCTTCTTCCTGACAGCTTCACATGAGAAGGGTTTCGCTCAATTTCTATCTCCACCCATATCAACAAAATTAGCAGAAAATACCAGCTTGGGAACGCTAAATGCAGTAAAAGGAAAGCTCTGGAAGACAATTCTTGGAACACCTAGAATCCATGTGAGAACAGATATGAGGTAGAGGAGAAATAATAGCTTTAAGTTCTATTCCCTATGACTACCAACCCCTATACCAATAGTTTGATTCAAATCTTGCTTACCATCATCTCTCATAATAATCAGCCACGTGAAGAAAGACATGCACGCCGACAACCATAATAAGAATTTGATCAAATTAAAATTGGAAATCATATTTAATAGTTGCTATTGCCTCTATAGGGAGAGGGTCATTTAAACCCCATTCCATAATCTCTCTAGCTCCAATATTAGAGAAGATGTCCGCTAGTCCATTACCCTCTCTCAAAATGTGAGATGTAATATTCATCAAAATATTTTAGAATATCAATGGAGTCCCTTATCAAAGCCTCAATAGTCCAAGAGGGGGGAGAAAAAGTTTTCAAAGTATTAATGATATTTAGAGAATCACCCTCCAACCAAAATTTCTTATAGCCTTTGGTGTGTGCCAACTTAAGACAATGATAGGTTGTAGCCTCCAAGTGAAGGAATGTTTCCAATTACATTTTTTATTTATTTATTTTTACCTTAATGGTTAATTTTTCATACTCATGTCATTTCCCTTTTAGTTTTGTGCTCATTATGAGAAAATGACTTGATACATGTTTATATCAAAAAATGACACAATCTTATGTGAGCTTGGGAGCATTTGAACCTAAAATTTTGCACATATATATACACAATTTTCTATGCACTCATCTCCTACCTTTTCCTCACATTTGTAAACTCATTTTGGTTCACCTTATCTACACATTTATTTTATTTATTGTACGCATAATTTGATATAGCCATTAGCTACCTAGACCTTATTGTTTCATTAACCAATGTCATTCAATCATAGAATTGACCCTTACCTATTCAAAATTAAAAATTAAAATTTATCCACTAGCCCCTTTGATTTCTCACCCTAATCCAACTAAGTATACATTTTTTGAAATTTTGATGCAAGAGCATTAGAGGGTGTAAGATAAATCTTACATAACCAAATAATATTTGTTTTTACAAATTTGTTATGTTGTTAAGTCTTCATTTTCCTTCTAGTAATGATTCAATCACCAAATATTTTACTAAATTTTAGTTGCATATCTCACCTCATAGCATGGGATATATGTTCGACTATAATCCCTCAATGTCATATTCACTTTCTAGAAGTTTTTGATTATTAAAAAGAAACTAATTGGTCTTTAAACCTTACTAAGATTGAAAAAATTACACTCAATTAACTATTAATGTCTTGTAACATATTTCTAGAATTTGTACTAATGAAGGAACACATAACAATGTGCATTGGACCTATAAGTGTTTATGGTAAAAATTACATGAAGATCATTCATCACCATAATTTACTAGGGATATTTAACTATATATTTGGCCTATTACATGTTTCATGAGGAATTAATATTAATTCCATATTATAGACAAAAAAGATCATTTATAAGGCTTATAAGGCTTGACAGCATAATATAAACATCATTCATAACCATTTGGGATAAAAAAAACTAGAAGATAGAGAGTTAGAATTCAAGTTTTGTGGTTGTATTACAATATCACATGAAGTTTGGAAATGATATGTCTATAATAAAATGATTGATGCATGTCTTAAGGAAAATGAAATGCAAAGGAGCAGAGTGAGTGTGAAAAGAAGCAAAGTAGGGTTTCGTCGAAGTAATTCTGGTGGTTGCAATGGTCAAGGAAGCTAGGCACATGATGCAAAAGAAAGCTTCTCATTGGATTAGATAAGGGATTGTACAGTCTCCAAAAAATGGGGAAAGTACAGTGAGTGAAAGGATTCATGAAATGGAATGGATGGGGGGTTGTGATCTTGAGGTGTATTAGATAGGATGGTAGGATCTTGATCTAGAGAAGGGGATAGGTTGGCATGCTTTGGATCAGGCTCTTGGCATGACTCATCATGTGTGGGAGGCATGATAATGGAGTCTTGGTGGGACTCTTTAAGTGGGGAGGATGGAGGGATGGAGGACTCAATGCAGTCATCGGAATGGGTTTTAGTGACACTAGGAGTGGGAGAAGGGGATTGGATTTGGGTGTCATTAATGGGTTCGACTACTCATGGAGTAGGAAGTGGGTGTTCAATGGATTCGGTAGATGTGATAGTAGGAGATGGTGGCTCAGTGAATTCAAAGGATGTGATGGTTTCGATAGTTTGAGTGGTGCTAGAGGTGGTAAGATCAATGATAAGTGTTGGGTGGAGAAGAGTCTCATCACTAATGACTGTGGATGATGGGTTGGGATGGCATGATTCCACAACTTCAAGGTGTGGAGTGGGAGATGTCTTCTTTGTGATAAGTCCTTGGAGAACTTCTGAAATGAGAGACTTGCATACTCTAGGCTGAGATGGTGTGGTAGGAGTGGATGAGGGATTATGGATTAGTGGGGGATTAGGACTAGGGATTGGTCGACAAGGATTAGATGGGGAAATTGGATTGGATGCAGGACCGGGAATAGATGGGGGATTAGGTGAAGGGTTAAGATAGGGGTATTGGCATGGTGAAGTAGGACACGAGGATGTGGGTGGTGGATTGTAGTAAGAGTGTGAGGATGGTGGATTAGGATGAGAAGATTGAGGTGGTGGAAGGAGATAGGGAACTGTGGATGTCAGATTAGGATAAGGATAGGTTGGTGTGGATGTTGGATTAGAATAGGAAGGTGTGAATGTAGGAGCAGATTGATATGGGAGATTGGGGTAGTGGGTATATGTGGATGAAGGATTAAGATATGAGGATGTGCACGAGGGATTAGGATAGGGGTATTGTGATGGATAAGAGGATGATGTGGATGAAGGATATGATGGATATCCCTTGTCAAAAGTAGCATAGGGAGCATGATTAGGCATGGATGAAGACATAACAGGATGACTCGAAGGGGTGATTGGATTTTGGAGAGCAGGTGGAGAAAACTTACTAGCAATGATAGTGTCAAGGGGGTCTATGTCACATTCTTCTTGATCGACAAGACTTTCGTTATCGTCGTCGACATAATTAGGGTTTCCCTTGACCACTATTGATGGAGGATAAGAATTCATGATGATGAAAGGATAAAGAGGATGGATAAAGATTTTGGATGGAAATGGACTAAAGCTCAAATCGGGATTTAGGACAAGCTCAGATTAGGATTGGATTAAACCTCAAATTAGGATGATTGGATGATGTGATGGCATTGATTTTGACAATTGGATTTGATTATCAAAGGATGATTACGACACCGAATCTACTTAGAGATGGAAGTAGATTGATTGGGTCGAAGGTGATTGGATAAGGCTGCGATTGGATTGGATAAGATCGATCGATGATCAAATGATGGATTGGATAGGATGATGGAAGGGATTCTAAACCCCGTTCAGAGATTACAGTAGGTGACGTAGGATACTGATTGATCAGATTAAAGGATAAATGGATGATTGTGGCACCGAATCCACTTTGAGATTGAAAATGGATTGATTGGGTTGGCGATCAGATCAGATACTTTGGTCAATTTAGATAATAACCCGAGACGAAGTTCAGGGGATTTGGATGGGGAAAACGATGATTTGATTGGAGAAATGGATGAACGAATACTCAAAATGAGTAAATGATTGACCGGAATGAATGAATGACTACTTTGAACAAGTAAACGACTACTCACAATAGATGAATGATTCTCGAAACGAGAAGATGAAGGCTCAGAATGGATGATAGATTACTCAAAAAGAGTAAACGATTGATTAGGATTGTTGAACGAGAGTTCAAAATGATAGGAAGGAGGATTGAAACGTTTACTCAGAATGAGTAAACAGATGATCAGAATGATAGAACGAGAGTTTGAAATGATAGATGAAGGTGCGAAATGGATGAACGTTTACTTGGAACGAGTAAACGGATGATCGAAATGATAAAACAAGAGTTTAGAATGATGAAAGGATGTGTTAGATGGATGAACGTTTACTCAGAACGAGTAAACAGATGATCAGAATGAAAGAACGAGAGTTCAGAATGATGAAAGGATGTGTTGAATGGATGAACATTTACTCGGAACGAGTAAATGGATGATCAAAATGATACAACGAGAGTTTGGAATGATGAAATGATGTGTTAAATGGATGAATGTTTACTCGAAACGAGTAAACGGATGATCAAAATGATAGAACGAGAGTTCAGAATGATGAAAGGATGTGTTAAATGGATGAACGTTTACTTGGAATGAGTAAACAAATGATCGTAATGATAGAACAAGAGTTCAGAATGATGAAAGGATGTGTTCAATGGATGAAAATTTACTTAGAATGAGTAAACGAATGATCGAAATGATAGAACAGAGTTCAGAATGATGAAAGGATGTGTTAAATGGATGAACATTTACTCGGAACGAGTAAACAAATGGTCGAAATGATAGAACGAGAATTCAGAATGATGAAAGGATGTGTTGAATGGATGAACATTTACTCGGAATGAGTAAACGAAGAGAATGGTAGGGTATGCCCCCTTGAGGAGGTGGATGGGGAAGGAAAAGGTGCCCCGAGCAACTTCTCAAAAGTATGAAGTGGTATATGTCGTTGGAAAGAGCATGAAAAATTGAGAAGATTGGTGCTTTAACGGAGGCAAACGGATAAACAGTGTAGAAATGGCGGAGCATATATGGTTGTTTGTTAGGTCAGGTCCACCCCTATATGGGTCAGGTCTACCTAAGGATGGGTCAGGTCTGCCCAAGGATGAAAAAATGATGAACCTAGGTCCAAATTAGGCTCCAAAAGACTAGTTTTTAGGGAAAGTCTGCCCCTGGATTAGGGAAAGTCCGCCCAAGGATGAAACACTTGTGAAACTGGGTCAAAATCAGGGTCCAAATGACCAGTTTCTAGGGCAATTTCGCCCCTAAATGAGGGAATGTCCATCCAAGGATGAAAAAATTGTGAAACTAGGTCAAAATCAGGCTCCAAAGAGTCAGTTTCTAGGGCAAGTCCACCCCTGGGTGAGGGCAAGTCCACCCAAGTATGAAAAACTTGTGAAACTGGGTCACAATCAAGGTCCAAAGAGTTAGTTTCTAGGGAAATTCTGCCCCTAGATGAGGGAAAGTCCGCCCAAGGATGAAAAACTGATGAAACTAGGTCAAAAATAGCTTCCAAAGGACCAGTTTATAGGGCAAGTCCACCCCTGAATGAGGGAAAGCCCGCCCAAGGATGAAAATTTGATGAAACTGCATCAAAATCAGGGTCCAAATGACCAGTTTCTAGGGCAAGTCAACCCAAGGATGAAAAACTTGTGAAACTGGGTCAAAATCAAGGTCCAAATGACCAGTTTCTAGGGCAAGTCCACCCCTAGATGAGGGCAAGTCTGCCCAAGGATGAAAAAATTGAATTTTGACACAAAAGACCAAGGCAAAGGACTAAAAATACAATGGTCATCAATCAGAAGGCCATGGCAAAAATGAAGGAAATCAGAGAATCACTGGTTTCGCACAAATAAGACAAATCAGTCAATCACAAGCCTAAGTCTAGTAGAGAGGAAATGGGGAACAAAGTCCTCTAATCTAGGATGAACATGGCTACTAAGGAGTCCTTGATATACACCCGGTACATGAGGCCCAAATCGTGAACACCAACCCATTACAAGCCTGAGTCAGGAACCTGAAAGGCTCGAACCAACTCTTCACATCATCCCGATGCATCGCCAATTACAACATGGTTGGATTGAGGTACAACTTTCGCTCTCCCCCCTTTATATACCCTGTCAGTACGACTGGTTGGAATCGTCCCTTGGGGTGATGAAATCTCCAAGCAGGTCCCACTAAGAAAAATAAAATGGGTAGACTCAAAGGATGTGGTAAGCTACGATTTCTCATCACCTAGGATCGTCGAATGGCGCAAGGGGATTGGATATGTCAAGTAGCTTACCTAAAAACACAACATACAAGGTTGATTGACACACTTTTAATTAAGCTATGTTCCTAATTAGGGGTTAAGAACCCTTAAAATAGTAAAAAAATATGCTAAAAAATTGAAATTTCACCTTTTAAAAAAAAAGCTGCCTAGGGCAAATCCGACTATCTGTGAGGGAAAATCCAACTATCTGTGAGGGAAAATCCAGCTGTCTATGAGGGAAAATCTGGCTATCTATGAGGGCAAATCTGGTTGTTTGTGAGGGAAAATCTAGCTATCTGTGAGGTCAAATCTGGCTGTCTGTGAGGTCGGGTTTGCCCAACTGTGAAATTTAAAAAAAAAAACACTTTCTACAATCTGGGGAGAGTAGGTCCACCCCTGGAGAGGGTTCGGTCCACCTGTGGAGGGTGGGTCCACCTGTCTGTCAAGTCAAGTCTGCCCAACTATGAACTATACTTGCAAAAAGTCAAAAAACAAAAAACAAAAAATGTGAAAGCAAGAGACCCATTTGTGGGTCCCACCGGGCATGCCAAAAATATGATAGGTCAAATTTGGGTGATAGAAAGTGAGCAGCAAACAAAGTAATGCAAAATACCTCCAAAAATAACCTACACCTCAAGATTAGCCTAGTTGGAATCAACACAAAACAAAAACAACAAATGAAACCTTTTACCTTGTGTCGAATCAATCCTTTGGTTGGCCCTTCGATCTTCGGTGTTGTATGCTCCTTGGATGGCAAGAGATGCAAACTAGATGATGATATGATAATGGATGCAAGTGGGTGCAAGCATGAAAATGGCTAAGTATGGATTCTAGGAAAATTTTGCAAGAGTTTGGCTACTATGCATGATCTCCCCCCAAAATGAGAGAAAAGAGGGGGTATTTATAGAGATTTTGGAAATCTCTAGGGAAATGGACGGTCAAGATTGAGCCACAAAGATCAAGATGTAGGGCCAAGGTGAGTTGAGAACTCACAAGCACTCACATCTTGACATGTGGCATGTGATATGGCTTAAAAGGGGTGATGTGTACATGAGGTGGAAGGATAGTACATGACATGGAGGGAGTACAAAGTACCTTGGGATTGGGACAAGATCTCATAAAGGAGGTACTTGTCCCCATGTGGGTGAGAGGACATGTGGGGAATTAAAAATTCCTCAAATATTCTCATGGGGATGAGAGAAGGAATTTAAAATTCCTTTAAATGTGTGATATCAAAATATTTAACCTATTCTAAATAGTTAAAGTGCAATGGAAAATATAATGAAACACCTCAAGATTAGCCTAAGGAATTTGAAAATACAAAGAGGAAAATGTTAAATGAAGATAACTGATTATACCTTCCTCCTTGCAGCTGAAACTCCTTGGTTGGCCCTTGATTTTGATTGATATGTATGCTCCTTAATGGCTCTTGATGTGGCTAAAAATGAAGGATTTGACTATATGCTTGGATGCAAGTGAATGTAATTGAAGGCTAGATGAGTGCACAAAATGGCAGCATTTAGTTGCAAAATGACTAAGTGTTGTAAATGCCCTTGAGGAGGGGGTATTTATAGAGGAATTTGAATTCTCTAGAGAATTCAACGGTCAAGATTGATCCAACAAGGTCAAGATGAAGGGCTATGGTGGGTTGAGAACCCACAAGCCCTCACATCTTGACATGTGGAGGGTGAAGTGGAAAGAGGATATGAGGTGGAGGTGAGGTGTCAAAAAGGTACATGAGGTGGAGGAAGGACATACCTTGGGGAGTGAGAAGATTTCCTCAAAAGGGATTCCTTGTCCCCAAGTGGGAGTGAAAGGGACATTTGAGGAATTTTGGAATTCCTCAAAAATCTACATGGGAAAAGGAAAGGTGGTTGGGGATATAAATGTGAATTAAAAATTCACATTCTTAGGAAAGTCTAAAAGATAAAAGGGGGCTCCAAAAAGGTGGGACTTGGTCACATGTGGAGATTGTGACAAGTCCAAGGTTCTAGAAGCCTTGGAAGGACAAAATGTGAATTAAAAATTCACATGGGGAGGAGAGAGACATGGGATGAATAAATGAGAATTAAAAATTCTCATGGGAAGGAGGGTCAATGTCCAAAAAGGAAAAATGGAAGAATTGACCAAAAAGTGGTGCTAAAAAAGGCTAATGACTTTGATTATGATAATTAATGGAATATTAGAGATAAGTGGAAAATGTAGGAGGATGTGACATTAATCCTTGATTAAGAGGATGCACACCTTAAATATGAATTAATTAAATTAATTCATATTAGAGATGGATTATGGAGGATGCGACAAGGAGTGAGAAAAGAAGAATTTTAAATTGATTTTTAATTCAATAGATTAGGATGACTAAATTAAATACATTGGTGTATTTATTTAATTTAGAGAAGATAAAAGCATCAAATAAAGTATTTAATTATTAAATTAAACACTTTAAGAGTCTTATGTGAGAAGCGCAATATTAATTAAATAAATTAATATTGACATAATTGATGAATAAAGGGGAAAATTTGATCATATGAGAGTGATCAAATTCGGGTGTCTACATTTTTCCCCTCTTTGAGATGGTGTTACGAAGTAGCATCATTTCAAAGAATATTAAAATATAGAACCCAGAAGGAGATGGTTAGATTGAGAAGGATGCCCCAGTCATCAAACGGATGACTAGGAAGAATTATGATGGAGGTGAAGATGATTATGAAGATTAGGGATAAGGATGCCCCCTCGAGAGGACATGCGAGTTCAAAAGGACATGCGAGTTCAAGAGAACACGGATGTGCTCTCGAAATGGATGAGATGGTGAAATGGGAGATGAGGAAGAGGATGCAAAGGGATTGATATGAAAGGATGAAAAGGTGACAGGAGCCTAGGAAGCACAAATGGATACAAAGATGAAGATGATGTTGCCCTAGTTAAGGTACAAGCCAAAAGGGGTTGAGGATGGATGGAATGTTGTTAATGAGGATAGGGAAGGATATATCCCAATGAGTGGTATTGATGAGGGAATGATACATCCCAAAACACCACTAAAGGATAGGGAAGAGTACCTCCCAATAATGATGATGAACGTGTTGTTGACGAGGGAAGGATACATCCCAAACAACACCGAAGGGATATGGA
Organism: Sequoia sempervirens; assembly: GCA_007258455.2. Lineage (NCBI taxonomy): Eukaryota > Viridiplantae > Streptophyta > Pinopsida > Cupressales > Cupressaceae > Sequoia > Sequoia sempervirens. Next base: position 45,708,511 of record VDFB02373365.1, read on the forward strand.
AGAATAAAATGGGATGATGATGATGATGAGGAGGAGGAGGATTGGATCCATGCTTGTAACAAGACTGAGAACAAGACCAAGGATATGATTAGATGATTCAGGCTAAATGGAATGGATGGGGATAGGATAGAGATGTGAGATAAGGATGAAGGATGAATGGATGGGGGGATACATGCAAGACGATAGAATGGAAAATAAAATGCAATCCTAATGCAATTTGCCATCTTTGGAGCACTGATTTTTGCTATAGCATAAGACACAAGATGTCAGGGTATGAAGAACCAAGGCGAATTAGTGTCTAATGCATAAAACAAACACAATAGACAAGAAGGCTATCCCAACACCCCAAAGTCACAAAAACCTTGGTCAGGCCAGGTATTGAGATAACCACAAGCACAAAAGGATGCCCTAGCATAACACAAGACCTCAGGGATCTTGGTGGGTACTACGTGGGACAACCAAGAAGACAAAAATAGACATAAAAAGATTAAGATATGCCTCTATGTTGACCAATCAAAACACACCATAATATGATGGATCATGTCAGCCTTGACAAGTGATGATAGGGAGCTCAAATGATAAACAAAAGCCAAAAGCATCAAAAGATCGCAATCAATTTCAAATGTTCTTTGCCATAGGATCAAGGGGATGGATGGGATTGATGAGGTCTGTTAGGAAGGATGCATCTTGTTGAGACCGATCATGATGGATACTACACTAAAAGATCGTTATGATGTAGTATGTTCAAAATCGATTGGATTTATTGATACAAGTGGGTTTCATTGGTTAAGAACCAGCTAGATAAGGGCATAGCTTGACGACGCGACATGAGAGACATGACACAAGATAAGAGGCTAACACATCCTAGCGACCTAGGGGCTCGGGGGCCGATCAAAGATTATCCTTGCCTACGTGGAAGCACAGAGCCCTCGTAGTTTGATAAAAGGCTGACGACTGACCATGATGGATATTTTGATGGATGACCAAGATAGGATGAAGAACAGGAGAAAAGTGGACAATAAAGATCGATGATGGATGGAACCCCGGGGGCAGATCAAATGATCGACCTTGCCTACGTGAAAGCGCAGGGGCAACGTCGTTCGACAAAAGGCCACAGACAAGTGATGGGTGAAAGATGATGAGATAACCCTAGATAAGGGGTTAAAATGACGGAACTAAAACGATGGAACAAGATAGACCTGTTGGATTGGATTGGATTGGAGGATAGTGACTATATAAAGCTCAAGGATGGGATAGTTATCCAAATCATCAAAGATGAAGTGGGCGAATGACATGCCATATAGATGAATGATGAAGTGATGAACGATGAGATAGAAAAGATGTGCAAAAGAAGAAAAAGTGATGACGATAAGATAGATGACATTGGATTGTGTGGGGAAAATCCTATAGCTAGATACCAATGACGAGGGATTATGAGATGGGATGAGGGGAGAGGATGGGGGGAGGAAAAGGATTGTTTGGGTGGATTGGATAGAGGGATAAGGATTTGGATGAGGAAAAGGTGACCAGATGGATAGATGACTGATTCTTGGAACTAGAAGGTGAAGTGTGGGAACAGGTGGAAGATTACTCAGAATGAGTAAACGATTGATCAAGATTATGGAATGAGAGTTTGAAATGATAGAAGGAGGTTTGATGAATGTTTGAGATGATAGGAGGTTCGATGAAGTGTTGAGATGATAGATGAAGGTTCGAAGTAGATGAATGGTTACATGGAATGAGTGAATGGATTTATTAGAATGGAAAAATAGGACAAAATTGAAGAAGATGGAGGGAGGGATCTTAAGACTTTGTTTGGTATCCAAAGACATTGACTACAGATGGATGAAAGCTCAGATTAGGGGTTTGGTTAAGCTCAGATTGGGATAAGATTAAAGCTCAGATGAGGATTGGATTGAAGAATAGAATGATTGAAAGATATGATTGGATTGATTCTATACCGAGTTCTAGGACTTAAGGGATGTAAGGTGTTGACAAGCAGATTTTTCCAAATTTGGCAATTTTCAAAAATTGTCAAATTTTTCTATTTTAGGAAACCTCATGGATATACTTTTGGGAGTCCAAATTTTTTCCAAGAAATACCCAATATTGAGATAGGATGAATTGCCAACTAACATCCCAAATTCAAGATATTCATTTCGAGTTATGAGTGAAAACAATTTTTTGAAATGCTGGAAAAAACACTAAATTGGGATTTTGAGGGTCAAGATGAAAGTTTGAGGCCCCGAAAATGTGTCATAACGGGTTCCAACAACTTTCAAAGAAACTAGTTGGAAATCCATTTGTTATCTCATAATGCAACTACCCGTCAAATTTAAGCTCAAACAGACACCTGAGTCAAAAGTTATGGCCTCCGGAAGTTTCAGTGTAAAAATCAAAAATCAATTTTGAAAATTTCAACACATGGGTTTTGATGGCGGGGGGAAATTAGAAAATGGGTCGGGGGAAGATTTTGAATTTTTTTTTATATTTTTGTTACTTGAAGGGGACATTAGGTGGTGGGATAGGGGCCTTCCACAGTGGGGCATATGTGCCCGACTGAAGCGAAGGCTGCCCATGGTGAACCCAGCCAGGGCTGGTGAGCCACCCAGGTCTGAAGGCGGAGCATAGAGACGGGGGCTGAAACGCTTGAGAGGGTGGAGCTGCCCACAGAAGGCCAGAGGCAACGCCTGGGAGAGATGAGAGCCAGACCTGCTGGGAGGTGGACATGCCATGATGGTAGGGCCCCAGGCAAATGGTTTCACCTTCCCTAATGGTGAGCCATGTGAGGTGGACACACACCAGGAGGTGGGGCAGGAGAAACGAGAGCAGCCAAATAGTGGACATGTGAGCCGGACCCACACATTTGCCAGGCAGACCATACTCGAGAGGAGGGGCAGCTCCCAGGAGGCCTTGTGACGAGGCAGGAGCAGCTCCATGAGGCTGAGGACGCTACCCGAGAAAACATGCCCCGGGGGGAGGGGAGCTGCCCCAGGGAAGGGCAGACATGCCCTGAGGGGTGGGGCGGCTGCGAAAAAGAAAAGAATAACTAAGAAAAATGGAATTGGGTTGCAAGGAAAAAGGCCTATAGCCAAATACCAATGACAAGGGATTGTGAGATGGGATGAGGATAAAGATGAAAGAATGGATGAAGGATGGGAGGATTGTTTGGATGGATAGGAATATAAGGATTGGGTGATGAAAGGGATGCTAGTATAAATGGATATGAAGATAAGGATGGGGAGATGGAAGGGACGTTGTGATAGATGATGTCTCCAAGGACTATGTCACAAAGGAAGCAGATGCCCCCACTCTAGATATGTCATATATGATGAGGCATGAGGGATGGGAGACAAGTGGATGGGAAGAGGGGATAACTAGAGGAGGATAGGATGGGTGACCAAGGAATACAATAGAGCATGGATGAAGGGAATGTATACCAATAGGTGTCCAAAGCATGTATAGATAGGTGCCCCTATTTTGATCAAGATCACAAGAAGGATGGAGGGAATGGGAGATAAATAGGATATGATGGTAGGATGCAGAAGATAGGTGGGATGGGGGGATTTATGAAGAGGACGGATAACAGGAAGACTAGTGCATAGCTGGAAGCATAGCGGATGGAGGGAATGCATATCAGGAAGTTGCCCCCAAGTGCAGATGGGGATTTACGCATGACGCCTGTTTGCCAAGTTTTCATCATGGTATTTATCCAAAGCGCTTGTTTTCCAAGTTTTCACCATTGGATGGATTATTTCTCTTTACTATTTTATTTGATTTTTTGATTTTTTGATTTTTTGATTTTTTTTTTACTATTTTTGGATGTCATGCAGAAGGAGATGGGTAAGGATAAGGAAGTGGATAAGCAGATTTAGAAGACATGTAATAAGGATCAAGGTGTTAAGAGCCCATGTTTGAAGTGACTGTTGGATGTTGGTACAACCTTATTAGGATCATGTAAGAGGATGAATTAGAGGAATTTGATGGGGAAGATACATGGGATAATGGATGGAATGCTGCAAAGGGTATGAATGGAATGATGGGGTGGATATGTGATGGGGAGATGTGTTCAAGACCAACATTGGCACATGTGGTGGTGGATGTGAAAAGATAATAGGATTAAGGTATGGAGAATGTGGGGATAATGGAGGAGATGGAATGGTGAATTTCAAGACATAAGGACCCAAAACAGACTTAGGAGATGAAAGGGGTGTATGATTAGCTTTTGGATTAGCAACTTTGGATGTTCTTATAGATTTTTCATGTGATGGCATTGCATCTTTTTTCTTTGGGATCCACATGGTTTTGATCTTTGCTTTGGTGGGTCTTTGTGGTCTATGGATTTGATGTATATTTAGATTTTTCTTTTCTTCACCATGTCTTTTGGAGGGGACATGGGGAGCCATAGATTCATGTGGATGCTTGGATTTATGCATTTTTTCTTTAACAGCCAAAGTGCTTTTAGTAGCAATGGGATGGGTGTGAGGAGATGGATGATATGGAGTGATGGGGATAGGAGGATGGGGATTATGTGTAGATGGAGGATGTTTAGGTATGTGCCTTTGTTGATCCTGACTAGGATGTTTATGATGGATGACATGGATAGGATAGTGATGAACGAATGAAAGATGAGATGGATGAGGTGATCTTGGGATATATGGACCCAAGATGGATGGAGTGAATGAAGGATGGGATATGGTGGATGGAGGGATGTAAGGACCCAAAATGGATGGAGCAGATGAAGGAGGGATATCGATGGTGGTTTTGAGGTGATATGATAGAGGAGGAGGGATGGAAACATATGATCTAGTGGGATGATGGGAAGAGCCAACATTTCTTTGGAAAAGGCACCATTGATGTCTAGAGGTTGTACCAACATCTTTAAATTCAGAGTCTTGGGAAATAGGGGTCCAAGTATCTTGTACTTTAATTTGTTCTTTTGACTTGGATGGCTCTCTAAAAATACCTTGCTCATGAAGGCCTAGACCCTTTTCCTTTGATAGTTCATTTTCTTGAGCATGATCCATGATAGATCGGTATTCTGAAAACATGATGTGAGTCCATTATTAGGTGGAGGATGATGGGTGGTAAATACACTATGCTTTTCTTTTGCAAGGAGGCCACCATGGAAGAATGTGAGAGTACCAAGGGGATATGCAAGCGGTGTAGGTATAGCAGTTTTAGGCGATGATGGGGGATCATGAGAGGGAGATGGTGGGATAGCAGCATGTAGATAGATGATATCGGGAGAGGGATTAGGGGATATGATAGGATTAGGATTTGGATTTGTGGTAGTGGGATCATGTAATGGAGATGGAGATGGAGTGGTGGAAGCTTGAATGACAAGGGGATCATGGGATGGAATGGATGGGGGACTGTGATCTTGAGGTGGACTAGATAGGATGGTAGGATCTTGATCTGGAGAAGGGGATATGTTGGCATGCTTTGGATTAGACTCTTGGCATGACTCATCTTGTGTGGATGGCATGATAACGGAGTCTTGTTGGGACTCTTCAAGTGGGGAAGATGGAGGGACGGAAGATCCATGAGGTTCATTGGGATGGGTTTTGGTGCTACTAGGAGTGGGAGGAGTGGATTGTATTTGGGTATCTTCGATGGATTGGGTAGATCTAGGAGTAGAGGGAGTGGATTGGAATTGGGTGTCTTCGATGGATTTGGTGGTTCTCATAGTAGGAGATGTGGGTTCAATGGATTTAGTGGGTCCAATGGTTTCAATGGTTTGATTAGTGCTAGGGGTGGTAACAACAATGATAGGTGTGGTATGGAGAAGGCTCTCATCACTAGTTACCGTGGATGATGGATTGGGATGGCATGGTTCCATGACTTCAAGATGTGGAGTTGGGGGTGGCTTCTTTGTAATGAGTCCTTGGAGAACTTCTGAAATGAGAGACTTGCATATGGTTGGCTTGGCTAGGTGGTAGAAATGGATGAGGGATTATGGATTGGTGGACTAGGGTTAGATGGAGGAATGGGATTGAATGTAGGACTATGAGTAGATGGGGGATTAGGAGTGGATGGAGGACTAGGAGTAGATGGATGAATGGGATTGGATGGAGGACTAGGATGGATGGATGAATGGGATTGGATGAGGACTAGGAGTAGATGTACAAATGGGATTGGATGGAGGGTTAAGGTAAGGATATTGGAGTGGTGAATTAAGATAGGGGAACATGGATTGTGGATTAGGACAAGAGGATATAAGTGGTGTAGTGGAACAAGAGGGTGTGGGGGATGGATTATAATAAGGGTATTGGGATGATGGATTAGGATGAGGATATGTGGATGTAGGATTAAGGTAAAAGGGTGTGGATGTAGGATTAGTATGGGAAGATTGGGAAAGAGGATTATGATAGGGGGACATGGATGGGGAATTGTAATAGAAGTATTGGGATGGAAAATTAGGATAAGAGGATGTAGATGTTGTATAAGAGGATGATGTAGATGAAGGACATGAAAAATATGGGGATGAAGATGATACTGGTATCCATTGTAAAAGGTGGCATAAGGAGCATGATTAGGCATGGATGAAGACATAATCGCGGATAGCTCATAGGAGTAATTGGATTTTGAAAGTGGTGAGAAAGCTTATTAGGATGATGGATAGTGTCAAGGATCTATGTCGTGATACCT
>VDFB02373365.1:45715261-45857690 GCA_007258455.2 Sequoia sempervirens
GGTGCTAGATGGATGAATGAATGAGATGGAGGAGGTGATCTTGGGATATACGAACCCAAGATGGATAGAGTGGGTGGAGGGACATAAGAACCCAAGATGGATGCAGTAGATGAAGGATGGGAGATGGTGGATGGAGGGATGTAAGGACCCAAAATAGATGGAGAAGATGAAGGAGGAACATGACTGTTGGTTTGAGGTGATACGATAGAGGAGGAGGGATGGCAGCATATGATCTGGCGGAGTGACGGGTAGAGCTAGAAGTTCTTTTGGAAAAGGCTTGTTGAGGACATCTACAGGTTGTACCAACACCTTTAGATTGTGAGTCTTGGGAAATAGATCCAAGACCTTGCATGAAAATTTGTTCTTTGACTTGGATGGGCTCTAAAATACCTTGATCATGAAGGCCTAGACCTTTTCCTTGATAGTTCATTTTCTTGAGCATGCGATCCATGATAGGATTTGTGTTATTCTAAAAACATGATGCAAGTCCCTTATTAGGTGGAGGATGATGGGTGGTAAATATACTATGCTTTTCTTCTGCAAGGAGGCCACCATGGAAAAATGTGAGAGTACCAAGGGAATATGCAAGCAATGTGGGGATAGTAGTTCTAGGCAATGATGGGGGATCATAAGAAGGAGATGATGGGGTAACAACATTTGGATGGGTGGTATTAGGAGAGGGATTAGGGGATATGATAGGATCTGGATTTGTGGTAGCGGGCTTATGCGATGGAGATGGAGATGGAGATAGAGATGGAGCGGTGAAATATTGAATGACAAGGGGATCATGGAATGGAATGGATGGGGGGCTGTGATCTTGAGGTGGATTAGATAGGATGGTAGGATCTTGATCTAGAGAAGGGGATAGGTTGGCATGCTTTGGATCAGGCTCTTGGCATGACTCATCATGGGTGGGAGGCATGATAATGGAGTCTTGGTGGGACTCTTTAAGTGGGGAGGATGGAGGGATGGAGGATTCAATGTAGTCATCGGAATGGGTTTTAGTGACACTAGGAGTAGGAGAAGTGGATTGGATTTGGGTGTCGTCAATGGGTTCGAATACTCGTGGAGTAGGAAGTGGATGTTCAATGGATTCAATAGATGTGATAGTAGGAGATGGTGGCTCGGTGAATTCAAAGGATGCGATGGTTTTGATAGTTTGAGTGGTGCTAGGGGTGGTAACATCAATGATAAGTGTTGGGTGGAGAAGAGTCTCATCACTAATGACTGTGGATGATGGGTTGGGATGGCACGATTCCACAACTTCAAGGTGTGGAGTGGGAGATGTCTTCTTTGTGATAAGTCCTTGGAGAACTTCTGAAATGAGAGACTTGCATACTCTAGGCTGAGATGGTGTAGTAGGAGTGGATGAGGGATTATGGATCAGTGAGGGTTAGGACGATTGGTGGACAAGGATTAGATGGGGAAATGGGATTGGATGTAGGACCGAGAATAGATGGGAGATTAGGTGAAGGGTTAAGATAGGGGTATTGGCATGGTGAAGTAGGACACGAGGATGTGGGTGGTGGATTGTAGTAAGAGTGTGAGGATGGTGGATTAGGATGAGAAGATTGAGGTGGTGGATGGAGATAGGGAACTGTAGATGTCAGATTAGGATAAGGATAGGTTGGTGTGGATGTTGGATTAGAATAGGAATAGGAAGGTGTGAATGTAGGAGCAGATTGGTATGGGAGATTGGGGTAGTGGGTATATGCAGATGAAGGATTAAGATATGAGGATGTGGACGAGGGATTAGGATAGGGGTATTGTGATGGCAGACTAGGATAAGAGGATGCAAATGTTGGATAAGAGGATGATGTCGATGAAGGATATGATGGATATCCCTTGTCAAAAGTAGCATAGGGAGCATGATTAGGCATGGATGAAGACATAACAGGATGACTCGAAGGGGTGATTGGATTTTGGAGAGTAGGTGGAGAAAACTTACTAGCAATGATAGTGTCAAGGGGGTCTATGTCACATTCTTCTTGATCGACAAGACTTTCATTATCGCAGTCGATGTAATTAGGGTTTCCCTTGACCACTATTGATGGAGGATAAGAATTCATGATGATGAAAGGATAAAGTGGATGGATAAAGATTTTGGATGGAAATGGACTAAAGCTCAAATCAAGATTTAGGACAAGCTCAGATTAGGATTGGATTAAAGCTCAGATTACGATGATTGGATGATGTGATGGGATTGATTCTGACAATTGGATTTGATTATCAAAGGATGATTACGACACTGAATCTACTTTGAGATGGAAGTAGATTGATTGGGTCAAAGGTGATTGGATAAGGCTACGATTGGATTGGATAAGATCGATCGATGATCAAATGATGGATTGGATAGGATGATGGAAGGGATTCTAAACCCCATTCAGAGATTACCGTAGGTGACGTAGGATACTGATTGATCAGATTAAAGGATAAATGGATGATTGTGGCACCGAATCCACTTTGAGATTGAAAATGGATTGATTGGGCTAGCGATCAGATTAGATATTTTGTTCAGTTTGGATAATAACCTGAGATGAAGTTCAAGGGATTTGGATGGGGAAAGCGATGATTTGATTGGAGAAATGGATTAAAAAATACTCAAAATGAGTAAATGATTGACCGGAACGAATGAATGACTACTTGGAACAAGTAAATGACTACTCACAACAGATGAATGATTCTCGAAACGAGAAGACGAAGGCTCAGAATGGATGATAGATTACTCGAAACGAGTAAACGATTGATTAGGACTGTTGAACGAGAGTTCAAAATGATAGGAAGGAGGATTGAAACATTTACTCAGAATGAGTAAACAGATGATCAGAATGACAGAACGAGAGTTCGAAATGATAGATGAAGGTGTGAAATGGATGAACGTTTACTTGGAACGAGTAAACGGATGATCGAAATGATAAAACGAGAGTTTAGAATGATGAAAAAATGTGTTATATGGATGAACGTTTACTCTGAATGAGTAAACAGATGATCTGAATGAAAGAATGAGAGTTTAGAATGATGAAAGGATGTGTTGAATGGATTAACGTTTACTTGGAATGAGTAAACAGATGATCAAAATGATAGAACGAGAGTTTGGAATGATGAAAGGATGTGTTAAATGGATGAATTTTTACTCAGAACGAGTAAACAAATGATCAAAATGATAGAACGAGAGTTCAGAATGATGAAAGGATGTGTTAAATGGATGAACGTTTACTCAGAATGAGTAAACGGATGATCAAAATGATAGAACAAGAGTTCAGAATGATTAAAGGATATGTTGAATGGATGAACGTTTACTCAGAATGAGTAGACAAATTATCAAAATGATAGAACGAGAGTTCAGAATGATGAAAGGATGTGTTAGATGGATGAACATTTACTCGGAACGAGTAAACGAATGGTCGAAATGATAGAACGTGAATTCAGAATGATGAAAGGATGTGTTGAATGGATGAACGTTTACTTGGAACGAGTAAACAAAGAGAATGGTAGGGTATGCCCCCCTCGAGGAGGCAGATGGGGAAGGAAAAGGTGCCCCGAGAAACTTCTCAAAACTATGAAGTGGTATATGTCATTGGAAAGAACACGAAAAATTGAGAAGATTGGTGCTTGAACGGAGGAAAACAGGTAAATGGTGTAGAAATGGCGGAGCATATATGGTTGTCTATTAGGTCAGGTTTGCCCCTACATGGGTCAGGTCTCCCCAAGGATGGATCAGGTCTGCCCAAGGATGAAAAAATGATGAACCTAGATCCAAATTAGGCTCCAAAAGACCAGTTTTTAGGACAAGTCCGCCCCTGGATGAGGGCAAGTCCACCCAAGGATGAAAAACTTGTGAAACTATTTCAAAATCAGGGTCCAAATGACCAGTTTCTAGGGAAAGTCCACCCCTAGACGAGGGAAAGTCCGCCCAAGGATGAAAAACTTGTGAAACTAGGTCAAAATTAGGCTCCAAAGAGTTAGTTTCTAGGGCAAGTCTGCCCCTGGATGAGGGAAAGTCCGCCTAAGTATGAAAACCTTGTGAAACTGGGTCAAAATAAGGGTCCAAAGAGTCAGTTTCTAGGGAAAGTCTACCCCTGGATGAGGGAAAGTCCTCCCAAGGATGAAAAACTGATTAAACTGGGTCAAAAATAGCTTCCAAAGGACTAGTTTATAGGGCAACCCCACCCCTAGATGAGGGAAAGCCCGCCCAAGGATGAAAAACTAATGAAACTAGGTCAAAATCAGGGTCCAAATGACTAGTTTCTAGGGAAAGTCCACCCCTAGATGAGGGCAATTCCACCCAAGGATGAAAAACTTGTGAAACTGGGTCAAAATCAAGGTGCAAATGACCAGTTTCTAGGGCAAGTCCAGCCCTGGATGAGGGCAAGTCTGCCCAAGGATGAAAAAATTGAATTTTGACACAAAAGACCAAGGCAAAGGACTAAAAATACTATGGTCATCAATCAGAAGGCTATGGAAAAAATGAAGGAAATAAGACAATCACTGGTTTCACACAAATAAGACAAATCAGGCAATCACAAGCCTAAGTCTAGTAGAGAGGAAATGGTCAACAAAGACCTCTAATCTAGGATGAACATGGCTACTAGGGAGTCCTTGATATACACCCGGTACATGAGGCCCAAATCATGAACACCAACCCGTTACAAGCGTGAGTCAGGAACCTAAAAGGCTCGAACCAACTCTTCACATCATCTCGATGCTTCACCAATTACAACGTGGTTGGATTGAGGTATAAATTTTGCTCTCCCCCCTTTATATACCCCGCCGGTATGCATGGTTGGAATCATCCCTTGGGGTGATGAAATCCCCAAGCAGGTCCCACTAAGAAAAATAAAATGGGTAGACTCAAAGGACGTGGTAAGCTATGATTTATCGTCACCCAGGATCGTCGAATGGCGCAAGGGGATTGGATATGTCAAGTAGCCTACTTAAAAACATAGCATACAAGGTTGATTGACACGATCTTAATTAAGCTATGTTCCTAATTAGGGGTTAAGAACCCTTAAAATAGTCAAAAAAATGCTAAAAAATTGAAATTTCACCTTTTAAAAAAAAAGCTGCCTAGGGCAAATCTGACTGTCTGTGAGGGAAAATCTGGCTATCTGTGAGGGAAAATCTGGCTATCTGTGAGGGAAAATCTGGCTGTTTGTGAGGGAAAATCCAACTGTTTGTGAGGGAAAATCCAACTGTCTGTGAGGTCAAATCTGGCTGTCTGTGAGGTCAGGTTTGCCCAACTGTGAATTTTTTTCAAAAAAAACACTTTCTGCAATCTGGGGAGGGTAGGTTTTCCCCTGGAGAGGGTTTGGTCCGCCTGTGGAGGGCAGGTCCAGCTATCTGTTAAGTCGGGTCTGCCCAACTATGAACTGTACTTGCAAAAAGTCAAAAAACAAAAAATGTGAAAGCAAGAGACCCATTTGTGGATCCCACCAGGCATGCCAAAAATGTGATAGGTCAAATTTGGGTGGTAGAAAGTGAGAAGCAAACAAAGTAATGCAAAATACCTCCAAAAATAACCTACACCTCAAGATTAGCTTAGTTGGAATCAACACAAAACAAAAACAACAAATGAAACCTTTTACCTTGTGTCGAATCGATCCTTTGGTTGGCCCTTCGATCTTCGGTGTTGTATGCTCCTTGGATGGCAAGAGATGCAAACTAGATGATGATATGATAATGGATGCAAGTGGGTGCAAGCATGAAAATGGCTAAGTATGGATTCTAGGAAAATTTTGCAAGAGTTTGGCTACTATGCATGATCTCCCCCCAAAATGAGAGAAAAGAGGGGGTATTTATAGAGATTTTGGAAATCTCTAGGGAAATGGACGGTCAAGATTGAGCCACAAAGATCAAGATGTAGGGCCAAGGTGAGTTGAGAACTCACAAGCCCTCACATCTTGACATGTGGCATGTGATATGGCTTAAAAGGGGTGATGTGTACATGAGGTGGAAGGATAGTACATGACATGGAGGGAGTACAAAGTACCTTGGGATTGGGACAAGATCTCTTCATAAAGGAGGTACTTGTCCCCATGTGGGTGAGAGGACATGTGGGGAATTAAAAATTCCTCAAATATTCTCATGGAGATGAGAGAAGGAATTTAAAATTCCTTTAAATGCATTGGGGGATTAAATATGAATTAAAATTCACATGGGGAATGGAGATGCCTTGTCCAAAAGGAGAAAGCATTTAATAGGGTTGACTTAATTAAGTGATTAAGGTTGTGCAAGTACTTGATTAGACTAATTAATAAAATATTAAAAGAGGGTTAGATTTCACATGTGACTTGATGTGTCAAGTCAAAGATCTCATGGGGAAGAGAAAAAAGAATTTAATATTTTTTGGAAGGATAAAATGAATTAAAAATTCCTTGAGAGGTTGATTAGGCTAGTTAATAAAGGATTAGAGGAGGGTTAGGTGGCTAAGAGAGATTAGAGGCCAACTTGCAAAAGTTGGAGGATGTGACACATCCTAATCAAGGATTAGGCATGTGCACATCCCTAATGATGAGATTAGAAGATGGATTAGGATTAAATAAAAATGATGGAGGATGTGGCATAGAGGGAATTAAATAAATGTCATATTTATTTAATTCATTTGATGAAAGGGGGAAGGTGTTTAATTATTTAACTAGATACCTTAGGGATTAGAAGAACTTTAGAGGGATTAATTAAATAATAGTGATATTACTTAGTTAATGCGGATAAGGGGATGTTTAGATGAAAGGGGATAAATTTAGATAAATCAAGTGTCCAAATTTAGGTGTCTACAGTATTAACATGTGTTGTGGATGCTATTTCCAATCATGTGGATTTTTTAGTTGATAGTAGGTTGTTTGGAGCCTTTGTTATCACTTGGATTTGATGCTTGTGCTCATTGATTGGTGCATCTTCACCATGGAATGTTCCTTTTCTTCCATAGGTGGCATGTTGGAGGATGAGAGTTCTTGCTTGAGATGGTGGTCACTTTGTTCTTATTACAGGTATCTTGATGGAGCAAGAGAGCATGTTACAGATTCATGTGGTTACATGTATGGCTATGTTGATATATTTCATGCATTGATCCCTTATGCAATATATACAAAAAGTGGGAGAATGTTGGGAAATGGTGTTGTACACCATTGCATAAAATGATTTATTATAATATTGTAATTAAATAACTATTTAGTTGTGATGCACCTTGGTGGTGTGGATAATCACACTAGGTAATTGTTTGGGGTCCATTTGATGTTATATTGTAACATTTCATTATTATTTAATGTGTGAGAGACATGTGATGATAATTTAATATTGTGGAAAATATTAAATAAAGTGATGTGTTAGTACCTAATATTAAATAAGGGGTTAGTGGTTTTGTATTCACATGGTTTTGTGATACATGGTTTCACCTTACCACTAGTTGTATTTTGTGTGAGCTTGTGTCTATAAAAGAAAACACATGTGTAGTGGTTTAGGTTGGATGAGTGGGTTGGTTGTCATTATTGAGTCTTCTTGAGGAATGCATTGAAGGGCTTGATGCTTCAGAGGTATTCATTGTAACTCTTGTATTGCTTTATTGTTGAATAATATGATGAAGTATGGATGCTTTTAGAGGATGGGTTTTTCGCTCTTGATGGTTTTCTCAGGGTATATCTTGTGTTATATTGTGGCTTTTCTATTTTATCTATGCATTTTGGAAACTTGTATGCATGTTTATCTCTCATGGGTTATGTAGGAAGTTAATAAGATTATGGGTTGAATGTGATATTTCCTAACAGTTAGAGCGGTTCGGGTTACTAGTGAGATGGTTTTGCAAAGAGCTCAATTGGGATAGTTTGGTAAGGTGGTGGAAATGGAAATGGGGTGAGGACCTACACCTCAAGGTTTTAGCAAATGGATACTACATGGTAGTCTGACCTTTGCAAGAAATTAGGGAAAAAATTAAAAATGGCGTGTGGATCATGGATGGTTGTGGGTTCTATATTCATAGATAGATGGCGGGTTTTGATCCATTCCATCACAATATGGAATCAATTTAAGAGTGGTTCAAATTGCTCGATATTTACAAAAATTTGGGGACTTATTTGTGTATAGAAGAAAGGCTGAACCTAGATGGCATCGACACCTATGTTAGGATCTGCATGGAAAACAAAACCAACTTTCAATATTGGTAGGAGATTGAGCTCATAATGGATTGGGGAAATTGGTTGCAAACACTAATTTTAGACCCCTTCACCAATAATGAATCAGTCAAGACTTTGGGTTGGTGACTGGCCAACAATCACCCTACATCAGATCATCAAATAAATTCATCTCATTCTCCAAACATTGGTAGTTCCTCTAACTCCACTAAGGTGGAATTTGTTCCTAACGCGAGCCCATGGACCATGGAGTTGGATCTGAAAAAACCTATTGAGGTGGATGTGAATGCTGGCAAACTGGTTGTCTCCTCTAATCAAAGGAAGGAATTAGATGTAAAAAATTTTGAGGCTATTGATTTGATTGGGAATACCATTAGAGAAGATCTTAATTCCCTTACCGAGGTCAGAAATGAACTTTTTGAATTAGCTAAAGTGCCCAAGATTGGTTTAATTGCTCTAGATGCGAAGGGTATGTTTGAGGAATGGACAAAAGGCCCTAATCTAGAAGATGATGATCTACTTCCAATTAATACTAAAAGAATTCAAAAATCATGCAAAAGATAAAAAAAATTCTTCGACGAAAAAATTTGAGTAGGGGAAATTGGACATTTTCCAAAAGGACACCCTCAAATCCTCCCTTGATTGTGGTGAATGCAAGGAATGGGGCATGATCCTAAACCAAGAGAAGCTCAAAAGGGACGGGGAATCTAATAGTCAGTTGAAGATAAATGAGATGTTGAAAGTAGGGAAGGGCAATTCCCTTCCTAAACAACAATGAAAATTATAACTTAGAATGTTAGGGGATTAAATTCCCCTAACAAGCGATGCATAATTCGACATCAATTGAACACATTTCATGTGGACATATGCTTGCTTTAGGAAACTAAGCTTGGGGAGCAAGAAAGGGTTAATTTTGGTAAGAAAATGAAACTATGGAGAATGCTCAGAGTAAATGTCGAGGGGCACTTTTGTGGGTTAGTGATACTATGGAGGCCTCACAATGGATTGAGGAAGTTGTGACAAGTAGGCACTGGATCACTTGCAAGGTAAGGAGCTTGCCTCCAATATTTTCTTCTTATTAATGTTTATGGTCGAGTTAATTACATTCAAAAAAGGCAAGTCTGGAGAATGTTAGACATAGTTTGCAACAATCCGAGTTATGAATTTTGCACTATTGGTGACCTAATTTCAAAATATTAAGATCAAAACATAAGAAGGGTGGTGTGGGAAGAAAATTGCAATTTCAATTAGATTTCAAACTCTTTGTTGAAAGAAATTTGTTGTTTGAGCCATAATTGGGGAATGACCTCTATACCTAGACAAACAGGAGGAAAGGTTTTGTAATATTGCAGAAAAACTAGATAGGTTTTTTTTTCAAAGGAGACTTGAGTCTTTTTCCCTTCACTTTGGATTGCAAAGTTTTTCCTCAGTCGGGTTCAAATCATTTCCCTGTTTCTTTGGAAATTGTTGGGGAAAGGGGTCCTACTAGGTGCCCATTCAAATTTGAAAATATATAGTTTAAAACCCCAAATTTCATGGATCTCATAAAGCACTGGTGGTCAAATTGCAATCCTGGTGGATTCAAGATGTTCAATATAATTGTGAAGTTGAAGTCAATTAAGTGGAATATGAAAAAATGGAATAAAGAATGTTTCAAAAATATCTTTGAAGAAAAAAGGAAAATTTAGGAGGCTTTGTAGGTGTTATCGAAAAAGGTAATCAATAATGGCATGGAAAGTCATAGCTTCCTTGAAGAAAAAGTATTTCTAAGAAAATTAAGTGATATTCTGGCCAAAGAAAAAAAATTGTGGCAGTAAAAGTCCAGGGAATTGTGGCTCAACACTGGTGAAAAAAACACGAAGTTGTTCCATAATTCCACAAATATTCAAAGGGAGATTAATAAGATAATGAGCATCAAAACTACTGATGGTAGATTGCTTGAAAAGGTGGATGAGGTAAAGGAGGCCATGGTAAATTTTTTTCAAAACCTATTGAATGATTGGGATGGTTCCAACTTGTATGTGTAGAGGGATCTCCTAGGTGGCATATTGAAATTGGTATCTAAAGCTCAAAATTCCATTCTTAATAATAAATTCATTGAACATGAAGTAAAAGAGGCTCCATTCTAGCTTCAACTTGACAAGGCACTTGACCTAGATGGTTTCCTAGTTGCCTTCTTTCATAAATGTTGGGGCATTGTGATTAAGGAGGTCACTGAAGCTATAGAAGATTCTAGGTGTTCTAGAAAAGTGCTCAAGGAAATCAATAACACATTCATTGCATTAATACCAAAGAAAGAGAAGCCAAAATCTCTAGAAGAATTTAGATCAATTTCTCTTCGCAACATCATTTATAAGATATTGGAAAAAGCTATTGTAAATCGATTAAAAAAGTCTTTCCAGAAATTATTTTGGAAGAACAAACTAGATTTGTTCTAGGTAAGTCAATCTTGGATGGAGTCATTATTGTGCAAGAATCTATACACTCTATTCAAAAGCTAAAAAACCAACCATGTTAGTAAAACTTGACATTAGGAAGGCATACAACAGGGTGAATTGGAGGTTTTTGTTTAAGGTATTGGAAGCCTTCGACTTCCACAGAGTGGCTAGAAAGGATTTTTGGGTGGATTTCTTGCCCTAGGTATTCAATTCTTTTTTAATGGGTCTCTGGAGGGCTTCTTCAATGCTTCTAGTGGTCTATGATAGGGAGATCGACTTTCCCCCTTCCTATTCATCATTATGGGCGAGGCTCTCGGTAGATCAATCAACAAAGATTGGGGTGATGGGAAGGTTATGGGGCTGTAGGTTACTAACATTCTACCTGAGGCCACTCATCAACAATTTGTTTATGAAACAATGTTTGGCATCACCCAGGAAAGGGAGGCAAGGAGTTTCAAGGGCATTCTAGAAAAATATTCTTTGGCCTTTGGGTAGGAGGTCAGTGTAGCTAAGTCATAATATTTTTTCTTTAACACCAACGTTGGCAGAGAAACTTAGATCTTAAGGATCTTGAAATTAAAAAAAGGAAACTTCCTTGCAAATATCTGGGTCTTCCCCTATCCAAAGGTCTGTAGCCTGGAAACCTTTGTAATTTGGTAATTAAAAAGCTGAAAAACAAATTGGTGTCCTAGAAAAGTTGTTGGTTATCCTGGGTCGATAGACTCACAATGTTCAAATCTATAATTATAGCTTTACTAATCTACATTATCTCTTGTATTCCTCTCTCTACAAATGCAAGTAAATTTCTTAATCAGAAAACGAAGGATTTTTTTTGGAAAGGAAATTCAAATAAACATAAGTATCCATTGGTGAATTGGAAAAAATTATGCAAAAAGAAAGAGTTGGATGGGGCTGGCATGAGAGACCTACTCCTTCAAAAAAAAGCCTCGAGAACAAAATAGATATGGGATTTACACATAAAACATGATCTCAAGTGGGTCAAGATTTTGAGGGAAAAATATTTGGACGACAATGTGAATAACATATTCACCTCTAAGTCCCTCCCTTGTGGGTTAAGGATTTGGAATTTTATGAGGAATTGCAGAGATTTGATATCTGACCATTTAACTTGGGAAATAAAGGTTGGGAAGTAAACTTTATTCTGGGAAGATTATTGGGAAGGCTCCCAAAAAATCACAGATAGAGATGATTTAGAGCATGTCAAAAGGATCACAAAATAGGTATGAGGGGATAAGGTAAGATATTATATGGTGGTCTCAACTCAGTCTAGTTGCCTTATTTATCATTGGAAGAGTCTTCAAAACTTGGGATTCAATGCAAGGTCAGTGAAAAATTTTGAGGATGTGGTGGGTAGTTGGAATATATGTGTCAGACAAGGGTAAGATAGTCTCAAATGGAATTCTTCTCCAAATGGTGAATATCATGCAAAAAATGGATACAAAGTGTTGTTTGGTATCAGTGGCTGTGTGCCCAACTTACCCATCAATATTTTTTGGAACAAGGCTTGTCTTTCAGAGGTTGGAATCTTCACTTGGGAAACTTCACAAGGTAGGGTTCTAACAACATAAAAGTTCATAAAAATGAGATATAATGATCCCTCCAGATGCATTTTATGAAGGAAAGAAGAAGAAACTAGGGGCCACCTCTTCCTAAACTACTCATACACAGAGTTGTTGGAATTCATTGTTCTCCAAGATTCAGTGATAATCAAAACTTCCAAATAAACTATTGGAAATGTTGAAGGGCTGGCCAAATCTTCACAAGCAAGCAATGTTTAGCTGTCTCTATATTGCAAACCCGTCGATAGTTCTTTGGGAAATTTGGAAGGAGAGGAATAGATAAATTTTTTAGGACAAAGAACTACCATTCCAATCATTGTTGAATAAGATCAAGACTAGCATAGTTGAATTAACCAACTCTAGAGTTGGGGACTTGAATCCTAGAAAAAATAATTTCACTAATTGGGATGCTAATATGAGGAGAAATTGGCATGGGTTGAAGGTTACTCAATTTATAGGTGATGGGGGTCTCAAGAATAAGGTTGACAGGAGCAAGGTTTGTTGGTCCCCTCTGGAAGCTAGATGGTTTAAGCTCAACTTTGATGGGGATGCTAGGGGTAATCCATGCATTTCAGGGGCCAGATGCATTGTAAGAGATTGTCATGGCAAAACTTTGGGCAGACTAGCAGTACCTCCTCCTGTTGGAACCAATAATGCAACTGAGTTTCAAGCGTTGATTCTTGGCCTTGGTCTTTGTTAGGAGCTTAATCTAAGAAGGGTGGCAATTTAAGGTGACTCCTCATTGGTGATCAATGTGTTATACACCAAGAAAGTAACAAATTGGAAGATTGAATTGAAATTAGAAATCTCCTTAAGTCTTGTGGATAGTTTTGACTTGGTCAAGTTCAATCAAATTTTAAGAGAAAGTAACTCTGAGGTAGATCTTCTATCCAATAGGGGGTCAATGGCATAACAATTAAAGAAATCAATATTTGAATCTACAATGCAAAGCTTGTGGGAAGTTGGGTAGGTGAATTTCCACACTAGCGATTGTGGAAAGTCTGTGGAGAAATCGATATTGGCTCCTCCCCTATTGGCATTTTCTATTTAAGCTACCTCGCTTCACAAATAGAGTTGTGAAGCACATACCTGACCTTTGATAGTTGACGAGGCGGGGTTTGGTTGTGATGTCTTCGTTGGATTCCCACATGGAAAAGTTACCATGGGTGGTTGGTAGTGGGGGTATGAATAATTATTGCCACTGATAGAATTTAAGATTACAATCCTTTCGAGTAAATGATTAAAGCATCAAGGGTGATACAAAGCTTTCTTTTATAACTCAGTTAATCTTTTCAACTGAGGTTTGGGACCGGGTGTTGTATTTTCCTTGTGTGTGGTGGAGATCTTGCATCATATACATGCTATTTTCTCGTAGGGCATGAACAGTCAAGCTCAGCTTAATTATGGTAAGGATGGTATACACCACTTTTCATATTATTCTCAAGCAAACGACATTTATCGATGCAAGTTTATATATGACAAAGAGTGGTAGTTTGATATTTTCTAGTATTAAGTGAATTTGGGAAAAATGGCTAAGCTCTCTAAAGTTTTAGTCTGGATGTCTGTCGAGACCCTGTTGAGCATTGGGGTGAACGCGCCAATTCAATTAGACAATGTAGTAAGGAAAATGGTGTTTCATGGGGCTATCTCTGATCAAAGGCTTAAGCAGATTCTCAAGAAATTTGATTCCCTCATTCTGGCACTAGTGAAAATGGTTATGGGGAAGGGCTTCCTAGGGGATTTGGAGTCATATTGTGTGGACACCAACATCATGTCATGCTTCTTGTCGGTGTTGCTAAACATTAGGATGGTGAAGAAGGATGTTGAGGTTTTGATAAGGAAATATTTTAAGGAAAATCTACTAGTTGGTCTTGAGGAAACTTTGTACATCACCTCACCTAGTATGGGTGTCCCTCGACTGCATGATTTGGCTATGACTCATGTGTCGGGTGAAGTAGTGAAATATTAGCCCTTTGTCCTTGATCTCAAAGGCATGGCTTTGGTGGAGTACAAGGAGTTAGTGGGGGATGGGGTTGGCTATCTTCAGAATGCATTGAAGCTTCCTCCTAGGGCTATGAGTAAAAATTGGATACCAAACTTTAGATCTTTTTCCCAAGAAAATAGGTTTCTTGGCTCTAGCAGGTTTGTTTAGGTCTGGGTTCATGGTTATACTTTAATAGCATTTACTATGTGTATGTATTTGTGGGAAGGGGTGTGGTTCATATCTATGTTTTGGGTTTGGTTGAATGTATGGTAAGGATCTAAGTTTCAGGTCTCTTTGTTTTGGTGTTTTTTCTAGTTTTTTGGTCTAGTGGGGAAGGTATGGTTAGCAATCTATGGTAGAGAGTCTCTACATTTTGGGATTCTTGCATTGCAGATGATATGTAACTTTTTTGTTATATCAATATAATCCCTATCTTAAGAATAAAAAAAAAGATTGATTCCTAACATGTTTTGATTAGGGGTAAAAAATGGGTTTTGAAGGGGCCTGAAACCCTTTATAGAAGATGACAGCTGAAACTCAAGATAGCAACAGTAAGCAAAAATCAGCCCTACAACAAAAAGCTGCTAAATAATATAACTCATACCATCAACAGCCCAACAACAGCCACAAACAGATAATCAAGACATCACAGGCTACAAAAGACACACAAGCATGGGCCCGAAGCCCAAATACAACCTGGTTTTATCTAGGACCAGAAACCCTCCCAAGTTTTGACTATAAAAAACCACCTAAAACCATCGGGCAACAAACCACCACATCAATATCCAACCATCTGCTCAGAAATAGCAGACCATAACACAACCAAAAGAAAAGGAAATTTAATGGTAAACACCACCATTAAACCCAACCACCTAATCAAAAACACCAATACACAAGAGGAGAGACACCCCTTGAAGCTCCCAAGAGCACCACATACCAACTTCAAATCCACCTCAAGAGGACTGAGCTCCCCTCTATAGGAGAGGATACTATGACAACCCAAAAAACCAAGAACACACCTCTTCAACAACCTCGACCTCCACCTCAATAGGAGAAACTTCCACCTCAATAGGAGCACCACCAGAGGAAACCAAAAAAGAGGACCACCATCCACATCCAACACACCCACCTCCACCTCAATAAGAAGTGACTCCTGACCATCAAGAGTTGTCTTCGCCTCAATAGAAGACATAGTGCATAGGAAATGGAAGAGAGTCAAAGCTCCAAAAAAATGAAGAGCCGCACCATCCTTTGGCAGAGCATGTAGGAGTTCCAAGAGAGAGATCAAACCCAAACCAACAGGAAACTCCAAGGGAGCAAGAGGGAAAGGCTTTCCACTCCACCATCTTTCAGCCAACATCACCGAAACACCTTAAAAAAAAACAAACTCCAAGAGCCCTGCAACACAAGCATGTGCCACACCTTCAACAACGAAGGCTTTTCACAGACATCCAACGAAGCCAAGAAGATCCTTTTCTTAGTAGGAGAAAGAAAGGGCTTCTCCAAGCCAAGAGAAGAACCAAACCTTCCAATCTCAGCACCAAAAGCCTTAAGAGGAGAAAAGCCTCCTCCCAACATGCCATGGGAAGCATCAACCATTCCCAGCCAAACAAAAGTCAACCCAAAAAACAAAGAGCTCCTCCAAGAGAGGACCCAGGGCCAAGAACAAATAATAATCCCCTTTGAGAAAGATAGCCTAGTCAACCACAAAGGGAGCCCAAATGCTCTAAATCCAAGAAGAACCAGAGCATCACGAGAGGCAAAAGAGACCCTACATCTAGGAGTCACAAACGAGACTTCATCTTCAAAACCACATTCCTTAGAGAAACCCCACAATGGGTATCCAAAATATATCAAAGAGAGCTTGAGAAACAAAACAAGGCTATGGTTTGACAAACCAATAATCTACGAAGAGAGACCATCCCTTCCCAACACCATACCAAGAGGCACAAACATGCATTGCTCAGAAGAACCGCCATGACCACAACAACACCAAAGAAGCACATCAAAATACACTCCAAGACAGGAGCCTGTCACCGAAGGTAAGAGAACCATGAACCAGAGAGGAAAGGCCCGAGCTAGAAAGAAAACACTGACAACATAATGCCAGCCACCACAAGCAACACTAACAGCTCCAAAAACGAGCCCCAACCAACACAACCAAGAGAAGAGCCAAGACACACAATTGGCTCCAAACAAGAAGAAAGCATCTCCCAAGGTGTCCAAGACAAAGACCTCAAAAGAAGCCAGAGCCTCTCAAAGAAACCCTAGATCTAAGGTAGCCAAAAAATAGAGAGACCACAAAGTAGTACCCCCTCTAGCATCAACCGTTTGTTCGACCACTGCCCAGCAACACCAACCGTCCAAGACCCCATCAACCTCGCCATCCTCCTCACCTACTCCATCCTCCTCTGCACCATTTGAACCAGTGCTCCTACTGAGTTTCTTGCCCACTACTCCAGACACTCGCTGCTCCATATTGATTCCTAACATGTTAGAAGCCCATTGTGGTAGATTTTAATTCTTTCTTTACTAAGAATTGAAATAAATACCATCTTGTTATTTTACTATTTTTCAAAATGATATTTTACAATGTAATTATGTGTTGTTTCATTTCACCGTGCATGGTTGGATAGTATTACATTTAGACCATCAACCCATGATTGCACCAAGTGGTATTAGAGCATAATTTTTTAATCCTAAGGAGAGAAAGGGAGAGTGATTTGATATACTAAAAAAATATTATTGTGGATAGATCACTAAAATGAGGCAACCTACAAGAATCTTGAAAACACATAGTTAATTGAGAGGGAATTATAAGGAGTGATTATGGACCAATCACTAAGTTTAATCAATTTACAATGTATCCCAAGGAGAGATGTCATTGCAAATAGCTTAAAGTATTATTAACATTGTTGGAAGGATGGAAGGAATGTTTAAGATTATTAGGGTAATGAAATTTTAATTTGATGTTATGGCAGATGATAGAAAGTGAGGTGTAAGCCTTAGATATGGTGATGAAAGTGATTAATATATGAGTTAAAAATAAGATGCAAAATTTCTAAGAAAAATCTAGAAAACTTGGAAGAAGAAGACACATATCAAGTTAAAATATAGAAGGATATTTCAAAAATTAGTAAGAGACCAAGAGTTGATATTTTTTTATTATTTTAGTGGTTTGAATCCTAAAAAAATGACTAATTGAATAAATTATTTTGATAAAGATTTTAAGTATGAAGAATTTTAGATCTTGAAAGGGTTAGATTTATAATAACTAAATTGAAAGGACATATCATTATTTTTTGAAAAAAAAATAATAATTAGAAATAAATAGGAGACAAAGTAGGATATAGTAGTTAAATAAAATTAAATAAACTAATTAAACCTATTAAATATGACCTGGAATTGTTGAAGAGACTATAAAATCTAAGACAAAAGGCTAGGACTATAAAGGAATTTAATAAATAATTTTATAAAATTATCATTAGGATTGAGCATAGTGAAGAAAGAAAGAAAAATAATACAAGATATATTAGTGGATTGAGAAAGAGTATTAAAGAATAAATATTCTTGGTAAGGTTGAAAACCATAAAGAGATATTTTAATTTACAGTCAAAGTAGAATATAAGGTGAATTAAAGATGTGGGTGCATAAAATCCCAACAGAGAAGAAGAGGATGAAAATCTTAGAAAAGAATATCACAATGTCACTAGAAAAGTCATATGCAAAAGTAAGGATGATTGATAATGCATACCAAAATGACAATATCACATACCACAATAAAGGCGGAACTAATAATTCTTGCTTTAATAATATGTTATAATATATGGATATAAAAGAGTTAGAGGAATATATATGGGAGGAATGATGGAAGTTCTTTTAAAGGTACGTCTTTTAAGTGTAGAGGAGGACATCAATTATTTTAATGTTATCAACATCAAGAAAAAAACATAAAAGAAATGAAATGGTAGCACAAGAACTACATGTAGATGAAACCAAGAACTTTCCTAACTTAGAGGATGAATTGGAGAATGAATAATCACTTTTCATGAGGAGAGTTGTATTCATATATAATGAAGAATAAGAACCAATATAGATGAAGAAATTATTACGCTGAAAGGCGTTATACAGTGAAAGCAATGAAGGAATATTTTCCGTTAAGAAAAACCTTTTACATTTAAATTGACATCCTTGCTGGCTATCATTAGTGCTGGAAATATTAAATTTATTAAATTTATATTGTAACCATTTTTTGCATGGACAAAATAGGTACAAAAGGAGATGAACAAAAAAAATCATCCAAATTTTTCCTGTAAAGCCTTCTTCCAGACGTCCAAAGAAGAAAATCGGTGGCTGTATCAATATAAACCATCTACTGCGAGACTCAATGGCCAAAATGTGGCAGCTTCAAGCCCCAAATTATATAGAAATGGTGTCGGATGTAGCGCTATCAGGCATGTCATTTATTCCTTTCAATTATTTAGTTCTTTTGGTTTGTCATCTCATTTTGATGATCTAATGAAGAAAAAATTACATTAATCAAATAAAAAATATACCAAATCAATGTAAAGATAGTGGTTACAGACCTAACAACAAACAATCAGACGGATTTTGTATTGGGTACTCACTATTTTGGTATGCATTTTTGATAACTGAAACCTTTTATACTGTTTTCAGTCTTGAGCATGAACTGCAGCAACAAAGTATTTTGTTGAAGTTTATTTCCAGGTTAGAGTATAAATTTTTAGCTTAACTTGCAGAAGAGTATATGTTTCCCTGAGAAAAATTTGCTGCCACCGCCACTGCCTCATAATTACGTTGCAGAAGGCATCTATATGAATCCTTATCAAGAAAACCCTTGCTTTGTAGAAAATCTTCCGCCTTCCTCCTCTCCAGCAATCGGTGAGTATAGTTTTTCAGAATTCTTGCCTCCAAGCTTCCCTAAGGACTTTGAATTTTAGCGTGAAAATTTATAGTTTTCTTTTTTCTTTCTAGATGTTAGTAGGTCACTCTGCAATTAATTTTACAAAATAAATTACTCATTTTTACAGTTATAAGTAAAAAAAATTGTATCACTCAAAATTCTAGAATACAAAAGTTGTGTTCATGGAATTAATTGCTCAAAAATAAGAATTGCTCAAAAGGCATTCAGTGCTGAAGTGATTTTTCTAGAGTCATTTCAATGAAATAAAATAAAAAATTCTGGGCAATCCTTTCTTCTCCTTTGAAGTTTTTTGATCCATGAACAAGCAAATCTTCTAAGCATATCAACTATTCATGCCAGTAATTAATCTGTAAAAATAGCTAAAATTTGTATTGAAATTTTTTACTGGTTGAATGAGTTTTCTTTTTGCCGCTTACAGGTTTTTTTTCTCCTAATTTTACGTGTCAAAATTTCCTTTCAGTTAAAATGTTGAATAAGTGAAACTTTCAGAATTTACTGAGAAAAATATGCAACTTTTACAATTAATGTAAAACATTGTTGTCTAAAGAGGAGTAAAACCAGGAAAGGTCGTTTGTTTGGGTTTTATTGGTATCACAAGAATAGCCGTAGTTCCTGGAACTAACGATAAACAAGAAATACACGTGTCAACTACATCCAATAAGAGTGGTGGAGTTCTTTCCAATATTCATGTGTATTTTAAAATTATAAAATGATGGAAATTGTGTTCACATGGTCCATATTCTTGTAGTTAACATGGAATATAGATAATTTTCATTGAGTCATTCTTACTTTCATTCTCTATATCATATTCATTCTATTGAATTTATAGTCACCTCTTAAATTGATTTACATTGAAATGAAATATTGATTTACTTTCTTAATGATTTTTTTTAATTTGTTTGTATTTATATTATAATTAGAAAATTTAATATTTAAAAAAAATAAAATAAAAAAAATTATGAGTAAAATATTAGTTCAAACTATTTTATTCTAAAATATAATTCAATCTGATATAATATTTTATAATTTATTAATGAACATCATTTATTTATTTTTATTAGCTTCCATATCATAGTTATAAAATTTAAAAAGTTCAAAAATAAAAATATTTATGACTAAAATATTAGTTCAAGTATTTTATTATGATTTTTTTTAATATATAATTCAATCTTATTTGAGAATTTCTAATTTATTGTGTGTAATCATTTTTAATAGTTGTAAATTTTACTAGAGATTAGTAGATTAACATTTATAATATTAAAAGATAATTCTTAATAAAAGAAAAATAAAAAATTATATTAAAATATTTTTAATGTTTATATAGAAGATTATTTTTGTTATAAAATATAAAATAATGATTAAAATAAATTTATAAAATATAATCTTTCAGTTATTCAATTTGAATGAAATTAATTAGAAATTTTATGGAGTTGAGCATATCTTTTATATAAAAAAATATAGAAATTTGAAAAGTTATTTAAATTATATAACTAAAAATAAAAAATATAATGATTTTTTTAATATATTTTTTTAATAGTGTTCAACATTAGGGTTATGATTCAATTAAGGTTATGGTTATGGTTCAAAAAAGGTTAGGGATACAATTAGGTTTCTAAGATAAAACTTAGGCTTTCGATTAGGGTTAGGGTTGAGATTAAGATTAGGATTACAGTTCAATTATGGTTAAGGTTAGGATTAGAGTTAGAATTAGGATACAATTAAGATTAAAATTCTATTAGGACAAGATTTAAATTAGGGTTAGGGCATAATTAAGGTTATAGTTCAATTAGGGTTAGGGTTAGAGTAGGGTTAGGGTAGGGTTAAGGTTAGGGTTTAATTAGGGTTCAATTAGGTTTATGGTTCTACAATAAAATTGGGGTAGGATTAGCATTAGGATTCAATTAGATTTACAATCCAATTACGGTTAGGGTTTAGCTAACATTATGTTTCTACAATAAATCTTGGGGTTAGGGCTAGAATTAGAGTTCAATTAGGATTAGGTTTAATTAGGGTTACAACTTAATTAGGAATTAATTGAGGTTTATATAGGGTTAAGGTTAGAGTTCTAAATTAGGGCAAGGTTTAATAGGGTTAGATTTAAATTATGGTTAGTGTTAGGGTTCAATTAGGGTTACAATTAAATTAAGGTTCAATTAGGGTTAGGGTTTAATTAGATGAGGATAATGGTTCAATTAAGGTTACTATTTAATTAGAGTTAGGTTTAGGGTTTAATTAGTTAAGGGTATGGTTCATATAAGGTTATAGTTTAATCAAGGATAGGTTAGGATTCAAGTAGGGTTAGGGTTAGGGTTAGGGTTAGGGTTTAATAAGGATTTAATTAGGGTTATGGTTCTATAATATAAAGTTTAGGGTTAAGATTAACATTAGGGTACAATTAAGGTTACACTTAGGGTTAGGTTTCAATCAAGGTTACAATTAGGGTTTAATTATGGCTCAATTGAGGTTTGGTTAGGGTTAGGGTTAGATTTTTAAGTTAGGGTAAGGTTTAGTAGCATTAGGTTTCAAAAGCAGTTATGATTAGGGTTTGATTAAGGTTATAATTAAATTAAGGGTTAATTAGGATTTAATTAGGTAAGGGTTATGGTTCAAATAAGCTTAGTGTTTAATTCAGGCTATGGTTCAATTAGGGTTAGGGTTGGGGTTTGCTTAAGATAAGGGTTAGTGTTAAGTTTAGGGTTAAGGTTCAATTATGGTTAGGGTTATAGTCCCGGTTCTATGATAAAGCTTAGGGTTTGAGTTTGGGTTTCAATTGGGGTTCAACTAAATTAAGATTTAATAGGGTTATGGTTCTATAATAAAGCTTGGGGTTAGGGTTAGCATTAGGATTAAGACTAGGTTTAGGGTTCAATTAGAGTTAATAATAGATTTTAATTTTAGTTCAATTATTGTTTGGTTACGGTTAGGGTTAGATTTTTAAATTTGGGTAAGGTTTAGTGGGATTAGGATTAAGTTATAGTTAGGTTTAGGTTTAGGGTTCAATTAGGGTTATAATTAAATTAAAGTTCAACTAGGGTTGGGATTTAATTAAGAAAGGGTTACAATTCAAAAAAGTTTATCCCTAACCCTAATACAAACCCTAGCCCTAATAATAACTGAACCCTAACTCAAATTAAACACAAATGTTACCCTAAAACTAATAAAAACCCTAATTGAACCCTAACCCTAATACTAATTAAACCTTAAATCAAATTCAACTATAAGCTTATCCTACTACTAACTCCAACCATAACTAAACCCTAATTGAACTGTAATTAAGCACTGATTGAAATCAAACCTAAGCCTAATTAAACCCTAATTTAAATCTAATTAAAATCTAACCCTAACCTTAATGTAATATTAAGACTAACCCTAGGTAATTGTAACACTAACCCCAACCCTAATTGAATTGTAATCCTTATCCTTATACTAACCCTACTCCTAATAAAACTATAACCTAACCCTTACCATAATTAGAGATAAATTAGGGTTACAAATATAATTAGGATTACTATTAGGGTTAGAAGTAGAGTTAGGTTTAGGGTTACAAGTAGAATTAGATTTAGGGTTATGAATAGGTTTACGTTTCAATTAGGCTTAGCATTCAATTGAATTTAATATTAACAATCTATTATAGAAAGGTTTTTTCTTAGTGCAATAGGTGCCTCAATAATGGTAACTCTCACTCTCAGTGTATTTTATTCTTATAGTTTTAGTAATGTTGTTTTTAAAAAATAATTTAAATGATCACCCAATATTTAAGTTAAACATTTACTTATTATTAATTTTCATTTGTTATTTGCATTGGATTAAATATTTTTAAAAAAAAATTCAAATAGAACTATAAATTTATAAGATTAGAAATATAAATTCAAATAGAAATATAAATTTATAAGATTTAAAATATAAATAGAAATATAAATATAAATATAAATTTATAAGATATATTAAAATGGTTGTAATTTTTTTCCACTAAAAATTAGGTGAATGAAGCAAATTAACAAATGCTAAATTTAGTTTTTTTTTTAGATTAAAATTAAATTATTTATAATTTACTTGAATTTAAATTTATAAGATTTAAAATATAAATTATTTTTAACATTTTGTATTAGTATATATTAGTAAATAATGTATTTTTATGTAGGATGTAGTTCCTTTTCCTTTGTCTTATAGTTTTAGTAATGTTCCTTTTTAAAAATAATTTAAATGATCATCCAATATTTAAGTCAAACATTTACTTATTATTAATTTTCATGTGTTATTTGCATTGGATTAAATATTTTAAAAATATTTTTTCAAATAGAAATATAAATTTATAAGATTAGAAATATAAATATAAATATAAATTAATAAGATATATTAAAATGGTTGTATCTGATGTGTGAGGATTGCTGGAAATGTCATGCAACAATTATGAGAAAAAATGAATTAAAATAGTTAAATTATTATATCTGTGTAATGTGGGAGATGCAACAATTATGAAAAAAAAATGAATTAAAATAGTTAAATTATTAATTTAAGAGTTCAAAAAATTAAATGTAAAAGAGTAAGAGTGTTTAGTTTTTAAGCATTAATGTTGAAGAATAAGTTTAATATAATGTAGAGTTTTTTGTTGTTGTGGTAAATTGAAAATATAACTTATTTATAAATAACATGTGTTTTGTAAGGTTTGATCTTGTCTATTATGGGAATGTTTTGATAGGTCTATAAATTGTGTATAATTGTGATGCTTGTACTTTGAGTTAGATTCTCCTAGATTGGCCCCTTGCTTAGAGTAGCTTTATAGTTGTAAAAATTTCCAAAGACTATTTATAATCTTCTATGTCATAGAATGATTTGATGCAAACACAAGTTTATATTTGTGCTCCAAAGAAAAGATTCTTAGAATGATGTTCCTTGCAATGCATACGATTTCCAATTGTTTCCTTTACAAGATGGTGTGAAACTGGTAATCACACCTTGGTGTGCAATGGGTACGCCAAAGAGTTGTGGAAGGTCAATTAGGAAAAAATTGGGTCTATTTTTTTGCAAACATTTTGCAAAGGTCAATTGGTAGGCCATTTAGAAAATGATGTTTTTTGTGCAACATAAGTTTCAATGGAGAAGTGATAGCTTCAAATCAACTATGCATCTTTTTATAGGGATCCAAACATGATCGAAACAAAACCTCTAAATGAGCTCCATTACCAACAATCTCATGTTATGTTGCAATAGAGAGAGAGAGAGAGAGAGGACGTGATACAGATAGAAAGAGGGAGAGATAGAGGGAGGAAGAGTGTGAGAGAGGGGGGTAAGGAGATAGAGGAAAAAATAGAGTGAGACTTAAAGAACAAAGAGAGAGGACTTGAGAAAGAAAGGGATATACAAAGAGGGGAGAGGTAGAGATTACATAGATTTTTGAGAGCAGATGATAATTCACAATTTTTTTTAGGATCGAAGTAAAAAGTAGCATCATTGTAAATACTCTAAAAGCTATATCCATATGTGATCTATAAGGGCCATCAAAACACATCCACACAACCATCACATGTTTAATTGGCATCTTAATCATAAATTTTAGGGTGTTCTTGATGTACTTAGCATAGGCAAGAACCTCAACCATACACACAATGATCAATTTTAAGTGTAATGCAATAAGGGTTACTTGTCTTATTAAAATATATAAACGCTCATCCACTAAACTTGAATGGCTACCAGGGAAGTTGTGAATACATCATCTTTACGAAACCCCTCTATCTTTTATCCTATGAATGATGTGCATAGCCTATTCCAAAGCTCCCATTTTAGCACAGGCAAGGAGGATGCTGGCAATGGTTGAGGAATCTGGCTTTACACCTAGCAATTGCATTTGTTTGAAATATTCTAAAACCTTTTCAACATACCCATTTTGTGCATTTTTTTTTTTTGCATACAGTGAAATAGTGCAACAAGCTCTGGAAACCCATGTCTTCTTATCTTGCAGTAGCTAACTTCTATAGCACAATAATTTAAGCTGTGCGTGGGTGGGCAAGTGACACCATTAAGCGGCCAAAAAATAGTGCAAAAACTAATAAGATCGATGGTGCACTTGTTTTCAATCACTGGCCAGGTGTTGTGGAAAGAGGTCAACCATTGATTTTTGATCTCTCTCAAATTAGATATGCCTTCGATGTAAAATATATAGGAATATGTGTCGACATGAGTGTAATAGAAAGCTAATTATAGTAAATATATGATAATGAGAACGTATGGATAAAGAAAAATATATAGGAATATGTGTGGACACAAGTGTAATAGAAAGAGCTAATTATAGTAAATATATGATAATGAGAATGTATGGATAAAGTGGAGTTCAACATGGATAGAAATGAGCGAGTGGAGGATTGGATGGTGGAAGAAGAGATTGAAAAATGTGCCCACCTTACATGGGAGTGCTTTTGTCAATATGTATGTTTATTAAAATTGTTCTAAAATTAAATTGGAATTAGCATGGGTATTCAAATTTCATTATTAAAATAGATAGAAAAAATTATAATTTTTTTTTTTAATAAATGTATAAAAAATAGAAATATATGGATACTTGATTACGCTTTTTAAACAAGGTTGTGTAGAAGGATTTTTTGAAATTTTATTTAGAGAATTTTTTTCATTATTAAGTGAAAAAGTCCCTAGGTTGAATGCCTATAGGATAGGTTCATATTGGGACCTATTTTTGGAGATTTGGATAAGCTTTGTCCCTCCTAAAGTTCATATGAAGAAATTTTACAAGATTTAACTTGGCTATGAAGCAATTTGACTTTAAGTCGTCAAATCTCTTTTACCTAGGTTCATACGTCCATCTTGGTATATTTTATCTATAAAATTCTTGAAGTTTGTGGGAGTTACATTCAAAGTTATGGCTAGAGTTCAATTACAGTTCCCTCAATATTCAATTAGGCTTAAGATTTAATTAGGGTAAGTGTTAAGGTTAGGGTTGGCTGGGGTAGGCTTAAATTAGGCTAAGGGTTAGTATTAGTGTTAGGGTTAGGGTTCAAGTAGAATTTTGATTCAATTAGATTTATGATTCAATTATAGTTATGACTAAATCAAGATTATGATTTAATAAAAAATCAACATTCCACTCTTTCACTTTGAGTTTTATGAATTTTAATTTTCTATTGAATATGCACATCTTAGTGCGATGATCAACTATTTGGGTGAGCTAGGAGTTAGTGACAACCATTTTGAAGTTTGGGTTTTCCATCTACACTTTTTCAAACTTGAAAGACACTCTTCTAGGGAATTTGTCCTTGTCTATAAGTCAGTAATCCAAACCAACTTCAAATAGGGTTCTAATTAGGGTTCAAATAACTTTATGGTTAGAGTTAAGCTTGAATTTGGGTCAAGGTTCAATTGATTAAAAATAGACGTCTTGAGAAGGATATCAAGGATATCTTTCGGCGTACTTTACATATATTTTTAAAATATAGGTATGCTAGTTTAGGATTAGATGTAAATCAAGAGGTAAGTGTTTTAAATTTTTAATTGATAGTGGTGGTATTAATAATTTAGTGTCTAAGGAAATGTTGCATAAGTTAAAGTTGAAGAGGTTAGAACACCCTAATTCATATAAGTTTCTTGGTTACAAAAAGGAACACAAGGTAAATTGGTGAACAATATTTGGTGAAATTCAAGATACAAACATAGTATGATGAAGTCTTGTGTAAAATAATGTTAATTTATGTCTACCATTTATTGTTAAGAATACCATGATAATTTGAATTATTGATATGCATGATGGGAGAGAAAATACCTACACAATAACAAAGAATAGTAGAATATATAGGTTGGTTTTGTTGAAAGATGAATAGGACCTAGTTTGCAATTAATGTCACAATTTTTTTGGTGGATGGAAGGAATTTATTAGATGTATCAAGGAAAGAGAATGTATATTTTCATTTATCCTTAATAAAAATACAAAACATAACATTGTAAGAAGAAATACCAAAATTATTGATAAAATAAAAAAACATCATATTTGATAATTTGTTCTATATATGGATTACCACCAATAAGGAGTATCGGTCATCATATGTATATAATTATAGGAGCTTTTTTTTTTCAAATAAAGCATAAAATAGAATGAAACTATAGAAAATGAAGAATTGAACCAAGAAGTGAACAAGTCGTTGAGGAAAGGATTAACCAAGGAGAGTTTGAGCCCATGTGTTGTACCACTCATAGTAGCACCCAAGAAGAATGGTGAGTGGAGGATGTGTACTGGTTCTAAATCAATCAATACGATCACTATACGACTTTTTTATACCAAGTATGGATGGCATAATGTATTGTTTGAGTGGAACAAAGTACTTAACAAAAAATGATTTGAAAATTGGATACCATTAGATAAGAATCAGAGAAGGAGATGAATGGAAGACAACATTTAAGATTAGTAAGGGACTGTATGTGTAGTTAGTTTTTCCTTTTAGGTTAAATAATGTGCTAACTATATTTATGAAGTTGAAGAATGAAGTACTAATTTTTATGGGGTGAGTTTTTGATTATTTATTTGGATGACATTTTAATTTTTATCAAGACTAAAGAAGGAAGTCTAGAGATATCATACTAATATTATAAAAGTTAAATGAGGAGTTATTAATCAATTTAAGGAAATATAGCTTCGTGAAGAGGGAGATGGTTTACTTGAGATTTATAATTTTAGCTCAAGGTTTGAAGATAGACTCAGATAAACCAAGAGAAATTGTAGAGTGAACAACACCAATAAATGCTAGAGAGGTAAGATCTTTTTCATAGTTTGGAAAGTTTCTATTGGAGGTCCACTAGAAATTTTAGTGGTATTTGTGTGTGCCGCTAATCAAGATAATGAGGGGAGCTAGAAATGAGTTCAAGTGGAAATTAGGAATAGATAGAATTTTTTATTTGTTGAAGACGAAAGTGATAGAATAGCTAGTGTTAGCATTGTTGGAATTTAACAAGATATTTCAATTTGATTCTAACACAAGAAATAATGCAATTGGAGTGGTATTTAGCTAAGAAGGATTATTAGTAGCATATTTTAGTGATCATTTTAATGATGCAAATAAACATTTAGTTTATGACCAATAATTCTATGTCATAGTTCAAGCACTTAGTAAGTGGAAACATTACTTCTTGTTAAAGGAGTTTGTGTGGTATATTAATCATTAAGAATTATAATATTTGAACAACTAAGGGAAGTTGAATTGGAGACATATGTGATGGGTATATTTTATGAAAATTTATAGTTTTGAGTGAATCATAAGAGTGGAAAGTCAAATAGAATTGATACATTGAGTAGAAGAAAAAAATTGTTGACAAAAATAAGAGTAGTAGTTGGATTTAAAGTACGTTGAAACACTTGTATAAAATTGATCACTATTTTTTTGAAGTATGGAAATAATATAATGAATTAGTAATCATGGATATAATTAAATGATTAGATTGCTTGATTTAAAATGATACTATGTTTAAGGGCAATCAATTTTGCAAATTTCAATAAGTTCAATGAGAGAAAATTAAATTTGATTAAGAAGAAGCATAGTATCAGTTCAACATGACAATTTTTGGTAGATAAGAGGTTAGTATTGGTGAATGAGAACTATTTTTTTTTGCAACTAGATAAGAATGTAAGGAATTTTCATTCCGGTTGTATGACTTGTGAAGTTGTAAGAAATATTAAAAATTTTAGTTTGTATAATCCATTACCAGTTTTGGAGAGACCTTGGGAAAACATATGGATTTTGTATTAGAATTTACAAGAACACAAAGATGGAATGAATCAATATATATTGTTATGGATATGTTTTCTAAAATGGATAATTTCATTCCATGTAATAAGAATAATGATATGGTACATGTAGCTGATTTATTTTTCAAGGAAGTTGTGAGGTCGCATGGGTTGCCAAGGAGTATAGTCTTTGAAAAGGATATAAAATTTGTTGGATATTTTTTAGGACATTGTCAAAGATGATGAAGATAAACCTACAATTTAGTTTAACATATCACATAAATTGATGGGTAGATGGAAGTTGTAAACATGAGTTTAAGATTTTTTTTGAGATATTTAGTTGGAGAAAATCCAATAAATTTGGATATCCTCTTACTAGAGGCATATTTTGCATACAATAATTTAGTGAATTGGAGTATAGGGAAATACCATTTAAGACTACATATGGAAATAGTCCAAAGAATGTATCAAAGTTGAAGGATATCAATAAAGAATAAAGTATGAGTGTAGAGGTGGGAAAATTTACAAAACATATGAAAGGAGCACATGGAGAAGTAATAAGTCATTTGGAGAAAATGAATTGGAAATATAAGGAGAAAGTTGATAAGAGAAGGCGCAAGGAGTTTGTAGTTGGAAATGAAGTGATGGTGTACCTAAGGAAGAAGAGATTTTTATTTGGAACATACAACAAGTTGAAGATGAAGAAGTTTGGTCCTTGCATCTAACCATGAAAAGGTTTGATTCAAGAAATGCATATAAAGTATAGTTACTAAAAGTTTTAGGGATATCACTAGTGTTTAACATTACAAATCTATATCAATATCATGAGTCATAGTTAGGAGATAGTAGCACATAATTATAATGGCAATGTCAAACACTATAATATTAAAAGGAGGAGATTGAGGATATTTTTGATAGCCAAATTGGTAGAAGCACCAAGAATATACAATATGAGGAATATCTTGTGAAATGGAAGGAAAATCTTGAAGAAGATTCATCATGGATTTCAAAGGCTAAGGTAAATCATCTTGGTTTCTCTCTAAAATTGAGGGCTTCACTTTTTAAATAACCTTGGGTGTCTAATGCAAGATAATCCTAGAGTGTAAGAGAAATCTTGCATCAACCAAAACTGTTTTTTACTTGTTTATTTTATGTGCAGTTTTTTATTTATCTCAAGAACTAGTAATTGAATATACTAGATTGCATTTCACCATAGTTTCATATCTTTCCTCATTGAAAGGGATATATGTTCTACTATGATCCTTTAATATCACATTCACTTTCCATTTTTTTTTATTATTACAAAGGCACCTATTGGTCTTTAAACTTTATCAAGATTGATAGACTTACACTTAGTTCACTATTCATGGCTTGTGATAGCTTTCTAAAGTTTGTTCCAAAGAAGGAACACATATCAAGGTACATTGGCCCTATGATTTATTAGGTGTAATTTGTAGAAATATCCATCATTGTTGCATTTGATTTGGGAGATTCAACTATGCATTTGACCAACTACATGTCTCATGAGGAATCAGGCTTTGTACCATCTTCCAGTTGACAACGATCATTTCTAAGGCTTGGCACTACTATATTTAAACATCATGCATAACCATTTAGTAGTCATAGTTAGTAGAAAGAGTTGGACGTTGAGTTTTGGGGTTATACAATTATATCATTTGAATTATATAATTTGTATATGTATAATCAAATGGTTGAATCCTAGCATGTTGGGAGCCCATTATGATAGATAGAATCAATAAAGGTCCTATTATTTTATTATTATTATTTATTTGGATTTTGATATGCAATTGTATGTTGTTTTATTTCACTGTATGGTGAGATAGTCCTCCTTTTGAACCCTCCTCCCATTACTATATCAAATTTGATGTTAGTGCTAGTATTTAATGATATTTAGTTACATCCATTTCATATTTCTCAATTTTCAAGCATATGAGAGAATTAAATGAGTAATTAATGTTCACACATTTTGATTTGGTATACTTAACAAAGAGACTTCCATACATCATTTTAAGATTCTTGCTAATTGTGTTCAAACTTTAGTACACATATTTGAGGGGTTGACCTATGGGAATATGTCTCCTTATGACATAAATGTGTCACTTTCTAGGTAAGTATTGTTAACCCTCAAATATAAAAAAGAACCAAAATATATGAAGGTCATTTATGCAAACAACATAGTAGAAATATAAATTGGTCAAGGTCAAGTATGGACTCAAAGGATGAATTTGTGATTGGAGACTTGAAACAAGCCTATGAACCTTTAATAGAGGTTAATTCTATTGTAGATTTTGAGACATTTATTGATGGAGAGATCACCTTTATAGATACTAATCCTAAAATACTCATCATTGACATCGATTATTTTATCATAAAACTAAATACTCTTATTTACCAAATTTTCTTTTCTAAAATAATTATTTAACTTATCAAATCTATTTAATCTCGACTATCATTAATTAATCTAAACTAAGTTATATTCATTTATTTAAATTTCTTAAACTTTCTTTCATTAACAAATGCATATTATTAAAAAAAAAGTGTGGAAGGATTGTGGTGCAATAATATATAAATAAAAGTTCATTGAGATTGAATCAGTTACAAGTTATGATTCTCCATATAGACACCAAATTGAGTGGTTTCTTGTCCATTGTACAATGAATGGCTATTTTTCAATGCAATGTGATAATTTTACTTATTGTAAGGCATTTCTACATTCTTTTAACAAGTTTTATTTCCATTGAATGGCCATTCGTCAATACAATATGATAATTTTACTTATTGTAAGACTTTTCTACATTCTTTAACAAGTTTTATTTCCATTTGTTCAATAGTTTGTCCATGTATTAATGCAGTCCAGGTAACCTTCATGTAAGACATTCCCACTTGTTAAGACTGACAAGTTCTTTTCCCATTGTTCAATGGAGTTCCACTTTTCAATGCAAACTAAATAATTTTCCATCCTTGTAAGGCATTCCCACATGTAAACGCTGGCAAAGTTTTTGTTTCTATTGTTCAATAGCTGTACAATAATTTTACTTTCCCACCAGTAAGGACCATGACAAATCCAGTATAAAAATATGAAGCACCCAAGTAGAAACAAAATAGTAAAAGCAATTTATGATAGTGGACCCATGTTTGTTCGGTGGAAGAATACAAATCCTTTCAGATCTTTTGTGATACAATGCTGACCACTAAACACATTTACAAATGATCTCTTTTAATGGCCGTCCATTATTATAAGTTTGTCCACATACTAAATATCTGGCAGCTTGGAAGGCCATTGATTCATGGTCCTGGCTATCTTGATAGCTGGAAGCACTCTGCATGGATGATATTGAAGGCCAACTATATATTTGTACCATCCATTTTTCTTGGAAGTTTGAAATATGGAATGGTAAGTTACGTGGGTCTTAATTATGTTTGTCTTTTATTTTATATTTATAGGGAAAAGATCTAGTAGTTGAGCATGTTTCAATAATTGTGATAGTATTTGTTCATTTAATGTTCAATATTTTGAATAGATTAGTACTCGTAGGTGAGACGTTAAAGTTGTTAGTGTTGATCACAACTACTCATAATTGAATGAAATTTATTCTGTAAATCCAAAAACAACAGATCACGTTATGTCACATCATTGCACTAACAAAAAAGACCTAATACATAACTAAATGCACAACTATCGGTCTACCTTATTTTGAGGATCTTTTTTGACTCCACAACAAAAAACATGCTGATGTGATATCATATTTGATGATTAAGACTTTAAACATTAATTATAAACAAATACCTCGCCAATTAAACTATTGTAAAAAATAAAACCAAAATACTCAACTTTTAACCAGGAAGAAACATAAAGCTGGTCTGATATAGTTCAACAGTACTATAATCAGATGTAGCTCTATGTTTTATCTGTAAGTCTCTTCTGCTAGGCTTTGACTGTTACCTGCGTTCTGTAATTGTTTATTAAGCTAAATACAATGCGAAAGACAAACTATTTTTTTAATTGATTAAAGTGTGCTACAGAATATTCTGAAGAGAAGTTGACATCAAAACTAAGTCTTAAATTACAAAATTAGAATGCCATTTTTTAATAATTGGAGTAGGACCGGCCTCTGCAAGTTTAATAGCCATCTTCTGTATTATTCAATGAGATATAATGCAACGTGCTATATTTTTTTTTGTTTTCTTGATTATGAAGTGTTGAAATTGTGGCAGATATAGAAGAGGTTTCCACCCTGATAGCATCAACCTGCCAACCCTTCTTTAATGGCTTTCAGCTTAGAAAATTTCTCTTGCACTTACTACATTATTAAACAACTACTGCTTGACTTTAATGGTGCTCTGCAAAAAGTTTGACAAAGTGATTATAAACAAAAGAAAAAGATTTGTTCTCTCAAAGAAATATTTCACAAATCCTATTAAAATTAAGAATGGAGATATTTCAAGGATAGGTGCACTACTTAAATTGACTCATTCAAATGCCATAAGTTGCAGACAAGCTAATTAGAAGAGATGGCCAATAAGAGTGGGGTTTAATATGTTTGGGAGTGGAATATTAAAAGATCTTTTAAATAAATATTTAAACAATAAAAAATTTGGTGTATTAGTATTTTAAAATGATAATGTATTTTTAAATTTGACTTTCTTACTTTCTTTGTTTAGCATTCTGATGATGGATCATGGAGTATGATCTGAAACGTTGATGCAAAAAAGATTACACACAATTACAAACCAAAAATCTGAGAACTAAATGTATTTATTTCAAGATGTCTAGAACATACATGTTATTTATCATTTTTAAATATTGAAGAAGTTATTGGGTTGATGCAAGAAGTTGGTCTACAAAAAGCTCAAAAAGTGGAAGTGTTTTTGTTGTTTTTCAGAATTTCTTACATTTAGACTAAAAATTTGAGGCACTTACACAATGAATCTTAAAAAAAGTCAATAATATGAAATTTAGCATTTTGAATCTAGTTTCCAAATATGTAAATTATTCAAATACCCAGATTATAGAAATTAAATTTTGATAGAGATTTATAAAAACCACATTTTAAAAGTCCATTTTTTTTACCATACCATGCACGGACACCACTTTTTGACCAAAATAAAATTATTTTGCTAATTCCTTTAGGGGAAAGAGAGCTAACAACATGAAGATTGATGAGGAATTTTTTTTGTAATTTTTTGTTGAATATTTTTTTTTATTGAATTTTTATTGGCCTTAATTGTTGTTTTTAAACATTAATGTGTAAAACATAATTGGACCTAAACTAAACATTTTTTGAATCTTTTTTTTTTATTGTGTAGATAATTTTCTGAAGATTGATTCCATATTATTTTTTTTACAAAAAACTTAACCAAAAAAAGTTATTATAAAACAAAAAAACCTGATATTTCAAGTTTAAGGACTAGTTTGCTTAGAAATTAATTAAAAAATAACAAACATAATCCAATTTTAATAAAAATTATATATTCGAAAACTAGACATCATTATCTCTAATGGGTTTTAATTTTATAGATTGATTCAGAAAAAAATCCATCAGCCATATTGCCAAAGTTGGATATTCTTCTTAAATCTGCCTTAGTTTTTTAGTTGCAGGTCAAAGGCTAA
The DNA here is from genome assembly GCA_007258455.2 of Sequoia sempervirens. NCBI lineage: Eukaryota > Viridiplantae > Streptophyta > Pinopsida > Cupressales > Cupressaceae > Sequoia > Sequoia sempervirens. The sequence goes on from VDFB02373365.1 coordinate 45,749,685, forward strand.
GGCTCAGATTGCCAAGTCTTTCCCGAGCCTAAAACCAAGGCTACATGTTGGTTGAGAATTCAATTTTTAAATAATGCGTGCACGTTAATAAAGCATGTACGTGTTATTTAAATGAAACGTGTTCGTGTTTCATAACACATATGCGTTATCTATTTACCCATTGGGTAAAAGTAACGTGTATGGATTATATAATGCGTATGCGTTCCTAAAATAGAACGTGTATGCATTTTATAACACATACACATTTCTCATATAGTCATTTTTTCCTAATTTGGAAAATAATGATAAAACACATTTTTCTTGCAACATTCATTTTCTGCAGTATAGTCTAAAAGTGCCATTTTTTGCATTTTTTATTACAAATGTGTCTTGTGCAGGGCATATTCTATTCAAATTGTTGGAAGAGACAAGTGCGGGTTGAATTTTCTAAAGTGGAATCAAGTACAAGAATATTTTACAAGAAGATTTAGAAGAAGAGAAATTTTGGATGTATTCATGATGTTTTTGTACTTCAAAGTTTATAGAAGAAAGGATCTTCATACTACATAGTTTTATTTGAATATTTGAAGGAGATGAAAATTTGAAAATAGGTTACTTGAATCATTTGTTTTGTCATCAAAGAGGGTTTGGTAACCATGGGATCAAAGCAAAGACAAAAAAATGTAGAAAGTTAATGACACCCAAAGAAATTCAAGCAAATAAAGAAATGGAGGCAAAAAGACAAATGGATAGAAGAGAAAGGATTCGTCAAATGAAAAATTTGAAAGCATCTAGTTTCATGAATGTTGAAGAGGAAGCCATGAATGATGAAATGAATGTAGATAATGCAAATGTGGAGATGGTGAATATGAAAGAAAATGCAATTATGGAGACAAACCCAACTATGCCTTCAACTTCAACTTTGAATGATATGGAAATAGTACCTATGCAAACAACTTCGGGTATGTCTTCAAATCCACCTTCTAATGATATGTAAAATGCATCTATTCAAACAATCTATCCAAGTATGTTTTCAAACCCAAGTCTTGATAATATTGATCTTGCTTGTTTAGATGAAGTTGGATACACCATTGATGATATCAATAATTCTAGGGTCGAAACAATGCAAAAACAAAAAAATGATGTTCAATTGTATCTTATGAGAATGCAAATGAGAATGAAATCCCTTTTACATTTGAAAATGAAAATAAAACCCCTTGTGTGAATGAAAATGAAACCCCTTGTATGGATGAAGGTGAAAATATTTTTTTCACAATTGAAAAAGATGCATGCTAGATAACCTTCATGGTAAATTTTTCTTGGAGAAAAATTAGAACTTATGGAAATAAAATATATAAAATATTGTTTTATAGAAAGAAATTAGGATTCCAATTTCAACTCAGGGTGCAATTGGCAAGAATGTCGAAAAATGAGAAAAGTGATGAAAAAATTAGGTATTTTTGTAAAACTAAAAAAAAAAGATGATTCAATAGAACAAGTCATATCTAGTGTTGCTAATGATATTGATTTTATAGGTAAGAAAAGTCGATCTAAAGATAAGAATGCAGCTCGTCATGCAATAACAACTACTCTAGTTGATAAAGCAACTTCAAATAAAAGAATGTTAAGTAAGATTAGTAAATATATAAAAGTAAATCCTAAAACTTTGATAAGAGCTTCTAAAAGAAGAGAAATTATTGAAAAGGATCCAATTAATCAATGTTGGAGTTTTAGTGGTAGACTCCCAAGATCAGACATAAAATTAACTAATGAAATTAAATATTTAATCGATAAATTTTGGCATGATAATACAAGAGTATCACCTAACATTAGAGATTTCTTAAAATTAAGGGTGGGTTCCAAAATTTGTGAACCTCATCCAAAGTATCTCTTAGATATGACTCAAACTAAATTATATAAAAGATTTTTAGATGCTTCAATCTTACCATTGAATATTAACATAAGTCAAAGATCATTCGAAAAGTGTAAACTTTGGTATGTTAGAATTAATAAGCAACAAATTTCTTGTGGTATTAAAAAAATTTAAAAATGTTGAGTATTCTTTAAAAGATGGAAAAAATGAAAAACGTTGTGAGCTAATTGTGGAAAAATTTAGTATGCATGCATTTATTAAAGAATTTAAAGATAATATTGTACCTAAATATGTTCAACACTCACAAGATGCTCATTGGATTGATAATCAATTTAGTTTATGTAAAAACACATTCCCAATTGGAACTATATTGTCAATTGTTGATTTTGCTAAAAAATATACTCTTGCTCCACAAGAAGAAATTCAATCACAGTATTATAATTCAATGCAAGTAGCTATATTTATTCATATTGTTTATAGACATGCATATGATAGTAGAGAAGATAATAGATTTTTTTTGAGAGAGTACTATTTTTTATGTAAGTGATAATCGATTACATTCATCTGAGTTTTTTCAATATTGTTTTGATATATTTTATAAAAATTTAAAAGAGAGAGGAATTCAAATGCTATAACATCTCATATGGTCGGATAATTAACGGGTCAATTAAAAAATGCTAGAATTTTTTATTGGTTATGTAGAGTTCATAAGGAAAATAATATCCAACACATATGGAGTTTTTTGAAGCTGGTCATCGTAAGGGAGAACACGATGGAGCACCTGTGCATGTGTGAAAAGAGCTCTTGCTAGAGATCAACTAAAATTTGAGGATGTCGTGAATTTTAGAGATGCACATGCAATTGTAGATTGGTGAAATACCAAATTATCTACAAGAACAAGTGAGAGCTCAATAATTCGACACTTCTTTTGGTTAGTTGAAGAAAATGATATTTTTTCTCGACAAGATTGTGAAACAATTAATGGATCTGAAAAATGGCATTCATTTAAGAGTTTGAGTGCAAACACATGGACAATATGGACAAGGGAGTTGGCATGCTTTTGTCAATTTTATATTGCAGGTGATTGGGAGGCATGTGAAAATATGGAATGGGTCAAACAATGGCAACAAAGAGACTTAACACCTACATCGACACATGTTCAACATGGAACAACAATTGAAGATAATCAAGTGTTTTCATCAGATGATTATGATCGTGTTTCAGATCTTGTACAAGAAGGTACATTATTTATTGAGTTGAATTTTATATGTATGCATGTTTATATGTGAATTAAATATAAGTCATTCTTTATTGAATTTTTTATTTATTTTTGCAGGACATGTGTATGTTGTTGTTACACTTGAGGGGAATGAAGAGGATACATAGTATTGGTTGGCTATATGTGTTGAGAGAAAACATAAGTTGGTACATCCTAGAGTGGATGATGACAACTTTGAGTATCCAACTAGTTTAGTGGTTGTTGTTGGCACCTAGCTTTGAAAATATTTGATAAGAAAGAATGGCTTGCCTGCATTGAAGATTATGAAAGACACAAGAAGATTATATATTATTCACATTTGATTTTGGCAACCAATATAAAACTAGTTAGATATCAAGGGAGGCCTGTTAATAAAGTTTTATGGACACTTTCAATGGATGATCATGAGACAATCATAGATGCATGACAAAAGAGAGAGGATGCAAATGGTACAACAAAGTAAATATATATTGGTAAGTATATAGTCAAGTATATATATTTAATTGATGTATATATTTGTCTTTAGTCATTTCCTAATTAAAGTTTTATATAATTTTTTGTTTTAAGTCTCCCAAAACTATATGCTTTACAAAAAGAAGAGGAGATGCACATATATTACAATTTCGAATCTAGAGATAGGTAACTATATATAGTTCTAGATACATTTAATTGATAGTATAAATATAAAACTAAATTTAATTCATTGTCATTTTATAAAAAAAGTTTATAATTGATTTCATATACCCTTAAGTCATTCTCTTAAAACCCCTTAAGCCATCCTCTTATGTAGCATTAATCCATCCTCTTGCATCCCCTTAAGTCTCTCTATTAATTACCCTTAATTCATTCTATTAGGACCCCTTAATCCATATCCTCGTATATCTACCCCTAATCCATCCTCTTGCATCCCATTAAGTCACTCTCTCAACACCCCTTAAGCCATCCTCTTAGGACCCCTTAATCCATATCCTCATATATCTACCCTCAATCCATCCACTTGCATCCCCTTAATTCACTCTCTCAACACCCCTTAAGCCATCCTCTTAGGACCCCTTAATCCATACCTCATATATCTACCCTTAATCCATCCACTTGCATCCCCTTAAGTCACTCTCTCAATACCCCTTACGCCATCCTCTTAGGACCCCTTAATCCATTCCTCATATATCTACCCTTAATCCATCCACTTGCATCCCCTTAAGTCTCTCTCTCAACACCCCTTAAGCCATCCTCTTAGGACCCCTTAATCCATATCCTCGTATATCTACCCTTAATCCATCCATTTGCATCCCCTTAAGTCTCTCTCTCAACACCCCTTAATCCATATCCTTGTTTATCTACCCTTAATCCATCCACTTGCATCCCTTTAAGTCTCTCTAGGGTTCATGAGATACTTAGAATAACAAATCTATATGGGTTAATGGTTTAGGGTTCATCTCCTAGTCTTTAGGTAATATGATTTAGGATTTAGGGTTTCTAGGGTTCATGAGATGCTTATAATAACAAATCTATATGGGTTAATGGTTTAAGGTTCATCTCCTAGTCTTTAGGTCATATGGTTTAGGGTTTAGATTTTCTAGGTTCATGAGATGCTTAGAATAAAAAAACTATATGGGTTAATGGTTTAGGGTTCATCTCCTAGTCTTTAGGTCATATGGTTTAGGGTTTAGGGTTTCTCTAGGTTCATGAGATTCTTAGAATAACAAATCTATATGGGTTTTAAGGGTTCATGAGATGCTTAGAATAACAAATCTATATGGGTTAATGGTTTAGGGTTCATCTCATATGGTTTAGGGTTTAGGGGTTTCTAGGGGGTTCATGAGATGCTTAGAATAACAAATATATATGGGTTTTAAGGTTTTAGGGTTCATGAGATGCTTAGAATAAAAATCTATATGGGTTAATGGTTTAGGGTTCATCTCCTAGTCTTTAGGTCATATGGTTTAGGGTTTAGGGTTTCTAGGGTGAGATGCTTAAAATAACAAATCTATATGGGTTAATGCTTTAGGGTTCATCTCCTAGTCTTTAGGTCATATGGTTTAGGTTTTAGGGTTTCTAGGGTTCATGAGATGCTTAGAATAACAAATATATATGGGTTAATGGTTTAGGGTTCATCTCCTAGTCTTTAGGTCGTATGGTTTAGGGTTTAGGGTTCCTAGGGTTCATGAGATGCTTAGAATAACAAATCTATATGGGTTTTAAGGGTTTAGGGCTCAAATCCTAGGATTTAGGTCCTATGGTTTAGGGTTTAAAGTTTTAAGTCATTCTCTCAACTCCCCTTAATCCACCCTCTTACATCCCTTTAAGTCATTCTATCAACTCCCCTTAATCCACCCTCTTAGATCCCTTTAAGTCATTCTATCAACTCCCTTTAATCCACCCTCTTACATCCCTTCAAGTCATTCTATCAACTCCCCTTAATCCACCTCTTGCATCCCCTTAAGCCATCCTCTTAAAGGACCCTTAAGTCATATCCTCTTACATACCCTTAATCCACAATCTTGCATCCCTTAAGTCACTCTCATAATTCCCCTTAAACCATCCTCTTAGGATCCATTAAGTCATATCCTAAGGTTCATGTCATGCATCCCCTTAATCCACTCTCTTAAATCCCTTTAAGTCATTCTATCAACTCCCCTTAATCCACCCTCTTACATCCCTTCAAGTCATTCTATCAACTCCATCCTCTTAATCCACCCTCTTGCATCCACTTAAGCCATCCTCTTAAAGGACCCTTAAGTCATATCCTCTTACATACGCTTAATACACAATCTTGCATCCATTAAGTCACTCTCATAATTCCCCTTAAGCCATCCTCTTAGGACCCATTAAGCCATATCCTAGGGTTCATGGCATGCATCCCCTTAATCCACCCTCTTACATCCCTTTAAGTCATTCTATCAACTCCCCTTAATCCACCCTCTTACATTCCTTCAAGTCATTCTATCAACTCCCCTTAATCCACCCTCTTGCATCCCCTTAAGCCATCCTCTTAAAGGACCCTTAAGTCATACCCTCTTACATACCCTTAATCCACAATCTTGCATCCCTTAAGTCACTCTCATAATTCCCCTTAAGCCATTCTCTTAGGACCTGTTAAGCCATATCCTAGGGTTCATGACATGCATCCCCTTAATCCACCCTCTTACATCCCTTTAAGTCATTCTATCAAATCCCCTTAATCCACCCTCTTACATCCCTTTAAGTCATTCTATCAACTCCCCTTAATCCACCCTCTTGCATCCCCTTAAGCTATCCTCTTAACTCCCCTTAAGGAATTCTCTTAGGACCCCCCTTAAGCTATACCCTCTTAGGTCCCCTTAATCCATCTTATGGCAAACATCATTTGAATTTGTATGGAATTTATAAGATCCAATTTTCTAACTTTTACTATATATTGTTCTTTTCTCGCATGAATTATTTACTTAAATGACTCATAAAAACTATAGTTACTTTACTTACATTAATTATTTTTGCAGGTTCTCATCAAGTCCATCTACCATGTGAACATAGCCCTGACTTATAAGATCCATAGTTACTTTAATTTGTCACCTAACCATGTGATAAATTATATATATGAAATTTGATTCTAGATAAGAATTTATATAGTGCATGTATTACTTAAAAATTAGATAAAATATCTATACATACATGAGTGCATATAATCATCAAAATGAACATAACATGATCAAATTGACTACATATATAATCATCATATTAAAGTCAACTGATATAAATAAACACAAATATGATAATATTAATCGATATAATGTATGTGAAAGGGTCCATGAAATAACATGTTCAAAATGTATATGTCAAGTCCAACACATATATTTAAATAAAACTAGAGATCTATAGTCCATAAAATTTATAACCATATAACTATTAGGTTGATCGGTCATATCAAGTCTCCTCTTTGTTCCATGTTGATTAGATGTACCCGCATCATGCTATAAAAAAGTACAAGAAACTTGAAATTAGATTTAAAGTTATTTAGAAATTTTGATATAATTAAACATATTTAAACTTGAAAATATAAACTTTTACATAAAAATAAATTTAATTAAATATCTAGTAAATACAGTAAAAATGATTTTTAGTATGCATAAATTACCATATGATCATTTGAATCTACTAGCACATTTTGTTCAATGGGTAGCATAACTGTCACTTGAGAAGATCCAAATGCTTGATCTACTACATCCTGCATATTCATATAAATCAAACAATATGTTAAAACCTTGAATATATATATATATATATATATTTAAAATGTCCATAAAAATTGTATAAGAGATTTAGTAAAGTTTACAACCTCAAATGATATGACCTCATGATCACACACCTGAGATTTCCCATGCATAAATGTTGATGATTTCTCAAGTGCATCTGCCATGGGTATCTCATGAAATCCCTGCATATAGATGTACAACAATTTGTATAGATCATTCACACATGTGTATGTAAATGAACCAATTAAATTAGATCTATGATGTGTTTTTAATTTAAACTTAACAAAATTTTGAAAGCACACACCTAAGCTGATGATGTCTCAGGAGCACTCACTGCAACTTGTGGTTGGTCAGTACCAAGTATTGTATGACCTCCCTGCATCTAGATATAATATATCATTTCACACATGTTTACAAATTCAAATTAAATTAGATATATCCACACAAATTATTTAATATATATTGGTTCAAGTACCTTACCAAAAGGTGAGCCTAGATCTACAACACTCAACATATAGACACAATCATATTGAGTTTCAGGCATCGTGTGATCATGCATCTACACTGAACACTTATTGAATTAATAGTATATTACATATATAATTTGATGTTATTATTTACATGAATTTTGCACATTTCAAACAAATTAAATTAAGTTCAAAAGATGAACATACTTGTGTAGGATGATCCTCATAATATAGTAAATTCATATATGACTCTGTCCCAGATGCATGTGGGTCACCTGAAGTGGATGCCTGAGTATTCCTATAGCCCGAGCCTCCATGCTCTCTATTGGCCACTTCAGCCACCGCGTATGTAGTCTGATGAGTGAGATGTCCTGAAAGAAAACTCAATGCTCATGTTGATAACATGGTCTGCTGCTAAAATGCAATGGGAACACCAAGAGAAGGAAGAGTAACAATAGGAGCAATCAAAGCATGTCGCTGAGGATCGACACGTGCTCCTAGTCTATGTTGGGGCATGCCACACCCAACTCCCTGAAATGACCTCATATCAAAATAGTTGGATTTTAAACCCAACTCAAACTCAGCCCATAACTTTCTCAAAAAGTATAAGGGCACCTCAGAATTTCCATGTGGTGGATTATCAAACACCATCCACCATCTATCCCAAAAATGTGCAGCTATTTGCAAGTGCCTACACCATAGAATTGAAATTCATTTTTTGGTGGGTGGAATTGGTTGGTTTGTTTGGGGGTTAAAAAAATGTTGGCACATGGCTTGTTTGGTAATTTTAAGGTCATTAATTTCTTTATAGTACAATTCATCTGTATAGAATTGTCTCCTCTCTTCTCTCCATTGATGGACCCTATCTAGGTCCGCATCAATAGATTAGACATAATCGACAATAGTTTGCATCATAGATGAAAACCATATGAGATGGGGGGGATTCTAGTCTCATTTTTTTATTAGATTTATATTTCCCTGAATCACAATAAGGTTTTCTCTAATGCTCTCTCTTAACTAAGCCTGATCTACTACAAGGGGGTGGGGGGTTAGGAGGTGGAGAGTGTGGAGGTGTGGGGTTTTTTTGTGGTGGCAGATCTGGATGTATGGGATCTGTAGGAATTTGTGCATCAGGCATAAAATCCTCTATGTTAAATTTTGGATCCATGTGACCAATGAAATGGCAACTGCATGTTAAACAATTAAAAAATATATATCAACAAACTAATTAAATAATGCACACAATTTGAAAGTTATTTAAAAATCACATTGAACGTGCACAAATTCAAAATACATTTCATTTGAAGACCATTTGATTTATAACATTAAAAAATCCATAGCATGTACACATTAAATTGAGTCCAGTGTGTGGTTGTTAATATGAAGGGTTTGTTGTTACTACCAACTCTTAGAATGCAACTAAAAATGGAGATAATTGTCACACCAAGGTCATACAATTTTAATAAAATCCTACCTACATGTTACTTAAAACTAATTATTGAACACCTTTTAGTAACCCTTCCAAGAAGAATCATCAAGTATATCTAAAATATAAATCCACTATATAATTTAGATAATATGTATACTATAATTAAGATACCTAAAATATCTAAGGATGCACTAAATTACATTTTGTGTACATGGAAAGGGAACTCATATGTTGAGTTGTATAAGTGCTTCTACATCAAAACTTTGTAGAGGATGACATATTTGTCATAATTCATTTAGGTATTTTATGTTAAACCTTTAATAAATGGGATGGTTCAATTATAAATAGTTTTGAGTTAGATCTATATGTGGTACATAGGATACCTCTCAGTGAAAATAGGGAGGTAAGTTCTAATTATAACTCTAATGGGTAGAAATGAAATTAGGGGGTTTTATTAGAACCCTATGAATGCATGCACTATGCCATTGGTTTATTAAGTGAATCCCCTGAAAGAAGGCCCCCATAAACTTATTTTTAGCTAGATATCACTTGATACTTAAACTATAGCCAAATTTGATCATATACATTAATTGATTTATTTAAAATAAATAAAACCACATGGATTAAGGTAAAGACTTAATATTTAAATTTAAATAAATCACTGGATCAACATTTAAACTAGGAGTTAGATAAAATGTATCAAGAATTGAGAGCTCACAAAAGGCTACAATATCAACAATGAGGCTTCTTTGAATCATTATTGGAAAAATTAAATAAGAAGATTAGTAAATAGAGACTGTGAACATGAGGTGAGGAACCATTTAATTTCTATAGGTAAAGGACTAAAGAATGAATTTAAATAAGACACATGTATATATATAACTTTGATTTCTCAAATTGGGTGTTAATAGTCCAAGTTAGGGGTTGTTTAGAGTGTCTTCTATTACATATATAAAGGTGGAAAAAAAGAAGGAAAGGACACAAAATAAACCAAGGAAGGAGGGAAATTTCTAAATTGAAATTACTCAATGAGCAAGAGCAACATGATCAATCTTAATGAGATTGAAACTTGTAACCATACTAAAAAATGAGAATGTTTAAACTATAGTTGATTATGGAAATGGTGTAACATAGCAACATGATCAATCCTAATTAGATCAACCTCATAAATTTATGCTATGATTTGTTGAACTACTTAAGAAACAACTCCTCATTTCTCAACACAAATGGTTACATTGAAAGTATTGATTGTACAAGTTCAAGTTGCACTATCTAAAAGGTGAAAATATTAGGGTTTTAGGTTTACGTTTTAGGGTTTATGTCCAAGGATTAACCTGGGTAAATTAGTTTTTATGGACCTATGTTTTTTGGAACCTAGGGTTAAGGGTTTTGATTTCTAAGTTAAATGTTTCCAATTTAGGTTTAGTTTTTATGGTTTTCGATTTAGAATTTAACGTTCTTTGTTTCATTGATTTTTTTGGTTTTTTAAATGCAATTTAAAAACTATAAAATATCAAACTAAAACAAACTAAACAAACATTTAAACTAAATAACAATTACAAAACAAAAATGCAAGATATAAAGGAAAAAATGGCAGAATTCAACCAACCTAGAGGTCACTCAAGTCAGTTGTTTCGACGGGAGGAGGTGGTAGTGAAAATTTACTTCAATTAGGCCCTTCAAAACATGTACACAATCTTTCTTCTCCTTCTCTAGTGCAGCTCAAACTGACAGTTACAATGAAAACACAGTCACTTATTTGAAAAAATAGATAGCTTTAAGAAACGCGTACGTGTTATGAATGTATACGCGTTTTGTAACGCATACACGTTTTAGGTTTGCGTACCCGAATCGAAATGTATATGCATTCATATTTAGGCTCGGGTACCCGATCCATAATGCGTATGCATTTTTTAAAAATGCATACGCGTTTCATGCAATTTTTTTTGTTTTGGCCGAAACTTCCCCTCTTCGTGGACCCAACTTCTTGCTTTTACCCAATTAATAAAGGTACATGTCAATTTGGTGTTTTAATAGGAGTAAAGAATCTACATATGCCATTGTAAGATCCTTGATGTCTTTGAATCATTGTACTCATTTCCAAAGGTTCACCTAGGAGAACGTGTCTCATTATAATGCAACAACAAACCTCTAGTCTATTCTTTAATACCACTAGTACTATAAGTATTAGAAAAAGGTAGAGAACATAAAGACACACTAGGAAAGTAGAATTCTATTGTGTGTAGGGAACAATCTAGACCCAAAGGACTAGTTTGTGACTATGAACTTGTCCCAGATTTGAAATTTTGTTCTCTAATAAAAAATAGATCTAATACAAAATGTAAGCTGTAGACTTTCTTTATGAAGATAAGTTGTTAATAAAGTTATTTTCAAACACTGTTAAAGATTATGTTATTAAGTGGTTCTTTTTTCTTTCTTAAAGGTTTATACATCCATTTAATGAATTGAAAAAATATTTCTAAAGCAATTCAAAGTTAATATGACTTAGAGTAATTTTTGTTGGGTGATCCCACAATAGTGTGGCCCATTTTTTGACTCAATTAGGATATTGGAATCAACATTTTTAACCAAATTTTTACATTTTATCAATTATAATAAGCAAACCCTTAGGAATTTGAAGATTATGTGAATTATTATTTTTTAGATTTTGTGTGTAGATTCTACATGTATAGTTAAAAAATTAAAAAATAACTTGTGTAATTTTTTAGGTACTTTTGATAACTTATTTTGTATACTTTATAGTTGTTAAGTGTGAAAAGAGATCCTAGATCTAACTAACAAATTAGCCCAAATCTAGATTTTATTTGCTTAACATTGGAACACAAGACAACTAGGGTTTTATGATTAGCTAACTACCTCAAAGGAGATCCGATTTCTTGGGTTTTGTTGCTTTGTTGCAAAGAGAGAAAATTTGATTAGTGTGATGTGATTAATCTAATTGATATAAGCCCTAATTTGAAAATATGAATAATCACACAAATGGAAACAAAAAATTACATAAATAGGTACATATATGAGATGTGCAAATAGAGATGTGCATGTGGTTGAAAGTAGAGACTAAAATGCAGGGACATAGGTGTGGGGTGCCCTATTCCTATGGTTTTGTCTTGTTCTCAGCATTTGTCAACTTGTCATAGTTTGCTTTGTCCTTTTGCAACCTATCACTATTGAAGGTTTCATATCTAGATTTGTACACACAAAAAGAGGGAAAATTTTGTGTTGTATATGAGTTTTCCTTAGTCAAACCTCATGTTGGTGTTCCCATATCCACAATAGTAATGATAATGATGGTATATATTGTGTGATCTCGCAGGAGAAAAGGCAAAGTGAACAATAATGACTGTAATAAATGAATAACTTAAAATAAAGTTACCTTAGGTGTGAAACCCTTGTTGAAGTGATGTCACACCATAGGTTGCCAGAAAGAGTTGATGAAGAATGAATACATTTTCTTGAACACCTACAAGGATGAGTCCACATAACACAATAGAGAGTTGTAGCAAGCATGTAGAGAAGAGGTTACATGTATCTTCACAATTTGCATATAATAATTTCTCATAAATTCATAATAGATCATCATAAATGTTCAAATGAGGGGGAAAACTTGTTTATATATGCTCCTAATTGATTTTTGAACCTAGGATGACCAGGTACTATTTTCAATACACCAAAGGCCAACACTAAATTTTATAATTTAAAAAGAAAATCCCCAAGACTAGGGTGCCCAACACCCCTTTTTGGGTGTTTTTTGCTCTAAAAATTTGAGATGTCAGGTAATTAAATATATTTTCCCAATCTAGCCCATAAATGAACATATTATGAGTATAATTAATTATGCATACAAAAAAGGGTCTCAAACCTAGTGTGAAATTTTTAAGGGTGACAATTTACTACATTACATCTAGCCCCCACTTTAGTGAGGGTATGATCTTATGTTCATACTCAAACTAAAGGTATGGAGAAGATAGGTTTCTTTATCAAAACATTGAAGAGACAAGATGACACCAAGATGAGAGATGTGATATCCCCTAGACTTAGGATCCTATCAATCCACAATGTCATTATAAACATGTCACACACACATTGAAACATATGTATCACATACAAGACAAGGAAGAATTCAAACATACATAAGGCATACACTAAGAAAAAATAGAGCACACATAAAGCATAGATGAAGAAAAACATGAAGCATACATAAAACAAACATGGAGCATACATGAAGCAAACACAAAGCATACATGAAACAAACAAAGAGAATATATTCAAAGAAAACACAAAGAAAAAATGAAGTAAACATGAAGAAAACACAAAGCATAAATTAAGCAAATACAAAGCATACATGAAGAAAACATGAATCATACATGAATCATACATGAAGTAAACATGAATCATATAGCCTATAAAAACAATGTTAGTACACACTGCCAAAAATTCAAGTCAGCAAGGTAAAGAGACCTTGGTATGGAAGGTTGTCTCAATAGAAAGAACATCTCCTAAATGCAAAAACACATAGAGGAACTAAAAACTATGAGAGAAGAATGAATCAATACAAATAAAGGAGGGTAGATGACTCTAACACTAGCTAGCTCTATTGCTAGGGGTCATGCACTTTAAAAGTCCCCCATGGAGCACCGACTAGCAAGTTGTGTTATGCTAGGTGACCATGGATATGAAAAATAAAGCACATGGGCTAGCAAGTTGTGTTATTCTAGGTGGCCTTATAAAGTACACAAATTTATAGGTTAACAAGTTGCATTATATTAGGTGATTGTGTATTGTTAACACCTTAGGGAGCACATAAATTTTTAACATCTTGAGGGACGATTTAACATCTCGGGGGGCGGTTTTATAACCATGCCTCAAGGGGGATTATGAAAAAAACCACCATGGAGGGGGCACATCAATAATTCAAAGCTCAAGAAATGTGAATGCATGTTTGGATGCACAAATGGATAGGTGGAATGCCCCCTTAAAATGTTAGCATATTTACCATGTTGATATTTTGAGAAAAATAAAGGTGAGAGAATGAATAGAGGGGATATTCAAAAAAGATGCACACCTCCAAAAACTAGTTATCCTTGTCCCCCAAGTGTATAGGTGAGGACATACATTCTAGATACCATTGTGTTTCTACCATAGATGAAGTATGGTTGTACATAAGATTGTACCACCATGAATGACAATGAGAAAACACATAGAACTATGAATGCCTCATAGCGAGGAGCAACACAATATAAGATAGTTTATCATTTAAAAGGAATAGAAAATGGAATAGTGGTGGCACTAGAGTCAATGAGTTGTTATATTTTATTACCCAAGGCTTGACATTCACTGGTGGAATGACCAATCACTCGTGCAATAACCAATCACTCGATGATATATACACAAAAATAATTTGATTTGTTTGATTGTGTTTATGAAATTTCCTACATGTTGGAGGAGGAAGAGTATTCAAGTGGGCTTTGAGAAGCCTCAACAAAATATGCTCTTGCTCAAATAGTGGATGAGGAGTAGGAAGAATTCCTTTCTCTTGTGAAGAAAAAAATTCTTTGCCACAAGGGGAAGTTGTAAATACATTAGACAATGGAGGAGTGGATGTAGACAAAGGAGGAGGTTGGAAATCACCCATTTTTGCAAGGTTCGGTGTAATCTTCACAGGAACCTTAACTCCTTGTTCCATCATTTTCATTTTATCCAAGTTTAGGAATAATTTTGAAACCAATCCCTTAATGTGTCTCTACATCAGATGAAGGAGAAGAGGCCATATTATTAATCTTGTCTAAATGATAAGTATGATCACATTTTAATGGAGCAGAAACATTGACATGAGAAGGAGAATCAATTCTTTTGCAAGAATATAGATTCTTGTTGAGCGTTTAGATGCGAGGATGAGGAGGATCAATATTAGATTTAATCAATACATGAAGGATGAAAGCTAAAGAGTCCCCATTGCCACCAAGACATGTGTTGGTAGAAGAAGGCACACTATTATGGAATAATGGTGTTTGGGAATTTGTAGAGGTAGAAGAAGTTGGAATAGTAGATTTGAGTTTCTTAGAAGAAGAAGATTTTGCAAATGAAACAAAAGATTCCTTAGGTTTAGATTGTGAGATTTTGTACTCTCCAACAAAGTACAGTGTAAAATATAATGAACCCCAATTGTCACCAAAATATGCATCCAATGGTGAAGCATCATTTGGATCATTACTATTGTTAGGAGTTATAGTGTTGAGATTAGATGCTTGAGAAGAAGAAGGACAAGATTGTGTGGATACCACTGAAACAACCTTCAACTTCTCAGGCTTTGATGGTGAGATTTTATACTCCCCAATGAAGGAAGGTGAAAATATAAAAAACCTTAATCATCACCAAAGAGCGCAGTTGTAGGTGATTTATGATCATTGATATCACTATCATTAGAAGGAAATGGTTCAAATTTTGAAGATGGAATTAGAGTACTAAGAGATTTAGAAATAGGAGATCAATGCCTAGATTTCACTTGTAAGAATATTTTCAGATTTGGATCTAGTTCAACCATATAAAGCTTTTTATCATATACAAAATTCATTGTATAGTGAAGAGTAGACAAGACTACCCCATGGTATGAATCCATGATCTACCAAGAAGAAGATTGTATGAAAGATAATTAGGTATGACATGGATAAGGGTAGGCAAAGCCACATGTCCTAGCTCAATTGATAGTGTGATTATACTTAGTGACTAGATCCCCTCACATTATCAAAGCTATGATAGAAATATTATCACATTTGATGAGAAATATATCTACATCGAGCTTACATAAAAGGTCAATGCTACAAACATTAAGGCATGATCCATTATCGATTAGAGTATGCTTTATTCTATTTATATTAATGATGACCAAAATCATAAGAGGATCATGTTGTTTTTTAACTTCAAGAGGAATTATGTTCCAAGGGAAAACAATATCTAGGTTTTTCTCATGTATATAATCTAACAAGACTAATATATCATTTGATCAAATAGAAGGTGGTACAAATATCTTCTACAAGGCCTCCTAGAGCATCTCATGATATGTAGGTGAGGTTTTTATTAATTCCCAAAGGGAGATCTTTCGGGGAGTAGCATGAAGTTTCTTTACAAGATCATACTCTTTACCCATATGTTGATGAAGACAAGATGCGGGAGGGAGAAAATGCCGAGGAAATAGAATGAGAGTGGGAAAATTTAATTTTTGTTTAGGTTGTTTGTTGTTATGAGTATTGTATGTGTGAGAAATGACATGGTAAATAGGTTGCTACAACACATTTTGAATCTTGTTTTGATTAATTTGTTTTACAAATTTGAAAATGCAATTAGGAGATTGAGGTGGGTTTGGAATACCTCGAATAGTAAGAATAGGTTTAACATGTGGTTGAGGAACATTACAATGAATATGCACAAGAATTTTTGGATTTTCATGAGTAGGAAAAATATTGGGAAAGGGTGAGTGGTGTTAAGAAACATATTTAGAAGCTAATTTAGGAATGAAAAGAAGGTAATTATACAAGACTAATCAAGAGATGTTGTTTGGATATTGTCCTCAAGGGAGAGCCAAACAAGTTGGTTAAGGTTTTGATCTATTTTTCTATAGTGTGCAAGGATTGATAAATCAATGCAATTAATTATGTGAATTAGGAGAAAACTAAGTGAATGCTACAAAATCTAGGAGTTATAGATTAAAGTGACAGATATTTGGATAGAGACTATTGAGACGAAGCTTGTGTAGAAACCTGGGGAAAATTTGACAAGAAATGGATGTTGGATGCCCTAGTCATGAAGTGCAGATTTGAAGTTTTTAAATCCTAGAAGGTTGTAATAATGACTATACATCTCTAATAATATAAATTAGGGTTTGAAGTTTGATAGAGCTTGGGTAATTAGTGTGCCCTAATTTATTGATGTGGGATACATGCAAGCATGAATTAGAGTTTTTAAGCCTTCAAAGGAGTTGATAGGTCAGATTAGCTTCACACATGAATGCTCCTAGATAGTAGAAGGTAGAAGAATAGAGGAGAAATGTTGAAAATATGGATATGAAATGAAATGCTAGAAGAAGGTGTTTTAAGTTTGTGTATTTACAAAGGACAAAGAGTTTAAATGCTTTACTTTCATAAAGTAAACATACTTATGTTTGCAAATATACATAAGATATTCAGATCTAATGCCTTAAATAAATAAATCAGATTTGAAATGGTTAAATCTTGAAATATTTTTCAAATGTAATCTAAATTGAGTTCACCAAAGTGTTAAGTGTTTTGGTGAATAAGAAGTGCAATGCTTTATTTTTAAAATAAAACATGAGTGCATATGAACAAGAAGATATTCAAATAACCTAGTTTCTTGATTAGATTACATAATATATGCTTGTAAATCAAAATAATTGTAATTTGTAGGAAACATTGGGTTCACCAAAATTTGAAGTGTGAAAAGAGATCCTAGATAGATAACTAGCAAATTAGCCTAGATCTAACTTTTCTTTGCTTAACATTGGAACACAAATCAACTAGGGTTTTATGACTAGCTAACTACCTCAAAGGAGAGCCAATATTCATGGGTTTTGTACCTTTGTTGAAAATAGGGAACATTTAATGAGTGTGAGATGATTAACCTAATTGATATAACCCCTCATTTGAAAATATGAATGATCACACAAATGAAAATAGAAAATTACATAAACAACTATAGATTTGAGATGTACAAACAAAGGGCCACTTATGGTTGAAATAAAATCTTGAAATGCAGGGACAAGGGCATGGGGAACCCTATTCCTAGGATTTTTTTCTTGTTCAGATTAGATTTTGCCAACCTGTCACTATTGAAAGTTTCGGATCTAGACCTGTAATACAAAAGAGGTAAAAGGTTATGTTGTAGCAAAGTTTTCCCCAAGAAAACCTCATGTTGGTGTTCCCACCTCCACATGTTCAACAATGATAATGATGTTATATATCTTGTGCTCTTGTAAGAGCAGAGGAAAAGTAAACAATAATGACTATAATTAATGAGTAACATAAGATAAAGTTAACCTTAGGTATTAAACCCTTGTTAAAGTGATGTCACACCATAGGTTTCCACAAAGAGTTGGCGAAGAATGAATAAATTTCCTTAAAAACCTAGAAGGATTAGTCCATAACACAATAGAAAGTTGTAGAAAGCATGTAGAGAAGATGTTGCATGTATCTTCACAATTTGCACATAATAATCGCTCATAAATTCATAATAGATCATCATAGATGTTCAAATGAGGGGGGGAAATTTCTTATATATGCGTCTCAATTGATTTTTGGACCTAGGCCGACTAAGTATTGTTTTCAATACACAAAAGATCAACACTAAATTTTAGAAATTTTTAAAAGCAAATTCCTATGAAGTTAGGGGACCCAACATCCCTATCCATGTGTTTTTTTCTCTAAAAACTCAAGATGTTAGGGAATTAAATGTATTTTCCCCATTTGGCCCTGAAATAAACAAATTATGAATATAATTAATTGTACATGCAAAATAGGGTGTCAAACCTAGTGTGAAATTATCAGTGGTGGCAATTTACTACTCTACAATAGTGTTGTTAATTAGTGATATTTATACCATAATGCATAACTTTTATTAGAAATAAGATAAAATTATAATTTTTTAAACATGAATCATTAACACTAATATTTGGTGCATGGATATTTTTCATGATGTTTTGTTGGATATTTTATTTATTGTCACTTTATTAATTCACATTACTTATAATTTAAAGTGATTTTATTATATAATGCATATCTTTTTGTATGTATAAAAATTATTGAAATAAAAATATCAATATGGATTAATTTTAAATCTATTTTTTCTAATTTTTGTATGAGTTTCAAATAGAAACCCTTATGTTTGACCATCTAATGTTTTTCCACAAAATTCAATTAATGGGATGGTGGTAGTGTCATAAATTTGATCATGTTTTACAAAATCCCTAGATCTTAGTTGAAATCAACATTCAACAAAGTAGAGGAAGTTGGAATAGTTATGCTTTCAATGAGAAAGTAAGTGTTCACGATAAGATTATGAATGAGACAACCCCTCAAATGGAAAGAAGGTGGAGTCATTGATAGAATATAATTCATTTACAAATGTGTTGGAAAGTATATACTATAATAAATGTATGTGGAGATACTCATTGTTGATGGTAGGAGAAAATAGGATGGAGGAAGTTAATAAATTGTTATGAGAGTGTATATATGGGTATGGTGGAGGAGGGATAAACTCCTAATTTTATGGGTTCAAATTCCCCACCTATTTTATATAGTACCACCAATCCTTAGTGTTAAAACTAATTTAGGTTCCATGGCTCTGCTACTACTAGACATGGTTATTTATACTTATTTTACTGATCATAAAATAAAAAAAGGTCTAGTATTTAGAGACAAGACCCCCTCTAGGTGATGACTAGTTTGTTTTAGGGAAAGTAAAGATCAAGAGATGAAATCATGTATAAAATAATATGTAAACCCTAATTGTGAAATGTAGAAACAAAACCTTCCATGTACCCACTTTGACCAATAGAAAATTTATTAGGAAACTTAATGAGTTTTTAGTAATTGGAATGACCAATAAATGTTAAATTCATTGGGATGTGAGGAGTTATTCTATTCATTCATGTTTTCTATCTTTTCTTTAGTAACTTTTCTTTCTAAAGTCACTATAGTTTTTTTAGTATGACAAAAATTTCCTTCAATGTGAAAAAAAAGGGAAAAATAAATCCATTTGATATTGACTTGATAATTGGTGTGAGAAGAAATAAACGATGACCTCTAGATACCAATCAATTCTATTTTTTCAGTTAAGTGAATAGGTTTATATTTAAACCATGATAATTAGTTTTAATAAATTGTTGCATCAAAAAATGTACCAAATTCCATTCTACCAAATCACATATAAATGTATTATGATTTTTAATACTTTTGACAAGAAAATTGTACCACTTTAGGTAATTCCCTATATGTTGGTATTTTATAGAGCTTCAATTAGAGTGGCATTATGTTTTCATTGATGTGCTATCAATGAAAGCATGCCTACTCTTTTGATTGATACCATACTTTTTCTTTTGCTTCAAAAAATTTCACACCCAAGGGATTCAATTAATCCATTGGTATAGCATGTTCATTCTTAGGGTACTTTTTTGTATAAATTGCATCTAGCTCTACTTTGGGTAATAAATTATTATGAAATATATCTTTTTTTCCCTTTGTGGTGAGATTATAACCAGAAAAATATATGTGCTAATAGCATGAAACAAGATATTTGAACCCTTCCCACATCTAGCAACATAACTTGGTAGAAAAGCTAGTCTACACAAGGATAATGACAAAATTTCACGTGTTTTCCTTATAACCAAGAATAGCTCCAAACTACTTACAATCTACACATGAAGGATATTCCTCATCATACTATAACCAATAGCCCCTCAAATTGATTTCTTGTGTCATATTTCTCAAAAAAAAGGACCAAAAGCCACACATTCTGTGAACCTTCCAACTCCACTAATAACCATTCCAAATTTATTTAAATATTTTTCTTTCTTATAAATCATTGATTTCAAGAATTTTCATTTTTTATCCTTTAAGAATTTACAATATTTCGAATACAAACCATGTCACTAAGCATATAATTCACCATATATAAAATATAGAGCTTTCCCACATACATCACAAATAATATTTTTGTCTCATTCAAAAAAAATACTTTCATCTTTTTGTCACTTGTGGATCATGTGAGCTATGTTTGGAAGAACATAATTATGGGTAAACTATGTTTTGATCGAGAAAGATATATTATCAAATCATTCTATTTTTTTGGGATATCTCACCATTATTGGTATAAGAGCTTTCATGGAAAAAAATATCTAGAAATCCATAAGTTCTAATAGATCCTCCATCCTTAACAATATGAGTTGATTTATGGTCATCTATGTAGTGTACTTTTTCACACTATAATTTCAAACCTTAATCCCCACTACATTTTATCCCTATTTTCATATTCTCCCAACTCCCATAACTCCCATAGCTTTTCTGGTGCCTTAGCATTGACAAATAATTCAACTAAGGTTCTATATCTATTCCATTGAACCTCATTATTCCCTTATTTTGTGTTATTTCCCCTAGATGTTATATATCCATCTAAGAAATATTCATATGTGATACCTCATGGAATTATGCTTTAATCCTCCCCTAGGCTATTATAGTTATTCAAATCTTCCATGATATTCCCAAACTCCAAATTTGGTGGGCCCTTATTTTTTATTTTTAGCGTGATCATATGTCAATAGAATTTATCAAGTAAAGTTGTTAATGTTCACAAATAAATATTTTAATGATCTTGGTAAGGTATTATGTCAATAATAACCACATGGTGTGCCCATGTACCATATAAAATTTGACAAGCTAACATCTAAATTTTGTTGTGTCATTGGCCAATGGTCCTATGTCATCTGATGGTGGACCCACATCTTGCTTTGTTTAGATGATATTAATCCCATTAGGAAATGACACCATAAAAGATATATGACATGATTGAAAATCATCATACATTTTTCAAATCAAAATATATTCTCTATTATGTTCCAACCCTCTAATCATGTTCATATCTAATGCACACTACACCTTTGAAAGGTAGAAAGAGATGTTAGTGTTTCTTGTTGCACCATTAATTTGAAATATGTGCAATTGTCAATAGTGGTGGGTCCCTTCTATTTTATTTGTAGGGACCTATAAGAGACACAAAAAAAAATAGATATGGAATCATTTTGTATACATGGTACACCCATAAATTTCTTAACAATTTTCAATGAAATTTATATTTGGTTACATCATTAGGTGATTCATTCATATCATCAAGTAGAGGTATCCAAGGTAACTTCTAAGTAGTTTATTTTTTACACCATATTTATAACATGTCACATATAAGGACATTAGAGATTAATTATGAGTGTATGTTAGATCTGCCATTAATTTTATATAAATTTATTTGTTCTTATTTATATTTATTTCATTGGATTATCCTAGGTTAACCATAAGGAAACTATATTTTCCATTTAAATTTAAATTTATACTATTTTTAAATATTTAATATAAGACAAATATAGGTTAAAAGTGCATTTTTTTATATTAAAGCTTACACAAAGAATATAGATAAATAGTTAGAGACTAGTAGAATATAATTTAATAGTTAAATATTAATAATTGGCTATCATTGATTGGCATCTAGGCTAATCTTGAAATGTCTTAGAGTAATGAACAAAGAGTAAAACCATAACATCGACTACTAAAACATAATAGAGATTACTATTCAACAATAGTAGGAGAGATGGAACCATAAACATGTCAAATATTTAGCACTAAGAACATAATAAATTTTTTTATTGAGGTATACAAAGAGCTAATGATCTAAAAACAATATAGGACTTTCATGTGGATGTCAAAATAGAGCTAGCTCAAGAAATCATGCAATGATGATTAGATTTTAAAGTCATCAATAATCAGTAATTCATGCTAACAAATTTTTGAATTGAAGTCTTCATGCTATCCTTCCAAGGTCTTGAGCTAGTTTAGAAGAAGGTATGTTTGATTCTCCATTGCTTTTTTCACCTTTAGTTGTTCATTGAGAAATGTAGACAAGTTAGCTATTTGGAACATAAAATTAGCGCTAATCATTTGAACTTCAATCTCTACAAGAAATTTAGATTGAAGTAGAGTAGTATTACAATGGAATTTCTAAATGAATTTATAATAGAATGGTACCAGTATCAAAGATAACATTGTGGGATGCTAACAAACTCAAAGAAAATTTATAATACCATTTATAAGAGAAAAGGGTGGGTAGTGAAAACATGAGACAGTGCCAAAGCTTGTGGACATGTGAGAAAACCAAAAGACATACTTAATAAATTTTAAAAGTTACAAAATAGATAAATTAACAGTAAGTAAATATATTTTAAATAGACGTCAATTAACAATTTAAAAGAAGTAAATTGTGATTACACATCAACTATACACTCTTGAGATGATGGGCAAGGGAAATTAATAGAAAGAGAAGTCTATTAACTAAGTCCATTCCATCATTAGACCATTTTGAATCCAGATTATAGAAAATAAGGTGGTAAAGAAAAGAAGAACCAACTATTTAATGCCTACCATTCGTTGCTTGGGACAATAACTAAGATGGAATTGATGTTTTATCTACTGCCACATTTTCCATGTGAAGTTAGAAAGACCCCCCAATTGTAGGTCCTTATAATCAATGAAGAGACTAAATACAGTTTCATTCAATGCACATGATATTTATGCTTGTTAGTGCCAAGAAAGAACAAGTCAATCATTGCCTTGAATAGATTATTGTACATTCATGGAATGGTGTGAATTGTTCCCCACTATTTAATAATAATGCAGATTCGCAATAATCAACAAAACAATATATAAATAACAAGAATAGTAGTAAATTATAGGGAACATCAGAAACGTGTATCATCATCTACGTGAAATAATTATTCAAATGAATGTAAATTGTCTAACTTAAAAAAATATTACATTCAATGTAAAAAAGCTATTAAAAAATATTATTCGATTGTATAGAAAAGGACATCTCGTGCAACACATGCTGTGTGAAAAATATAGTTAGTCTTGTCGAGAGTTCATCTCCATTATTCAAAAGTGTTTCATAGTAATGACAGAATATGTGTAATGGATAATAAGGTAGGTTAATTAAATAAGTATAATCGATTTAGATTATTAAATATGATAAGGAAATGGTGAATTGGTAAATATGTAAGTTATTTAGTTGTATGATTGAAGAATGAATGTTAAATGAAGATAATTTTAGAATTTGTTTGATGTTTAATTTTATAATAGTGTCTTTTTGTTAGTGAGATGTCTTAGTGTCTATATTGGATTTGTTCTTTATTAGAGGACAAGTTCATAGATTTGGGACAAAGTCAAAACCACATATTTGTACTTTGAGTTCAGATTCATCCCTGCACACAATGATATTTTGCTCCTTGGCTTCCTAATGGATGAATGTTAGTTTTACTCTTCTTGAAGATCTAGGGACGTGGTGACATTTAGAAATGCCATAAGGGTTGTTGATTTGTTGCAAGGAGATAAGCTCTCCTAGATCGACCCTTGGAAAGTGAACGAGGATTGCAAATAGTTTCCTTTTTAGTGTACCAAATCAAAACATGTCACTACTAATTTCTTCCAATGTTCTAAGATAAGAGGATTTTAAATGATGTGTGGATGTTTAGAATGAGTTTGATAAATGTCCTTTATTACTAGTGCACAACATCAAATTGCACCAAATGTGTGCTCAGTTAGCTCAAGTCATGAAGGTGTATAGGGCTTGTCATCCAAATTTGAATTTTAAATTTTAAAAAGGAAAGGCACAAGTCCATGACCGTGGGGTTGCCCTTGGGGCAACAAAAGCATCTCAATGTGGGTAAACTATTAGATATCTAGGTTACAAATAAATAATGCATACGTGAATGCAACAAATATGGTGGATATGGTGAATGCATAAAAGTTTGTTTGTGTATGTAAGAAAAGGGTAGGACTATAGGGATATGTGTGCAAATGCATAAAAGGCTAGGGGAACAAACCTAAATTTGTACGAAATTATGTCATTTGTCAATATGTACATGTATTAAGTCATTTCCTCAAAATGAACACAAAATTTTAAATGGGAAATAGCATGGGTATATAAATTTTACCATTACATTTTATTCTATTTTGGAATGCATGTGAATTCTAAAATGACCATGTGTATCTCAAATAATATGGCACCCACAAACATGCAAGTAAAATAAATATTCATACACTAATAGGGTATTACTATGGGGCCAATATAAAATAATAGAACTTGCAAGGTGTGATCATGTAAGTATGGCCTTAGGTATGTGCTCTATATGAATCTTGTAAAATGGAGGAAAAAAATATGCAGAGTAACTTTTGTCTCATAAATAAAAATATGATACAAAATAGGAATTTTCTAATTCTTTAAGAAATTAAAACAATAAGAAATGATTAAAATTATAATGGTTGTGTCCATTTAGAAAGTGGCATGAAAATACTTTACTTATTGCAATAATGCAACTCCACTTGATTGTTGAAAAATATGATCTAATTGATTGTAGTAACATAACATAATCATGTATGATTGTGGTGGCGAGTCTCTAAGAAATTAATCATATGAGTGTTAGTGATAATATATGTCATGGCTTCAATTGGTTGTATCCAAAGAATGCAAAGAATTGAAGAGGGAAAATCATACATGAAAATAAATGTGATCTATAGATAAGTATGTAAGAAAATAAATCATGCAAAACAATATCAAATGTTGTGCGCTAGGGTATTGTATAAAATTACAAGCCCTAAATCATTAGGGAGAGGATGTACTACTTATAATGAAAGATCTTTGTTGCACATTACATCATCATTATAAGAGCATAACATCAACATTAATGATGACCAAGAATATTGTATGATTTCTTGATTTTTTTTTTATCATTGTAACACTACTATAGTAGTCTTACAAGTTTGATTAAGGAGAAGATGCTTGCATAATAAACTCCCAAATATGTTCATCAACACTACTAGTCTTCAAATACAGGTTTTATATTAAACAAATTCTAGGCAAGTATAGCTAATTGATAGTCAAGAATCCATTGAGACTTAGAAAAAAGTGGGTTCAAATCTATGGTAGAGGAAAAAATCTTTTAAATTTGTTCGAGTCTCATCAAGCATGTTAAAAATTGTTAAATTAGTTTAAAGACTATTTTCAAGGGTCAATGTGCCATGCAAGATCAAGAATATGGAAATCCTTACAAGCAATAATGTAAGTCTATAGTGAGAGAGTTCCCTACAAGAAAATATCCAAGATTGCAGGATTGACTCCCTACCCATCCTAATGCTAAGTCTAAATTTGTTATGTTGATGGGGGTGTAAAGGGAAATACATTATAGAAAGAAAATAAAGAAAAACAAAAGTCTCATATTAGATAGATAATATATTTACTAATAGAGTAGTCCTCAATAGATCATGATGAAATAATAAATAAAGAGAAGTTCATGCATATTATAAACATTGATGAAAAAAGACAAGTCAAAAATCACTTTAGAAAACACATGATTTCTATTAAGTTCATTGATCACTACAATTTACATGCATATTCTTAAAAAAAAAAAAAGAGGCTTCCATGTTTAGTAGTAAAGAGAGGTAAGAGTCAACCAATATATTAGGCTCAAAATTTTAGTTGCACTATTAAATAGATGTAGAAAGCTTAATCCAAGAATCAACTAATACATCAGGTATTATAGCCTAATTGTACAAATTTTCATGTCTATGAATGAACTAACACATTAGGCTCTATTGTTAGTTGTATAAAGTTTCCTCTAGTTTTAAATGGGTATGCAAGCTAGTATTTATAGGTTGTACTGCCTAGCCCAACCCTGTGCATTTATTTTCCATACATCTATCTTGAAAGGACCCCTCTCCTTCCCCCTCAGTCTCCAAACCCAAAAAAATACTATGAGTGGTGTATTTTAATTTGGAATATGGTACATTTATGGGTTTATATTTTGATATAAACAAGTATATAAATAAAAGTAACCTTTTAAGATTAATCTAGGCTAATTGAGTAACAATTGATCTAGGTAAATTAAATTTTGGTAAATAATGTTGTAGTAAAAGAATATTTTAGAAATAAAATTGAAAGAATTAGGGTATTTAGTTCTGAGAATTATGATAAAGAATGATATTTGATGTCATTCATAACTTAGTTCTCTAGGTATAGAAAATAGATGCATTTTCTATGCTCACTATATAGGAACCATGATAGATTCATAATTCACAATTCTAAGCATGAGATTAGTCATGCTATTTTTATATTTTGTGACTTGGTTTGTCTATATCTCTACTATTGAGCAAAGCATAAGGACTCATAATGTTCCCCTTAGTCAAATCCCTTGAAAGACCAAATTCATGACCTTGGACAAGTATTATTAGACATCAAACAAGCAAGCAAACAATCCAAATATGAATTTTGATGCATGTACTATTCTTTTTAGTGCTCCAAATCCGAGTGTTCCTAATAATGCTCCTTGTAATGTGGATAATTCTTGATGATTCTAGGATGATTCCTTGTTGTCTTTCAATGCACAAATTAATGTCTTTAAATACCAAAACATGTACCAAGTCAACTTGCAATGACTAATGGAAAAAGGTGGGAGTCAATAATTTAAAATTTAAAATAAATAAATTTGAGGCTAGGTGCATGTCATACAAAATTGTTCACTACCACATGTTATGGGATTGTAGAATGCTAATCTAGGGATGATGAATGGATATATGTGGAAGTGTGTAATATTAAATGAGGTGAATATATAGACATAGGTGTAGAGAGGTTGTAGGGTTTAGGGTTTAAGGTATAGGATGAGGGTTGAGGGATTAGGGTTGAAGTATAGGGTTGAGGGTATAGGTCATGTACATAAAGTTGAGATAAGATCAAATCCATGAAAATGTGTATAGTTGAAAATAAATGAAGATGGATAGAAATTGAAGAAATAAATATACTTAACTTAAGAATATGCCATATATTATAATGCACCCACCCTTATCAAAATCAATAAAAAAATATTTAAAACTATGACACACTCCACAAAATATAATCATATAAAAATATTCTCAAAATACACCCAAATCAAAATGGAAATCAGAAATGGAATGCAAATTTTCCCACTACAAACAAGCCTACCAAAAACAAGAAAAAAGTACATAGTTTTAGAATTCAAACATACCGCATGTAGGTTGGGAATCAAGATAAATGGTGGATTTTAAATTGCTTAAATTTCTAGTTTACTGTTCTGCTCTGCTTTCATTTTTAGATCATTTACTTAAGGTTTGCATATCATTAGGATTTATCATTAGGTTTTGGATGTTACTTGTCTTTCCAATCCCTAGCTTGGTGGTGAACCCCTTTTTAATATTTAATCATACCCTAGGACACCTTATTGTAGATCTCCTTCCCTCATTCCATCATTAGATTGAGATCTCTAAGGTATCCTTGAGTGAAATAGGACCTCATCCATTGTGTTCCATCTCCTAAAAGGTGGAGCACCCTATTTCTATTGTTTCAGTAACTTAACATAACATAATCATGTTTCATTGTGGTGGTGAGTCTCTAGAAAATTAATCATATAAATTTTAGTGGTAATATATGTCTTCAATTCAATTGGTTGTATCCAAAGAATGCAAGGAATTAAAGGGGGGAAATCATACATGAAAGTAATTGTGATCTATAGATAAGCATGTAATAAAATGACCATGTAAATCAATAGCAATACTAAATACATCATGTGATAAGAATGCGTTACATCTAGAATGATCAAGCATGCTCAACACATATGGCTATGTATAGGATCAATAAATAGAAATGTTGCACCCAATATATGTAAGATAGGAAAATGGTGATGTGACCCTTATTGGCCAAAAAATTAAGATAGTACATAGGAGTTAAAGGCATAAATATGAAGATATGGGACATTCTAAAAAAGGGTGCCAATTTAATTAAGCAGATATTATTCTAGATTTATAATAGGGGTTTTGAAGCTCTTTCCTGGTACAAATCTTGGGGTGGATTTCCCCCAATCATATCCATGTATCCTCATTTATAGGCTATTTTCCATTTGTTCACCAAGGATGGATGCTCTCGAATTGAGGACTTTAAATATATCCATAGCTTGGGGAAAGAGGGGATCTTTAGATGGAATTATAATTCTTCAAAGTGGCTACCCGGGGGTTCTATTGAGGATCAATAAGATTCAAGAGGGACTTTAGCAAGCATAGCTTGTAGTTCTCTAAGAGGGGAAGATATCCTAGCCTAGAGCCCAAACCCAATGGGGGTGTATTTGATGGCCTCTAGATATGACGAACTAAATCTCTAGAAATATGGGGGGATGAAGGTCACATGGTGTAAGAACGTGTGGAATAAGTTTGCATGGCTTAAATGTAACTTCTTCCTATGGATTGTAGCTTAGAATAGGTGTCTCACTTGGGATAACTTGAAGAGGAGATGATTTCAAGGGCCATCTATTTGTGCTATATGTGGTAATAGTGAGGAATGTGTTTCTCACTTGTTTTTTCAATGCTCATATTCTAGAGGTATGTGGAATTCTTGGTTGGGAGTCTGGAAGTAGGGTTGTGTTCATGATTCCTCTCTGGTTGAGCTTTGGAGAAGTTTGGGGAGGCCTTCACCTAAGGCTTTCTTTTTTAGGTGGAATGTAGTATCAGTCCCTTATTTATCCCAGAGAAAATATGGTTTGAAAGGAATCACAAAATCTTCTAGGGAAGGAATCTAGTGGCTCAACAAATTTGGAAAAGAATCATTGGCATGGTTTAGGAGATGATGTCTGCTAAATGTGAGTTCCCTTGGATTCTAGTGAGGAGGAGGTGACAAATAGGTTGTGATTAGATGGTAAAGATATAGGTCCTCCTTTGATGAGGATGAGTCTTCATATCAAAAGGAAACCCCAAAGAGAAGTTAGATGGTCTCTTCCTCCTCTTGGGGTCCTAGAGAGTAATATTGATGTCTCTTTTAGGGCAAATTTGGGGCATGTAGGGGTTGGTAGTGTTCAGAGGGACAATATTTGGGATATATTTTTCCTCTTTTCCATTTATAAATGCCAACACTCTAACAACCTTATGGAGGGTATTGCTATTATTATAGCTTTTGAAAGGGCTTGCTCTCTTGGTTGGCATGTTACTATTTGTAATTCCAATCCTCTGATTTTGATTAATATGTTGAATGAGCATAATTTGGAAGGGTTCAATTGGTAATTGGATGTGATGGTTTGATAGATTCTTCACCTGAGTTCCTCATTAGATTTCACTTCCTTTGTCCATATCCTGCGAGAGTGGAACAAAGTGGTTGGTTTCTTGGCTAAATGGGATTTTGAGAAAATGGGAGATCGGAGGGTGGATGATTGGGAAAAATTATCTTGGGATCATTCCTAAATTTTAGGTAGGTTGACTATTGAGTCCATATAGTTGGTTGATGGGATTTAGTGGTTGGGTTCTTGGGAGTAGATCACTCTCCTTGTGGTTGTAGCTTTAAGGATTTTTTGGTTGGGATTTTTTTGCTCAACCTAAGTTTGGTGATTTTTTGTAAGGACTATTGATTTTTTCTTGTTGAATAATAAATTTTTTACCCCTTTTATTCAAAAAAATCAAAAATATGAAACAAAAACATGAATCCAAACAAATGAACGAAGCCACAACTAGGAATAAAAATTAAATAAAAGGAATGAAGCTAAAAAAGGTATGAATTTGTGTCCCACCAATAAAAGGAAAGAACCCACAACAAAAGGCATGAAAATAAAATGAAATGAGTGAGTTCTCAATAATAGGGAAAGTCCCAAGTTATAGAAATAATAGGAATAATGTGAAAATGAAGGAAATCTTGATGTTCTTGGTACAAAGATGTATTCATGAAGCTACAACGTATAGAAAGGGGAGGTGATATTCCCACAAATGTAAAGGTTTTAGTGGTAAAGATATCAAAATAAGAACTCATAAGGTGGAGGAATGTATGATTCCCTTAAGGATAAGGATATATAAATGAAAGAATAGTGTATAAGGGGGAGGCATGGTTCTTCTTGATGTAAATATATATGATAAAGTAAGCTCTATATTTAATGGGGGTGACATGATACTCCTCCAAAGTCGAGGTAGCCTTATGAGTGTGATATGGTGATGAAAGAATCAAGATGTAAATCTATAGAATTATGATATGGCAAGGAAAGTGCAATAAGTAACTCCAAAAAGTAATATGCATCAATATAAGATCAATGTGTTAATATCTAAGAGTAAAAATGTATCAAAGTATAGGCTATAATAATTGTGATATGTAAATTTAAGATCAATGTATAACATGATGTATCAATGTTGAATTAATATAGAAGATGAGTGCTCTAGTAAGTATGACATAATAATATGAGATCAATAAGTATGTTCTAAGAAGTAGGGTATAACAATATGACATCAATGGATAATTTTTAAGAAGAGTTGTATAACAATAAACAATCCAAGATCAATTATATGCAAAATTAATACATGTTTTGAATGACTGGAAATTAACAATAGCCCATCTCCTTTTTCGTTACACATCTCAAAATGAGGGTCCAAAAATCCTATAGGAAATTTACATGAAGCAACCTTGAAACATAAATGCATGCAATATAGAGGATTTAATGTACTAGTATATTTCTTGTTATCCTTAGGTTCTTTACTTAAATTTTCTCTCTTTCACAAGTATATCAAAGGTGGCAACTTAGGAATACTATTAGTATTAGGAGTATGAGATATATTGAAATGGGTGTAGAGGGATTGGAAAGCAAGAGGCATTGGAATAGAATAAAATATATTGGACATAGTATGATAAGTGTGGTTTATGGTTTTGGATAATGATATGGTATAGGCTAGATGGTTGAAGTGTAAGAGTAGTGGATGTGGGAGTAATTGGGTTAGATATGTGTGGAATTATAAAAGGGGTGGAATTAGTAATGTAGGTAATAAAAGGTGGAATATAACCTTTGGGTCATCAAAAATGGAATGGGATCAAAAAAATAGAATTAGTAGGGGTAAGACTTGAGTTGACAGTAGTGGTAGGAGTGGGGATAAAATATGATAATAGGTAGGGTACATCATTGGAAATATTCATTAATAATCCAAGATATTACAAAATTATGGTGTTAATATGATAGTATATTTTAATTTGTTATCAAAAATACTTTCCAATTGATGATCTAAGATTGATCTTCTTGTATTTCTTCTATTGAAACTTTACTTGTAATTTGAACATATTTTTTGGCTGCATGTGGATCATTTGATCATAACACTCTTATTAATATAAGTTGATCTCAATATGACCATCATTAAACATATCATTTTCATTGAAAGGAGGAATTAATATTATGATTCAAATGAGCACTCCATCTACATATAAATAAAATATTCCAAAAAAAAATCTCAAATGCACACTTACAAAGTTGAAAAATTAGAAATGTTATTGTTATATCACATCCAAAATTGAAACCCTAAGGGGATAGGAAAGGGTGGGTAAGGTGGGTGAGAAAGATATCACATTGAAGCATGTAAGAACTAATAAAAAATACTATATTCATGAAGCACGAGAATGTAGAAGGAAGTTCAAATTTAAGAAATAGAATTCAAGCTCATGGAAATGTAGATAAAAAATACTAATTATATGATGTAAAATCTAAAAAGAAGATTGGGTAGTGTAAGATTGGATGAGTTCACCAAAATGGAAAATAAAGTGTCATTATGGTTAAACTTGAGTAATTAAATAAATACAACCAAATAAACATAATTAGAATAGATTAACTAAATCTAGTAAGGGAATCATAAATTGGTAAATGGCCAAGTTACTTTAAGAAATGTAAATGTGAGGGTAAGGTACTTAGCTTTATGACTAAAGAATAATTTCTAAATGAAAAGATTCTAGAATCCATCTAGTGTCTAATTTGTAAATAATACATCTCTTTGTAAATGAAATTCCTCTATGTCTAAACTTGATTCATGCTCTACTAAATTAAAAGTTCAAAAAATTGGGATAAAGTCAAAGTCATGGATCTATACTTTGATAGATACGTTCTTGTACATGGTGATATTCTACTTGTTTACTAGTATCTTAATGAGTTGTTATTTTCTCTAATTTTCTTGAAGTTCTAGGACATGATGATATTTATAAATACCTTAATGTTTGTTGATTCATTGTAAGGAGATAGTTCTCCTAGATCAACCCTTCAAAATTTAACAAGGATTAAAAAATTAGGCAAGCACCTCGATATGCACATTTGTTACTCCATTTAAGTGTACTAAATCAAAATGTGTTGCTATTAATTAATGTTAATGCTCTATAGAGGATGGGAATATTTTAAATGGTATGTCAATTATTAGAATGAATGTAACAAATTCTGTAAATAATAACAAATATATAATCAAGTTACACCAAACATCATGTGTTTGTTTAACTTGAGGTGGGAAAGTGAATGGGGTTAGTCAACCAAATTTGAATTTTGAATTTAAAAATGAATGGGACAAGGGAGAATGTATAAATGGAGGTAGGTGCACGATAAATGTTTGGTGTAACTTGAATGTGTTTATATATATGTGAGGAATTGAATGATATAATTTTTTCATATATTTTTTCTTTAGTACATGCCATTTTATTTTTATTTTTCTATAGGTTTTCTCTAGTTTCACTTGCACTCCCCATTCTTTACTTTTTATCAAGTAATTTTGTAGTCCTATAAGCCAATTTTGGCCTTTCATTTACATTAGTATCATTATCATCTCTCATTTTATCTCTTATTTTTCTTACAAGATACATTTTTAAAATTCATCAATCATATAAAATCAAGGTCAACTTCATGTAGTTTTTGATAAAGGAAAAAACAGATTTTGAAGGGACCCAGAACCCATTAACAAAAAAGAGCAAGGTTGCAGAAAAGACAACATGCAACCAACGAAAAAGACCAACTCCAAAACAAGACCATTCAAGATTTACATTTTACACTTTTCTTGTGGGAGCGGAGAGTCATGTCGAAAGAAGGCCTAGAGGATTTATCTTTTTTTCCCCTTAAATGTGATCCAACCTTCTTCCACATGCGTCGACTTACCATGCCACACCAACTCGCTGCTTTCATGAAGACCAACAGCCAAATTATTAGGGGTTTCATCTTGATTCCTTTGCACAGATAAAGATTTTTTTGAAGAGCCACCAGATAGGGAAGTTGACACACTTTCACCTGAAATGGCAGCCATTGACTCAATAGGAGTTGCCTTAGTGACCTCGCCAATTGAGACGACTGGAGGGGGCGTCCCAAGACCCAGTGATTCAGAAGCAACAACCTCTAAAAAACTCCTATTTTGATCAGCTTTCTTCTCAACTTCATGTAGTTTAAACTAACATAAATAATTTTAAATTAATTATTAAAATAAATTACCATTGATCTACTAATAAATCCACCAAAAAGTAATTATTGTAAAGTGCAGTAGTTCAACACCAAATAATATAAATTTAAATTTGTGTCCCAACAAAAATGAATACTATAAAATTTCCTATTAAAATGGTTAAAAGTGTATAACTTACACTTTCCTATTTGTTCTCAACTCACTTTGTATGGGATGTCCCTAATATAATGATTAATGTACAAGTGGTATGTATCTAGATAAAAGTTGGGAGATTGACACAAACATAACGTCACAGGTCCTTATATTTTGAAATTCATCTACAATTTTACTTTTCCCTTGAATGGGAAAAAAAATTCACCTTATTTCTAAATTTAAATTTAAGTTTAAGCCAAGCCGACTTCTTCCTACTAGCCATTAATCATTGATGTGAATGTGAAAATTCAAATGTTGTGCACTAGGGTATTGTATAAAATGAAAAGCCCTAATTCATTAGGGAGAGGATGTACTACTTATAATGAGAGATCTTTGTTGCACATTACATCATCATTATAAGAGCATGGCATCAACATTAATGATGACCAAGAATATTGTATGATTTCTTGAATTTTCTTTGATCATTGTAACACTACTAAAGTAGTCTTATGAGTTTGATTAAGGAGAATATCCTCACATAATAAACTCCCAAATATGTTCATCAACACCACTAGTCCTCAAATATAGGTTTTATAGTAAACAAATTCTAGGTAAGTATAGCCAATTGATAGCAAAAAATCCATTGAGACAGAGAAAAAAGTGGGTTCAAATCTATGGTGGAGGCAAAAATATTTTAAATTTGTTCGAGTCTCATCAAGCATGTTAATTTTTTTAAATTAGTCTAAAGACTATTTTCAAGGGTCAATGTGCCATGCAAGATCAAGAATATGGCAATCCTTACAAGCAACAATGAAAGTCTGTTGTGAGAGAGTTCCCTACAAGAAAATATCTGAGATTGGAGGATTGACTCCCTATCCATCCTAATGCTAAGTCTAAATTTGTTATGTTGACGGGGGTGGAAAGGGAAATAGATTATAGAAAGAAAATACATAAAAGAAAAAGTCTCACACTAGATATATACTATATTTACTAATAGAGTAGTCCTCGATAGCTCATGTTGAAATAATAAATAAAGAGAATTTCATGCATATTATAAACATCAATGAACAAAGACAAGTCAAAAATCACTTCAGACAACACATGCTTTCTATTAAGTTCACTGATCACTACAAGTTGCATGCATATTCTTTTAAAAAAATAAAGGCTTCCATGTATAGTAGTAAAGAGAGGTAAGATTCAACTAGTATATTAGGCTCAAAATTGTAGTTGCACAAAGTGTCAAATAGATGTAGAAAGCTTCATCTAAGAATCAACTAATACATCAGGTATTATAGCCTAGAATAATTTTTCATCTATGAATGAACTAACACATTAGGCTCTGTAAGTTAGTTGTATAAAGTTTCCTCTAGTTTTAAATGGGTATGCAAGCTAGTATTTATAGGTTGTACTACCTAACCCATAATGATTTTTTTTGACCTGTGCATTTATTTTCCATAAATCTAGCTTGAAAGGACCCCTCTCCCTTCCCCTCATTCCCCAAACCCAAAAATACTATGAGTGGTGTATTATTTAAATTTGAGCCTAGGTGCATGTCATACAAGATTGCTCAGTACCGCATGTTATGGGATTGTGGAATGCTAAATCTAGGGATGAAGAATGGATATGTGGAAGTATACAATATTAAATGAGGTGAATATAAAGGCATAGGGGTAGATAGACCGTATCGATAAAGTTGAGATAAGACTAGGTCCATGAAAATATGTGCAATTGAAAATAAAAGAAGATGAATAAAAATTGAAGAAATAGGGGAGAGGACCCAGTAGTTGTGCACCCTAACTTCGTGCTTCTAATTATCCTACGTGGAAATTTCAAATCACTCCCAATTTTTTACAGCAGCTTACTTGGCAAGTCCTCTGCTTATAACTAAGGTTTCAGGGCCACATCATCAAATATGATGCCACATCAGCATGCTTTTTGTCAAGGTGTCCAAAAAGGCCCAAAAAAAAAGTGAGACCAATACTTATGAATTCAGAGCATGTTTTATTGAGCGCTGATGTGGAATCACATGATTGGTTGCTTTTTAGATCAAATGAATACATTTTGTTTAATTATGGGTAGTTATCATCAATACTAACAACTTTAAAGTAACAACTATTGGTCCAATATTGATAAAAATATTGGGCATTATATAAACAACTACTATCACAACTATTGAAACATGCTCAGGTACTGGGTCCTCTCCCCTAAATAGACTTAACTTGAGAATATGCTATCTATTATAATGCACACAACCCAATATCTCCCTACTAATAAATAGGTGAATAATTTGAATGATAGGTGAGCCTCTTGAGACAAAACATTTGATCACCTACCCTTATCAAAAACAAAATGTATAACACACTTCACACTACATAATCATATAAAAACATTCTCAAAATACACCCAAATCAAAATGGAAATCGGAAATGGAATGCAAATTTTCCCACTACAAACAAGCCTACCAAAAACGTACATAGTTTCAGAATCCAGACAGACCGCAGGTCGGTTGGGAATCAGGATAAACGGTGGATTTTAAATTTGCTTAAAACAAAAAAAAGGCAAGGATAAAGCAGAAAACAAGCGGTTAGATTCTTTCAAACCCCAATCATGGAACGACACCAATTCAACCTCACACATAGCTGCGCACCACAAAACACCAATTATTTCTCAATCACAGGACTGCTCAAATTAAGGGGTGGTGGTGTCAGGGTGGGACCCACAAAAATACTTACCACTGTAATCCATGGTTGTCATAGGGGCATGGAGAATTATATATTTAAGAACCTCAAAGATTACTGTTTGCCCCACGGAATGGTTCAGAAGCTTCTATAAAAACACCCAAGGTCATATTTTTCTCTATAAACTGGTAAGTGGTCAATTGGAGGAACCATCCCATCTTCCCTGAACTAAATCTCTATCTATTCCTCTCTGCAGATCGATTACACGCTATACTGCTCTGTTTTAAGTTATGGAAAATCAGCAGGTCAAGGGTTCGAGGGTGTTGGTCGTCGATTCGGCCAAATCATGGGACTACATTATGGCCCAGGCCCAAATCCAAGCTTGCCCGGTCTCTGAAACTTTTTCTTTAGGATTTTTATCACAAATTTTTCAATTTGATGGTGTGAATTTTTATTTATGTTGGAAGGTGTTTATAACAATTTTTTTTTGTTTGACTCTGTGAATATTTTTATCATTAACGTTTCAGATCAAACTTCATGACTATCGTCAAGATTTTGTAGCAAGGTCGAGGTCATGGTCTTACTGTTTGTTTTGGATTTTGATGGGTGCAGATAGTAGTCCATTTCACAGCAGCCTGGTGTGCACCCTCCAAGTTCATGGCAGGCTTCTTTGAGGAGCTGGCCCTCAAGTACCCAGATATCATTTTTCTGTCAGTTGACGTGGATGAGGCCAAGGTATGTATATGTCTGTCCTGTTGTATGGTGGATGCTCTTAGAACTTTGTGTTTTGGTGGTGGGTTTTCAATTTTTGGTGGTTTTTGCAGAGCGTTGCAGAGAAATTGGATGTGAAGGCTATGCCCACCTTTCTGTTAATGGAAGAAGATAAACATGTGGTTGACAAAATAGTGGGAGCCAACACAGAGGAGCTGCTCAAAAGGGTGTCCGTCTTTGCACAGAAGGCTCGCCAGACCTCCCAAGCCAACTGAGATTATATGAAGAACACATCCCAAGCCAACTGAGATTATATGGAACCTTGTTCTTCACAAAGTTGTAAATTTAGATTTGCTTTTGCTGTTGTTTGATGGGGACGCAATACAAATCCTCTCATGGTTTCCTGCTTTATCTTTTCAAAGTTTGGAACATTTTCATGTCGCTTTACTTAACAGCAAACAGTTTTGACAGTAAGTTTTAATGGTAATTTTCTTTTATAAAAAGCAATTGGATTATATAAGTATTACTTGGCAATCTCTGTTTTTATACAGTAAATTATGAGTATAGGTTTGTCTTCTTTTTGTTAAGTATATGTCTATATCAGAAGTTATATTTTGGTTAGGTTCAGATAAAAGATCTAGTTGAATCAAGTTACATAAGAGTCAAATTAGATCTGATTCATGTCGCTTTACTTAACAGCAAACAGTTTTGACAGTAAGTTTTAATGGTAATTTTCTTTTATAAAAAGCAATTGGATTATACAAGTATTACTTGGCAATCTCTGTTTTTATACAGTAAATTATGAGTATAGGTTTGTCTTCTTTTTGTTAAGTATATGTCTATATCAGAAGTTATATTTTGGTTAGGTTCAGGTAAAAGATCTAGTTGAATCAAGTTACATAAGAGTCAAATTAGATCTGATTATACCTCCTTAAAATTTTGAACCTTGAATAATTAACAAATATTTATGGATAATTTTATATTTGATTTTCGCCAACAAAAATGTTAAATGGTGTTATCCTATGAAAGCATCCAAGAGATAAGAATAGTCGTATTCAAGCAAGGGTCTTTGTCTATTATTAATTTAATATTTAAAATTGTTTTGACAAATTAATTATAATTATGTTGTTAAACTCGCCCACTCATATTTCATAAGTAGTGGTTCAAACCATCTCTCATAAACATGAATTGTCTACTTAGCGCTCATTCTATCTTAAGGTCATCTACCCCAATATTCTATTCCAAGCACACTTTATAATGAAATTTTCCCCATGATTAAATTCACTTAAATTATATCCTTGTTTGTTGTTAAATCAAAAGTTAGCCTTTCTATTTTTATATAGAAGATTACAAGTATATGTCTAATCAGAAGTTATCTTTTGGCTACA
Source organism: Sequoia sempervirens (assembly GCA_007258455.2). Classification (NCBI taxonomy): domain Eukaryota; kingdom Viridiplantae; phylum Streptophyta; class Pinopsida; order Cupressales; family Cupressaceae; genus Sequoia; species Sequoia sempervirens. The sequence goes on from VDFB02373365.1 coordinate 45,788,890, forward strand.
CAATTCAAATAAGGAAATAAGGGATCTAGTCAAGACAACCCATTTCTCATAAACATGAATGGTCTACTTGACATTCATTCTATGGAAAAAGTCATCCGTACCAATACCTACTCAAAATTAAGCATACTTTATCTTGGAGTTTTCCCAAGATCAAAGCCACTTAAATTATATCCTCTCAATGATTAAAATAAATTATAATTTATTATTATTGTTAAATGTTTTTTTCTAGATATAGTATTTATTTTAGAGGGTTTTATGTCAAACCCAAATGATTGTGCAATTTAACATAAAACATGATCTATGTTAAATTTTACTGAATGATATAACTTAAAAATTATACCACTACTCCATCAAATATACTCAGTTAATTAAATTACAACCTTTAATATTTAAATCATTTTTATAAATTTACTTGGATGAAAATAATTCCAAAGATATTTTGAATACTTTGAGTGGGGAGAAAGGCTTGGATTGCCACCACAAGATAAGACACGTTTAAAGGGGTGGCAAATTACGTAGACCGTATTTGAATTTGGTTTCAAAATATTTTGTCCTGCATTTGAATTTGGATCTTTTTTAAAGCTACTTTTCCGAAATTTAATAAAGAATATTTAGAGTGCTTAAAATCAAGAATAATCCAAGCCCATTTTCTTATTGGTGATTTGATTTTTATAATTAAATATTTTCACTGCCATTTGTCGAATTGGATTGTTGATGTGTACTCTCTACTAAAAATATATGATTTGATGCTATATCAATTATATATTTTATATTGGCAATAATTATAAAGAATTAGAATTTAGTCAATAGAAAAATATTTTTATAAGTATTTATTATTAGAGAAGGAATAAAGAATATAATTATTGTTTTGGGTGTTTTTTTTTAGTATTTTTTTATTCATAGGATTATTATATTAAATTTTAAGAGTGTCGAAATTATTATATAGGTATAAAAAAGATAGGACAATAGATAAAATTCAATTAATTTGTTGATTTTTAAGTTTGTATTATACATTAAATATTAATGGAAAGTTGTAGAAGAGCATGAAAATGATTATACTTTTAATTTATTTAAATTTAAAAGAAAACACATAAAGTGGAAGTTTTGTCATTAGATTTTCATTCAAACATTAGTGTTAGATAAATTGGTGATCTGTGAACAGGGAGGATATTCCTCACATGTTCATTGACAATAAATATCACTTAAAAAAGCCCTAAAACAATGTTTAAACAATGTCTTCACCACTAGCATATAGTTAAACTTATAATCTCTCTAGTTAAGTAGACTTGCAACATTCATAAAAGACTATAATGTAAACTAAAAAATACAATAAGACACAAGACAATTAAAATACATAATATAGTTGAGAAAACTTCAAACAAAGATAATATTCTATGAAGAGTTAGCAAAGCTCCTCATGTCATTATATCTTAGTCTTTACAAGTGATATAATACCCATAGAGCATTGTTATCACTTTGAGACTATACCTTGTTAGTTTGAAAACATGTCTTACCTACAATAATTGAGTTGTCTCCTGGTTGTGGGACCTACTTCTTGAAATAAATAAACAAAAAGGGTTGGTTTCCAATATTAATCATATTTACAATGATAACGCACTTACCTAATACTAAACTATTATTGATTGGGATGAAAATGGAATTAAAGATATTAAAAAAAAGGAGGTGATATACCAATAGTCTAGAAATCACTCATCTTGCTCTAACAAGTACAAAGAAATATTAGGAACATATATAATCACTTGCACAAATTGTATACAAAATGTTATAAAAAAGGTTCGAGGAAGGGATGTGTAGTTGCAATGCGATGAAATGCCTACAATATACCTAAAATAGGTCAAAATAGGGTACACAATTAAAAGCCACTAATAGACATGAATTTCAAAAAATAAGAGAGACAAGAGTCTTGTAGACATCTAAAATTTGACCTTACCCAACCACACCTAATTTTACTCTATCCTAAGCCATTAATCAAATAAATATTTATTATTATTTTAATTAATTTCATCATTTCCTCCAACTTTATCTTAACATTTAATTAATTAAATATTTATTATTTATTTAATTACTTCACCTTTTACTTGATCCCATTAATTAAATAAATATTTATTATTTTATTCAATTAATTTCACATTCACCTTTATTCTTGCCCATTTAATCCTATCCTTTAAAATTGTTCACATGGATCACAATCTAAAATTGTCATCATGTGACAAGTGTCCCCTTCACATGTCTAATTAACTCCTTATATAGATTCATTGAACCTAGATAGATTTCCAAAAGTCAAACTATCTTTTCATCTAATCCATTCATTTTATATCACACCTCTTAATCCTAACCATTCACATAAAGATATTTCCCTAATCCATTCACCTTATCTTTGATGTGACACTTGTCACATGACTACATCTTTGATTCAAACCCTAATCCTCATTCAATCTTAGTCATCTATCATCACTCTATTCTAGCCCTTGATTTTTCCTCTTGAGAATTCTATAACTATAGACCCTCATCCTTCATCATAATGATGAAAGTATTGTTAACCTTATGCTGCTATTTTTCCATCCCATTATTATGATCATACCAAGGTTACATTGGTTTATTCAATAATCTACATCTTATCATGATCTAGAGCAAATCAAATAGAACTAGGGTGCATTCTATTTCAACTCAATCTAGGAGGATAGAGATTGTTTGAGGTATACATTTGATTATTTTCATTATCTTATGTTGTTTTTCTTCAATCATTTTTCCACATCTTCAAGTCTATACTTTATTTTTTGAAAAGACTAAGAGCTCATACATTTTCCTCTTCAAAGAACAACCAAATCTATTACAAAGATTTTTTTTGTATTCTATATATTTCTACTTTTTATCCTATATATACAAAATATAAGAAAATATCTAAAAAAACCTTAAGAAAAGAAATGGGTGGGTTCCTTTCTTGAAGGAACCATAAAGTTGATGACATTCAATTCCATTTGATACCTTCCTTTCTTCAAATACAAGTGAAACTCTTCAACATGGCTTAAAGGAGGAGAGTTAGTTGAATTTTTTCTTCTTGTAAAAATTAAAGTCTAACTTATTCCCATGCTCTAGATTTCCTCATATGCAACAATTGTCTTCTCATTACCATCACTTTCAAACCCATTTTTAGAACCATCTAGAATTCTCCAACATGATTTCAATTTTTTTTCTTGATAGCAATGAGGATAAACCCTAACCCATAGCACTATAACATCACAAAATTGATGGAATAGAGTCATTCTTTCCCAAAATGAATTCCTAAGATGCATTAATGGTACATTAGGTCATCTATGAGGGTAGATGGGAGTCACAATAGGAAATGGAAGGAGTTTCAAACTATTGGGGGTCAAGGGTAACATATACCACATGCCAAGGATCAAAGCACTAGGGAATTAGAGAATTGAGGTGATTGAGAAGTCATGCTAAAGGAAATATGAGATAGGGGAAGGATGAGAGGGGAACTCCAATAGGAAAAAGGTGTAAGAATGTAGATATTAGGGGGTCAAAATGAGGCTTAACTTGGCACCAAGCCAAGGAAATGGTCAAATTCTAACTTTGATATGTTATATAGAGAAATCAATGGATTTTCATACCTTCAAGGGTTGGTAGAAATGGGCACTTGATTAAGAGAAAGGATGAAAGAATGATCCTTCAAGACTTAGTAACTTTTTTTTGGAGTGCAAAGTGTCAGAGCCCAAGAAGTTGAGATTGAAGGGGAATGAGTACCAAGAGATGGGATGGGTGAGGAATTTTTTAAATCTATCTTGTGTAAATGACTTATGTTTTTAATATACTTTCAAATTTTAGTGCTCAAGAATGCAAAAGAAATGGTGCTAAGGAGCAGAAAACCCTAAAACTTTGACAAAACAATACATAATTTTTTTAGCAAGGACTTATGTGGATTGTTAACATTGGTAGGGAATGTATATAGGTATGGACAACTCCAAAAGTTTGAAAAGAGAAAAAATAAACAAAACACCAAGGAAAACACCACAAATATTTGAAGCTTAGATTTTTTTATAGATTTTTACATTTTTACACATAAGGGTGATGAGAAATAAATATGATCTAATAAAAATTGTTGGGAAATTCAATATCTATCCAAAAATGACTTCAATGAATGAGATACAAGGCTTATACTACAACAAAATGAAAATATAAAACTTATATGCAAATATAAAAATTAAGTTTCCTTAATATGGAATTACCATGATTAAATCCATCTTCTTTATGATGCTAAAAATTAGCCAACATATCATGCTTATCAACACTATCTTATGTGAACTTATAAAAAAAAGAATAACATCACCATAAGATAGCAACAATGAGGCACAAATCAACAAGAAAAAAGTATCACATAACATGGGATGTATGTGGAGAAACCCTTGTGTTTAAAAGCTCCACCAAGAAGAGAGGCCAAGTATGCATTATCTTAAAATAAATGAGATTACAATACATTCAATTCCATTCTCCTCTTTGCATCCAACATGGCAGAACCTATGCACCTATGAAAAACCTCCTTATGTATCAACCTATCCTTGTTCCTACAATGAAACTCTATATTCAACTTTTTCTCATGATTTCTACAACCAAGAAGCTGATTTTATAGGCTTGTGAAGGGGTCTAATGCACTAAAATGACATCCAAAGATGACCGTTCATTCCAAATGTACCCAACCCTTGGAATTCCAACTCAAAATGTGAAATGACACTAGTTTTGGCTCCAGTACTTTCCCTCCAACTTGGATGACCAAACTTGGAAGATAAACATTACATTAAATGCAATAAATGATGGAATACCAAGAGACACTTGTTGCCTCTTGTAGACACTTAAAAATATCCTAAATGATACACACACTTGAATCCAATATATTAACATCACTTCATCCTAAAATCCATCTTCTTTTTGCTTGTTTAATTAAATAAGCCTAATTATTTAATTAAATGCCTCATTTTCACCTATTAATCTAATTGACCTAATTGGGTTAATTCACCCCCTCTCACACTGACATTTCATCTGGTCTAATTAAATAATGCAAATTATTTAATTTTAACCCTAAGTCCTCTAATTTAATTAAATAATAGGTAAACTATTTAATTAAATATCATATTTTCATCTCGTTTTCATTAAATAAATCAATAATTTAATGAATATCCTCACATTCCTCATATTGCACATTCAAATTTAGTTTTAATTAACTAAATTGCTAATTTCCCTCTCATCCACTTGCATAGGGAATATTCCAAAGGAATATTATCCTATTTTCCTCCAAAAAAGGGTAATGATTATTCCAAACAAACTTTGAAACAACTTTTTAAAGTTGTTGCAAAGTGTGTTTGTTTGCATGATTGTGAGCCCTTGATCTTTTCTTGATCCATGTGATCTTTGATTCTCATCCATTGATGAAAATCCTTGATCCATGTTTCATCCTTCTTTCATTTGTGACCATTGATAGATCAGATCAATCTAATACATTGCTTTTTCATTTGATCTCCATTAAATAAATTATTTAATGAATATCTTTTAATTCCCATAATTTTCATAATTGAAACTTTGTTTTAATTATCAAATTATTAATTAAATTTAATTCTCCCACTTGCAAGGGAATATTCCTCCTTTGCACATTCCTCCAAAAGGAATATTCCCATGGAATATTCCTTCCCCTTTGCACAATTTAATTTGGTTTTAATTAACTAAATATCTAAGTTTCCTCACCCATGGGAATATTCTTTGAGAATATTCTCTTTTTTCACTCATTTGAAAAAACGGAATATTCCTCCTTACAACAAACTTTCAACAAGACTTCATGTGCAAGTTTTGAAAGTGCATTTGTTTGGAAGAATATGAACCCTTGATTCTTTTCTTTATCCATGTGATCATTGATTCTCATCCATTGATAAGAATCCTTGATCCATGTTTCATCTTTCCTCCAATTTTGACCATTGATTAACTTTTTTAATCTTAACCATTCATTTCTCATTTTTCCTCCTATAAATAGGTCACTATTTGGAGACAAATGGATCCATATTTTAAGAGAAAACTTATGTTTTTTAAATCACTTTCACTTGCACTCATATTTAACACTTATTTAGCATCCTTTTAGCTTAATTTACTCGCATCATTAGCTCAAAGCATCCATTAATAGCTTCCATGATAACATAGGTGCATACATTTAACATATTTTGTAACTAGGGTTTTAATATTTTGAAGCTTGCATGTACATTTAGAGTAGATTTGCATACACCCATATCGATCATCTTAGCATTCATCATGTTAATTTAGTATTTAAATCATGTTTTATCACACATCTTTCATCGGTTTTGTCAATTCTCTTCAATAGAATTGATCGAAACAAGCTCATTATCCAATGGATTGGGAAAGGGTCGCCATTCCACATTAATGCGACACCACTCCCCCAATAGGATAAGTTTCAATGGATTAGAATAGGTTTTATTGAAGCTTTCATGATTTAATATGTTAGTTTTAATGGATTCTTAGTTTTGTTTACATTGGATGATCTTATTGAGACTGATATATAGTAGATTAAATATGCCTCAAATTCATATGGATTGGGTGTAGTTAACCTATACTATTTCATTGGTCACATTTTGGCACTAGAAGGAGGGCTTGAACTAATCAATATGAAAAATTTCTCTTTAGGTTTTTGGTTTCCTTGTATTTGCAAATACAACAACGCTTTTGGAGGCTAATGGGTTTTGCAGATTTGGGCAATAAAATTTCAAGTGAAGGAGCATATTACCATTTGAATATAATTGTAACAAGTGTTTCGACACTTATGGGGAAATTATAACCCATTTGTGATGCTTTTATTTCACATTTTAGGACCAAACTAGATTTCTTTTTGGGCTTTAAAATGACCATTCAAATTTTCTAAAATTGATCCCTCACATCATTATGCTTGTTGGTTTAAAATTGAACACAACTTCCGCACTTCAAATTGGTGCTTAAAATGAACTCATTTTTCTATGATAAATTAAAATGAGCATGTGTTTGACTTTCTTAAGTATTCTTTTTGTGTGTATCCAATCCCCTTGCGCTTCATGCGATCTTGGGTGAAGAGAAACACGCAAGTATACCTTTTCTTCTTGGAAGTGCTTATCCTCTCCTCTTGCGCCTATTGGAAATCTTGGGAAATGAAAATAATTTTACACTTCAAACATGTGTTACCTTTAGAGGGCTTGCCTCCCAACTTGTGAGAGGGAATGACCCAAGCGGTGCTTTCATTTTGTTCTGCTAAATAAATAATCAGTTGTGACTAAAGTCATTAACCAGCTGGTTGTGGTTGTCCCATACCGACAAATGTCTCCCTTAGTATCCTTGTGATGTGTTAAAACCCTTAGATATTTCTAAGGGATGGGAGGCATCTTAATTGAGTGAATCATTGCATGTATGGAACTAGTTTATCCTGAATATGGTCATTAAAATCCTTGTTTGTAGTGGCTAACCAAGTCCAATTCCGAAACGTATTTTAAGGTAGTGCATTGGAGTAGCACCGCTACAAGAAGTTACTTACCATGTTTGGATTTTGATTGAGGAAATAAAGCAAATGGGGAAGGGACTCCTTTGCTTGGCGTGTCAAGACATTACATTTCGTTGGCATTAGCCTATTTGTCCATTTCATCTTCATGGATTAATCATCTCTTCCAATGATGGTAAGCCTACTAAGAAATACGTACCCACTCTATCTAAGATTGTAAATGCTTGTGAGTCAGTTTAACACTTGCTTGGTTCCAAAATAATTACAAAAAAACATCAACAAGTCTCTTCAAAATTTCAAACCCTTTGGTCTAAGTATGGATACCCTTTGACAAAACCTTGATATTGATGCTTTTCCTAAGGATTTATTCTTAGAGACTTTTAAACATTTTGGTTTACATCTCAATCCATACTTCCCAAAGTTAACCTAGGTAACTATGCCCCTAACTTCATCCTTTTCACAAAATGGACTTTGTGGAATGAATGATTTTTTTGACATAGACATTTAGTTTGATACTTAAGCAAGACAAAGTGTTTGTGGTAAAAAGAATCTCATTTAAGCAATCTATAAATTGACAAATTGAACCCCACATGACCATTTGGTGTTCGATCACTCTGATTGAACAACCAAACTTTAAACTAATTGAGGGAGAACAAATGGATATAATTAGTAGTTTTAGAAGCTTCACTTTTGAAACAAAGGAAACACCAATCTAGTGGAGAAACGTAGCATACATCTTAGATGAACAAGAGGAACAAGTCAATATTGTGGCTGGAAGACCCATATTACCACCTCCTGCGTGGTAATAAATATCCTCTTTTCCATAATCTTTGGCTTCTCCAAATGATCTCTCACAAAATAAAAATCCCTAAGAGAAGGTCTACATGCTGTCACTTCAAACTTAGGCATCATAGTCAAAAATTTGTCAAGAGACACCTTGTGAGTCTTTATCGCAATGAGAACATTTTGGTAACGAATTTTTATAGATGCATTTCAATGAATGATTCAGACTTGTATGTCCAATATGAGCCCCTCATTTAAGTCAACATTGGTCTTTTGGATTGAGTTAATCCTAGGGTCTAGCATCTTTCTCACAACTTTGGTCTTGCAAAATAAAGGTTCACTCTAGGTCAACATTGGGTCAAACATTTCATCCACCCCTTATCAAAATTCAAACCTCACTTCACCAAACTTTGCAAACTTTTGAACACACCAACACTTTGGTCTTAGACATCTATCAACCCAAACCCTAACTTAACTACTTTTTATGTGAAATGAATCCTTTTCCATGCACTTAGTTAGGTTAGTTATCACTTTTGGACAAGTTTATATCTTGAAGGTCACAAGTCTACCTTAGAAGATTCACAAGTTCATTAAACATCCTTTATCCAAACATCAAACATCAAACATCAAACCTATAAGTCAAAAGTGTTTTCCCAAAATGTTTGCAAAGATCACTCTCCACATCATTCACCTTTTTCACCTCCCATTATCACCATTGCCCCAAAATGACTTAGAGTGTCCCTTTTACCAAAATTTGAGTCTTGAATAAATAGTTTAAACATTACAAATATCAACACAACTCTCCCACAGGTGATCCATAATTTATGGTAAAGACAAGATCGCAACAAAAGAGAATCATGGAAAAAACCAAATTCACATTCACCTCAAGTGATCCCAATCCTCAAGAATTTGATCCAAGAAGTCAAGTTACCCCATCATAACAACCCCCATCTCCATCAGGACCATATGGGATAGAAGACATCACAAACAACCCATTTGAGCTTACTAAAGAAGAAATACTTGAGCATAAACAAGAACATCAAGCCTTAGAGAAAGTGGCTTCAATTCCCCCATCTTTTGTCATACAAACCTTGGCACAAGGCTTGACTCCATCTACGATTCAACCAACTCCATCCCTTGTTCCAATCGAACGCTTAACATCTATTCTTGCAACTAGACTAGGATCCAACCTTGGTATCACTTCATGTCTAGGAAAACAAACAACTTTAGGTATTCACAACTCAACCATTCCATTAACCACCAACCATCCCTAAAACACAAGTTGGACACCAACATTTGGAAAACCACTTATATTCCATGATGCCATAATGACCTCAACATTTCGAGTGCAACCATCTTCATCCATCACCACAAATACCCCAAGTATGCCTAACATTACACAAGGTAATGTGAACCAAGTACCTCAAGTAGGAAAACAATGGAAATTTAACACTCTCACACAAATTCAACCCTTGAAAAGTGGTTCCAACAACCCCATCGACACATAAAAACAAGTTGTTACCCAAGCTATTCAAGTTAATCCACCATCCACATAAATCCCATCCATCATCAACCCAAATCAAACCAACACATCAATCATAAACCCCATCAACTAAGGTAATACTTTGGTCCCACATCAAACACAACAAGTGAACCCCCAACACATCAGTCAAGGGAACTCTTTCAATTAATTGACTCAAGGTACTAGTGTGCCATTTCCATCACAATACCAAATGGTGCCATCATCATCTTTACTGTTGGTCCCCCACATCATGCAAAATCAAATGGGAAATAAAAATTACATTCCTCCATCCCAATCCACCATTTTACAAGGAATGTTAAACCAAGGTAAGCCCAAACCTCTCATCATCAACCCACAACCCACTCAAACCATAAACACTCAAAACCCATCGTAGATGACCCAAAAAAAAAATGATCCTACATTGCAAGCACATTCCCTAGCTTTACAACAAGCACACCAAGATTATCAATAAGACTTACAACAACAAGAAGCCCAACAAGCAGCCTTAGCAACTCAACAATGACAACAACAAGCCCAACAAGTAGCCTTAGCAGCTCAACAACAACAACAAGCCTAACAGGCAGCCTTAGCAACTCAATAACAACAACAAGCCCAACAAGCAGCATTAGTATCTCAACAAAAACAACAACAAGAAGCTCAACAATGAGCCCTAGTGGCCCAACAACAATAGCAAGCCCAATAACAAACCCTAGTGGCCCATCAATAACAACAAGCCTATCAACAAACCTTGCAAAAACAACAAGCTCATGCTTTAGCTTTCCAACAAGCACAAGAATCCTACCAACAAGCATTGGAAGCACAACAAGCCTAAGAAAAATCCCAACAACAAGCCTTGGTCACACAACAACAACAAAAAGAAGAAATCCAACAACAAGCTTTGCTAGCACAATAGTACGCCCAACAACAACAACAAGGTTTATACTATAATCCCCAACAAAACATTGTCAATCCAAATACATTAGGAGCATATACACCCATACCACCATCACCATAAAAATATCCTACACCACTCTACACCCCATATAACACCCCATCATATCACAATCCCATGTATACTCCATTCGCCATCCCACAATGTGCAACATGTGTTCCTCCACCAAACCCACAAGAGGATATAGCATCACAACTTAGGGAATTAACACAAGAAATGCAAGATATCTAGATGGGAAAACAAAGAAGCCCCACACACAACAAAATGTGTGTCCTTACCCATTCAATAGAAACATTGCAATGTTACCTTTCCCTCCCGGTTTTGAGGTCCCTAAATTTGATAAATACAGAGGGGAAATCCTATGGATCAAATCAAATAATTTAATGTCATGTGTATGGAGGTTTCCTACAATGATTCCTACTTGATGCAAACCTTTCCATGAAGTTTGATAGGCCCAACCATCGATTGGTTTTCACAATTGCCTCCAGGTATCAAAAATTTCCAAGAAATCACCGATAAATTCATGAATCACTTCTCCTTCAATCTTGACATGGATGTAAGCTTAGAAGAGTTATACACTCTCAAAAAAAACAAAGGAGAATCCTTCACCAATTTCTTATGACAATGGAGGAAAATACCTAGTAAGAGCAAGTGGCCCATTCTTGATAAACAACAAGTGGGCATTATCATAGAAAATGTTGATTCAGATCTATCATTCCACTTGAAGATGCAATGTATCACCACTTATGATGATCTTGTCCCTAGGTCCTGCAACATCAAGAGAGCCCTAAACTCACAAGGAAACACACAAGTATATAGAGACAACCACCCAACCACTAGTTCTAGCGACAAATCCCTCTTTTGGGCTAGGAATAGGAATGTTACTAGTGATGGTGTTGTTGATGCAAATTTGGTCTTAACTGCTCCTAGGAAAGCAAATACCCAATCCATAAACACTCAACATGCACCCCAAATATCAAATGGTGCTCCTAAATGACAATTCACTCCCTTAGGAGAACCTATGGAGGATGTGTTGAATAGGTTGATGCAATCTAATCTTATCACACTCCTAGATTTCTTAAACTATCAAGAGCCACAAGTCAAACCTCGTAGCTATAGAGATGATCATTTTTGTGAATTTCACTAATACAAAGGTCATAACACACAAAATTGTTTTAGAATCAAACAGTTAATAGAGGATCTTATTGAACAAGGAGACATTGATGTCAATAAAAAAATTGGGAATGAAATCTAAAAATTTACACAAACCCTATGCCTGATCATACAAAAGAAAAAGATTCAGGAAAGGAATCAACCTTAAATAACGTAAACCATACCCATAATACCACTGTGGGACATATTTATTTAGCACAACATGAGGAATCAGATACACATCAAGATACTATTTTAAATCAAAGTCTAAACCCATCAACAATGTTTATCAATATTTCATACCGTAATGACATCAAGTGGGTCTCATATTGTATTATTTCTCCCACATATGAATTCATGATTGGGAATGTTGAAGAAGTTCCAAATGAGCAAGAAATATCCATTATTGCACCCATACACACTGACTATTGTAAAAAAAAATTACGGATGATATACCATCCACCCAAGTCCATCATGTCAAGAAGAGGCTCTTAAGGATAACGAAAGATACTCCAAATCGAGTCAAGATCAACAACCCCTATCCCTAGAGTTTCACCAAGAGCTAAGGGACATCTTCCAAACCATTTTAAACTCCAAATATGTCCCTGATATCACCCTCAAGATGTTTCTTTTGATGAACATATAGACGTTGTTCATCTAAAACAAGAATCTCCCACTCTTGGTATTCCTACACAAGAGCAAGAAACGGTCAAGATTCTTGATTCTTACAGTGATTGTGCATCATCAACATCTTTTGAGTCAACATCAACATCTTTTGAAGTAGTATAAACAAATAACAATGTCATAGAATTAGAGCAAACAGTTCATATTCCTGAACAGTAGGAACCCATAGCAATATCATGTGTTCATGAAAAGTCATATTCAGTGGCTATGGATCAGAGGATACATTATTAGGGCAAAGGATTAGGTATTATCCATACCTTCACAACATTGGGGGAAATCTTGTCTAATGTAAACATCAACATATGAGGCACGAAGGATCCTTATGATGAAAATACTTTCAATAGTAGAACTAGTTGTATCATGAATCATCATCCACCCATCATCTCATATAAATATTGGGACCAACGTAAAAATAAAGATTCCTATCAAAGCAAGGAGAAGATCATCAAAGAAAATGAAGTAGTAAAGCAAAAAGGACAAAGCAAATACAAATGGATACCAAAGAAAAATATAGAAAATCATCCCACTCATACTCCATCAGTCAAAGAAACTACGACGCAAAATAAAAAGGGAAATGTATCCATCCAAAGTGTCCTCAAATACAAAATCGGGCTTCTTAAGTAAGGAACAAAGTATATCCAGTGGTTGGTCCTAATTCCACTCAAATCTCCATTCCCACCCATCATTGCTCATCTTCCCAAGTTTGGAGAGTCACAGTTTCCAAACCATCTACCAATCCATCTCATTTTCCTTCATACATGTCACTGTCCACTCCATTTATGATATCCAATTCTCACATTGACCGTGTGTTGGAAGCTACCCTTCATCATAAGGATTTTGAGGGTACCATATCATAATGTGCACACATAAACAAGGTTAATTATAGTATCCACAAGGCAGATCAGAGTTCTTCAAAGTTGCATTCAAGTGCTCGTATCTTAGCAAAGCAACTTCTTCAAGTAGGATACCGTTGGCACGTTATGGTAGAAAACTCTACATCAGTACCACCAGGTGGCTCAACATGAGGGTAAAACTTTCAAAAAATAAAAAAAGAAAATAATCAAGAAAATAATAAAATAAAAAATCATCCTCCAATGAAAACCACTATGGTGGTGCTTTGGGAAACTACTAAAATGAAATCTTGGAAAACAAGTGTCATGAGTAGAATCGAGGGTCAATATGATCCTTCTCAGATAGAAGCATCTCATCCTTGCCATAAAAAATCCAATTTTCCCTTCATCCATCCAATATAGATTTATCTAGATATTCCACTTTATCTTGATCTTGACAAAGATTCGGCGTATACTTCAACTCTACTCATGGAAAACTTTTGACAGGATATTTTCCATTTTATCTCATGAAGTCCTATAGCTCATATCTAGAATGATAAAACTATGTTGAACTCTTCATGTATACATTACTTATCTTGGTTTTTTCATTAAACTATGAAGCATTTCTAGCCATTGGGGGCGGGTTATTGCACTCTTGTTTCCAAATAACTCTTGATCCATTTCTTTTATCTTACAATGTGACATCAAAATTGTGATCTAGGTATTGTTTACCTCAAAATCTCAACTAAAATCCCCAAAACATTCATAAAACCTCATCAAAATGCAAAAACACTTGCAAAATCAACAAAATCCAAAAACATCAAAATCCTATATAGCTAAAATCCAAAAACATTTAAAAACTGTAAAGTCAAAATCCCAAAACATCCAAAACACATCAAATATCCCTAAAAAGGTCAACACATCAAAAATCCAAAAATAGAACCATGCCAAACTACAAGTCTCTAAGCTTGAATGTAGGGAAGGCCATCATTGATGTGCCTCGAGACACCCTAGGTCAGTCCTTTAGGAGCCCATCATAATAAACTGGCAATCCATCAAATGTTCATATTTCATCATCAACAATTCAAGTTAGTCGAACTACATGGTCTTTACATGTATAACATAGGCAAGGCTCATCTTTGGTATAATAAATGTATGGTGAGTTGATTTGTGTATCTCATAGTTATAGTAAAAGTTATTTTAATATAATGAATACTACAATTTGTGAGTCTTGTGAATAATAATGTGAGTACCTATATTTACAATCCTAATACAACGTAAAAATAAATAAAAATAAAATAAAATAAAATATTATTATTATTTAATTATTAAAGATGAATAAACTAGACTTATCAATAATATTAAAAAAGAAAGGGGTAAACAATAAAAATATCACTACTTAACTTAGGCTTAACATTAAAAAATTGCCATACCCTTCCTAGACGATGGAGGCATTAATTAATGATGCTATCAATATAGTGGAATCCTTTGATCAATGCCATATCTCACATGTTTATAGAGAAGGAAATAGGTTGGACGATTATTTTGCCAATTATGGGGTAAATGATGCAAAGGTGTGGGGTGAACATGATCTCCTACCCCTCGAGGATCGCTCTGTTATTCAACATGATGCTTAAAAGTGTTGAGGAGTATGTTTTAATGATGTTCAGCTATCACATGTTCCTTACATGAAACCCTACTTTGAGGTGTATCTTGTTGAGAGGAAAGTTCAGGCGGTATGGTGTGTGGGCTTGAATGACTAGGCCCTCTTTTCTCATGATTTCCCTCTGCTACATTGTCAATTCCACATGGATTATGGGTAGCTGGGAAGCCTTTGTTTTCTCGAAGTTTGATATTTTCCATTGCAAGCTATCTAAGTTTATCTAGATTGTATGCAAATTTTTCAATCTGTTGGGATTTTTGCATTCTGCAACTATGGGTGGAACCCGAAAAAAATTGGAGCCTAAATCCTGTGACTCTGTCAAAGCTAATGAGAGGCTATGGGGGATTTTGGAAGTGGGGGGAGTTTCCCCATACATGGAGAGGCTGCATGGGTTTGATAAGAAGAAATCCCAAGATTTTATGGAGGCTTGGCATAACAGGGTGTTGGATTTTTGGGGCAAGGAAGTTGCAATCACTAAGGAATTAATTGCAAAAATTATAGGTATGTCGATGGATGGGATGAAATTTTACAGAGACAAGAATGAGTCTCGTCTGGCAATGGATATTTTCTTTAAATACAATGAGTAGAGGAAGTTGAAACCGACGAAATGTGGTGGATATCTACATTATTCTCTAAAGGAAATTTGGAGAGATGTCGCAGAGGAGATAATGAGGTAATTTACTTTGGATGGTCACTTTTATGTTATTTTTGGGCACCATTTTTTTTTATTGAACCATTTTAGACATAAAAAGCAGGTGTCGTTTCCATATTACCTCTTGGTTTCACTGGAAACTAGCATTAGGGATCACAAACAAAACCCTAAGAACCCTATCCTCCATGAAGGTCTTATTGTGTTGATAATGGACTATGTTAAGGCCTGTATCCTCCCAAATCAACCCTATGTTCATAGTAAAAAGAAAATTCTTCAATATGTTATTGGTTCTGAGGATGAGGACTACTCCCCTAGTTTGGAGGCTTCTCTAGAAGGTGATACAAAGTCTCTTGTTGATTCTAAGGGTAAGAAGAAGAAAAAGCCTTGTTCTAATGCTCTCTCTAAAGTTGTGGAGTCAGGTGTTGAGGTTGAGTTTATGAAGTTCTCCCAAAATCCAAAAGTTGTGAAGGAAGCCGGGGGTAATAAGAGAAAGCATGATGGAAAGAAAAGAAAGAAGGATCTTTCCCCAGTTTTTTCAATGGATGATGGGTATAACACGGGCGTTGAGGGTGAGGTCAAGTTGCCCAACCTTCATTCTATTCTTGGGAAGAGTTTTAGTGGTAAGAAGGTGAAGGGGCTTGTGAGGGATTTTTTGAGCAAGGAGGTTAGGATCAATAAGGGCTACCTAAGGGATTTTAGAGAGGGATGTGTAGTAAGGGATTGTTGGAAGCATGCCTATTATGAAGAACTAGGTGTTTGATCAGAATGTGGACAAAGAGGTGGTGATTTCTACTCAAAAAGGGAAGGAAACTTTGCAGAATGCTTCATCTAGTGAGGAATCTGATGTAGATTATGCTATTGATAAACATGGTTTTAATTTTAGGAGGGAGATTATGCCGTATTATCTTGGTCTTATTAAGGAACACTCCCTTTCTTTGTTTAAGATTTTTAAGTGGTTGTTTCATGAGATGAATTTTACTAATGTTAGGGTTAAAGTAGTTTGCACTAATGCTACTAATGCCTCCTCTTCTAAGGAGTTGATTATGCAGGCTCAAATTGATAAGGTTCAGGCTGAATTCAATTAGATCTTTAATACTCTCAAGATGGTTGTTGATGAAGTGATTAAAATGAAGAATTCTTATGAGCAAAAGTTTGCTATTTTGGAAGAAAAGTTAGATAAGGTTGTAGAGGTTAGCATACATTCCATGTGTAATGAGGCTACGAGTTTGTGTCTTCTGAACAAGAAGGCAAGGAAATGGTTGGGTGATAGTTTTGGAACCAAAGACTTGGCGGTTGAGGGTGGTATGCAGCTTAATACTACTAAGACACTAGTCCTTCTGCTCATACTCGCAATAAGACAAAGCTTAATGAAAAGACTAGTATTCCTACTAAGGAAGTGGTGGAAGTTATGAATGCTAATCAGAAGATTATTAATAGTGATCTCGAAGTTGCGAACATTTTGAAAAATCTTTAGTTTGCTTTTGTTTTTTGTGCCCTTTTTGGCTATTGGTTTGTTGTTTTTTGCTCCTTTTTGGCTGTTTTTCCTATTTTTGATTATATGATGAAGCAACAGCTTATCTTGTAAAGGGTTTCGAGGCCCCTTCAAAACCTTTTTTTCTTATAATAAAAAACTTAGACTTAACATTATTATTACAAAGAAAAGTAATATTAATATGTAAAATAAATGTTAGTGGTTAAGTCTGAACCTAATATTAAGGAAATTAAATAGTAATATCAATAATTCAAGGGGAAGATTAATAATACCACTATCTTGGTACCAACTATAGAAATTGATCCTAAATTATTATACTGTTGTGAGAGAAAATCATTAATAAAGTGCCTTAAGGTGCATTAATGAACTTGATATAAAAATACCAATATTGATATACTATAATGGAATTAACGACATTAGTACCACAAGGGAAGTTAGGTATTTTTCGTTTTGTATTATGACTCCCTTTTGGAGATGGATTATCTTGGCTATGGAATTCTAATCTGTAGCCTTAACACATACATATACTTTGGGTAAGGGTTGCAATTTCATTTGGTTTAGGGAAAAGATGACCTTATGATTAACCTACCCCCATTTTCATATGTTTGTGGTAATGTTTTCAAAACTTGCAACATCATGGTTTGTAGTACAATCTCCTTTAGGATAATAGCCTCACATTATGTTCTCTTTTAAAATATGATAGTTCCATTTGTTTTAGAAAACAAATGTGGGCATGACATATAGGGTATTAGAGCCAAGGGTTGCAAACACTGGGATCTTTGGGACAATATGGAATAGAAAACTAATTAAATTAAAACCTTGGTATGTTTAGGATACCTCGTTGAGTGAGGAGAGGAGCTTCAAGAGGGGCTCATGGATGCGAGGTGCCACTAGAGTCACATCATACGAAGGATGCCCACTGTGGGGATCACCCAAAGTTGGGACCACATATACTATAGGCACTGCTGAATCTAATAGGAGTTATTGAGCAGAGACTACTGACAACAAATATACCACATGTGGAGTAGCCGAAGGTCGAGGCCCAATGCATAGAGGATCCTAAGGGTGAGGGGCATAATGTAGGGTCTCATGGGAACAATAGGAGTCCCTCGTATCATTGGGGGGCACAATTAGGGGAGTCAGAGGAGTTTGTGCATATCCCACCACCACCTGAGGCATCGAGGGTTTTATAGAGTTTAGGAGACCATCTATGTGACCTACTTTACCTTAAGCTACCAGAGTTCACAGGATCCACCAATGGGGTGAAGGCAGAGCCATGGTTACTTAGGCTTGACAGATACTTTGGGTTGCAACCATATGGGAGAAAACTTAAGGCTAGGGTGGCTATTCATTTATTGAGACAGATTGATTCTACTTGGTGGCGCCAAGAGGAGGGGAAGTACCAACCATCCATGGACACGATCACTTGGGATATGTTCTTGGATTGTTTCAAAGCATTTCCATCAGAGGCGAATTGATGAGTTCCATGATTTGCAGTAGAGTGGTCTCATAGTTGCTCAATATGAGAGTTGATTCCATGAGCTTTTGCAGTACATAAACTATATCCAGGATGAGAAGTTGCTCATCAACTGGTTCATCATGGGGTTGAACCCCAACATTTTAGGACCTATGCTGATGGCCGATCCCATAGACCTTAGGGTTACCATGGAGAATGCATTAATTGTAGAGGAGGTACATAATAGGGCACGAGAGTCTCATGAGTAGTTTCAAAACCACAACCAAGGCCAGTAGGAGCACAACTCTCATAGACCACCCCTTCCAGCGAAGGGGGGTTTAGATCTACATTTGGGACTCCTAGGCCACAATAGACACGTTAGGCACAAAGAGCTAGACTGTAGAAGGGTGTATAGGGTGGATATTCCAAGTCATGGAATGTATAGAACCCACATAGAAACTAGAGACCTCAAGGCTAGTAGAAAGTTCCTCCTCAATCCCAACAGTCATTTAGAGGAGGGCATTGCAGTTTTGGGAGGTTTGGAACCTCTTAGTTTGGTAGGACCCAACCAACCCAAGGAAAGTTGAGGGGACCTTGTTATGTATGTGGCTGTGTGGGTCATTTAGCTAGAGAGTTCCCACAGGGGTACACAGTAGGAGGACCTTGTCTAGTAGCCTCAAAGCTGACAGTTGGAGATGTGGGAAAGTCCCATTGAGTTTTTGTAACAGTTGAGAACTGCTAGGCTGAGAATTAGGCCACCATTATTGAGGCTTAAAATACGATTAATGGTATATCGGTTAGTGTATTATTTGACTCAGGAGCATCAAATTCCTTTATTTCCCTAGCTATGGTCAATCACTACAGGCTAGCAACATCTAGGCAAGATGATAGGTGGGAGGTGGAGTTGGCTTCAGGGGCCAAGGTTTCTATTGATTGAATAGTTCATGATTATTAGTTGGTTATTGGGGCTATTACCACCATAGTGGATCTTTGTATCACTCCTTTGGGATCCTACAACATAGTGCTAGGTATGGATTAGCTTGGTGCACACCAAGCCAAGTGATAATTTTATGGATGTATGACCCATTTCATTTTGTATGATATCAGCTATGCAGCTGAAGCTGTGTTTGAGGAGAGGGTGTCAGATGTTTTCTATCACCATTAGCGATAAGTCTAAGGATATGCTAGAGGTGTCATTGTATGATCATTCTATACTTAGGGATTTTATAGATGTGTTTCCATCAGAGTTACCAGGGATGCCTCCTCGTAGAGGGGTGGACTTCCACATTGATTTAGTTTTAGGATCTTAACCAGTCTCGAGGGCACCCTACAGGATGACTATTCAAGAGCTCAATGAGCTCAAGATTAAGTTAGAGGAGCTTTTAGAGAACGGGCACATTCAAACTAGCATCTCACCTTGGGGTGCACCTATCATCTTTTTCAAGAAGGATGGGTCCCTTCACCTATGGATTGATTACAAGAAACTAAACAAATTGACAATTAAGAACTGCTACCCTTTTCTTAGGATTGATGACTTGTTTGATCAGATGAGGGGAGCCAAGGTGTTCTCCAAGATTGATTTGAAATCTTGATACAATCAGTTATAGATAGTAGAGGAAGATATCCAAAAAACAATGTTCATGACTTGTTATGGTCATTATGACCTTACAATGATACCATTTGGTTTAACAAATTCCATCCCAATGTTCATGATTTTAATGAATGGGGTATTCTACAACTTCTTGGTTAGATTTGTGTTGATATTCTTGGATGAAATTTTGATTTACTCTCAAACAATAGAGGAGCATGGCGAGCATTTGAGGCAAGTTTCACGGTGCTTGAGATGACATCATCTTTATGCCAATTTGGCTAAGTGCTCATTCTTTCAGACAAAGGTTCAGTATTTGGGACACATCATTTCAAAAAATGTATCTCAATAGATCCATCGAAGATTAGTGCAGTTATGGATCGGCCAACACCCACTAGTGTTACAGAGTTCAAGAGTTTTATGGGACTACTAGGTTACTACTATCATTTTGTGAAGGTTTTCTCCAGGATAACACACCCCATTACTTCCTTCACTAAAAAGGGAAGAGTTTTGAGTGGATAGAGTAGTGTGAGAGGGACTTTTAGACTCTCAAGGAGTGCCTCATGAGTGCTCCCATTCTAGCAGTACCTGATCCGACGTTAGATTTTGTGGTTTGCATAGATGCATAATTGGATGGTATTGGAGCAATACTCATGCAGGAGGGTCGAGTGATCATGTATGAGTCATGAAAACTTAAGACCCATGAGTTGAATTACCCCACACATGATTTAGAGCTTGCAGCAGTAGTGCATGCACTCATGAGATGGAGTCATTTTCTCCTTTGCCACCACTTTGAGCTTCATTCTGATCATAGCAGTTTGCAGTACATCTTCATGCAACCAAAATTGAATGCTCAATAGAGATGTTGGATGGAGTTCTTGTGTGAGTATGACTTTGATGTACATTGCATCAAAGGAAAGGAGAATGTAGTGGAAGATGCCTTGAGTAGATGGCGACATGAGATGATGGATATGAGAGTGAGTACAAACCTAAGGACTCACATCTTACAATAGTTGTTAGTGGATGATTGGTACTGTGAGGTTCAGAGGGAGCTTTAGTCTCAATAGGCCCTTACGAGAAAATATTTAGGATACACGTTGGATTCAAATGGGTTATTATGCCATAGAGGGCATATATGTGTTCCACAGATTAGGGATCTATGGACAGTGATTTTTTCAGATGCACATAGGGCTCCTTATGCAACACATCTAGGGGTGAAGAAGATGCATGTAGATCTTCACCAGTTGTATCAGTGGGCAAGGATGCGTAGAGATATTGCAAAGTTTGTAGCTCAGTACCTTAAGTGTTAGAGAGTCAAGGCTGAGAACCAACACTCGATAGGACTTCTTTACTCCCAAGAGATCCCAAAGTGGAAATGGGACACCATCTCCATGGATTTTATTGTTGATCTACCCTTGTCTTGTTGTCATGATGCCATTATGGTGATGGTTGACAAGTTGACCAAACTAGTCACTTTTCTCTAGCTCAGACTACTTTTATAGTGCCAGTAGTAGCGAGGGTGTTCTTGGATGACGTAGTTAGGTTGCATGGGATTCCTTGTAGGATTATATTAGATAGGGATCTAGTTTTCACCTCAACATTTTCATGAGCTTTACGGTAGGCCTTGGGCACCCAGCTCAATTTCAACACTGCATAGCACCCAAAGATAGATGTAAAAATAGAGAGGGTTAATCAGGTTTTGGAGGATATGCTACATATGTATGTGATGGATCAACAATCTAGATGAGAGGTGTACCTTTACCTAGTGGAGTTTTCCTACAACAATAGTCATCACAGTTCCTTGGAGTATGACACCTAATTAGGCATTGTATGGCAGGCCTTATAGGACTCCATTGAATTGGGATAGGATTGAGGACAAAGTTGCTATTGGTCCAAAGTTATTACAGGATATGGAGTGACAAGTAGTTCTGATCATAAAATAGTTACAAGAGGCTTAGGATCGATAGAAGATGTTTGCAGATGCCAAGAGGGCAGATGGGATCTTTGTAGTGGGATATCAAGTTTTCCTGAGAGTTTGATCGCATAAGAGTCCAATCCTCTATGGAAAGGGATCTAAGCTAGCGCCATAGTTTTTGGGTCCCTTTGAGATTTTGGAGAGGATAGGAGCAGTCACTTATCATCTAGCCTTGCCACCTGGCTTGTCATGTATCCATGATGTTTTTCATGTTTCAGTTTTGTGATGTTATGTGCATGACTCGTCTCATGTTTTGGATTGGAATTCCCTATAGGTGGAGTCAGACACCCAGTTGGTGTTGGAGCCCATTCACATATTGGGTCATCAGATCTTGGCCCTTCAGGAGCAAGAGCTGGACCAAGTCAGGGTTGAGTGGGACATATATGATGAGGTTTCCGCTACTTGGGAGGAGGCATCACAAATGAGGACATTATACCCTCACCTCTTTGGGGACTTCCAGGAGGAAGTCCAACCCTCAAGGGGGAGGATGTGAGACCCACCTTTTTAGTACCAAAGATGATATGATTTATGTCATTTAGTATGATTTGCATAGACACTTTTGATTTTCATATTTTGATATCATGGATTCTAGCTCTGATATAGTGATGTTATCTTAGAATTGATTATGGATGTTTTGATTCTAGCTATATTATACTGATGTTATCTTAGACTCGATACACCTCTACATATATGTTTATCTTTAACGATATGAGCTTGTGATGCCATGCCGATAATTTAATTAATCTAATGATTTTGTTATTATTATCCTATGAGTATATGTAGACGTGATTAAACGGATTTATCCAGATATTGAATGAGGTGCAATTGTGATTTATCTTGTTAGAATTGATTTTGTTAGTATTATGATAATTATGCCATGAGGTGAATAACATGATGAGCTGCTTAGTTTGGAAATGATTCTACATAAAAAATCATGTTGTAATTTTATGTGTTGTTTATTATAATGATGGATTAACTTTTGCACTTAATTGTGTAGGTTAGTGACTAGAGGATTTGGGGAAAACACCAAGGGAATTATGTCATGTTAGTTTGTGATGTGTTATTAAGTGTTGTGCTAGTAAATTCGATTATTTTATTGTTCAGTGTCTTGGTCAATACAATGGAAGTGGTGATATTTTGTGCCCAAGTTTTAGAGGAAAATTGATGTGTTTTAGTTATGTTTGTAGCATTTACATGACCCTAGGTCATTAGGTTGGATCTTGGGAGCGACTTTATAAATTAAAAAATTAATTTTGGGGCCTTAGGACCCCTTTTTGGAAGAACTTTCTTCTAGTGACGAATTTCAAAAGATAATGCATGTTTTATGGGCTTACTCATCAAAAGGGTGAAGGGAGTTTAAACACATTTCACTCCCACCATTAGTCATGGGAGATTTGGTTCTTTAAGTAAATTTTTGGGCTTGGAAAACTAGTTTTTCATTTTTAGACATACCTGATTGTAGAGCTTTTCTTTAGGGACTGTTCACATGGTAGAAAAAGAAAGAGTCTTGGAAGGGAGAGAGTTGCTATTTTGAGCTGCTAATTTTGGGTCTCCATTACCAATGTTCTTTTTAAGGACTTTTAGGTTGGTAATTTCTTATCTACCTTTGTGTTTAATTTTTGAAAATAGGCATGAGCAATGTGTTGTGTAAATTTGAATGTTACTGTGATTTTTTGGTTGGAAGTGTCGTCATGTCATTGAGTTTTCATGTTTGGGTTCATTGTTATGAGGGGGTTTTAGAGTGGGAGAGATGTCCAAGGTGGGGAGCTATAGTTTGGGTAAGATTACCCATGGAATGTTGTTTGGGTTGTGTGTGATTTGGTGAAAGATATGACTCAATGTGGTATGTAGTTGGAGGAGGTGGGAATGGAGGATCAAAAGTGGAAATATGTTGGCAGGGTGTGGTGAATTAATGATGTTAATGGTTGTATTTTCTTAAAATTCTAAACTCCCTCTCTCCTTGTAGATGTCCCCACTCCCCCCCATTCCCATTTCATGAAGATGAATCTTATGTTGTATGAATTATGAGATGTTTTAAATACATGTGATGTAACCATAGGGTGAAGTGTTTCTGAGTTATGTGTTGTTGATTGGCTAATGTTGTTGTAATATGTCATGTCATGTCTTGAAGAAGTAAAGTTATGCATTCTAGTCACCCTAGGTTTTTACCCTAGGTTGGGGGAGGGTTGTTTTAGCCCTATGGCTGGGTGGAGAGCATCCATTGGTCATAAAAAAATAATTATAGATGTTGATTTGAAGGTAAATTTAACAGTGGATGGTGTTTTTGAAGTGCTAGAAGAGTTTCAAAAGGAATTTTGTGGAAGATGCAAGTGAATTTTATTTTTCCATTCCTTTGTGTTTTTTGAAATGGAAATGTTATTGCAAAGCCATAATTGATAGAAAAGCAATTCTACTATTGTAAACTATTTAATCCTAGGAGTGAAATTCATTCTATAATATGGGTGAGAAAGATTATTACTAGTCTGCAACAGAACAAGAATATGTTAGGTTAGAACTTGTTTATATGCAATAGATATGATTTAATGTATTTTACTGAGTATTGGTTGAACATGTTTTTTGTAAGGTTTATTTTTAATATATGGAACTACTCTTCTATGTGAAAATTTCCAGTTGTAATGTTGTTTAAGTAATTTTCTTTATATTAGGAATAATAGATGAAGATATGCTAATTTAGGAAGACTTATATAGTATTCCTTGCTGCAAAAATGTTGTAAGATTTTTTTTCTTTAAAAAGGAAAAAGAAAAGAGAAACAAAATCTGTTCACTATCTTGAAACAAAAGAAAATTAGTTCTGTCATTACTCCTTTTCTTGAGTTCCAAAAAATTGTTTCTGAATTGCTTAAAGGAAAAAAAACATGGATGTATTCTAGCATGGAAAAGAAAATTAAATATGCATGGATGTTTAACTTCCTTCTCTCTATTATGCCTAAGTAGATGAGATGCTTGAAATAGTAAAATTATTTTAGTTGTAATTGTAGAATGAAACAAAATAAAATATTGTGAGCAATATTAAGAATCTAGAAGTAAATAATATACATGGACGTCTTCGATCTTTCTTTCTTTCCTTGAAACTTTTCATTAGTTTTTGATAGGTTAACAAAAAATATATATATACAGAGGGAACCTTTGAACAATAATTTGCAATATAAGAAAATCCCCCAAAAGAAAAGAAGAGAGAAAAAAAACTTAAAGGTAAAATTTTGTATGCAGCACGAAACCCTTGAGAAAATGCCATTCCAAAGAATGAAATTAGAGTGCAAATGAGGGTTTGCAAGTATCGAAAAGAAGGAGGTGAAAACGTAGGATGTAGTTTTAAAATAAACACCATAAAATTTAACCAAAAGAGGGGTCAATGCCTTCTCTTGGATCGTTTATGGCTGGCATATCTTCTGTCACAACTAGGGTGAGCCACAACCTAGAGCAAAAGGGGTTGATTAGAATGTTAGAGCTTGTTCATTTAAAATGAAAATTATGGCCAAGATCCTAATAATGAGCACATTTCGGTCTTGTGAATGCTTTGCCTAGACCTACTCAAACATGGAAAAACAAGAAAACATTAGTCCTTAAACAAGTGTAAACAAGCATTTCCCATGAAATTCATTCAAACACAAGAACATGAAATCAAAGTAAAGTAATCAAATAAACTACTAATGGAATTCTATTCTAAATGCTCAAACCAGCATCCCATGGGGGAATTGGTGTTTCTTTGATGTGGAAAGAAGCCCTTTCCCAATTCCTTGATAAGCTTGATGATGATTGATTGATCCTTGATGAAAAATGCTAATAACCTAGCTATGGATGATGAATTCTATGCTAACTTGGATGAAAATGTGAATGAACTTGCATAAACTTGTGGATAATAACCTTGCAAATCTGGATAATTGTGGATTCAAATGCCTATAATGTATTTGCATGAAGTTGTGTCCTCAAATCAACAGAGAAGGTCTCTATTTATAATGAAGAAGGGTTGAAGATTGAAGAATATGATGAATGTGGGATTAAAGAAGGGACCAATGGAATTGTGCCACTTGTCAACATGCTAATGAAGGAAGGTGGAGCATATTTTGAACAATGTGCATGTTAAATGCATGTAGGTGGAATTTGAATTTGAAGAACTGACTTGTGTAAGGAGGGATGTAAGAGGAATTATTGCCAAGTTGGCTCAAGGAGAGGACATATAAGAGCTTTTAATGCCAAGTTAGAGGACAAAAGTCCTTTGGGAGGGAGAATTCAAATAAGTGGAATATTCTAAGAATATTCCATGTTTGAATGAAAATAGGATAATTAGTAAATCAAATAAATTTATTTACATGTGCAACTTGCAAAAGCTAGAGGAATGGGAGATTAGTGTTAGGAGCTAATCAATGATTAATTAACTTAGATGAAATTAGTTGATTGTGACATTTAATATTAATGCATGAATTTATTTAAATCAAATGAGAGGATATTGGAAGATTAGTAATTTAATTAAATAAATTTGATTTATTTAATTAAAAAGAGAACATTATGATTTAATTAAATAAAGTTGATTTATTTAATTAAAGAGAGGAATTTTAGGATTTAATTAAATAAAGTTGATTTATTTAATCAAAGAGGAATTTTGATGAATTAATTAAATAAAGATTATTCAATTAATTGGTTAGTAAAGAAATGATTAAGGAAGAATCAAAGTTAGTTAATCAGAATCGAGTGTATGATATCAATCAAGATATTTTGAGTGCCTACATTTTGCCCCTCTTTGAAGCAATGTACCTACTGCGTTGGTTCAAAGAATAAACTTGCTGGGATCAAAATTCAAAAATTTCTTTATTTTTTCGAATGCCCCATTGTTCCCCCAATGGAAAGAAGTACGCTGGTACACTACCCCCTCGAGAGATTGGGAAAAAATTCCAATTTGTAGGGTCAATCTCGCGACAAAGAGGTTCAAGATGGACGTATGGATGGTTATGATGATGATGCAAATGAGATGGTTTTAAGATGCTTAGAATAACCAATCTATATTATCCTAAACAACTAAATGATGATGCAATGTATGTGAGATGGATGAGATGGATGATGCCTATATGATTATGCAATGGATGTTTTACGCAAATGTATGGTTTATGAGATGCTTAGACTAATAGATCTATATTATGGTGTAATGATGGAAATGCAATACATGTGAAATGATCGGTGTTTCCTATTATGTATGATATTAATGATATGTAGTATGTTGGCAGTTTGTGGATGCATTGGTGATGTTTGGCCGACTGTCATGATACCACGTTAGTGTGGAGAGAAGAAAGAAGAAATGAGATGACAAAAAGAGGATCCAACAAGTCCATGATCTGACGAGACTTTATTAGAGACAAATGATGAGAGATTGATGATGATGTATTGCTTATTAGAGATTGGGATTTTAAAAGGGATTACTTACCTTATGTTTTATAACACACACAGGCACGATGCATCAAGGTATAAAGAAACAAGATGGAATTGTACCTAGTGCGATGGACTTTGACTTGACAATTAGATAGGAGTATCCTTGTTCACACCCGACATATGGAACCTTATTTAGAATGCAATTCAGACATTTTAAACATCTCAGACCAAAACATAGAAAGGAAAGCCTTCCTATGTGGTCAACAAGACACCTAAAACACCCTTCCTACAAACCAAACAAAATAAGCATGATGAAGGTTATATTACAAGAGTATCCAACAAGCACAGTGGAAAAAAGATAATGATCAATGCCCCATTACTTTCTCTCTAAATCGTTTTGTTTAGACATCATCGAAAGGTCATTGGAATGAGCGCAATAAGATAAATCAACAAGACAAAGATCGAGTAAACAAACAAGCTAATGTTCTTCATACCTCTAGCCAAGACTAAACTATGGTGATGCCTAATGTTGATGTCCATTGTAGGAAGGATGCATCCTAGGACATGATGTTATCAGATGATTTTGGGATTGATTGAATGATGGGCTATTAGTATCAAGAATTGACAAACTTATTTACCTACTGACCTAGACTTGAGACCTTGATGTTTGAGTTTTCACTTTCAATCTGCTAGACTTGTTTCCGATTGTTTCACCAAAGATTGGGGGTGACGATAATTTATTATGAGCAGATGTTTATTGTGGGTGAAAGTGAGATGGGATGGATGGGTTTTTTCAAATATTTGGATGTTTTTGATGTTTTGAAAAGTTTTGAAGTTGTTTTTGGTATTTTCAAGATGTTTTACAAATGTTTTAATTTTTGAATTTTCCAATGTTTTTTTGTTTTATGAGATTTTATGAATGTTTTTGGATTTTTTGTCTTAGGGGTTAATCAAAGATTAGCCTTGCCTATGTTTAACCTCAGAGACGACATAGTTCGGATTCCATGTTTTTGATGTTTTTTGTTTTTATGAATGTTTTTGTATTTTGATATGTTTTGAATGTTTTTGGATTTTTGCATCATTTGACGATTTGGATATGGATATATGTGATAATATTAGTGCTCTGTGTTTGGGATTTTGTTGAAAACCAAGCTAATGTTGATTGATCTGATTGATGGATTGATGATGATAACATTTTTGAGGATACACAACAATGCGAGGATAGTGTTTAAGCAACACAAGGATTAGGATGGATATCCCAAGATGATGAGGGATTGATTGGATTTGATTGATGGATTGATGATGATAACATTGTTGAGGATACACAACAATGCAAGGATAGTGTTAAGAAACACAAGGACTAGGAAGGATATCCTAAGATGATGATGGATTGATTGGATTTGATTGATCATGATTTTAAAGCTTGATTTGGAACAAAATCTATTTGAATGATCTAATATGACGTTGAAGCATATGTTAGATGCAACTGATATTGATTGTTTGGATTGATGTTCGATGAAAGATAAAGCTTGATAAGGAACATCTTCTTATCAAAATGTGTCATGGGCTAGTGATTTGGATTTTTGCTTACAAGTGTTTTGACCAATTTGATTTCACATTTTCCAATGTTCGGATCACCACATAAGTTGAAAGATATAGATCAAGATTTTTTCCCAAAGGAAGATGCAAATATCTACTCCCAATGTCTAACAATATATGGAATTCCATGGATGGCTACTTGGATATGTGTATGGATGGATGATGCCAAGGATTATCTTGTGATAATATAAGGTGTTCGAATAAAGAATGCTCATTTGGATAATGCTTCATGGCTTATATAATACTAGGTAGGATAGGATCAATAAAAAATGACCCATGTCAAGATATTTACCATAAGCAAGTGTAAAGTGTGCACCAAAAATTTTCAAGATCAAGATAATGTAGATAGATGGTAATGGGTTGGATAAATGGTTTATGGATGAATGGATTTATTATGGATAAGACAAATGGAATGCTGAAATTTTGATGGATGAGATAAGATGCTTTCACCTAAAATAGCACATGTAGATGCTTGATTCTACACATGATGCCTGTTTTCTAGGTTTTCATCATGGTACCTACCCAAAGTGCCGCCCATGCAGTTTTCACTAGAGGATGATTTTTATCTTTACTATTTTCATGATTTTTTGATTTTTTTGATTTTTCTAAAAGATTTTAAGCTCATGTTGAACCACTCGGTGGTGTCGATGTAGATGCTTCTGTCATAATGTGCCATCGATAGCCTGCTTGAAGAAGCTTCTTTTCCAAGATACGTTCACTTGAATACAACTTTTGAGATTCCTGATCGACTTTGTTGATATCAGAGTTAACTTTGTCTTTGTGCTCACATCACAATAGGATTCCCTCTAAATCCTTATGGTGAAGGGTGGCTGCCAAGACATGGTCAATTTGAGATTTGGATATCATGTGTGGAGGCATGGATGGAGTGTGTTTAGGAATAAAAGATGGATTGGTTCATAGTTTGTAACCCTTGACTCTCCAAACTTGGGAAGATGAGCAATGATGGGTGGATACGAAAGTTTGTGTGGAATTAGGACCAACTACTTGATATAATTTGTACATTGCTTGAGAAGCTTGCTTTTACCTTTGTGGGCATCTTTGATGGATACTTTTCCCTTTTTTATTTTTCCCCATAGTTTCTCTAACTGATGGAGTTTGATAGGGATAAACTTGCTTTGTATTCTTTGGTATCCATTTGTATTTGATTTGTCCTTCATGCTTTACAACTTATTTTGTTTTGATAACATTCTTTGCACTTTGATTCAAATATTTTTTTTGATGTTGATCCTGATTCGTCGATGGGGTGATGGGTGGATGAAGATTCATGATGTGGCTAGTTGTAGTATTGGCATCGGTTTCATCATAAGGATTCTTCGTGCTCCCTATGTTGCTGCTTGCACTAGATAAAATTTCCCCTAGTATTATAGAGGTATCATTGATATGTTTAGATCCCTTAATTTTCGAATAACCAAGACCTTGATGCTTAGGATTGCTAATAATCTGCACTGGTTCTAGGATACCCTGTTCATGTAGGCCCAATCCTCCACCTTGATAATTCATCTATTGAAACATTTTATTTGCAATAGGATATGATTTACCTTGGAAACAAGGTGAGCTACTCCTCTACTCTATTGTGGATCTTCAAAGGTGATAGATTATTCATTGATAAGATAGCTTTCCCTAAAAAAGGTAAGTGATCCAAGTTTATAAGTGATAGGATCCTCCATAAGTGGGATAACTTCTTGATTCATATCTTTGGCTTAATCTTGTGAAATATTATATTTTAATACTTCTTCAAGAGGTTTTGATGATTCACTTTCCACGTAAAATTCTTCCTCATGATTCATTTTTGATATGCCTTCACAGGATGTTTCTGATTCACAACTTTTGTAGAAGCCTTCTTCATGACCCATTTCTGATATATGTCTCTAGATTCTTCTATATCTTGATCATGTGTACAAATGTTAAGAGTAGGAGACTCTTGTTCCTTGGTAATGATATCAAGAGTATGAGACTCTTTTTTTGAATGAAGATCATCTACATGTCCATCCAAAGAAAGCATCTCATGGGTAGATGGAGGAGTATGTGCTATATGGATATGATCATTACTTGTGACATGTTGTATAGATAGGAGAGTGCCCATTAGATCATTGCAGTAGCTTGGAGATACAAATTCTTGATCTTGAATGATTTTGGAATTGCTTTCGACATGCTTTGGATCAAGTTCTTGACATGGGTCAATTTCAAAGGATGGATTACTTACAAATGGTTCTTGGATATCTTCATTAGGCATGGGAAGTGGCTTAATATCTTCTTGATCTTTTAATGGACTTGGATCAAATGTTGAGTTGAGTATTCCTTCAATATCTATAACCATGAGGTCGAAGGATGTCAATATGTCTTGGAAAGGACCATTGCTAGAGTTTGGTGAATGATGTTGATCATGCTTTGGAATAAATTCTTGAGATGTGTCTTCTAACTTATTAGGTGATGTAGAGACATTTTTAATATGATCATTGGTTGATGGATAGTGGATTATGGGATAAAATAATGTTAACACTCCTTTGAATAGATCATCATGTGATATTGTTGAGGAGTATTTATCATGATCAAAAAATGTCTCTTGATGTATGCTGATTTGATCTTTAGATGAGGTAGAAACATATTCAAGGTGCTCATTGATGGATAGATCTCAATCATTGTTTTCAACATTTGTGGTGGAGAGATTGTCAATGCTATCACTAGTCGTTGTATCTTCATCATTGTCCTCAATAGTTATTATTTTTTGATCAATATGGTCTTGGATGAGATTTTTGAGTCGAATACATTTTGATGTTGTGTGTCCCTTTATTTTGTGAAAATCACAAAGGTAATTCTCATTATTCCATGGTGGTTTAACTCAAGAGGCTCTTGATAATTTTCATAAATAGGAATTTTGATGAGATTTTCTTGTACCAACTATTGCATGACTGATTTGATTGGTTCCCCAAGTGGTGTGTATTTTCATGTGTTACCTTGTGAGATTTGTACTTTAAATTAACCTTGTGGTGATTGATTTTGGAGATGTGGTGATTGATCTTTGAGATGTGGTGATTGGGTTTGTTGTTGATGTTGTTGATCTTGATATCCAACCTCTTGAAATTAGAGATATTGTTCTTGATGTGGTTGGGGACACAACTCAATGTTTTGATGACATGGTTTAACCAATGGGGGAGTGTGTCGATTTTGGAGTGGAGATGTCTCTTGGTGATATGAATCCACTATTTTGGTAAGTGTAGCAATTTGATCTCGCAAAATTTGTTCTTGATTTTGATCTTGACACCATTTATATAGTTGATTTGGTTTTTGTCCAAGCATATTTGAAATGTATACTTGTGGTGTGCATATGGGATCATGGACAAATTGATTTTGGACAATGTTATGATTTGGAATTATAGGTTGAAATTGAACATTTTTGTAGTTGGGAATCACATTGATTTTATTTAGGTAACTTTGATTTTGCATGATGTTACCTTAACATGGATCAATACATGGAGTCGTCAACATATTGTTTGAAATTTGAACAATTTTTTTAGGATTCGCAAACATATCTATCCCAAAGTTTACCAAGTGTGGATTTGAAATGTTCATGTTTGGTAAACTTGTACTTGGTATATTCACATTTGGCATGTATGGATTTGGTGGGATAGTGTTGTTTTGTTGTAGACTCATGCATTGATTGTTTGGTTAATAGATTTGTAGGTTTGGACTTTGATTTAAATCTACCATAGGGAAAGGTGTTCCAAAATTTAGATTGGGCATACTCACATTTGTTGTACTATTGAGGTTTGTAGGAGATAATGATCCCATGTATGGATTGTATAAATGCGATTTTTGATAATCAATCAACATTGTAAGGCTTTGATAGTTTGGTTGATTTAGATTACTCATGATGTATGGATCAAGTTTATATTCCATGTTCTTCTTGTGTTTTGACCTTGTTGACCTCTAAGGGATTTAGGACCAATGATGAGATGAAGGATGAAAGCGGTGAGTGAATGGGTGTTGAACTTTTAGGAACTTTGGATCAATGCTATACTTTAGGATTTTATTTTGATTTTTTTATTGGATAATGAACTTTGTGAATCCCAAGATGTTAGATGCTATCTTAGGATGAACTCGTTCAAAAGGGTGATAATTTCACTAAGTATGTGAGGAAGGATTTATCCACACACACCTAACTAAACATATGATTTTGATTTGGTTTAAGGATGTACCCAAGTCTAGAAAATGATGTTTCCAAAGCTCTAAAATTGTTTGGTGGGAAGGATTTTGATAGATGTTTGGGATGAATGAAGTGTTATATTTTGATCCTAAATGAACCTAGGGAGACTTTGTTTTCAAGATCAATATAGTGAAGAACATGCTTTTCCCTAAGAGTGGTTCAAACCAAAAGACCAATATTTGCATGGAAAACCATATGACCAAAAGAGACCAAGCACATGTGTGGGGTTCAATTTGAGTTAATCTTGATTAATGACTTGCTTTTTACCACATCCACTTGTCTTGCTTAAGTTTCAAACTAAATGTCTATGCCAAGATCTTCTTTCATTCCATAAGGTCCATTATGTGAGAATCAAGAAGTCAAAGCCATAGTTTCCTTATGTTGACTTTGATGAAAAAAAATTGAAAAATAGGCCCAAGTATTTAGAAGCCTCTAAGGATAAATCCCTAGGGACAAGCAGTAATACTTGGACTTTTCAAAGGTATTTGCCTCCTCTAAAGGTTTTGAAATTTGATGAACTTGTTAAATGTTTGGTTTCAAGATTCTAGATCCAAGCAATGTGTTTAACTAACTCAAAGATTGCACAACCCTAAGATGGAAAATAAAATATTTGTTGAATTCCCACTTGGATAAATCTAGCTATGTTTATTTAGAGCGGATGATTAGAAGCTTGACCACACTGGATCCCTTCCATGACACCCACTTCTATGGGTTAGCCAACCTTCAGTTCTCATGAATCTCCCATGACGAACTTTTCATCTCTATAAAGAATCACAAATATATGGGACAACTCCGGAGGTCTGACCTCTTGATGCCAACAAATATTGGGATTTTGGATTCTAAACAAAGGTTTGTAGTAAGGGCATCTAGTTTAGGGGGTGCAATGATAAACTCCTTATGAGAGATTTCCCAACCCTTAGAACAAGGGCTTTACGCATCATAAAGAAACTGGGGGAGAGTTATCATGCACAACTTCCCATTGTTTATGATTTTCATCATAACCACAAATTTATATAGCGGTTTGGAAGAGCTTGGCTTATGCTCATTACCACTTGAGTTGTTCCCTTGAGGTGAGCACTTTTTCCCACCAAGGCGGGCCCTCTAAAGGTGAACAATAGCAAGTAAGCACATCCATAGTTTGATCAATCTTTATTTGTGTGAACAAAGAGAGAACACACATGATGCCTTTTCTCACACTAGCAAGCTTTGTTCAATTTTAAGAGCCCAAATTTGAAATGTAGAGGCAATCCTTTAGACAACCTAATATCACCAAAATTCTTTTGATTCTCAAGATTGCCTTGAAGTGTGAGAGAAGTGCATACACATTTCAATGGTATTAGTTTGTAAAAAGGATTAAAAAACACGATAAACACATGTTCATTTTAAATCCTTGAATACAATAGTGAATTATTTTTAAAGCACCAAACTTGAGTGTAGATTTGATTGTTCAATTTTAACCAAATCCAAAAACTAGTGAATTTCTAATGTTCTTTTTAGCCAACTTTGACAAATATTGTGTAGATGGTTAATTTTAAGCCCAAACTAATTCTAGTTGGTCCTAAAGCATGAATGAAAAATAACATATGATGGGTTATTTTCCCATGAGTGTTTGAAAACACTATTACAATGCATATCAAATTATTTTTATTTCACTTCAATGCTCCATGTTCCTCTTAAAACCTAAAATAAATGCTTAAAATGTTATATGATTTCAAGAAACAAGAATATATGAGGGTTAGATGAATGATTAAGCATAAAAACCCTAAAACTTAGACCAAGTTACAATGTGATTTGAATTTAGGTGTAAAATTGAAAATTTTAACTCTAAAAAAATTAATAAATACCAACACCATTGCATAGCTTATGAAATTCTACCCCATTTAAAAAAAAAAAGCCTCAAAAAAGACCTCCATATGACCAAGATATGGCCATTTTAAATTTCTACAAATAAAGGTGTATGCGCTAAAACAGAGAGCATATGCGCTAAAAAAGAGAGCATATGTGCTAAAAAAAAGAGTATATGCTCTAAAATATACTATACATGTGCTGAAACATGAGGTAAATGTGTTGTTATGGGTTGTGGATGTGCTATAATAGGGCATTGATGCGCCAAAAGTCACCACGCAGAAACAGATAGTGGATGTGCTACATCGGAATTCACGAACGGACCTGTTGACGAAACTTGCAGGAAAAAATATTAAAAATGGGGCTAGGCTCCACGGTGGGTGCCAAAATGTGAACACTTTAGCCTAGACCTATTCAAACATGGAAAAAAAAAAACAAATATTAGTCCTCACACAAGTTTAAATCAAACATTCCCCATGAAATTCATTCAAACACAAGAACAAGAAAACAACATAAAATATTAAATAAAAGCTAATGAAATCTCATTCAAATGCTCAAACTAACATCCCATAAGGGATTTGGTGCTTCTTTGATGTGGAAAGAAGCCATTTCCCAATTCCTTGATAAGCTTGATGATGATTGATTGATCCTTGATGAAAAATGCCAATAACCTAGCTATCGATGATGAATTCTATGCTAACTTGGATGAAAATGTGAATGAACTTGCATAAACTTGTGGATAATAACCTTGCATCCAACTCTAGATGATTGTGGATTCAAATGCCTATAATTTATTTGCATGAAGTTGTGTCCTCAAATCAATAGAGAAGGTCTTTATTTATAATGAAGAAGGGTTGAAGATTGAAGAATAGGATGAATGTGGGATTAAAGAAGGGACCAATGGCACTATGCCACTTGTCAACATGATAATGAAGGAAGGTGGAGCACATTTTGAACAATTTGCATGTTAAATGCATGTAGGTGGAATTTGAATTTGAAGAATTGACTTGTGTAAGGAGGGATGTAAGAGGAATTAATGCCAAGTTGGCTCAAGGAGAGGACATGTAATAGCTTTTAATGCCAAGTTGGAGGACAAAAATCCTTTGGGAGGGAGAATTCAAATAAGTGGAATATTCCAAGAATATGACATGTTTGAATGAAAATAGGATAATTAGTAAATCAAATAAATTGATTTACATGTGCAACTTGCAAAAGCTAGAGGAATGGGAGGATTAGTGTTAGGAGCTAATCAATGATTAATTAACTTAGATGAAATTAGTTGATTGTGACATTTAATTTAAATTCTTGAATTTATTTAAATCAAATGAGAGGATATTGGAAGATTAGTAATTTAATTAAATAAAGTTGATTTATTTAATCAAAGAGGAATTTTGATGAATTAATTAAATAAAGATTATTCAATTAATTGGTTAGTAAATAAATGATCAAGGAAGAATCAAAGTTAGTTAATCAAAATCAAGTGTATGATATCAATGAGGATATTTTGAGTGCCTACAGGTCTTAAAATCACCATCTTAGTGGTGTGGATCTCTCGCTACGAGTAAACAAAATCTCCTTGCTATAGATCACCTAGAAAGCAATGCCCCGGATGAAGTCTCCATCCTTGCAAGAAAACAAGAAAACCATCCTTCCTTCACAGCGTCACGTTCTCAATTCTTCTTCCTACCGAAACAAAATAATAAACAAAGAGAAATTTAGGGCCTTTCTTTAAATGCCTGATTAGGGTTAGATATCTTGCCTTGGGAACAAAATAATGATAACATGAAAATATAAATATATGAATATATATATATATATATATATATATATATATATATATATGTTACATATGTGTATTTTAAAATGCATCATAAAATAGTAATAATAACTTAACATTACCATCACTTATAATCGTTATAAACTTCTTTGCGAACAAATTGATCTCTTATATTTAATGTAAAGGGACTAGCTTTTCATCTTTATGATAGCATTTTAGGGCTTAGCAAATATTATCAATTAACAACAGTTTTATTCCTTTCATGTTTTAGAAAACTCTCAAAGCCTTCTTTCTCCATGTTTCCAGCCATTTACATTCTTATACCTCATTCACATTTTTTTAGTCTATAAGGATCCTATTTTCCACGATGAAAGAAAGAATGAGAATTTAGCTTTTTAAGTTAAAGATTTTTCCTTTAGTTTATTTATGGGAAATTATATATAATTATATATATATATATATATATATATTGAAAAAGAATAAAAGCAAACAAAAAAACACAAATAGTTACTCTTGTTGGCATAAAGGGAAAAATAAAATCTTTTATTATCTTTGTCATTGATGTCAAAGGGGGAGAGAGAGTAGTGAAAAATTCCTTATCAATCTTAGGGGTAGTTTTGTTGAGTCTTGTTGAGTTTTGGCTTTTTGAAGTTTCGTAGGTGGCAACACTTAGTCATTTTTCACTAAGTGTTTCCATCAATCCCAAAGGGGGAGATTGTTGGCATATGGATTCTAGTGTTGTCATTGATGGAAAACTAAGTCATTGATCTGATCTGCACTGTAGTATCTGACTATACTGAAAGATAGAATGAAGAACAAGGTATCTGGCTGTAGATTGAATCTGTCAAGTAGTTTGCATTATCAGTTTATCAGTTTTAGTTGTGGATCTTACGGAAGGTTGTTGGGTATCTAAAATGTGTTATTCTCAAGTTTCGTGTTGTTGCATCAAGTGGTGTATGAGTTAGGATATCCGGTTATTCAATTTTTTGTTCATCAGTATATGAAGGCCGACTAAGTGAATATTGGGTGTTGTGGATGTTTAAGATGGAATTGTTTAAAGTATTTTTGTATCAGAGATTTTGTTTTGGGTCCTAACTATGCTATGGCTGACTTTGGTGGGTGTGGATTAAATGTTGTTCATGATTTGAGCCGACAGTTAGAAGATATTTTCTATTTTATTGGAGCCGACATATAGCGATTAAATTTTTGATAGTGGATATAAATAAGAGATTGGTTAATTTGTTTTGATATGCATGTGTGAGAGTTTGATATGTGTTAATGTATGTGTGAATATCAGGAGAGCAGTTGACCAATTTTTATTTGTGCAAAAGAGGTTTTTGTGAAGCGAATTAAGGTAGAGCAAAGTGAAGTGTAGAATCAGACAGGAGGTCTAGAATCTGATTCATGAGCCTAACCGGAACTGTGATAAAGAATTTGTAGATGCTATCTACTCATTTCAACCTTTTGTTGTAATCTAAATCTTTTGTAAGGCAGCGAGCCTTCCTGATTTTGAGCAGTGAGCTCTAGGAAGTGTGCCTGAATGCAAGTGCATTTCCATTTTGTAAAACACTTATATTTTGAGTACTCAAATTGTGGATTAACCTCTACCATGGTTTTTCCCTTAACCAGGTTTCCACGTAAAAATCCTTGTGTTATGGTGTTGTGGCTTGTTGTTCTATGTTCATGCATCTTTCTTTTGATTGAATGCTTTAAGCACTTGAGCAAAATAATAAAGTTAAAATTGCACAACACTGATTCGCCCCCCCTCTCAATGTTGCTTGAGTCCAACAACTCTAACTTTTTTTTAATAAGAGATAAGAATATAAAAATAATGATCTATATATATTAAAAGGATAAAGATGAATTACTTTCACAATTATCATTATATAATTTAAGAATCTTTAATTATAAAATTAATTAGGTGTATAAACAATTAAGGAAATAATTAAAATGATATATTGAAGTAATAATTATAAGTTTATATATATATGAGTTAATATTAAAATGATATGAATAAAGTAAATAAAGTATTACCATTAATTATTATTTTTATTAAAGGTGGGTTAATATACATTAATTTCATTATAATTTGAATTATATTCGAGAATATGAGACGTATATATTAATTAGAATTTATTTATTTATTTATTTTCCTACGATATTTTCTTGACTATGTAATGCATTAGCATTAATGGTACTGCAACACTAAATCTAATGTCAATATTAGTATTAATTAAATAACAATGTCAAGATGGTGTTCACGTATAACAATAAAATTGGTATATCAATAACAAAATTAATATTACAATAACATCAATATTGATATTTAAATAATAGGGATGTCAATTGCAAGTGATGCCAATAATACATTAATATCAATATTAATATTGGAAGCACTAATTAATGTGTGGTGAGTTGATTTGTGTATCTCATAGTTATAGTAAATGTTATTTTAATATAATGAATAATACAATTTTTGAGTCTTGTGAATAATAATGTGAGTACCTATATTTACAATCCTAATATAACATAAGGATAAATAAAAATAAAATAAAATATTATTATTATTTAATTATTAAAGATGAATAAACTAGACTTAGCAATAATATTACAAAAGAAAGGGGTAAACAATAAAAATTTTAATATTTAAATAAATATTAGTAACTTAGACTTAACATTATTATTACAAAGAAAAGTAATATTAATATGTAAAATAAATGTTAGTGGTCAAGTTTGGACCTAATATTAAGGAAATTAAATAGCAAAGGGGGAAGATTAATAATACCATTGTCTTGGTACCAACTATAGAACTTGATCCTAAATTATTATACTGTTGTGAGAGAAGTTTATTAATAAAGTGCCTTAAGGTACGTTACTGAACTTGATATAAAAATACCAATATTGATATACTATAATGGAATTAACAAAATTAGTAGCACAAGGGAAGTCATGGATTTTTCCTTTTGTATTCTGATTCCCTTCTAGAGATGGATTATCTTGATTATGGACTTCCAGTCTGTAGCCTTAACACGTACCTATACTTTGGATAAGGGTCACAATTTTATTTGGTTTAGGAGAAATATGACCTTATGATTAACCTACCCCCATTGTCATATGTTTGTGGTAATGTTCTTAGAACTTGCAACATTATGGTTTGTAGTACTATCTCCTTTAGGATAGTAGCCTCGCATTGTGTTCTTTCTTTTGAAATATGATAGTTTCATTTATTTTTTTAAAAAAATTGTGGGCATGAAACTTTACCTCTAAACTTTAGATTGAATTTTTATTGCCATTATCATCGACAAAATGGACATGATATGGAACATTGTAAGCATCTTAAACATCTTGTGCAAGATCTCATCGATTTTGGTCGACTTCAAATTGGAGGTGTTAATGATCAAGGAAATAAGTCTATTGCCTCTCCCAACTAAAACTTGCAAATCTTTACCAACCCTATGGCTAACCATGATATTTCATTTGTCAAAGCTAGTGAAACTAAGAAGAATGATGTGATGAATTTTGACACGGATGATGACAACATGGATACTATTGAACAAGGTCCTATGGATACTGATGAACAAATTCCTAGGGATAACATGGTGGGATTGATCAAAATTCTACCTCGTAAGGGCTGAACTAAAAAGCCTCTTAACATTGCTTTCTCATCTACAGACATAATTAGAAATGCACCTAATGGTCCTCTTTACATAGTCGGTCGAATCAATGAAAAGTTCACTAATGTGATATTAATTGATCCCATCTGTGGAGTGAATGTGATCATTGAAGAATTCCTACTTTTGAATGAACTCTATCAAGAAACATATGGCAAATCGAAAGCATGGATAAGAACGCATAATGGTTTCGCTTGCCCAATGATGGGATCGATCACCCTTCCTCTAAAAGTCAGACCAAAATAATTAGATGTCTCATTCTCCATCATCTCAACATCAGATCAATTCCGTGTGAAGCTTGGTTATCCATGACTATGCTCAATGGAAGTCGTCTTGTCAGTCATGCATAAATGCTTAAAGTTTCCCTTTGATAATGAAATATTTACTATGCACCATAGTGGCTTTAATCCTCTATCTTCCTGTGGGAACTTTTCATTAGATTTCTTTTGGCCTAAGCCTATGGAACATATTAAACCTTGTGAGAACTTATTTTTCAAATCCTATCAAAATTTTAAGGCAAAATGCATATCACAACTATCCCTTAGAAACATGCCTCAACCTGTGATTGAGCCACCTATCCTTGACGAAACCATGATTGAACCTAAAGACCTTCCAAGTAACCAAGACCAAACTAAGATAGATCCTTTTCCTATATCATATAAAAGACCAAGAGACAACCAAAGAAATTCCATCATTCCTCCTAAGATTAAACAAGTTTACAAAGCTAAAAAGAAAGCAGTTGAACAACCTCTTATGGTTCCCTCTATTCCTCCCCATAGGGAAGAAAAGAAACATATGGTTGATAAACCCGCTCCCACACAAACGTAACTTGAAAATTATACTAAAAGAAACATAAATGCTAGAGAGCATAGGTGTAGATGTCATAATCTTTCTAGAAGGTTAAATAATGAAAACATCAAATAAAATCAACATACAAATCATATTGAAGCAGTGTACAATGAGTCTCCCTCTTTACTGCAACAAAAAGATCCTATACCACAATAGGAGCTAAATACTTCTTTAGACATTATTATTTGACCTCCCATTGTAATTAACTTGGATGACAATGATGAGGTTGATAAAATTGATGAAGAAGTGCATAATGATTTGAATACATTATTTTCCTCTTTTATGAGCTTAAATGACAACTCTCTTAGGAAGAGTGTTGAACTTGGTGATGACCCTAGTTCAACACTTGCTATTGTCCCTTTGGCTACCACCTTCCATATACGATGATCAAGATTAGGATGCAGATGACCTGCTATAGGTTGACTCGCATGTGTCTTACTAGTCTTTTTCATTATTTTCTTTTTCATGTTATGTGTGTGATTGCATGTGTGTACTGTGATCCCTCGTATTGTTTTGTTTGATGTATCTCTTTGTCTATGGCATTCCTCTATTTTTTTCTACATTCTTCTCTATGTCATAAACCTTTATGTTTTCTTTGTCTTTTGTTTTCCTTTTGGGGATGACGCAAGGTTTTGAGACATTTATGTCTCTTCCATATTGACCTAAAAATATTTTCCTTTATCTTTTCTTTGTCGTGTGTTTTCCTTTTGGGGATTATGCAAGGCATCGAGAAATTTCAGTCTCTTCCATGTTGACCCAAAAAGCTTTTCCTTTATCTTTTCTTTGTCTTGTGTTTTCCTTTTTGGGATGATGCAAGGCTTCAAGACATTTAGGTCTCTTCCATGTTGACCCGAAAGCTTTTTCTTTATTTTATCTCTCTTTGTGTCATTCTTCCTATTCCATGAGTATTTGGGAATGATGAAGTTTTGAGATCTCTA
Source organism: Sequoia sempervirens (assembly GCA_007258455.2). Classification (NCBI taxonomy): domain Eukaryota; kingdom Viridiplantae; phylum Streptophyta; class Pinopsida; order Cupressales; family Cupressaceae; genus Sequoia; species Sequoia sempervirens. The sequence goes on from VDFB02373365.1 coordinate 45,831,468, forward strand.
AAAACATTGTAGCAAAGTCATACTAACCTTGAATCCATGGATCCCTTATGTAATTTCATTATGGGGGAAACCCCTTTTCATGATGTAGCTTCATTTGGAACCATATGACTTGGCATAGGGCTTTCCAAATAATCTTTCATGTCCTCTTTATTAGTAGCATTTATCATTTGATACTTTAAGGTAATTTCTCATGGTATGGTGTTTAGCAATTTCTTTAAAGTGGGGGAATACATTGTCATTATAGACACGTTAAATATATTGATTGACAACGTGCATCCGATCCTAACTTACTAACATCATTTCTTCCAGAATAATCCCTCGGTCTAACCATTTAATCAAATTCCCCTATCTGATTAAATTCATCAATATTTGTCTCTTAATTAAATAAATCATTTTATCTAATCAAGTGAATCTCTCTTGTTAATTAAATCAATCCCTCTGATCTAATTATCCTTATTTAATTAAATAATCAATTTATTTGATTAAATCTCTAAAGTCTATTCATTAAATTAAATAAATTAAAACCTTTTTTGATTTAATCTAACACCATCCCTTTTAATTAAATAAATCAAAATCCTTATTTAATTAGCCTCTTATCATATTCCTCTCTTACTTGATTTAAATAAATCCATAAATCTAAGTCAAATAAGTCACATCATCTAATTTCCTGTTAAATTAATTAATCCTTGATTGATTTAACCTCATCTCATGTCCCATCCTCTAGATAATGCAAGTTGCACATGAAAATAGATTTAATTCATTTATTAAATCTCTATTTTCCTCACAAGGCATCTTTTGGAATATTCTCTCAATTTGAATTCAAAAATTCCAAGTCAACATGTACATCCAACAAGGCATTTAAAATCTCTTACATGTCCTTTGCCTTGAGCCAAGTGGCATTTATTACATTTTCCTTTCCCTCTTGCATGTCATTTCAACAAATTTGAAATTCAAATATTATGCATTTATTGGCACAAACCCCAAATCTTGCACATCCATCATCCATTCATAGCTTGACAAGTGGCATCATATCATTGGATGAATGTTAGTCCCACATTGCTCAAATTTGGACATTCATCCATCTTAGAATTCTATAAATAAAGAGCTCATATCCTCATTTATCCATCCACAATCCAAGCAAAGTTACCATGCTCAAATATCTCTTGAATTCTATCCATTATCATTGAGTCATAGCTAGGTTTTGCAGATTTTTGGCTTGGAGTCTTCATTCTTCATCAACAAAGTGGATCAATTTCTTCAACATTTGAAGCTTGCATCTTAGGAATTGGGAAAGGGCCAATTTTCACATCAAATTGGCACCAATTCCCCTATGGTATCATGAGTTTGCATATTTGAATTAGGATTCAATCTAGTTTATCATTTATATTATGTCCATTTTTTTTCTTTCCTATTTTGAGTTTGTAAATGGATTTCATGGGGAATCCTTGTTTTAGCTTGCAATTCCTTAACTTGTTTACTCATGTTGTTTTGCAGGTACTAGGAAAAGGGTTCGTACATTTGGCACTAGAAGGAGGGCTTGATATCATTATTTCTAACATTTTCTTGAAATTTCCGCATTTTTCTTCACACATAGGAAATTCCAATGCGGGCTTGTCAACGTCGCTGTTTTGGCACCGTGGGCTCATCAGCGTTGCTATTTTGGCACCGCGTGCTCGTCAGTGTCGTTATTTTGGAACTGTGGGCTTGTCAACGTTGCTATATGGCACCGTTTAAAACACAAACTGTGCCATTGGACTCATCCCGCCAAGATTTTTGAATTTTAAACTCCGCTACTAGACTCGCCGACTTGTAGACAATTTCAAAAAATATCAAATAGCGACGCTAGACACAAACTATGACGCTGGGCAAAAATTGTGACGCAATTGAGATCTCTGTCTTGACACAAAGCGCCGCTAACTGGTAAGCGGCACAGTGAGGGCACCGCTAGGAGAACAAACTGCGACACCTTCACGAGTTGCGATGCTGAGAGAGAGTAAAAAGGAAAATTTTCATTTTTAGCACGTGCTTTTGATTTATGATTAATTTATGTTCTATTTTCTGATTTTTAGCTTTTGTATTTTCCAGAATCTGACTAGTTTCTCACTTGTAGGTTGGAAATTGAAAATAAGGGAAGGAGCATGGTGATGATATTTCGTTCAACCAAAGTGTTTTTAAACACGTTAGTGTTTGTTTAACACTTCTTTAAGAATTTTTCATCTTCTTCTTCTTAGGACACTAATTTTCCTTTGGGTTTAAAAAGAACTTTTTCCATTTCTTGCAAAGGGGTTAAAACGAATCTTAGGATCACAACTTACTGGATTTTGTTTCTTGGATTAACAAATTGAACAAATGTCTTTCACTTTTGATTTGGTGCTCTAAAATGAACTCACATTTTGCTTTGTGGGATATAAAAAGAACAAGTGCAAACATTTTTTTTTGTGAAGGCTTACTTAGACTAAAGCCATTGAAAAAGGATGTATGTGCTTCTCTTGCGCTTTATAGCGATCTTGAGAATCAAAAGGCCTTTTTCATGACTTTGGGTTGAGATAAAGCAATCACCTCCACACTTTGATTTGGTTTTAAAATTGAACATCTTGTGTGAGTGTGAGTGGGGGCATTGTTGTGTATATTCTCTTTTCTTGTGGCCAACAAGGATTGATCGAGTTATGAATAGTGTTCTTCATTCGCTTTTGTTTATCCTAGAGGGCCCACCTTGGGGAAAAGGTACTCACCCAAGGGAATGGCTCAACTGGTAACACTCTGAAGCCAAGAGTATTTCCAACCAGGATATAAATGTGGATATTGGAAGAAATGCCAATATCACGCGGTTGATTCCGACAAGATGGATCTGAAAGGGTACTCTTGCCGTATGGGTCAATCTCCACAAATGGAAAGTCTTTATTAAAACCCATGTGCTAGAATTTTCCAAAATTCTTTAATCTATTTGTTGGTGCAAGAACGGTCATTCTGAAGCCACCACACACTTTTATGATCTTCTAGTAGAAATGGAAAGCATGCCATGGGAGTTTCATGGGTGTTGATGCTTGGCTGCCCCGTATAAGTGAGTGTCGTGGAGGGGAGCCAGTGGGGTCAAGCATCTAGCCATTCACTAGAGATAAGCGTAGCTAGACTTGTGCAAGTGGGAATCCAACAAATATTGTCTTACACATCCATAGGATTGTACTTATTCTTGGGTTACAAAATGCATTGCTTGATCGAAAACATCTCAAAAACAAACACTTAACATCATCCAAATTTCAAACCCTTTTGAGGACAAATACAATTGACTCAATCCATATGTTATTGCTTTCCCTTGGGTTTCACATCCTTAGAGGTTTCTAAACATTGGATTATATCTCAATTTGTCTTCTTAAGTAAACAAATAGGAAACCCTTGCCTTAAATTCATCAAAGTTTCACATAATATACCTTGTGAAATGAGATGAAGTTGAGACATTGGACAACTTAATTTGAAAACCTAATTGAAGAAAGTGTTTTTGGTAAAATAAAGACATTAAGCAAAGCTAAGAAAAATGAACTTTCATATGTGTTGAAGACTCATAATCCCAAAGCAAAAATCATTGATTGGAAATCCGAAAATGAATGTTCAAATGAAATCATTTCTTGGTTACAAAGGTCATTAGGAAGCATTTGCATGGTCTTCAATACCTAGATCTAGGCAAACAAGGTATACCTTTTTAGGTTCATCTTAGGATCAAAACATATCAAAATCCTTTTTCATCCATCCTTCAAAACATCCAAAACAACATCATCTCACCATCACCTTTTGAAATTTTTTGAAATCATCCTTAATACTAGGCTTTGTGGCAAAATCAAAATCATCAAAATCATTGAGACTAAATCCTTGAAAACATTATCAAAACACCTTTTTCTAGGTATGTGTAGATGCATCCTTTTACATATACTTAGTCAAAGGTATCAAAATCATCTTGTCTAGCTTAGTGTATGTAGATGAATCCTTCTTCATATGCTTAGTGAAACATTCATCTTGTTTGAATAGGTGTGCGTAGATGCATCCTTCTCCTCACACATATTCAAATCATCATCCTTTGAAAAAAGCTATCCCTTAGATCATCATCCAACATCTTAGGGTCTTTTTGTTTAAAATACAAATCAAAAGCAAAATCAAAATCAAGGACAAAATCTCAAATCCAAAATCAAAAAAATAAAGATCCACAAGTCCTAAAAGCCTAGTATCTCCTTCAAAACTTACCAAAAGATCACAACATCCATATCATCCATCCCTAACATCATCATCATATCATCACCTTTGATCCTCAAGGCATCCTAAAACTTTCTACTTTGGGGCATAAAATAAAGATCGATTCAAAGAATCAAGAGATTCATCTCCCATATTCTCAAAGATTGATCCTTGTTTTATGGTTCTAACTAGTTCTCAATACAAGAAGAGTATGGAAACCAACAAAGAAACACCCGCTTCAAGTGATCTTAGCCAAACAAATGCAGAAATGAATCCTGTCGAATCAAGTAATCCGTTAACCCTCTCATCATCAAAAAATCCGCAAGAAGAAAACCAAGGAGAGGACCTTACCTTTGGAATGTCTTGTGAGGAAATGACTATAATGCTCCAAAATCTGGACAACCATAGAATCATCAATATCATGATGAGGCTCAACCCTTTGTTATACATGCTTGAACTAGCAAAACAAGGGGCCAAGTTACTTTCGGATTTTGATGTGAGTACTATAGTGGAGACATCTTTTCCTCCAATTTCATCCACCATTCCTATCTCATCTACGCCCCCATCTCAAAATGTCACACAAAACATTTCGTAAATCAAAACATTGTTTGCTCCAACCCAGCCCAATGTTAATAAGGGAAGTGGATTTCTCAATGCAATCCAAACACACCCCCTTGTTAATAATCAAAATTTAGATGCAAACACCACATTGGAAGAAAACATACCTAAAAACCCATTACACAAAAATGTTCCTCTCACCTTCCATCACGATCCATCATCATCATTTTTTCACGCAACACCTCAAACACCTCTTCTCACAAATTCACAAGAAGAGGGAGATATGTTTGCACCAGGGGGCATATTTGACACCACGAAATTTTCACAACAACTCACACCCCTTAAATTTCCACCTCTCCCACCATTGCCATTATCATCTACACCACTCCTTGGTTTAGGGATTTCCCCTTTACCAAGTATCAATCAAACTTATATCCCAACCATCAATAAAGGCACTACACCAAACGCTCAAAATTTGTCGTTGATATCGCAACAACAAACAACAAACACACAAGCAATGGCAACATCATCAAACACCCCATTAACATCACAAAGCATGGTCTCTCAAGGACCAATCACATCAACAACACCATCTATCATGCAAAACACCAACACCACCTTCACAAACACCATTCCAAATCCACCACCACCAAATTTCACCACATCAAGCCAATACGACGCAACATTGCAAGCTACTTTCCAAAGAGGATACCAACAAGTTCAGAAAAAAAATTCCGAACAACTAGCTGCTCAAGCTACACAAGCTACCCAAGCTACACAAGCTGCATTGCAAGCGCAACAAGCACAACAATCCCAAGCTTTATTGCAACAACAACAAAAAATCACACATGCATTGCAAGCACAAAAATCGCTCAAGCACAACCTTTATTGCAACAACAAGCAACCCAAGCACAAGCCGCACAAGCACAATCTCAAGTGCAATATCAGGCACAACAAGCCCAATATCAAGCACAACTTCTTACACAAAGACAAGCAATGCAATTGCAAGCATATCAACAAGCATTAAAGCAATACCAAGAGCAGCAAGAAGCAACAGAATTGGCAGCCCAACAACAAGCGTTGTTGGAACAACAACAAGCACAACAACAAGCGTTGTTGGAACAACAACAAGCGCAACAACAGCAAGATCAACAACAAGCATTGTTCATACAAAAGCAGGTGGAAGCCTACCTCGCTTGGCAAAACATACAGATACCATTGAACAACACGTCAAACAACACACCAATCAACCCACCCACCCAACCCATGATTGAAACACCCCAAAACACTTTCATCCCACCCCCTGATCTGCAAAATGATGTGACAACACAACTCAGGTTGCTCTCGCAATAAGTGCTCGACCTTCAATCAGGGAAAACAACCAAAACACCAAGCAACTTGTCTCCCTATCCATTTGATAGGAGCCTAGAGATGAAACCATTCCCCAAGGGATTTGAAATCCCCAAATTTGACAAATATCGAGGGATGGGAAACCCTAAAGATCATGTCAGGGAATTCCAAGTTCATTACATGGAGGTTGCATATGACGATACTTATCTGATGCGGCTATTCCCTAGAAGCTTGGCAGGCCTCGCTATAGAATGGTTCTCTCACTTACCTTCAGGCATTAGAACATTCCAAGAAATTAGGGACGCATTCATTAGGAACTACGCATGTAACATTGCAATGGATGTTAGTCTCGAAGAACTATACACTCTAAAAAAAGGAAAGAATGAATCTTTCGCTTCATTCCTCCAACGATGGTGATCCAAGGCCAATCAAAGCAAGTGGACCATGCTAGAAGAACAACAAGTTTGCACCATCATAGCCAACCTTGAAGGCCACTTGAAATTTCATCTCAAGGTTCAAGGCATCACCACATATGATCAACTGATTCCCAAGGCACTTAGCATCGAAAGAGCCCTTGTGACCCAACCTGCAGAATCAACATCATACCATGAACAGGAAAACAACCGCCCACCATCCAATTATAATGATAAACCTCGTACATGGGCAAGACATAAAAATGTTACTAATGATGGTTTCGTAGATGCCAAGGTGGTCATTAGCGGTCCACGCCAACATACACCTGCACCGCAAATCCAAACACAACACCAAAACACTCATCACACAACATACCAACCCAACAACAATCCAACCATCAATAACCTCAATGATCAAAGAGGACCACCCCAATGCAAAAGTTATCCAAAATGAAAATACACCATTTTGGGGAGCCACTTGAGGACATAATGAAAAATTTGATCGACGAAAAACTCATCAAGCCTCCTACATTTCAAAATTACCAAGAACCTGATGTCAAACCTCCTTGGTATAACGAGAATCAACTTTGCGAATTTCACAAAATCAAAGGCCATGCCACAAACAATTGCATGAGACTTAAAAACATCATCCAAGATCTCATTGATAAGAAAATCATAAACGTGGAACAACCTACAGGAAATTAGGATCTTAAGATCTATATGAATCTGATGCCAAATCATGGCAACAAAGGGAATAAAAATGATAAAGTGAAGGGAAATGTAAATCATGTCTATGAATCATTCGTTTCCTCCCTAAATGAAGACTGCATGGTCATCACCATCAAGGGCACCCATGCCGAAGAATGTGGAGTCACCACAAGAGGTAGCAAAGTCACCATCGCAGGATCATCCCAACCAAATAGAATTCCTACATCTAGATCCGTTCCTAATAGCTATAATGTCCTAGACCAACTCAAGAGAATGCCAACACACATCTCCATCATGGAGTTGTTAAAAATATCATCAACTCATAAGAGGATCCTTGAAGAAGCATTAGCCTCATCCACTGTCCCCATAGATCTCGATGCAGAGCAATTCCAAGCTATGGTCAGAAATATCATAATGCCTAATCTCCTTACATTCTTTGACCAAGATTTCCCCGCCCAACCATCTCACAACCGTGCACTGCACTTGGAAGCCATTGTACATAAGAGAAAAATCAAAAGGGTCTTGGTGGATGGAGGTGCAGGCTTGAACATATGTTCCCTAAGACTCATCAAGCAATTAAAAACATTAGAAGATTCCATCGACAAAGGAAAGGGCATCACAATAAGAGCATATGATGACCAAGAAAGAGTGTCTCAGGGCACAATCAAACTCCCTATTCAATTAGGGCCGACTCTCTTGGAAACCACTTGTCAGGTCTTGGACCTTGAATTTCCATATAATATCCTCTTGGGACGTCCATGGATCCATGTGATGAAAGCAGTAGCATCAACCTTCCACCAATGTGTGAAATTTACACATAATGGACAAGAAGTTACCATCCATGGGGATCCTGAACCTTTCTCATACTGCAAAAATCTTGAAGAAAAGTATTACAAAATCCCCCAAGTACCAGAAAATGATGAGGGCCCATCCACACAATACATTGACCCCGCCACTCTCGCATCCACTTCTACCACAGAGACACCCGCCATTCCCACCATCTTCGACATCAAGCTCATCATCTAGGATGACAGTTTTGGAAGCTACAAGCTCCCTAACAATGCTTTTGTGATAGGAGAGTTACCACAATCTCCTAGACCATGAGGACACCCACAAGAAAATCAAGCTTTCACATCACAAACATCTCTTGAAGACTATCCCAAATTCACAAGCTGGGGAGACCTCAGTAAGGAGGTTATTAAAGTAGATCCATCTCATATGTTGTATCGAGATGAAAGACCGACACCTAAATTACCCATGGATGAGATAAGCAAGGGCCTACAAATGATGCTCGCAATGGGCTACGACAAAAACCAAAGACTGGGACAAAACGACAATGGGCTCATAATACCTATCATGCCAGAGACGCGACCAATAAAAAATCTTGGCCTTGGATGTACCCCTTCAAGTATAACCATATGTGGTTGAAGTCCTCCAGTTAGAATGGTTAACAATCCTCCTTAGCCAACTGCAATTGAATTACGCCTACCCATATCTATAGGTCGTGTCATAGAAAACTTTATATTTGATGTAACCGATGTCTATAGTAGTAGCGATGACAAGGATCACTTGACCAATCTACCTAGGTTATTTGAGGACACCACCCTGTGTATGATTAGCACCGTCTCCTTCGAACCAAACCAACAAAATCATGAGATTCGCTTAGTTTACCCCCAACTCATCGACTATGACCAACGAGGACCACCAGTTCTCGATACATTCAAAAATGATGAGGCACTCTTAGAATTCATGGGACTAACGGATAACATTCCAGATAGGGATCACAAGGTAGGGTTTATAATGGAGTTGGACACACATGCATATTATGGGGAAATGATTGAATCCTTCAGTCACAAAAATGAGAAACTAAGAATCATATCCAAGTCCTTGAGTGAAAACCACATTGTGGCACTCTTTGACAAGACAATAGTAAAAAGAAAGGACATATCCAATGGTGAAGACCTCTCTAAGGTGCCCGAGGATGAAGGATTCAATCTTCCTCTAAGAGCTATTCATCAGGAGAAGTCAGCAGTCTTGGCCGAAAAATGCAATCTTGTCAACCTAGGAACAGATGAGACCCCACATATCAAATTCTATGTGGAATCACTATTATCAAAAGAGCAAGAACTCATAGCAGCATTCCTAAGGGAAGGGAAAATAAACTTCACATGGAGTTACACTGACATGCCAGGACTTGATCCAAAGACAGTGGTTCATCGCTTGGTAGTGTATCCAGAAGCAAAACTGGTCAAACAAAAGCTTCAAAAAATGCATCCTCAAATAGCCTTATTGGTCAAAATGGAACTCAAAAAGTTGTTAGATGTAGGATTCATCTGACCAATTGATTATCCAAAATGGGTCTCAAATTTGGTACCTATTTCAAAGCCTGACGGAGCCATCAGAATCTGTATGGACTTCAAATATTTGAACAAGGCATGTCCCAAAGATGATTTCCCGCTTCCCAACATCGACATTATAGTAGACATGACAGCAGGGCATGAGAAGCTATCACTAATGGACGGATTTTCAGGATACAACCAGATCATGATAGCAAAAGAAGATCAACATAAGACAACTTTCACTTGTCCATGGGGGACCTACTATTGGAACATGATGCCATTTGGCCTAAAGAATGCAGGAGCAACCTATCAAAGGGCCATGACATTAATATTCCATGACATGATTCATAAAATAGTCAAGGACTATGTCGACGACATCCTAGCAAAATATAGAAAAAGAAAAGATCATATAGCAACCCTAAGTGCTATCTTTGATAGACTGGAGGAATACAAAGTCGGATTAAATCCCAAGAAGTGTGTCTTTGGTGTACAATCAGGTAAATTTCTATGATACATAGTCTCCATGAGGGGTATCGAGGTAGATCTGGCAAAAGTGAAAGCAATCCTCGAGATGGAAGCACCAAAGAAATTAAGGCAACTAAGAGGTCTCCAAGGTCGACTTCAATCCATCCAACGATTTATAGCACAACTGGCAGACAAGCATAATCCATATTCTCACCTACTCCACAAGGGGGTAGCATAAAAATGGGATACAAAGTGCGAAGAGGAATTTAACAAAATCAAGGAATACCTACTGACACCACCAGTTTTAATGCCACCCATCCCAAGAAAGCCATTGATCTTATATGTGTCAGCAACAGCAGTAGCCCTTGGAGCTCTTCTTGCTTAGCATGATGAAAATGAAACGGAGAGGGCTATCTACTATATTAGTAGAACAATGGTCAGGCATGAGCTAAATTACTCATTCATCGAGAAAGCTTGCCTCGCAATAGTGTTTGCATCTCAATAATTCAGACATTACATGTTGGCACACAAGATAAAGCTCATTGCGAAAATTGATCCCCTCAAGTATCTCCTATCAAAGGCAATGCTCACATGAAGGATGGAAAAATGGGTGACGATACTATTAGAGTATGACATCAAGTATGTAGAGCAGAAAGCCATCAAGGGCTAGGTTATTGTAGATCAACTAGCAGAAGCACCTATTTATTCTGAGAATCCTCTTGTCTCAGAATTCCCAGATGAATCCATTTTTAACCTCAACGTAACTAACCATTGGAAACTATACTTCGATGGTTCATACACACAACATGGATCAGGAGCTGGTGTCTTCTTCATCACCCCACAAGGGGATTGCATACCAAATTCATACAAATTGGCATTTCCTTGCACTAACAACATAGCGGAATATGAGGCTTTGACTATAGGCCTCAAAATAGCAGTGCAATGGAACATCATAGCTCTCAAGGTGTATGGAGACTCTCAATTGATCATAAATCAGGTCAATAATGAATATCAGACTAAGGATGACAAGCTCACTCCATACAAGAAATTGGTGGAGGCTCTAAAAGAATCCTTCATTGACATAACATTTGAGCAAATTCCAAGAACCAACAATAGAGCAACAGATGCCATGGCTACAATAGGGTCCCTATTAGACATCCCTCGCAATGTGCCAAAATATGAATTTTTGATTGAGCAACTTCTTGCTCCCACATTCAAGGTACCAGAATCAGAATATGTGTGTGAAATCATTGGTCCTGGCGATCCTTGGTATCATGACATCTATATATATCTTTGAATAGGAGTCATACCCATTGACCTACCATCAAACTTAAAATGAACCTTTGTTAAAAAGGCATCCAGATTTGTGATTCTAGGTGATACCCTATACCGTAGAAGCATATAAGGTACCTTACTGCACTACCTAAATGTTGAGGAGGCATTAACCGCTCTAACCGAAGTTCATAACAGTATTTGTGGCTCATACTCAAGTGGAGTGACCATCACCAAGAAACTACTGAGGATGGGGTATTATTGGCCCGCAATGGAAAGAGAAGCACATGATCATGCTAGAAAATGTCTACAATGTCAGTAGCATGGGGACCTCATTCATGCTCCATCTCAAGAGCTTCATCCTATTGTCACACCATGACCTTTTTCACAGTGGGGACTCGATCTCATTGGGAAAATCACACCCACCTCATCCAATGGCGACAAGTTCATCATAACTGCAACTGAGTACTTCACAAAGTGGGTAGAGGCCATACCCATGACATATATAACTGGGAAGCAGATCTCAAAATTCATCCTGAACTATCTCATCTATTGTTACGGTGTCCCACAAGCCATTATCTCGGATAATGGGACACCATTCAAGAACCAGGAGGTTCGCGACTTGTGCGAGAAATTCAAAATCCAACATCGCTTCTCCACCCCGTACTATCCCCAGGGCAATGGCCAAGTAGAAGCTACAAATAAAACTATCCTCAAAATCCTTAAGAAAATAGTCAATGATGCAGGTCATGACTAGCATATGCAGCTTAATCTCGCCCTTTGGGCTTATCGAACCAGTATCTGCACACCCACTGGTGCCACCCCCTTCTCCTTGGTCTATGGATCAGAAGTCGTACTCCCCATTGAGATCAAGCTCCCATCCCTCAGAATATCACTGCAAAACCTCATCATTGATGAGGACTACTGGGTGTCAAGATTGAATGAGCTGGAGCTACTAGATGAGAGACGCATAGATGCTCTAAATCATTTGCAAGTCTATCAAAATAGACTCAAATGAAGCTACAACAAGAAAATCAGAAGCAAGACTTTCCAAGTCGGAGAACTGGTCTTAAAAGAAAATCAAAAGAATGTCCCAAACCCAAGAAACAAAGGAAATTTTGAACCTAATTGGTTAGGACCTTTCGTCATCACAACAAGTTATAAATCAGGGGCATATTAGCTATCAACACCCGAAGGGGAACCTCTGCAGGAGTCAATGAATAGCTCCCATCTCAAAAAGTTTTATGCCTAAATCTTTCAAGGTATAGAACCAAAAGTCCAAAAAATTAGAAAATGTCCTAAAAAATGGTTACCTTGGTGAAAACCTAGCAAATAGGCATCTTGGTAACAACAAAAAAAATCAAAAAAAGCAAAAAACTCCAAAAAAATTAGATAAAGGATTGAAAATAGTAAAGAGAAAAATCATCCTCTAGTGAAAACCACTTCGGTGGCACTTTGGACATGTACCTTGGTGAAAACCTGGCAAATAGGCACCTTGTGTAAATAAGCACTTTACATCCACCAGGATCTTTACGGCTTGTTCAGCATCATCCCTCCATTTCTCTTCCATCATCCATTGAATTCAGGTCTCCATCCATCACTCATCCACTTGCATCCACACCATAGCTTGGTCCTATTTTCATATCATGATCCCTCCTAGTACTACTCGGCCCATCCTCAAGGTCAGTTTTTCCTGCCTTTATTGGGGTAGTCTATTACATTACGCTGGGGGCACATTCTCATTGGATCAGATTCATGTATGCTCTTAAAGTCCTCAAATCAGAAAATCCAAAAACATAAAAAAATTAGAAAATCCAAAAATATTAGAAAAATCAAAAAATCCAAAAACATCAAAACATATCAAAATCCAAAAACAGGTCAAAAAATCATTCAAAAAGTTAAAAACAGGGTCGTCTTGTCGAACTACATAGTCTCTGAGCTTGAACGTAGGCAAGGTTGATCTTTGATCATCCCTCGAGACATTTAGGTCAGTCCTATAGGAATCTGTCATAATAAACTAACATCTCATCATGTATATCGTCATTTGTAAATCGGTCAAGTCATCAGTCCAACTATGTGGTCTCTGAGTATGTAACATAGGCAAGGCTAATCCATTGACCAGCCCTCGAGACCCCTAGGATAGGTCTTTAGGTTAGTCTCTTGGTCAAAATCTCAAAAATCCCAAAAATATTGGAAAATCAAAAAATCAAAACATTTGTAAAAATCTCAAAAACACCAAAAATAGCCTCAAAACATTGCAAAACATCAAAAATATCCAAATATTTGAAAAAATCCATTTGTCTCATCTCTCTTGCACCCGCAATAAACACCATCCATAATAAACTGATCGCCATCCTCAATCTTTGGTAGGACAATTGGAAACAAGTCTAGCAAACTAAAAGTGAAAACTCAAAAATATCAAGTCTAAAGTCTAAGTCAGTGTGTAAGCAAGCTGGTTATCTCTTCGTATTGGTAACTCATCATCTAAATTGGTCCCATATCAATCATCCCCTAGAACACTTTGGATAAACGAAATGACATGCCGCAATCCACTAACATGTCCTAGGATGAATCCTTCCTACAATGGGCATTATCTTTTGGCAATAAGTTTTGGTTATCATCCTTAGAAAACACATCCTCTTTCTGTTAGAAGTATTGAAGAGCATCAGTTTTTTTGTGTACTTGGTCTTTATCTTTTGACTTATCTTATTTTGCGCTCATTCGAAGGATGTCTCGATGATATCCCAAGACAGAGGATTTAGAGAAATAGGAATGGGGCAACGATCCTTATCTTTTGTCTGTTGTGCTTTTTGGACGTTCTTGTAATATAACCTTGGCGAATACTTGCTTTGTTAGGTATGTATGGAAGAGGTTGAGGACAACTTGTTGACTATTGCATGGATAGGTTTACCTTTCTATGTTTTGGTCTGAGATGTCTGAAACTTCTAGAGTGCATCTTAGCAAGGTTTCCGTATGTCAGGTGTGAACAAGAATACTCCTATCTAATTGTCAAATCAAAGTCCATCACACTAGGTACAACACCATCTTGGTTCTCTATACCTTGATGCATCGTACCATGTGTGTTATCAAACATAAGAAAATTTGGCCCTTTGAAAATCCCAATTCCTCGGCAAGTAATCATCATCATCACCATCATCATTTGCATTTGCATCATCGTGTGTCTTGTTGAAATGACTTCTTCTTTTCTTACTAACCGCACTAGCAAGGTACTATGACAGTTGATCATCATCACCATCATCGTCATCAATCCTACATCCACAAATCATTAGCATATCACATAAACATATCATATAGGAAAAATACGCATTACATTTTAATCATCATATAAATAGGTTATCATAAACATTTTCATAAATACGTGCATCCATGTCAGTGCATTTCACCCATTACATTTCATCCCATGGAATTATATCAACATTCATTTGCATTTTCATAAACCATTTCATATAAATCATTACATAAGCATCTACAGAAGCATCTCATAATCATTTTCACATAATCAATAGGTATATAAGCATTTAATTCATTAGGCATACATACTTGCATAACATAAATGACATCATCTCACCACTTTTATGTCCACATATCACTTCACATTAACATATCATAGCATCTCATAAAAATCATTTCATTATGCATTACCACCATTTCATTGGCACCATCTCACAACCATCCCATTACATCCATCCATAAATCATCTCATATATAAGCATATTCCACACATTATTGCATATACCATAGATCATATCATATTAAAATCCATATCACATATCACATTGGCATCAAATAAATCATCATATAGATAACATCATTGCACATCATATCATAGGTTAACATAATATAGATCTGTTAGTCATAATCATAATGCATACATCATTAGAAACAAAAACATCCATAGCATATAGAAATAAAAGCATCCATAGCATATAGAAATAAACCATCCACGCATAAAGGAGAACACAGTACATCACATCAAAATCGGCTCATATATATCCTCAATAATGTCACTGTCATAGTACAAAGAATAAATTGGATCACTGTACATATGTGTCAATCAGTACAAAATACCCATTGGGCTATCAAAAACAAGCCTATAAGGCACAAAAGTATGTATCATCTGGATCAAGCCCGATCTATGTGAATGTTTCCCTCACCCTTGTCACCGTGACCCTCTGGTGGTCTCTGGCTGGCTCGCTCTGAGTACTCTAGGATCCAATCTGCTCTAGGTATGGTGTCATGGTAAGCCCGACCATAATACTCTATCTCTTGGATAGCATCCTTGTAGGATCGTACTGGCACTGTACCCTAGGAGGAGGAGGCTGTCATGCTCTCGATCTGCTACTTGCGGCCTAGCTCAGTGGTTGCCTGTAGCTCTGCAGCCTGTCTCTACTGCACAATCTGATCTCTCTCTACTCTAAGTTGCTCTCTCTCAGCCCTCACCTAGTCTCTCTTTGATGTGAGCGCCTGAACCTGGGCCTGCAACTGTGTAATCAGTGCATCCTGACCATCTACCTATCCCTGTGGCTATACCTGCGGCTGCACGTGAACCTAATCCTCACCCTCGGCTCATGGTGGTGGGACTGGTGGAACTGGGGGTACATCTCTCTGACCTGGCGGAACTGGGGGCACACCTAGCGGATCCTGTCGAATCTCGACCCTTGGTCCTCACCCTCATCCTCTCCCTCTGCCTCTGACCCTGCACACCTCTGGATCCTCACCTGGAATGGTCAACCGAAGAGGAGGTCTGAACCAGTCTCTATAGGCCTGTGTGGTGCCTGGATCTGCCAAGCCCTGATCATAAGCCCATGGTCGGGCTACCAGCTTCCTGAAGCTATCAACTGCCTCAGAGGTAGGAATACCGTGTCCCCATGACACCTGTGTCATGCTGCGTGCAAAGATGGCTACGTAGTCATCATCTGGCCGATCCTGCGGCTCTCTGAACTAACACTGCACATGCATAGGTGGGTACCTCTCAATCATCGTGTGCTCCTGCCCCTGCATATATCGATCCTGGCAGAAATAAAAGAGCTGGGCAACATTGTCGACCCATTTGGGCTAACCAAGGTACGAACACCAAGTAAAGACAAGCATCTCGTCTAGGACCCGCCTCCAGTAGCGGATCCTGTGCTCACCGGTGTGTGTGAAAGACACACTACCTCTGTATCGTGTCACGAGGGCATCCTCTGCCCCCATCAGAACTGGAACGATGCATGGACGTAGCACAAAAATGTGCTCCCATGCCCAGACATGAAGAAGTGTCAAGTGCTCCAGCCTTTAGCACTCTACCATCCATGTATGTGTACTCGTGAAGGTCCCTGTAAAGAAAAGCCAGAAGGACAAGCCCCCACACAAAATGAACTGGCCTGTCTTGGACCATCTGCTCTCAGCAATATCCTCAGTCGGGACTGAAGTATCACCCTCATCTGTCTGGGGCAACCAAACCCGAAATGATCACTGCAATCACCTAGCAGAAGGGAGGTGCGATGATCCTATATCTCTCTAACTCAATTTGTCCCTCGTAGTAGATAATGCCCTGTGTGGCGAGGACTCTGGTGCAAGACTTCCGTCCCTCATCCATATCATAGATTTCCTGTCGGCCATGAATAGGCAATCATAGAATGCGCCAAACGTCCTCCAAGGTAACAATGGCCTCGCCAGTGGGGAGATGACATGACGATGTCTCGCTATGCCACCTCTCGTCTAGCGGTGACAACATCCCTAGATGGGTGCGCATGGATGTCGCGTATGAAATATGCCATAATCCTGCAACTCCCAGTCGATCTTGGTCCCTGTCACTCAGATCCCGTAAGACGCTTGCCAAATCTCACGATCAGTGCTCCCGAGAGTAGAGCTCCCTAGGCCTGTCTTGCATCAAGGAAAGTCACTGTGTTAAAAATTTTGAAAAAATTTCTAGTCGAACGCTCCAAGCTCAACTCCAGCGGCACAGTTTGATTTTACTCAAACTCTGACGCTCGAGCCTAAAACGAGCCAAATGGCACCGCCACGGCACACTTTTTCTTCCAGCATCGCAATTTGCATGAAAAGGGCGCCACCACAGCGCACTTTTCCCAAACCGGCCTACCGAGCTCGAGCCCAGCGTCAGAGTTTCTAAGCTCTGAACTGCACTGCTACGGCACAAAATGGCCTAGCGCAGTGTAGTTTAAATGCCGATCAGTGCTATATAGTGAAGGTGTGTGAAAATGACTTGAAAGTGACCCCTCAGACCCCTTTTAAGCCTAAAAATTAGGGTTTTTTAACCCTAAATAGCTGTCCTGCTAGGGTTTTGGACCCCCAAACCTATTTTTGTCCGATTGAGGCTTGTTTTTCATCATTTTATTGCATTTAGACACATTTTTAGCCTCTCGGACCCCTTTTGGACCTGTCAAGTACTTTGTCGTCTTTTTTCGCGAGATCACCCAAAAAATTGAAATTTTCGTCCGATCTCTCGAGGGGGCATTATAATGGCATGTTCTCTCTCACCATGCAGCAATGGGGCAAGTTTTAAAATATCAAAAAAAATTTGCTTTGATCGAGATCATTTATTCTTTGAACCAACGCACCGAGTGCATTGATTCAAAGAGGGGCAAAATGTAGACAAGTAAAATATACTAATTGACATCGTGCATCTGATCTTGGCTTACTAACATCATTTCTTCTGGAATCATCCCTCGGTCTAACCATTTAATCAAATTCCCCTATCTAATTAAATTCATCAATATTTATCTCTTAATTAAATAAATCATTTTATTTAATCAAGTCAATCTCTCTTGTTAATTAAATCAATCCCTCTGATCTACTTATACTTATTTAATTAAATAATCAATTTATTTGATTAAATCTCTAAAGTTTATCCATTAAATTAAATAAATTAAAACCTTATTTGATTTAATCTAACATCATCCCTTTTAATTAAATAAATCAAAATCCTTATTTAATTAGCCTCTTATCATATTCCTCTCTTACTTGATTTAAATAAATCCATAAATCTAAGTCAAATAAGTCACATCATCTAATTTCCTGTTAAATTAATTAATCCTTGATTGATTTAACCTCATCTCATGTCCCATCCTCTAGATAATGCAAGTTGCATGAAAATAGATTTAATTCATTTATTAAATCTCTATTTTCCTCACAAGGCATCTTTTGGAATATTCTCTCAATTTGAATTCAAAAATTCCAAGTCAACATGTACATCCAACAAGGCATTTAAAATCTCTTACATGTCCTTTGCCTTGAGCCAATTGGCATTTATTGCATTTTCCTTTCCCTCTTGCATGTCATTTCAACAAATTTGAAATTCAAATATTATTCATTTATTGCCACAAACCCCAAATCTTGCACATCCATCATCCATTCATAGCTTGACAAGTGGCATCATATCATTGGATGAATGTTAGTCCCACATTGCTCAAATTTGAACATTCATCCATCTTAGAATTATATAAATAAAGAGCTCATATCCTCATTTATCCATCCACAATCCAAGCAAAGTTACCATGCTCAAATATCTCTTGAATTCTATCCATTATCATTGAGTCATAGCTAGGTTTTGCAGATTTTTGGCTTCGAGTCTTCATTCTTCATCAACAAAGTGAATCAATTTCTTCAACATTTGAAGCTTGCATCTTAGGAATTAGGAAAGGGCCAATTTTCACATCAAATTGGCACTAATTCCCCCATGGGATCATGAGTTTGCATATTTGCATTAGGATTCAATCTAGTTTATCATTTATATTGTGTCCTTCATTGGTTTCTTTCCTATTTTGAGTTTGTAAATGGATTTCATGGGGAATCCTTGTTTTAGCTTGCAATTCCTTGTTTGAATTGTTTACTCATGTTGTTTTGTAGGTACTATGTGTAGACATGCAAAATTAACATTATGCATTCGATCGGATTCAGTCAAATTAGATGTTGCATTAGGACCATTCATCAATTAATCAAGTGCATTTTCATCCATTCAAATAAACATTATCATTCAACCTTCATCTTGCATCATCCACTTAATTAAATAAATCAGGACTTCATTTAAATCAAATCCTAAATCATATTCCATCATTTTCTAATTTAAATAAATCAATTATCAAAGTCTTGAAAGTCAAATCATCTAATCAGCATTAAATCAGCATAATCATCATCTAACCCTGATTAAATGTTAATCCTATCCCACTTGCATTATCTAGATATCTCCACTTGCACAATAAATCAATTTTATTGATTTATTAAAACCTCATTTTCCCTCAACATGACAAGTCAAACATGGCATTTATTGTTGTTTTTCTTGTCCCCCTCTCAAAATTTATTGCAAATTTGAATTCAAATTCTCCCTCTCATGGGCACTCTTCCCAAATCTTTCACATACATCAACCAATCACCATTTGACAAGTGTCCTTCTTTCATTGGTCCAATCTTAGTCCCACATTGGTCCCTCTTCAACACTTAGCATTTTGAAAATCTATAAAATAGGGCCTTCATTCTCATTCAAGGATCCACAATTTTATGCAAGGTTACTCTCTTCATTTGAGATTTGATCTTGTCCATTTCACTCCATCATCTCCATTTGCATTTTATCATCTTGAGCTTTGATCAAGGATTGGGAAAGGGTCACTAGCACATGTGACACCAATCCACTATGGAATAGGTAACTTGCTTTTGTTTTCATAATGCTTTAGTCTTTCTATTATCATTTGTTTCATTTGGAAGCATTCACAAGATATTTCATAGAGGTATTTTGATAGAGTTTGCAAGACACTAACCCATTGTTTGAAGTTTAGTTGTTTGCAGATTTTAAAAGGATGCCTACATTTGGCGCTAGAAAGAGGGCTATCTTAAAAAAAAAAATTCAGGGAACATGAACACTCTTTATTGGATCTGTGTTTGACTAATCTGCATTTGTTCTTTTTGAATCTATATGCTTCCATTTTGGCACAGGCAAAGAAATACTTTGATTAATATTGCTATCTTTGTTTCCATGCTTTGTCTGCCTTCTCTAATTAATAGAGATTGTGCACCGTATGCTTTTGGATTTTCCATCTACTCTTACAAGTTGAGCATTTAATATTTGTTGTATGTGTTTGCTGTGGAACATGGGTCAGAATTAAAAGCCTTTTACTTGTTGTTTTGCATAACCTACATTTAGCTTTAAAAGTCTTTCGAATATCATTATAGAGCTCAGATTTACACAGGCCAATGGAATTTCGTTTGAAAGCTCTTTTAAACTACTCCAAGCTGTGCAATGAAAACACACTAAATAACTTGTGAGGCGTGGTTTTGACAGCTACAGTCAAATTTCCATGAGGTAATGCCAATAAGACTCTTTGCAAAGTTGGACTGTCAACTAATTTTGGCACAGCTACTTTGCTCTATAACATCGAGATTAAGGAAGATCAATATGATTCAAGCATTTGAAAATAGATTTCTTTATGCTCTCTACAATTGGTGATTACTAATAGGCATTAAAGTCTGATATTCATGCGTTAATATCGATATCACAGCTATTTTTTCGCCTTTGAATCTTGTTTCTTAATTGTGGTGATTGTAGCATTGAATGCATGGAATGCTTGTTTCTTACACACAACCAACAAAAGATCCCACACTATGGTTAGTAGCATTGAATGCATTTAAGATTGAATCTGGTGACCTCGATTTGCAACTGTTATGAAGGCGTCCTTTCTTTCTGAGATTGCATTTTTATCCATCTGCTCTTAGAAAGTGATTTAAATCTCTGTGGTCTTGGGAGTAATGTCTCAGTTTCTATTAGAAGGTAATCTGTCAGTGTCCTTTTCTACTTCAGCATTATATATTAGAGGCAATAAATGTGGCAAAACTGTAAAAAGCATGTGACTATGACATCTACTCTTTGGTGAAGATCTGCGTATAAATCATGGACATGTGGGTTTATTCAATGCTAACAGTGTGAAGAAGCATTTTGTGTTATTGAATTCCTCTGCATCACGTCAACTTGCAAGTCTCCAGTAGCCATTGTGTAAATGTTGCCTTCAATCGATTTTGGAGTCTTTGAAAGTATGGGAAGATTGTATGATTGTCTCCTGCAGCCACAGTTCAGAAAACTTTTAGATTTCCTCTTATGTGTGTTGATCCAGGACCCTCATATCTACCATTCTGTACCTTACGTTCTTATTAAATGTTGGGAGATTGGCAGTTATCTCATCGACCAGTAAGAGGTATATTAGTTTTTGTATTTATCTTGTCTTCAATGCACGGTTAACAACAAGGCTTTTTGTCTTTAATATGCAAACAACTTATGATGAACCAACTGTCCCCTACCTTGTGCACCGATATGAAGCAGTTGTAGACCTCTCAGCTAGCTGCGATTGTCTCTTGAGGTGATCAACCCCTCATTGGGATTAGAGAATTTGAGGATTTTATATATTTTCTTTCTAATGTCTTGATGAAATTATAATGCAGCAGAGAAAATATTTAAGGCACATCTTTGTCTTGAATAGAAGCTAACGTATATGTGACTGTTGAAATTTAAACAATGGAGTTGGAGTGTCTAGATTGCCCTCATTTATCATTTTGTGACAGTAAAATAGACTACCTTGTAGCCTGTGATTTGCAACTCCCCCACTGACGTATATTTTCATTGAATAGTACGTTGTCTTTATAAGAGTAGATAGTATTGGCTGGCAACAATAAAGGTTTGCAGTGTGGAAGTTTGTCTGGTAACGTCCAAGTATTCCATTCACTGGTACATTATCACTGCTTGTTTAGTAACTAAATTTGATTGTCTTGTGAATTTAGTTACTCATGATTCAATAATCTTTCACATTATATCATTATGATTTATTGATTCTCATATAAATGTTATGAATTTACATTATCACATTTATTATGAATATCTTGAGATAGTAAATAATTAAGTTTATGATGAAGCTATTGAGAGATTTATTCTAGGGGATTGATTTATTAATTCAACATCTCTAGTGATATGGAGAGACTTTGATAAGGTTGAAAGTGAATCTAACATGAATGGATATTCTTTTATGGTAATCCAAAATCATCAACTTTTTTCATTTGGAATCATTACATTGTTTAAAGTAAATCATTAAAATGATAAATTGATTCTTGTGTGTTGTCTTTCTCAATAGGTACAAAGCTGAAAATCAACAAAGGTACAAACGAACAATGAAGGTACAAACGAAGGAAAAGCAAAGGCGAAAAGGTACAAAGGAAAAGAGAAGGCGAAAAGGTGCAAAGCGAAAGAGAAGGCTATCAAATGAAAACGAAAGGAGGGGAGATTTTTTTTGAAAACACAATGTGTTTTTTAACACTTGAAGTGTTTGATCAACACTACTTCACGAAATTGTTTATCTTTTCATTTTAGAACACTAATTTTCATTTGGGTCTAAAACGAACAATTTGATTTTCATTGCAAAGGGCTTAAAATGAATCTTAGGACAAACTCACTAGATTTTGTTTGAGGTTAAGAATTGAACAATCAAAACTCACACTTCATTTTGGTGCTTAAAACAAACTCACAATTGCTTTGAAAGGTCTAAAACGAACAAGTGCTTGATTTGTGTGATTTTTTCTTTTGAGTGCGTATCCTCTCCCCTTGCACTTCGTGCGATCTAGGGTGCAAGAGAAACACTCAAAATATATTTTATTGCTTTGAAACACTTCAATTTGGGCTTAAAAATTGAACATCTTGTGCGAGTGTGAGTAGGGGAATTTTCACGTACATTCTCTTTCTTTGTGCCATCCAAGATTGATCGAGTTACGGATTGTGTCTTTGCTTGCTTTTGTTTATCTTAGAGGGCCTGCCTTGGGGAAAAAGTACTCACCCAAGGGACGACTCAACCGGTAACACTCTAAAGCCAAGAGTATTTCCAGCCGGGATATAAATGAGGGTTTTGGTTAAATGCCATAATCACGCGGTTGGCTCCGACAAGATGGATCTGAAAGGGGACTCTTGTCGTATGGGTCAATCTCCACGAACGGAAAGTCCTTACTAGAACCCATGTGCTAGAATTTGCCAAAATCCTTAATCTATTTGTTGGTGCAAGAACAATATTCTCAAGCCACCCCACACTCTTACTTCTGCCTTCTAGGTAGAGATGGAAAAGCACGCCATGGGAGTTTCATGGGTGTTGATGCTTGGCTGCCCCATTGACGCACGAGCCGTGTGGAGGGAGCCGGGTCAAGCATCTAACCATCCGCTAGAGATAAGCATAGCCGATTCTGTCCAAGTGGAATCCAACAAATATTGTCTACACATCCATGTGGCTTGTAATTATTCTTTGTTTGAAAACACGGTGTATTCGAAAACATTTTGTAAACAAACATTCAACATGATTTCAAAATTTCAAACCCTCTTGAAGACAAATATCATTGACTCAATCCATATATATGTTATCGCTTCCTTACTGATTCACGCCTCAGAGGTTCCTAAGCATTGATTATACCTCAATTTGTCTTCTTGAGTAAACAATAGGAAACCCTTGCCCTTAAGTTCATTGAATTTCACATAAAATATCTTGTGGGTTTAAGGAAATTAAGACATTGGACATCTTAGTTTGAAACTTTAATCAAAGAGAGTGTTTTTGGTAAAATAAATCCATTAAGCAAAGCTAAGCAAAATGAACTTTCATGTGTGTTGAAGACTCCAAACCTAAAAAGCACAAATCATTGATCGGAACCAAAAATGTTCAACTCAATCCTTGGTTTACAAAACCTTGTGTTACCTCAATACCTAGGTCTAGGAAAACAAAAGTGGTCTTTTAGGTTCATCTAGATCAAAACAAATCAAACCCTTTCATCCATCTTCAAAACATCAAAATCCATCTCACAAGTCATCTTTGAAAAACCTTTGAAATCATCCTTCCTTTAGCAAGCAGTTTTATGAAAAAATCAAGAAAACACCAAAATCATTAAGACCAAGTCCTTGAAAACATTTATCAAAATGTTCACCTTTTGGCTAGGAATGTGTAAATGCATCCTTTTGCATATCCTTAGTCAAAGTCATCCAAATCATTTTTGCTAGCTTGGTGTATGTAGATGAATCCTTCTCCATATACGTAGTGAAACAATCATCTTGTTTGGGTAGGTGTGGGTAGATGCATCCTTCTCCTCACACATATCCAAATCATCATCCTTTGAACACAACTATCCTTTAGATCATTATCAAACATCTTAGGGTCTTTTTGTTCAAAACCAAAATCAAAATCCAAATCAAGATCAAGGACAAAATCTCAAAATCCAAACATCAAACCAATCAAAGAATCCAAAGTCCTAGCATTTCATTCAAGATTTATCAAAAGCAAAAAACATCCATAACATCCATCTTTAAACATCACCATCTTATCATCATCACATTTGATCCTAAAAGCATCCTAAAAACTTTCACTTTGGGACATAAAATAGAGATTAATCCAAGGAATCAAGAGATTCATCTCCCATATTCTTGAAGATTGATCCTTGTTTTATGGTTCTAACGTGATCTCAATACAAGAAGAGTATGGAAGCCCACAAAGAAACTCCCGCTTCAAGTGACCTTAGCCAAACAAACACGTAAATGAATCTCAGAGAATCAAGCAACCATTGATCCCTCATCAACCACAAAACCCACAAGAAGAAAATCAAGGGGGAGGACCTCACCTTTGGAATGTCTCTGAAGAAATAGCTGAAATGCTCCAAAATCCCGACAACCATATAATCATCAACATCATGATGAGACTCAACCCTTCGTTGTACATGCTTGAACTAGCAAAACAAGGGGCCAAGTTGCCTTCGGATTTTGATGTGAGCACTATACTAGAGACATCTTTCCCACCAATCTCATCCACTATCCCCATTTCATCTACACCCCCATCTCAAAACGTCACAGAAAATATCTCGCAAATCACAACATCATTTGCTCCAACTCAACCCAATGTTAACAAGGGAAACACATTTCTCAATGCTCTTCAATCACATCCCCTTGTGAATAACCAAAACTTGGACGCAAACACCACAGTGGAACAAAACATCCTCCATAATCCATTACACCAAAATATTCCTCACTTTACATTATGACCTATCATCAACATCTTTTCACGAAGCACCACAAACACCTCTTCTCACAAATTCACAAGAGGAGGGAGACATATTCAGACAAGGGGGCATTTTCAACACCACAACACTTTCACAAGGATTCACCCCCCTTACATTTCCACCTCTCCCACCATCACCATTGTCATCAACACCACTCCTTGGTTTAGGGCTTCCCCCTCTACCGAATATCCATCAAACATACATCCCAACCATCAATCAAAACATCTTGCCAAACACTCAAAAATTATTGTTGACATCACAACAACAAACGGAAAACACACAAGCAATGGCAACATCATCAAACACTCCCAAAACATTGCAAAGCGTGGTCTCTCAAGGGCCAATCACATCAACGATGCCACTTACCACATCAACGACACCATCCACCAATCACACAATCAACATGACAACACCATCCACCAATCACACAATCAACATGACAACACCATCCACCAACCAAATAATCAACACAACATCACCATTCACCACCACCACCCCCACCACCACCAACATTCACCACATCAAACCAATTTGACGCAACATTGCAAGCTGCTTTCCAAAGAGGCTATCAACAAGTGCATAAACAAAAAGCCATGCAATAGGCCACTCAAGCTGCTAAAGCTGCACAAGCCGCATTACAAGCGCAACAAGCACAACAAGCCCAAGCTTTATTACAACAACAACAACAAGCCGCCCAAGCCGCACAAGCATTGCAAGCACAAAGAGTCGCTCAAGCACAACTTTTATTGCAACAACAAACTGCACAAGCGCAAGCCCAAGCACAAGCACAAGCCCAAGCACAAGCTCAAGCACAAGCACAAGCA
>VDFB02373365.1:45857790-45870681 GCA_007258455.2 Sequoia sempervirens
GAGCGTTAATGCCTCCTCAAAGATTTAGAGACAACAAAGAAGGTACCCTATGCTTCTACGGTATAAGGTATCTCCTAGGATGACAAATCTAGATGCTTTTTGATGAAGGTTCATTTTAGGCTCGATGGTAGGTCAGCGGGTAAGACTCCTAGTCGAAGATATGTATAGATGTCATGATACCAAGGATTGCCAGGACCAACGATTTCACACACATATTCTGATTCTGGTACCTCGAATGTGGGAACGAGAAGTTGCTCGATCAGAAATTCATATTTCGGCACATTGTGAGGGATGTCTACTAGAGACCCAATTGTAGCCATAGCGTCAGCGGCTCTGTTGTTGGTTCTTGGAATCTGCTCAAATGTTATGTCAATGAAGGATTCCTTGAGAGTCTCCACCAATTTCTTGTATGGAGTTAGTTTGTCATCCTTAGTCTGATATTCATCATTGACTTGATTTATGATCAACTGAGAGTCTCCATAGACTTTGAGGGCTATGATATTCCATTGCACTGCTATTCTGAGACCTATAGTCAAAGCCTCATATTCTGCTATGTTGTTTGTGCAAGGGAATGTTAGTTTGTATGACCGTGGTATGCAGTCTCCTTGGGGTATGAAGAAGATACCAAATTTCGACTGTATTGTGTATATGAACCATCGAAGTATAGTTTCTAGTGATCAGCAATGTTGAGGTTAAAAATAGACTCATCTAGAAACTCTGAGACAAGGGGATTCTCATAATACATAGGTGCTTCTACTAATTGGTCTGCAATAACTTGACCCTTGATGGCTTTTCTCTCAACATACTCAATGTCATATTCTGATAATATCATGACCCACTTAGCCATTCTTCCCATAAGCATTGCCTTTGAAAGAAGATACTTTAAGGGATCAATTTTAGCTATGAGTTTGATCTTGTGTGCCAACATGTAGTGTCTAAATTTTTGGGATGCAAACACCACTGCTAGGCAAGCTTTTTCAATGAATGTATAGTTTAACTCATGGCCCACCATTGTCCTGCTGATATAGTAGATGGCTCTTTCTGTTCTGTTTTCATCATGTTGAGCAAGAAGAGCTCCTAGGGCTGCTGCTGTTGCTGACACATATAAGATCAATGGCTTTCTTGGGATAGGTGGCATTAACACTGGAGGTGTCAGTAGATATTCCTTTATCTTGTTGAATGCCTCTTCACATTTTGATCTGTAAACTAGGACGTTAAAGTTATTTGAAAACTTAATCCATTTACAGAATAATTCCCGATCACAGCAGTAATGCATGGTTATGTGTCTAAAGCGATGAAATTATTACAAATTCACTTATTCCAGTTCAAATAAACATAACTTAGAATCTTAAAGAATCAAAATACTGAAGAAATAATGAGACAAAAAGAGGAAGAGAGGTCACGCTTTGATAACGGAGTTTGCTCAGGATGAGCTACGTCTCCGGGTCCGCTTCTCAATTGTAGGACCGCTTTATTGATATTGCGAAGTCAACAACCTTTTTACAATATCAAGCCTCCAAGACCAACTTAGACTCTTCACAATCTCTCCTTACGAATTGCAATTTTTGGTGTAGAAAAACACCTTGCAAATTCACCTTACAAGTCTCCTTCAAAACGTCTCAAGATCAGAATTTTCTTCATACAAAGTATATCTTTCCTACCCTTACACCCTCCTTTATATACATGAAAATAAGCCTAAAATGGCTTAACAAATTAATGAAATGCATAACTTCTTCTATCATGTCGTATCAGGACTAATTTATCCTTTGACATCTTCTTGTTTCAGATGGTTAGTACAAATCTTGTTTGATTTGGCTTAATATGCCTTTTATTAGGCATTCGGCTAACAGCCACATGACAAAAGAAAGCGATGCCACCATATATCTAAACAGTGTCGCGCGGTCTACCGGTGAACATATATTTTGGCAAAGGGGTGGTCGGCGGTTCCAACCCCACCGGCCACGCCTTATACCCCATCCGCAAGTTTTAAAACAAGAAAAACAACGCCGGCTATACTTAGACAGAGTTGTAACCGCCGGTGCAACGGTCTAGTGAGTGAATGGGATGCCGGTGGTCGCGGGTTCAATACCTGCCATCCATTTTGTTTTGAACGAACAAACAAATATCCAGCAAATTTACACAAAACAAAACTTTACTAACTCTTCTCCGAGGGCAATCTCTGTGGTATAGCGGTTCAACCGCCGGCTAAATTTGGTAAGGGCGTTGGGTCAAACCCCAACAACATTTTGTTAACAATAAACCAACGAATAACAACCCATAGACCAGAGGATGGAAGAGATACGGTGGGCCATGTGTCGCACTAGGAGGGTGCCACGTGGCGCGTTCTAATTCGCTAATAATGTTGACTGTCTGCTGACTCACCCGATGACTGTGTCGATGACTCATCTGCCACCTGTCGCTGCCTGGACTGCCACGTGGATGCCAACTGACATGTCATGCTGTACGGAATGCTGACGTCATCGTATGGATGACACGTGTCTATCTCGGATTGGTCCACATCTGATTTGTACAGATTGCTGACATTAGCTGTACGGATGATGACGTCATCATTGTACCTATAAATCCACCAAGTCAACCGAGAGCTTTGACTGGCTGTATCTTGCGCATACGAGCTCCGTTTTCGACGAAATGAACGTCGTCGGAATCATCTCGACGAACACTTCAATTTGACGCTGATTTCAACAAATTCTGAGATGATCATTTTTTTCGCTTCCTGTCGGCCCCTGGTACCTGTTTGACTGGACCTTTGACCAAGCATAACTTTCACGTACGACCTCCTTTTGACGCGATTCAAGTTGCGTCGGGATCGTGTCAGTGAGCTCTTCGATCTGAGACTATTTTTAGCTAATTCTGAGATTGTGAAATTTGAGGTCTTCTGGATCCACCTGGATCTTTCCTCCCCACTGAGAAGCTTTTGGACCTCCAAAAGGTCTGTTTTTACATGCAATTCAAGTGAGGGCATCTTTGCCTCACTTGCCCAGTATCACCTATCCTTCCTTCCTGGAACCTGTGCATCTGACTCATCACAACAACAATCAAAACTGCACTGACATTGTTAAGCACATTAGCAACATACACATCCACATTCAGCGTTGTTGCTATCAACCAAACACTGCTAGAGAATAGAAGGCTGAACAACAAAACCAAACTTGCAGACGAGAAGAAAAATGTACCAACATCATGCTTATCTTTCATAACTGGAACAACCTTAGAATCAGATATGCTTTTATTCTTTGACACTTCTTGTGGTACAGACTTAAGTGCCAAATTGCTATTTGCATTAACTACCCTTTTCAATTGCCCCATTGTCACAAAAGATTTATCAGTCTTAATTGGATGAGAATGCACTATGTATTCAATTCCTTCCTTAAACAAGTGATACTGATTATGTTCCCTATAGAAGATCGCTTTCCTATCATATAAATACGGGCTACCCAACACAATGCCACAGATATCAAGTGGAACCACATCAAATTCAACCTCATCTATAAACTTAGATGTTATTGCAAATTTCAAACTGCATTTCTTAGTTACTCGCAATCTGTTATCATTGCACACCCAACCTAACGGATAAGGTTTCTTATGCAGCTTGGTTTCCAATCTCAACTGTTTAACAACTTCCTCTGAAATTAGATTAACTTGAGACCCACTATCAATCAATGCATTAATCTTAGTGTTCTTAGAAATCACCCTTATATGAAACAATTCACTTCTTTTGCTATCTTCAGGAACCATACTCTTAGAAATGTTAGTGGTAGAATCATTATTAGCAAAAGTTTTACCTTTCAAACCTACAACTGATATCTTTGTTTCATCATCAGAATCTGATCCAAGATCCTGAACAACAGCTGTAGTCTTTTGTTTACCTTTACGATCCTTAAACCACTTAGGCCTTGATTCCGGATGCAATTTCCAACACTTCGCATCTGTGTGCCCTTGCTTCTGACAATGCGAACAAGTAGGCTTTTCAACTTCCTCTTTCTTCACAGTAGCTACTTTCCTCTCCTTACCCTTCTTATTGCTTTCAGTTGGAGGAACAGATTCTTGTTTCGAACTAAAACTTATGTTCCTTCCACCTGCTTCAATATGGGTTGCTTGTACACAAACTTCATCAAAATTAGTTGGATTAAACATAAGAATTGTATGTTTCAAATGCGAATGCAATCCACCTATATATTTTAGTAAAGTTTCTTGCGTATAAAGAGGAATACCAAGAGTAAGTGCTTTCTTCCTAAACACCTGTGTATACTCTTGAATTGTTTGTCCTTTACCCTGTCTTATGTTTTGCCAATCCATAACAGCTTGTTGCATATAACCCAAAGGATAAAACTGTTTCTTTAAAGCAGAAGTAAACTCATACCAAGATGAAATGATTTTACCGTGTGTAGCAAGATCATCTTGAATTTTACTCTCCCACCAAACCAATGCAGTGCCTCCCATTCGAAGAGTGGCTAGCTGGATTTTAGAAGATTCATCCAAGATCTGTTGAACCCTGCAATACACTTCGATCTGCTTAAGCCAGTTATCCAATTTCTCTGCATCCAATTCACCATTATACATAGGCAACTCAAATTTGACATCTAATTTCAATAAAGGAGAATTAGTTGATTTTTGTGCAACTTTTCCTTGTGAAGAATGTTTTGGACTTTCAGAAGATGAAGAGGACGAAGAAGAAGATGGGGAAGAAGGTTCAGGAGGGTCACTACCACCTCCTACTCCTTTACCTTTCTCCTCTTTCGAAGTAGATTCATTTTCCTCCTTCTTTCTTTTCTTGTCTTCCTTTTTCCTCTGACGCTCTTGCCTTTCCTGGAAGAGAACTTCCACCATAGCTTTCATTTCAAGAAAAGCTTTCTGGAAAGCTTTATCATCAAGCTCTGGAACTTCATGTTCACCTGCCATCTCTGCTCGTGGAAAAGTTCTTCGTCTTCCAATCTCTGGGTTGATCTCTGTAAGTGAACCTTCACCTTGCTTCAGTTTCAACCTGGTTAACATTCACCACCTGCAATTATCCTGCAAAACGGGCTCTGATACCAAACTTGATCTGTAAACTAGGACGTTAAAGTTATTTGAAAACTTAATCCATTTACAGAATTATTCCCGATCGCAGCAGTAATGCATGGTTATGCGTCTAAAGCGATGAAATTATTACAAATTCACTTATTCCAGTTCAAATAAACATAACTTAGAATCTTAAAGAATCAAAATACTGAAGAAATAATGAGACAAAAAGAGGAAGAGAGGTCACGCTTTGATAACGGAGTTTGCTCAGGATGAGCTACGTCTCCGGGTCCGCTTCTCAATTGTAGGACCGCTTTATTGATATTGCGAAGTCAACAACCTTTTTACAATATCAAGCCTCCAAGACCAACTTAGACTCTTCACAATCTCTCCTTATGAATTGCAATTTTTGGTGTAGAAAAACACCTTGCAAATTCACCTTACAAGTCTCCTTCAAAACGTCTCAAGATCAGAATTTTCTTCATACAAAGTATATCTTTCCTACCCTTACACCCTCCTTTATATACATGAAAATAAGCCTAAAATGGCTTAACAAATTAATGAAATGCATAACTTCTTCTATCATGTCGTATCAGGACTAATTTATCCTTTGACATCTTCTTGTTTCAGATGGTTAGTACAAATCTTGTTTGATTTGGCTTAATATGCCTTTTATTAGGCATTCGGCTAACAGCCACATGACAAAAGAAAGCGATGCCACCATATATCTAGACAGTGTCGCGCGGTCTATCGGTGAACATATATTTTGGCAAAGGGGTGGTCGGCAGTTCCAACCCCGCCGGCCACGCCTTATACCCCATCCGCAAGTTTTAAAACAAGAAAAACAACGCCGGCTATAGTTAGACAGAGTTGTAACCGCTGGTGCAACGGTCTAGTGAGTGAATGGGATGCCGGTGGTCGCGGGTTCGATACCTGCCATCCATTTTGTTTTGAACAAACAAACAAATCTCCAGCAAATTTACACAAAACAAAACTTTACTAACTCTTCTCCGAGGGCAATCTCCGTGGTATAGCGGTTCAACCACCGGCTAAATTTGGTAAGGGCGTTGGGTCAAACCCCAACAACATTTTGTTAACAATAAACCAACGAATAACAACCCATAGACCGGAGGATGGAAGAGATACGACGGGCCACGTGTCGCACCAGGAGGGTGCCACGTGGCGCGTTCTAATTCGCTAATAATGTTGACTGTCTGCTGACTCACCCGATGACTGTGTCGATGACTCATCTGCCACCTGTCGCTGACTGGACTGCCACGTGGATGCCAACTGACATGTCATGCTGTACGGAATGCTGACGTCATCGTACGGATGACATGTGTCTATCTCGGATTGGTCCACATCTAATTTGTACAGATTGCTGATGTCAGTTGTACGGATGATGACGTCATCATTGTACCTATAAATCCACCAAGTCAACCGAGAGCTTTGACTGGCTGTATCTTGCACATACGAGCTCCGTTTTCGATGAAACGAACATCATCGGAATCGTCTCGACGAACACTTCAATTTGACACTGATTTCAACAAATTCTGAGATGATCATTTTTTCCACTCCCTGTCGGCCCCTGGTACCTGTTTGACTGGACCTTTGACCAAGCATAACTTTCACGTACGACCTCCTTTTGATGCGATTCAAGTTGCGTCGGGATTGTGTCAGTGAGCTCTTCGATCTGAGACTATTTTTAGCTGATTCTGAGATTGTGAAATTTGAGGTCTTCTGGATCCACCTGGATCACATTTTGTATCCCATTTGTATGATACCCCCTTGTGGAGAAGGTGCGAATACGGATTCTGCTTGTTTGCCAGTTGTGCTATGAACCTTCTAATGGATTGGAGCCTGCCTTGGAGGCCTCTTAGTTGCTTTAATTTCCTTGGTGCTTCCATCTCAAGGATTGCTTTGACTTTTGTTGGATCCACCTCGATACCCCTCATGGAGACTATGTATCCTAGCAATTTACCTGATTGTACGCCGAAGACGCACTTCTTGGGATTTAGTCTGACCTTGTATTCCTCTAATCTGTCAAAGATAACACTTAGGGTTGCTATATGATCTTGTCTTTTTCTTGAATTTGCTAGGATGTCGTCGACATAGTCTTTGACTTTTTTTTGAATCATATCATGAAAGATCAATGTCATGGCTCGTTGATATGTTGCTCCTGCATTTTTGAGGCCGAATGGCATCATGTTCCAGCAATAAGTCCCCCATGGACAAGTAAAAGTTGTCTTGTGTTGATCTTCTTTTGCTATCATAATCTGGTTGTATCCTGAAAATCCATCCATTAGTGATAGCATCTCATGCCCTGCTGTCATGTCTACTATCATGTCGATGTTGGGGAGCGAGAAATCATCCTTGGGACATGCTTTGTTTAAATCTCTGAAATCCGTGTAGATTCTGATAGCTCCATCAGGTTTTGAAACAGGTACCAAGTTTGATACCCATTCTGGATAATCAATTGGTCGGATGAATCTAGCATCTAATAGCTTTTTGAGCTCCATTTTGACTAACAAAGCAATTTGAGGATGCATTTTGTGAAGCTTATGTCTAACAGGTTTTGCATCTGGATACACTACTAGGTGGTGGACCACAGTATTTGGATCAAGTCCTGGCATATCAGCATAACTCCATGCAAAGTTTATTTGTCTTTCCCTTAGGAATGCTGCTAGGAGTTCTTGTTCTTCTGATAATAGTGATTCCGCATAGAATGTTATGTGCGAGAGTCCCTGCATTCCCTAGGTTGGCCCCAGGTTGCATTTTTCGGCCAAGACTGCTGACTTCTCTTGATGAATAGCTCTTAGGGGAAGATTGAATCCTTCATCCTCAGGCGCCTCAGAGAGGTTTTCACCATTGGATACGTCCTTTATTTTTACTATTTTCTTGTCGGAGAGTGCCACGGTGTGGTTTTCGCTCAAGGACTTGGATATGATTCTTAGTTTCTCACTTTTGCGACTGAAAGATTCAATCGTTTCCCTATAGTAGGCGTGTGTGTCTAACTCCATTATGAATCCTGCCTTATGATCTCCATCTAGAATGTTATCCCTCAACCCCATGAATTCTGAGAGCGCTTCATCATTTTTGAATATATCGAGAACTGGTGGTCCTCGTTAGTCATAGTCGATTAGTTGGGGGTAGACTAAGCGGATCTCATAATTTTGCGTATTTGGTTCAAAGGATATGGTACTAATCATACACAAAGTGGTATCTTCGAATAACCTAGGGAGATTGGATAAGGTATCTTCGTCATCGCTACTAATAGAGACTCGATTGATAAAATTATGTGTGTCCCTGCTGTGACTATTGGTGAGTGTAGTTGTCATACGGTGAGGGAGAAACGTGCATGATGTCGGGGACTTCGACCCGCGTATGGTTATTCTCAGAGTGGCACATCCAAGACCAAGATTTGTTATGGGTCGCGTCTCCGGCATGATAGGTATTATAAGGCCGTTGTCATTTTGTCCCAATCTCTGGTTTTGGTCATAGCCCATCACAAGCATCATGTGTAGGCCTCTGCTTCTTTCATCCATTGGTAATTCAGGTGTCGGTCTTTCATCTTGATACAACATGTTTGATGGATCTACTTCAATTACCTCATGGCCAAGGTCTCCCCACCTTGTGAATTCAGGATAATTTTGAGGATAGGTTTGAGATGTGGGAGCTTGATTTTCTTGTGGGCGTCCTCGTGATCTTGGAGATTGTGGTAACTCTCCTATCATAAAAGCATTGTTAGGGAGCCTATAACTTCCACAACCGTCCTCTTGGATGATGAGCTTGATATCGGATATGGTGGGAATGGTGGTTGTCTCTATCGCAGAAGTGGATGTGAGAGTGGCGGGATCGATGTATGATGTGGATGGGCCTTCATCATTTTTCGGCACTCGGGGGATTTTATAATATTTGGCTTCAAGGTTCTTGCAGTATGAAAATAGCTCAGGATCCCCATGGATAGTGACCTCTTGTCCATTATGTGTGAATTTCACACATTGGTGGAAGGTTGATGCTACGTCTTTCATTGCATGGATCCATGGGTGTCCCAGGAGAATGTTGTATGGTAAGTCGAGGTCCAAGACCTGACAAGTGGTTTCCATAAGCGTTGGCCCTACTTGGATAAGGAGCTTAATTGTGCCCTGAGACACTCTTTCTTGGTCATCATATGCTCTTATTGTTATGCCCTTTCCTTTGTCAATGGAATCTTCTGATATCTTTAACTGCTTGATGAGGCTAAAAGAACAAATGTTCAAACCTGCACCTCCATCCACCAAGACCCTTTCGATTTTTCTTTTGTTTACAATGACCTCCAAGTGAAGTGCGCGATTGTGAGATGGTTGGGCAGGAAAATCTTGGTCGGAAAATGTAAGGAGATTAGGTGTTATGATGTTTCCGACCATAGCTTGGAATTGTTCTGCATCAAGGTCTGTGGGGACAATAGATGAGGCTAATGCTTCCTCAAGGATCTTTTTATGGGCCGATGATATTTTTAACAACTCCATGATGGAGATGTGTGCTGGTGTTCTTTTGAGTTGGTCTACGACATTGTAGCTATATGGAACAGCTCTTGATGTAGGGACTCTATTGGGTTGGGATGACCACCGCAGTAATTTGACTTTAAGCCTCTTGTGGTGACTCCAAAGTCATTACGGCATGAAGCCCTTGATGGTGATGACCATGCGGTTTTCATTGAGGGTTAGCTTATGGCCCCATTTTACGTTATACATGATTTACCTTGCCTTTCCTTTATCCTTGTTATTCCTTTGTTGCCATGATTAGGCATCAGTTAAATTAATAGATTTTAAGATCTGATTCCCGATGGAATTGCTTCCACATTTATGATTCTTTTTGTCGATAGAGATCTTGAATGATATTCTTGGAGTCTCCTTCTATTATTGTAGTTAATGGCCTTTGTTGTGAATACATAGTTGATTTTTCATTATACCACAGGAGGTTTGGCGTGGGAGTTCTTGAAATTCTCAAGCGTAGGAGCTTGGGTAGGTTTTAGTAGTTGGCTTTTTGTGAGTATACTCATTAGTTCTTTCCCCCAAAGTGGTATTTTCGTTTGAGTATGTTTTGCTTTAAGGTGATCCCTCTTTGGTGGAACTGGTGTGATGGTGGGATTATTGCAGTAGGTTATTATGTTGTGTGATGAGTGCTTTTGGCGTTGTGGATTTGGATTTTGCGTGCGTTGTGGTATTTTGTGGACCATTAATGACCACTTTGGCATCAACGACACCATCATTAGTGATGTTCTTGTTTCTCGCCCATGTACGAGGTTTATCATTGTAATTTGATGGTGGGCGATTGTTTTTTGATTCGTGATATGATGTTGATTTGATGGGTTAGGTTGCAAGGGCTCTTTCGATGCTAAGCGCCTTGGAGATTAGTTGATCATAGGTGGTGATTCCCTGAACCTTGAGGTGGAATGACAAGCGGCTTTCAAGGTTGGTAATGATTGTGTAGACTTGTTGCTCTTCTGGCATGGTCCATTTGCTCTGATTGGCCTTGGATCGCCATCGTTGAAGAAATGAAGTGAAAGATTCATTCTTTCCTTGTTTCAGAGCGTAGAGTTCTTCGAGACTAACATCCATTGTAATGTTACATGCGTAGTTTCTAATGAATGCGTCTCTAATTTCTTCAAATGTCCTAATGCCTGAAGGTAAGCGAGAGAACCATTCCATAGCATCTCCTGCTAAGCTCCTAGGGAATAAACTGCATCGAGATAAAGCCGTCATATGCAACCTCCATACAATGAACACAGGGTGTGGTAGTCTTGGGGTTTCGTCTCGATGTTGTCAAATTTAGGGATCTCAAATCCCTTAGGGAATGGTTTCATGTCTAGACTCCTATCAAATGGATAGGGACACAAGTTGCTTTGCGTTTTGGTTGTTCGCCCTGATTGAAGATCGAGTACTTGTTGTGAGAGCAACTTGAATTGTGTCGTCATATCATTCTAAGGATCAGGGGGTGGGATGAATGTGTTTTGAGATTAATTTACAATCATGGTTGGATGGGTGGGTTGGTTTTGTGCATTCCGATAGTATGGTGTTATGTTGGCAGTGAAGTAGGCTTCTACTTGCTTTTGGATGAACAATGCTTGTTGTTGCTCTTGTTGTTGTTGTGCTAGGATTTTTGCTTGTTGTTGCACTTGTTGCTGTTCTAACAACGCTTGTTGTTCTGCTTGCTGTTGTGCTTGTTGTTGTTCTAACAACGCTTGTTGTTCTGCTTGTTCTTGTTCCCACAACGCTTGTTGTTGGGCTGCCAATTCTGTTGCTTCTTGTTGTTCTTGATATTGTTTTAATGCTTGTTGGTACGCTTGCCATTGCGCTGCTTGTGCAAGAAGTTGTGCTTGTGCTTGTTCTTGTTGTGCTTGCGCTTGAGCTTGTGCTTGGGCTTGCGCTTGTGTGGCTTGTTGTTGCAATAATAGTTGTGCTTGAGCGACCCTTTGTGCTTGCAATGCTTGCGCGGCTTGGGCGGCTTGTTGTTGTTGCTGTTGCAATAAAGCTTTGGCTTGTTGTGCTTGTTGTGCCTGTAATGTGGCTTGTGTAGTTTTGGCAGTTTGCGTAGCTTGAACGGCTTGTTGCACAACTTTTTGTTTTTGCACTTGTTGATAGCCTCTTTGGAAAGCAGCTTGCAATGTTGCGTCGAATTGGTTTGATGTGGTGAATGTTGGTGGTGGTGGATTTGGAATGGTGGTAGATGATGATGTTGTGTTGATTGTTTGGTTGGTGGATGGTGTTGTCGTGTTGATGTGGTGATTGGTGGATGGTGTTGTTGATGTGGTAAGTGGCGTCGTTGATGTGATTGGCCCTTGAGAGACCATGCTTTGCAATGTTTTGGGGGTGTTTGATGATGTTGCCATTGCTTGTGTGTTTGTCGTTTGTTGTTGTGATGTCAACAATAATTTTTGAGCGTTTGGCAAGATGTTTTGATTGATGGTTGGGATGTATGTTTGATTGATACTTGGTAGGGGAGGAAGCCCTACACCAAGGAGTGGTGTAGATGACAATGGTGATGGTGAGAGAGGTGGAAATGTAAGGGGGGTGAATCCTTGCGAAAGTGTTGTGGTGTTGAAAATGCCCCCTTGTCCGAATATGTCTCCCTCCTCTTGTGAATTTGTGAGAAGAGGTGTTTGTGGTGCTCCGTGAAAAGATGTTGATGATAGGTCATAATGTAAAGTGAGAGGAACATTTTGGTGTAATGGATTATGGAGGATGTTTTGTTCCTTCCTTGGTGTTTGCGTCAAGTTTGGTTATTCACAAGGGGATGATTGAAGTTCATTGAAGATGTGTGTTTCCCTTGTTAGCGATTGGGTTGAGTTGGAGAAAATGATGTTGTATTGATTTGTGGGATATTTTCATATTTTGAGATAGAGTGTAGATGAAATGGGGATGGTGGATGATTGGCAGAAAGAATGTCTCTACTATAGTGCTCACATCAAAATTCGAAGGTAACTTGGCCCCTTTTTTTGCTAGTTCAAGCATGTACAACAAAGGGTTAAGTCTCATCATGATGTTGATGATTCTATGGTTGTCAGGATTTTGGAGCATTTCAGCTATTTCTTCGTGAGACATTCCAAAGGTGAGGTCCTCCCCTTGATTTTCTGCTTGTGGGTTTTGTGATGATGAGGGGATCAATGGATTGCTTGTTTCTGCGAGATTCATTTCTGTGTTTGTTTGGCTAAGGTCACTTGAAGCGGGAGTTTCTTTGTGGGCTTCCATACTCTTCTTGTATTGAGATCTCGTTTGAACCATAAAACAAGGATTAACCTTCGAGAATATGGGAGATGAATCTCTTGATTCCTTGGATTAATCTCTATTTTATGTCCCAAAGTGAAAGTTTTTAGGATGCTTTTAGGATCAA
>VDFB02373365.1:45870781-45904136 GCA_007258455.2 Sequoia sempervirens
GAGAGAGAGGGAGGGAGTGAAAGTGTGGCTACATATATAGGGTTTCTATACATAGCATTTGTAGGAGAATGGTATATCTATAGGGAGGGAGAGAGTAAGAGGGAGTGGGAGAGAGTAAGAGGGAGTGGGAGAGAGTGTGAGAGGGTGGGAGAGAGGGTGGGAGAGAGTGGGAGAGAGAGGGAGGGAGTGGGAGAGAGTGAAAGTGTGGCTACATAGGGTTTCTATACATATTATTTGTAGGAGAATGGTATCTCTATTTTGAATTATTCTAAACGTTGTTTCTATGTAGTAGTTTTTAAATTCATTTTGTTGTTATACTCTGTATATCATGACAAAATGGCATTAACTAACTTAGATATATCTGTTGAAAAGGACCTTTTGTATAATGTGTGAAAACTTAACATCATCTTGTTTTTCATGCTTCAAAATGTTCAATTCTTTTGTTGTTACATCATCACATTTAGGAAAAGTTTTATCACATCTTCCACAATACCACTAACCATTTTCATTAGTGTTTACCTTCTTTTTGCAGTGCCTATCTCCAATTTTCAAGGGGCATGTTGTATAACAAAAAATTTATACCTTATTGAAAGATAAGGTAGCTTTTATCACTATCCAATAAGGTTTACCAGAGTTGGCAAGGTCTTGATCCTGTATTTGTGAGATACTAGGGTTAGGAACAAATAGGGTTAGGGTTGGAGTTCAATTACGGCTAGAGTTTAATTAGGGTTAGATTTCAATCAGGGCTAGAGTTTAATTAGGGTTAGGGTTCAATTAGGGTTAGGGTTAAGGTTATGGTTTGGGCTAAATCAGGGTTAAGGTTGAATTAGGATAAGTGTTCACTTAGGGTTATTGTTAGGCTTAAGATTGAGCTTAAGATTTACTTATATAGTATTTTGGATAATAGAAACAATTTTGATTGATTTAATATTTTCTAAATTCATTATTGAATTTAAATCTTATAATTTATTCTCTAAATTCATTATAGAAACAATGTATGAGAATTTATTCTATTGATTTTGAGGGTGAAAGTGTGACTACATATATAGGGTTTCTATACATAGTATTTGTAGGAGAATGGTATCTCTATTTTGAATTATTCTAAACATTTGTTTCTATGTAGAAGTTTTTAAATTCATTTTGTTGTTATACTCTATAATTGGTAGTTTATATATTGTACTTTCTCTATACATGATATTTAGCAAGATTGGGGACACTAATAGAACCTTCACTTATTTTTTTAAAAAGACTAAGGAATGTATGAAAATTTGACAACATGAAAACCATGAAAATAAAAGTGAAAATAAAAATTTAACATAGTAAAAAAGGCCAATCATGTGCCAAAAATGAAAAGAACCATTTGTTGTTACTCTAATATTTCAACCACATACTAAATTACCAAGTGCATTTTATAAATGTATCATGCAATTGGAGCACAATATTGGGAATCAATGTGAATGATTCTCATCAAGAAATTAGACAAGCTTTGAGATTGAAGGACCCAAGCTCTTTGTAGTTCCATCACTACCCATAAACCTAAACCTAAACCATTAACCCTTAACCCTTAAACCCTCTACCCTCTATCTCTCTCAAGTCTCTCCCTCCTCCCCTCTCCCTCTCTCTCCTCTCTCAAGTCTCTCCCACCCTTCTCCCTCTCTTAGGTCTTTCTCTCACTCAGTCACTCCCTCTCTTAGGTCTTTCTCTCCCCACTCCCTCCCTCTCTATCTCTCTCAACTATCTTCAATTTCCTACCCCATCTCTGGTGCAGGAGCACCTGCCAAAGTGCCAAGTGCAAGTACATTCTGAAGTTTTTTGTTTTAAAATCCTTTTTGTTGTTTTGGGAAGGTCTTATATACCATCTAGATTGTGGTTGAGGACCTTTTTGTTCCTAGGTAAATGTGGAATAAGTTTGGAGTCTTTTTGTTGGGTTGTTTCCTAAGCAATAGACTAAGTGGCAAAACACACTGTGTTTTGCAACAGTTAGTTTTTGGCCGTTCTTAGGCTCAAAGATAAAACATAACTATTTTCTAGGTGTTGAAAAAGCTCATTCTCGACCTTTGAAGGGGGAGAGGCTTTTGATATTGGCAGTTTTTAGAAAACAATAAAAGAAACAGTGATTGTGTGTTGGAAAAATATGTTTTTTTTCTGTTGTTGCATGTGACAGCTGCAAGAAATGAATTAAATAAAGTTTTTGTTGAATGGAATAGCATGTAGTAAATCCTTTTAAAGAATTTTATCTGGTCTTGTAGTTAGAGATTCCATCATTTTCTTCCTTTTTGTGAATACAGTGTTATTTCTTTTTGCTGTTTTGACTGGTGAAATCCAGAAAAATGGAGTTCTAGCTTATTTTCTGACTGTACTAAGAAGTATGGATTTAGTGGAAACAAGGCTAGACTCCCTCTTTGTATATTATTTACATATGGAAGTCTTTAAGAGTGTTGGTAGCATGCTAAAAAGCTTTCCCTAGGCGATTTGGCTAACACCTGGTTAGGGAAAGATAGTGACAAATTTGTATCTACATTGCAGAGGTGTTGTATCTTCATGAAACAAATGTGTGCAGTGGTTGCAGGGACCTTCACCATGGTGGTCAAGAAGGAAGAGCCATTTTTTGGTCTTTTGGAGGTTGGGACAAGCTGAACAGTCCAAGAAAGAAGCAAAGAGAACCCTAGTTCTTGCAAGAACAGGGTACACCATATGTATGGACAGAAAATAGTCCAAGACCTAAAAAATTTGTTAGTGCTCCAAATTTGAGCAAGGGTGACAGAAGCAAGTTTGGCCTAATTAGGTGAAGGAGAGGAGTGATAAGCAATTGTCTTGTGTGAGGAGGCCTAAAAAGGGGCTCAACCCTAGTAGCCTTTCCAAACCCTAAACTAGGGTTTAATGAAAGCGATAGAAGAAGGAAGATCTATGCTTGTGCAAGA
Organism: Sequoia sempervirens; assembly: GCA_007258455.2. NCBI lineage: Eukaryota > Viridiplantae > Streptophyta > Pinopsida > Cupressales > Cupressaceae > Sequoia > Sequoia sempervirens. Next base: position 45,873,703 of record VDFB02373365.1, read on the forward strand.
ACCTTCCCTTGACTGTTTTAAAGCTTTGAAAACCTATGCACACCCTTGAATGCAAGTTTGGAGACATTAGAAGTTGACTAGTCTTTATAAGGATTAAGGGCTAGGTGGAGTATATGAGGAAAAGCAGTAAGAACTCATTGGAAGCAGCAAACTGGAATTGATAGTAGGGTTGGAAATGAACTAGGGGTACCTAAAATAGCAGAGGACCTACAGGTTAAATGGTGGATGTGGTGACACCTTAGGAGTTCTCAAGGCAAGGACTCAGAGCATTGAGATTATGATTTTCTCAACCCAACCCTATCCCAATCAGATTGGTATCATAGCACAACTAAAGATTTGGGAAAGCAACTTATATGTCAGAAGTTGAATCAAGTGAAATGCCCAACATGGTGACAAATGCACAGTTAGCCAAGAGGGTTGAAGAACAAGAAGAGGACAAAAAGTCCCTGAAAGAAAGAATAGAGCAACTGGAGAAGGCATTGAACAAAGCAAGGTTGGAAGGAACAGTGCCAAAGGAAGAAGAGGTTGCAGAGGAAGACAAAGTCCCTGAACCTGACCCTGTTTTGGAGGAGGAGACTTTCTTGAAGGCATTGAAGGCCTTGAGTGGAAAAGGACTTGAGGGCATACCACTATTCCATGGAAAGATGGATCCTAATTTGGTCATGGACTGGATAGATGGAATGGAGAATCACTTTGAGTGTGATGGAGTCATAGAAGCACAGAAGGTGAAGGTTGCAAAATCAAGGTTGAGAGGACCAGCTTTGACATGGTGGAAATTTATTCAGACTGAAAGGGAGAAAGAAGGCAAGCAGCCCATATCAACCTGGAAGGGAATGATTGCTAAGGTGAAAGAAGCATTTATGCTAGATGATTATGAAATCCAACACCTGAATTACCCATGGATGAGATAAGAAAGGGCCTACAAATGATGCTCGCAATGGGCTACGATAGAAACCAAAGACTGGGACAAAATGACAATGGGCTCATAATACCTATCATGCTAGAGATGCGACCAATAACAAATATTGGCCTCGGATGTACCCCTCTGAGTATAACAATACGTGGCCGAAGTCCTCCAGTTAGAATGGTTAACAATCCTCCTCATCCAACCATAACAGAATTACACCTACTCATATCTACAGGTCGTGTCATAGACAACTTTACATTTGATGTAACCGATGTCTGTAGTAGTAGTGATGATGAGGATCACTTGACCAATCTACCTAGGTTATTTGAGGACACCACCCTGTGTATGATTAGCACTGTCTCCTTCAAACCAGACCAACAAAATCATTAGATTCACTTAGTTTACCCCCAACTCATCAACTACGACCAACGAGGACCACCAGTTCTAGATACATTAAAAAATGATGAGGCACTCTTAGAATTCATGGTACTGAGGGATAACATTCTGGATGGGGATCACAAGGCAGGGTTTATAATGGAGTTGGACACACATACATATTATGGGGAAACGATTGAATCCTTTAGTTACAAAAGTGAGAAACTAAGAATCATATCCAAGTCCTTGAGTGAAAACCACATTGTGGCACTCTCTAACAAGACAATAGTAAAAAGAAAGGACGTATCCAATGGTGAAAACCTCTCTGAGGTGCCCGAGGATGAAGGATTCAATCTTCCTCTAAGAGCTATTCATCAAGAGAAGTCAGCAGTCTTGGCTAAAAAATGCAATCCTATCAACCTAGGAATAGAGGAGACCCCACATATCACATTCTATGCGGAATCACTATTATAAAAAGAGCAAGAACTCCTAGCAGCATTCCTAAGGGAAAGGAAAATAAACTTCACATGGAGTTACACTAACATGCCGGGACTTGATCCAAAGACGGTGGTTCATCACTTGGTAGTGTATCCAGAAGCAAAACTGGTCAAACAAAAGCTTCGAAAAATGCATCCTCAAATAGCCTTATTGGTCAAAATGGAACTCAAAAAGTTGTTAGATGTAGGATTCATCTAACCAATTGATTATCCAAAATGGGTCTCAAATTTGGTACATGTTTCAAATCCTGACGGAGCCATCAGAATCTATACGGACTTCAGAGATTTGAACAAGGCATGTCCCAAAGATGATTTCCCACTTCCCAACATCAACATGATAGTAGACATGACAGTAGGGCATGAGATGCTATCACTAATGGACAGATTTTCATGATACAACTAGATCATGATAGCAAAAGAAGATCAACATAAGATAACTTTCACTTGTCCATGGGGGACCTACTATTGGAACATGATGCCATTCAGCCTAAAGAACGTAGGAGCAACCTATCAAAGGGCCATGACATTAATATTCCATGACATGATTCATAAAACAGTCGAGGACTATGTCAACGGCATCCTAGCAAAATCCAAAAAAAGACAAGATCATATAGCAACCCTAAGTGTTATCTTTGACAGACTGGAGGAATACAAAGTCAAACTAAATCCCAAGAAGTGTGTCTTCGACATACAATCAAGTAAATTGCTGGGATACATAGTCTCCATGAGGGGTATCGAGGTAGATCTGGCAAAAGTGAAAGCAATCCTCGAGATGGAAGCACCAAAGACATTAAGGCAACTAAGAGGTCTCCAAGGCCGACTTCAATCCATCTGACGATTTATAGCACAACTGGCAGACAAGCAGAATCCATATTCTCACCTACTCTGACACAAGGGGGTAGCATACAAATGGGATACAAAGTGCGAAGAGGCATTTAACAAAATCAAGGAATACCTACTAACACCACCAATTTTAATGCCACCCATCCCAAGAAATCCATTGATCTTATATGTGTCAGCAACAGCAGTAGCCCTTGGAGCTCTTCTTGCTCAGCATGATGAAAATGGAACGAAGAGGGCTATCTACTATATTAGTAGAACAATGGTTGGGCATGAGCTAAATTACTCATTCATCGAGAAAGCTTGCCTCGCAGTAGTGTTTGCATCTCAAGAATTCAGACATTACATGTTGGCACATAAGATAAAGCTCATCATGAAAATCGATCCCCTCAAGTATCTCCTATCAAAGGCAATGCTCACAGGAAGGATGGCAAAATGGGTGATGATACTATCAGAGTATGACATCGAGTATGTAGAGCGGAAAGCCATCAAGGGCCAGGTTATTGCAGATCAACTAGCTGAAGCACCTATTTATTCTAAGAATCCTCTTGTCTCAAAATTCCCAGATGAATCCATTTTTAACCTCAACGTAATTGACCATTGGAAACTATACTTCGATGGTTCATACACACAACATGGATTGGGAGTTGGTGTCTTCTTCATCACCCCACAAGGGGATTGCATACTAGAATCATACAAATTGGCATTTCCTTACACTAACAACATAGCGGAATACGAGGCTTTGACTATAGGCCTCAAAATAGCAGTGCAATGGAGCATCATAGCTCTCAAGGTGTATGGAGACTCTCAGTTGATCATAAATCAGGTCAATAATGAATATCAAACTAAGGATGACAAGCTCACTCCATACAAGAAATTGGTGGAGACTCTAAAAAAATCCTTCATTGACATAACATTTGAGCAAATTCCAAGAACCAACAACAAAGCAGCAGATGCCATGGCTACAATTGGGTCCCTATTAGACATCCCTTGCAACATGCCAAAATATGAATTTCTGATTGAGCAGCTTCTTGTTCCCACATTCGAGGTACCAAAATCAGAATATGTGTGTGAAATCGTTGGTCCTGGCGATCCTTGGTATCATGACATCTATACATATCTTCGAATAGGAGTCATACCAGCTGACCTACCATCAAACTTGAAATGAACCTTTGTTAAAAAGGCATCCATATTTGTGATCCTAGGTGATACCCTATACCGTAGAAGCATAGAAGGTACCTTACTGTGCTACCTAAATGCTGAGGAGGCATTAACCACTCTAATCGAAGTTCATAATAGTATTTGTGGCTCACACTCAAGTGGAGTGACCATCACCAAGAAACTGCTGAGGATGGGGTATTATCGGCCCACAATGGAAAGAGAAGCACATGATCATGCCAGAAAATGTCTACAATGTCAGCAGCATGGGGACGTCATCCATGCTCCATCTCAAGAGCTTCATCCTATTGTCACACCATGGCCTTTTTCGTAGTGGGGACTCGATCTCATTGGGAAAATCACACCCACCTCATCCAATGGCCACAAGTTCATCATAACTGCAACTGAGTACTTCACAAAGTGGGTAGAGGCCATACCCATGACATATATCACTGGGAAGCAGATCTCAAAATTCATCCTGAACTATCTCATATGTTGTTACGGTGTCCCACAAGCCATTATCTCGGATAATGGGACACCATTCAAGAACTAGGAGGTTCACGACTTGTACGAGAAATTCAAAATCTAACATCGCTTCTCTACCCCATACTATCCCTAGGGCAATGGCCAAGCAGAAGCTACAAACAAAACTATCCTCAAAATCCTTAAGAAAATAGTCAATGACGCAGGTCGTGACTGGCATTTGCAGCTTAATCCTGCCCTCTGGGCTTATCAAACCAGCATCCGCATACCCACTGGCGCCACCCCCTTCTCCTTGGTCTCTGGTTAAGTTGTACTCCCCATTGAGATCGAGCTCCCATCCCTCGAGTATCATTGCAAAACCTCATCACGATGAGGACTACAGTGTCAAGATTGAAAGAGCTGGAGCTACTAGATGATGCATAGATGCTCTGAATCATTTGCAAGTCTATCAAAATAGACTCAAACGAAGCTACAACAAGAAAATCAGAAGCAGGACTTTCCAAGTCGAGAACTGGTCTTAAAAGAAAATCAGAAGAATGTCCCAAACCCAAGCAGCAAAGGAGAGTTTGAACCTAATTGGTTAGGACCTTTCATCATCACAGCAAGTTATAAATCAGGGGCATATCAACTATCAACACCCGAAGGGGAACCTCTGTAGGAGCCAATGAATAGCTCCCATCTCAAAAAGTTTTATGTCTAAATCTTTCAAGGTATAGAACCAAAAATCCAAAAATCAAAAATGTCCTAAAAATGGTTATCTCGGTGAAAACTTGGAAAATAGGCATCTTGGTAACAACAAAAAAATAAAAAAAAAGTAAAAAAATAAAAAAAAATCAGAAAAAGGATTGAAAATAGTAAAGAGAAAAATCGTCCTCTAGTGAAAACCACTTCAGTGGCACTTTGGACATGTACCTTGGTGAAAACCTGGCAAACAGGCACCTTGTGTAAATAAGCACTTTCCATCCACCAAGATCTTTACAACTTGTTTGGCATCATCCCTCCATTTCGCTTCCATCATCCATCGCATTCAGGTCTCCATCCATCACTCATCCACTCACATCCACACCATAGCTTGGTCCTTTTTTCGTATTGTGATCCCTCCTAGTACTACTCAGCCCATCGTCAAGGTCAGTTTGTCTTGCCTTTATTGGGGTAGTCTATTACATTACACTGGGGGCACATTCTCATTGGATCGGATTCGCGTATGTTCTTAAAGTCCTCAAATCAAAAAATCCAAAAACATCAGAAAATCAGAAATCCAAAAATATCAGAAAAATCAAAAAATCCAAAAACATCAAAACATATCAAAATCCAAAAACAGGTCAAAAAATCATTCAGAAAGTCAAAAACAGGGTCGTCTTGTCGAACTACATTGTCTCCAAGCTTGAACATAGGCAAGGTTGATCTTTGATCATCCCTCGAGACATTTAGGTTAGTCCTATAGGAGTTCGTCATAATAAACTGACATCTCATCATGTATATTGTCATCTATAAATCTGCCAAGTCGTCAGTCGAACTATGTGGTCTCTACGTATATAACGTAGGCAAGGTTAATCCGTTGATCAGCCCTCGAGACCCCTAGGATAGGTCTTTAGGTTAGTCTCTTGGTCAAAATCTCGAAAATCCCAAAAATATTGGAAAATCAAAAAATCAAAACATTTGTAAAAATCTCAAAAACACCAAAAACAGCCTCAAAACATTGCAAAACATTGCAAAACATCCAAATATTTGAAAAAATCCATCTGTCTCATCTCGCTTGCACCTGCAATAAACACCATCCATAATAAACTGATCGCCATCCTCAATCTTTGGCAAGACAATTGGAAACAAGTCTAGTAGACTAAAAGTGAAAACTCAAAAATATCAAGTCTAAAGTCTAAGTCAATGCGTAAGCAAGCTGGTTATCTCTTCGTATTGGTAACTCATCATCTAAATTGGTCCCATATCAATAATCCCCTAGAACTCTTTGGATAAAAGAAATGACGTGCCACCATCCACTAACATGTCCTAGGATGAATCCTTCCTACAATGGGCATTATCTTTTGGCAATAAGTTTCGGTTATCATCCTTAGAAAACACATCCTCTTTCCGTTAGTAGTATTGAAGAGCATCAGTTTGTTTGTGTACTTGGTCTTTATGTTTTGACTTATCTTATTTTGCGCTCATTCCAAGGACATCTCGATGATATCCCAAGATAGAGGATTTATATAAATAGGAATGGGGCAATGATCCTTATCTTTTGTCTATTGTACTTGTTGGATGTTCTTGTAATATAACCTTGGTGAATACTTGCTTTGTTAGGTATTTATGGAAGAGGTCGAGGACAACTTGTTGACTATTGCATGGATAGGTTTACCTTTCTATGTTTTGGTCCAAGATGTCTGAAACTTCTAAAGTGCATCTTAGCAAGGTTTCCGTATGTCAGGTGTGAACAAGAATACTCCTATCTGATTGTCAAGTCAAAGTCCATCACACTAGGTACAACACCATCCTAGTTATCTATACCTTGATGCATCGTACCACGTGTGTTATCAAACATAAGAAAATTTGGCCCTTTGAAAATCCCAATTCCTCAGCAAGTAATAATCATCATCATCATCATCATTTGCATTTGCATCATTGTGTGTCTTGTTGAAATGACTTCTTCTTTTCTTACTAACCGCACTAACAAGGTACTATGATAGTTGATCATCACCAACATCATCGTCATCAATCCTGCATCCACAAATCATTAGCATATCACATAAACATATCATATAAGAAACATACGCATTGCATTTTAATCATCATATAAATAGGTTATCATAAACATTTTCATAAATACGTGCATCCATGTTAGTACATTTCACCCATTACATTTCATCCCATGGCATTATATCAACATTCATTTGCATTTTCATAAACCATTTCATATAAATCATTACATAAGCATCTATAGAAGCATCTCATAATCATTTTCGCATAATCAATAGATATATAAGCATTTAATTCATTAGGCATACATACTTGCATAACATAAATGACATCATCTCACCACTTTTATGTCCACATATCACTTCGCATTAACATATCATAGCATCTCATAAAAATCATTTCATTATGCATTAACACCATTTCATTGGCACCATCTCACAACCATCCCATTACATCCATCCATAAATCTCATACATAAGCATATTCCACACATTATTGCATATACCATAGATCATATCATATTAAAATCCATATCACATATCACATTGGCATCAAATAAATCATCATATAAATAACATCATTGCACATCATATCATAGGTTAACATAATATAGATCTGTTAGTCATAATCATAACGCATACATCATTAGAAACAAAAGCATCCATAGCATATAGAAATAAAAGCATCCATAGCATATAGAAATAAACCATCCATGCATAAAGGAGAACACAGTACATCGCATCAAAATCAGCTCATATATATCATCAATCATATCACTGTCATAGTACAAAGAATAAATCGGATCACTGTACATATGTGTCAATCGGTACAAAATTCCCATCGGGCTATCATAAACAAGCCCATAAGGCACAAAAGTATGTATCATCTAGATCAAGCTCGATCTATGTGAATGTTTCCCTCACCCCTATCACCGTGACCCTCTGGTGGTCTCTGGCTGGCCCACTTTGAGTACTCTGGGATCCAATCTGCTCTAGGTACGGTGTCATGGTAAGCCCAATGGTAGTACTCTATCTCTCGGATAGCATCCCTGTAGGATCGTAATGGCATTGTACCCTGGGAGGAGGAGGCTGTCATGCTCTCAATCTGCTGCTTGCAGCCTAGCTTAGTGGCTGCCTACAGCTCTGTAGCCTGTCTTTGCTGCACAGCCTGATCTCTCTCTACTATGAGCTGCTCTCTCTCAGCCCTCGCCTGGTCTCTCTCCACTGTCAGTTCCTAAACCTGGGCCTGCAACTATGCAATTAGTGCATCCCAATCGTCTGCATGTCCCTGTGGCTATACCCACAGCTGCACGTGAACCTGATCCTCACCCTCGGCTCGTGGTGGTGGGACTGGCGGCTCCTGCTACTGATCTTGCATATGGACATCTCCCTGACTTGGCACAACTGGGGGCACACCTGTCGGATCCTATCGATTCTCGACCCTCGGTCCTCACCCTCATTCTCTCCCTCTGCCTCTAACCCTGCACACCTCTGGATCCTCACCTGGAATGGTCAACCGAAGAGGAGGTCTGAACTAGTCTCTGTAGGCCTGTGTGGTGGCTGGATCTACCAAGCCCTGATCATAAGCCCACGGTCAGGCTACTAGCTGCCTGAAGCTGTCAACTACCTCAGAGGTAGGAATATGTGTCACCATGAAACCTGTGTCATGCTGCGTGCAAAGATGACTACGTAGTTGTCATCTAGCCGATCCTATGGCTCTCTAAACTAACGCTGCATGCACCCAGGTCGTACCTCTCAATCATCATGTGCTCCCGCCCCTGCATATATCGATCTTGGTAGAAATAAAAGAGCTAGGCAGCATCATCGGCCCATTTGGGCTGACCAAGGTACGAATGCCAAGTAAAGACAAGCATCTCGTCTAGGACCCACCTCCAGTAGGGGATCCCGTGCTCACCAGCATGTGTGAAGGACACACCGCCTCTGTATCGTGTCATGAGGGCATCCTCTGCCCCCATCAGAACTAGAACGATGCATGGACGTAGCACAGAAATGTGCTCCCATGCCCAAACATGAAGAAGTGTCACTCCAGCCCCCAGCGCTTTGCCATCCATGTATGCGTACTCATGAAGGTCCCTGTAAAGAGAAGCCAGAAGGACAAGCCCCCACACAAAATGAACTGGCCTGTCTCGGACCATCCGCTCATAGCAATATCCCTAGTCAGGATTGAAGTATCACCCTCATCTGTCTGGGGCAACCAAACCCGAAATGATCGCTGCAATCACCGAGTGGAAGGGAGGTGTGATGATCTTGTATCTCTCTAACTCAATCTGTCCCTTGTAGTAGATAATGTCCCGTGTGGTGAGGACTCTAGTGCAGGACTCCTGTCCCTCATCCATATCATAGATTGCCCGTCAGCCATGAATAGGCAATCATAGAATGCGCCAAATGTCCTCCAAGGTAACAGTGGCCTCGCCAGTGGGGAGATGAAACAATGATGTCTCGCTATGCCACCTCTCAGCCAGCGATGACAACATCCCTAGATGGGTGCGCATGGACGCTGTGTATGCAATATGCCATAATCCTAGAACTCCTAGTCGATCCTAGTCCCTATTGCTCAGATCCCATAAGACACTTGCCAGATCTCGCAACTGGTTCTCCTGAGAGTAGAGCTCCCTAGGCCCATCCTGCATCAAGGAAAGTCACCGTGTTAAAAATTTTGAAAAAATTCCTAGTCGAACGCTCCAAGCTCAACTCTAGCGGCACAGTTTGTGAAGGCGTCGCAGTTTGATTTTACTCAAACTCTGACGCTCAAGCCTAAAACAAGCCAAATGGCACCGTCGCGGTGCACTTTTTCTTCCAACATCGCAATTTGCATGAAAAGGGCACAGACATTGCGCACTTTGCCCAAACCGGCTCACCGAGCTCGAGCCTAGCATCAAAGTTTCTAAACTCCAAACTGCACCACTGCGATGCAAAACAGCCTGGCGTGGTGTAGTTTAAACGCCAAGCAGCTCTATATAGCACCGCTAGAAGTGAGCTCCCCTTTTAAAGCAGTAATTACTACATTAAATGAAAAGACGAAGCTTCAATAAGGGTCACATACTAGTGCTTTGATGCTAGGTGGCCACTGGTATGTCCGAACTCGATCCAAAATGTGCAGGGGAAGCTATCGTTGTGCCATATTGCCGGAGTGTTAGAGCTCAAATCTCAAGGTTTGCTAGTGGAGGTGTGTGAAAATGACTTGAAAGTGACCCCTCGAGCCCTTTTTAAGCCTAAAAATTAGGGTTTTTTAACCCTAAATAGCTGTCCTACTAGGGTTTTGGACCCCCGAACCTATTTTTGTCTAATCAAGGCTTGTTTTTCATCATTTTATTGCATTTAGACACGTTTTTAGCCTCTTGGACCCCTTTCGGACCTATTAGGTACTTTGTCATCTTTTTTCGCGAGATCACCCAAAAAATTGAAATTTTCGTCCAATCTCTCAAGGGGGCATTATAATGGCATGTTCTCTCTCGCCATGTAGCAATGGGGCAAGGTTTAAAATATCAAAAAAAATTGGCTTTGATCGAGATTGTTTATTCTTTGAACCAACGCAACGAGTGCATTGATTCAAAGAGGGGAAAAATGTAGACACGTAAAATATACTGATTGACATCGTGCATCCGATCCTGACTTACTAACATCATTTCTTCCAGAATCATCCCTTGATCTAACCATTTAATCAAATTCCCCTATTTAGTTAAATTCATCAATATTCGTCTCTTAATTAAATAAATCATTTTATCTAATCAAGTCAATATCTCTTGTTAATTAAATCAATCCCTCTGATCTAATTATACTTATTTAATTAAATAATCAATTTATTTGATTAAATCTCTAAAGTCTATCCATTAAATTAAATAAATTAAAACCTTATTTGATTTAATCTAACATCATCCCTTTTAATTAAATAAATCAAAATCCTTATTTAATTAGCCTCTTATCATATTCCTCTCTTACTTGATTTAAATAAATCTATAAATCTAAGTCAAATAAGTCACATCATCTAATTTCCTGTTAAATTAATTAATCCTTGATTTATTTAACCTCATCTCATGTCCCATCCTCTAGATAATGCAAGTTGCACATGAAAATAGATTTAATTCATTTATTAAAATATTTTCCTCACAAGGCATCTTTTGGAATATTCTCTCAATTTGAATTCAAAAATTCCAAGTCAACATGTACATCCAACAAGGCATTTAAAATCTCTTACATGTCCTTTGCCTTGAGCCAAGTGGCATTTATTGCATTTTCCCTTCCCTCTTGCATGTCATTTCAACAAATTTGAAATTCAAAATTATGCATTTATTGGCACAAACCCCAAATCTTGCACATCCATCATCCATTCATAGCTTGACAAGTGGCATCATATCATTGGATGAATGTTAGTCCCACATTGCTCAAATTTGGACATTCATCCATCTTAGAATTATATAAATAAAGAGCTCATATCCTCATTTATCCATCCACAATCCAAGCAAAGTTACCATGCTCAAATATCTCGTGAATTCTATCCATTATCATTGAGTCATAGCTAGGTTTTGCAGATTTTTGGTTTGGAGTCTTCATTCTTCATTGACAAAGTAGATCAATTTCTTCAACATTTGAAGCTTGCATCTTAGGAATTGGGAAAGGGCCAATTTTCACATCAAATTGGCACTAATTCCCCCATGGGATCATGAGTTTGCATATTTGCATTAGGATTCAATCTAGTTTATCATTTATATTGTGTCCTTCATTGTTTTCTTTCCTATTTTGAGTTTGTAAATGGATTTCATGGCGAATCCTTGTTTTAGCTTGCAATTCCTTGTTTGACTTGTTTACTCATGTTGTTTTGCAGGTACTAGGAAAATGGTTCGCACAGTCATTATTATTTTGCATCTCATGTTTCATCATGTGGTCTTCTTACTTCATGCGATGCATCTTTCTCTTTGTGCTAACATTGGGTGTGATGTCCTTCAAGAGCGTGATCTCTCATAGCATATTATATTCCTCTTACTGGCTTGATGCGACACTCTACATCCCCTAAGCTGTGAATCTTCTATTATTTGATTGGTCCTCTCTTGGAGACATTAGGCATGTTGTTACCTTATATGAACTAAGAAAAACTCCTTTGAATGTACCTTACACCACTCTTTTTCATTTACAATATATGTTATATGGCCACCTTGCATAACACACTTTGCTTGCCTGTGGTGCCATCCTATTTATTAATCATGGGTGTCAATCATATGAAGCTTTGCTTGTTTCATGAATCTTATTATCATGTTGTGTGGTTCCTTATCAAAGTTATCAGGATATATAGCTTTGATATGGTTGTATGTATGGGAGTTGAAATTAGGTGTGACTTTGTGATAGCCACTTGCTTGTCTGTGTGAGTGCATATCGATCACGTGCATATGTGTCTCATTGGGGGCTCACCTAGTGGATGGCCTGAGGTTTCACTAGACCTTGTGAGCATGTGTTTGGTTTGCATAGTGGACATCATGTTCCACTTGTAAACATTTCTTGGACAAACAACTTAGATCTGATCCACAACATGCAGGACAAACAGTCAAAGCTTGATCCGCCTCTTTTGTTTTTATGTTTTTCTTCTTTTTGTCTTTGGTAGCGTATGCTTGTGCTTTGTTGGTTGCTCCTTATTTTCATGTGTGTTCTCTTGAGCCTATGTTGGTTTTTCACGGGATCTCGATCCTAGGGGCTTGATCATCCCTCTTGATCATTGTCGTCATATCTTACTAGCATTGGTACACATGGACGCCTCTTGATGCGAGTTTGTCTACTTTAGTATGAGTTTGAAGCAAGTTCCTCCTCTCACTAAAGTGGGGGCTAAATTTACTATAGAAAAATGTATCCCTCTACATGTTGGTATATGGAGCCTAATTAGACTCAGAGGTTAAATTTTTCCCACTTTTATTGGCAGAGTTTCCCCCCAAATTATTTAACGGGGTCAAGGGGTAGTGCCCCTTATGGGGGTTTGGGGGAAGCGCCCCCAAGACGGGGTCAAGGGGGAGTGCCCCTTGTAGGGTCTAGGGGCATCGCCCTTGGCGCGCTCCCTGTCATGATACAAGGCAAGGTTGACAGGCAGCACTCCCAAAACCTCTTACAATTTTTTATATTTTTATAAAGGCGTTGAGTGTTATTTTTCTATTGGCCGACATAAAAAACCCTATTTTTGTAACTGACATAAGTCTTGATAAAAGGCTAAGGGTTTGGGTTTCTTTTGACATTGTATTGTAGCATTTGCAATGGTATTGAGTTGCAAGGATTACTAGTTGTAATCAGTTTGATTTACTGGATAGTAATATTGGACTTGAGCTATTGGTGGACATAGCCCAAGTTTGGGTGAACCACGTTAAATATTGTCTCTTGTTGTTATTATTTATGTGTTTCTCATTTCTCTGTTTAATCTTTATTTGCATTTAATTGATATCTTCTGCATACAATTCCTAACACTGCATTTTCACACTTGTTTGGGCCCTCCTTGCTAAAATTTGGCTTCTTTATGCATTATTTGGTCCTATTTTGCATCCACAAGCTTTATTTAATGCATCTTTCTGAGGATGATCTTGACATATATCTAATAACCAATCATAATTTAATGATTTTAGATTTTATGGCCTAGATTTAGTGATCTGGGACTCATATGAAACCTTGGGCATATGGGTCCCACCTAAGTTTCGAGGTCTAAACTTGAATTTGGCATTAAACTAAATATTTGTTGAAATTTGTGTCCTAAGCCTAGCCTACTAGGACTCATACACCACAACTGGCATATGAGTCCCACTTAGCTTGGACCTAATTTTGAATTCAATTCTTGGCAAGATTTTATTCTCCTAGATATGATGTCTGCTTGTAGTGTTGTAATTTTGAGAAATTTGGCATAAACAAGTATAAATACAAAGGTTATTTCACATATTTTCTCCTAGAAAGTTGAAGAAAGCATTGCTATAGAAATTTTATGAGGTCAAGAGCATTCAAGAGTGTTTATCAAGAATTTTGGAGTTACTTTCAAGATTCAAGCATCATTTCAAATTCATCATGCATCATGTTTATTTTTATGCTAACATTTGTGATGTGGGTTCTTATGATTCAAGTGAGCATTCAAGTCAAGGTCTTTAACATACAAGCAAGAGTCAAGATCCACATTCATGCTAGCCATTACATACAATATTGCAACCTTTTGTTCATGGGTTTACTGAATTGCAACATAGCTTATTTGTTCATTCATCATTCCTTCATTCTATTTGATTTCATTTCAAGGTTTGATTAATTACCAAAATAGGGTTTTGCCAAGGAAAACCCCTATCTTCTGACAAAACAAAAAATTTCCCTCTCTTTGATGTGTGATTTGCAGATTTAGGCTAAAGATCCATTGAAGTGCAAGATTGGAGAAAGTTGTCAATATTTTCAAAGTTGTCATCTACATTGCAAGATCACGGAAAGTCATCTACAAAGTAGAATTTAGTGTTTCAGATTCAGAGATTTGACAAGAGAGAATCTATATAAGATCACTAGAGGATTCCAAAATTTTAGATCAACACTAATACTGGGACTAAATCACCACTTGTGGCGTATGAGTCCTAGTATACCAGATTTCAAGCATTTTATGTGGACCTTAGTTTAGCAGTTCTAGATTTTGGTTTTGTCCCAGAACCTTAAATTGGGCGTAAATCACCCCTACTAGCATATGAGTCCCAATGTGCATTAAAAGTCATATTTTCAGGAGTGCAGTCCTTGTTTCAAGCATCTTCAAATTTCCAAGCACCCCTCTATCCTTTCTTAGTTAGTTATTCTAATTTTTTCAGTTTCTTATCTTAAGATACATAGTTAAATTTGCACATTGCATTCATCCTCTTATTTCCAAGCCTTGATTGGTGGTGAACCCCCTTATTTTATTTAATCACACCCTAGGACACCTTATTGTAGACCTCTTTCCCTAATTCCATCCCTAGATTGAGATCTCTAAGGTTTCCTTGAATGAAACTTGAAGGAAATAATTGGAAAGGCCCCTAAACCCTTCTTGTGTTCCATCTCTTAAAAGGTGGAGCACCCACTATTTTATAGGTTTCATTTTGGTGAACCTAACCTTTAGAACACCCTTTTTCTGATTTGGAGTGCATCATAGTCCTAGGTCTAGCTTACACTAACTGTGAAGTAGGTCTTGCATTAGTTAATTTGCATCTAGGGTTTCTAAATCTTGCATTAGTGAAAGTGAATATAGGTTGCATTTTTTCATCTTGCATCATTGAAATTCACTTAAAATCTATAATTAAACTTAGTCTAGACATCATTCAAACTAGAAAACCTAACATTCACCCAAAATTTTCTAAAATTATTTTCAAAATCCTAATCTGGCACTCATATGCCCCTCTGGGCGATTTAGTCCCAATGCAGGTTGTTTTACCCGATTTCTAGGTATTTTGTGTGGACTATTTTGCAACATTTGAATTTGTGAAAAACCCTAATTGGGACTCATACACCCCTGTGTATGATTTAGTCCCATGTTAGACCTGAAAAACCCTAATTGGGACTCATACACCCTAATTGTTGTTGTTGTTGGATTTTTGTTTCAATTTACTGAGTTTCTATTTCATTCATTTCATTTCATCTAGCTTAATTTGATTTGAATCATAATTAGAGAATGTCATTTATCTTTCATTCATTGATTGTCCCTTGCGTGAGCTTTACAACTTGGTGTCCTATTGCTAATACTATAGTGAGATTAATTTTGAGACTTGTGTCATCCCGTTATAGCACAATCATTGTGGATCTTGGGTTATCTAGCTCTTTCACTCCTAGTGTTGATGCTAGTTCACTAGGTATGGACCATACCCTTAACAACTCTTTTCCTTCAAGTAGTGTGACAAGTGTTGATACAATGGCTAAGTTAGTATTCCGCAACAAAACATAATCCAAATCCATGAAGACTTAGCAAACCTAAAATATCAACTGAGTACTAAAAACATTTCAACCACTACTATCCCTACCATAGATAACATACATTATATGATTGAAAATGAAGGAGTAGAACTTGTGCGTAACCTAGCTCAGATTTTTGGAAAGCATCTTACCTCAATGACTACTTGTGCTCAACCTCCGAATAATGTCCAAAGTCAAGGAGGAACTCAAATTCCTCCTCCCACAACCATTGCCTCTATTCCTACCTATACCAACCCTCAAGTTACAACAATGATGCAACCTACTAGTAATGTCTTTCCTACCTTGGGTATTTCCGCTAGCAATATTTGTACCTTTGTGGCATCACATGTCATAACTCCTACCACTTTACCTCTCGTAAGTATTCCATTCACTTCCCCCTGAAACACATATACACCTCCACCTTATTCACCTCCATCACAATATACAAGCAACAACACCATCATAAATCAACTTGCGCAAAAATTTTCATCCCTTCAAAAGAAAATTTCCACCATAAATCAAAATCAAAATGGACAACCTACATACTATGTCAAAAGCAATCCCTTATCCTTGGAGATATTGAGAACGTTGATACCAAAAGGTATAGAGATTCCTAGGTTTGAGAAATATGGGGATGAAGGAGATCCTTCCCATGTTTCTACTTACACCATCTTATGTAGCGATTTTGTCCTTGATGATAAGCTCTCGACTAAGCTTTTCCCTAGATCCTTGAAAGATACCTCTTTAGAATGGTTTTCCTCTCTACCTAACAACTCAATTTTTTCATTCAATGAACTCGTTGATGCCTTTATAAACCATTTACAAACTGTGCACATGACTCTTAATATGACCTTAGAAGACTTGATGAGATGTAAGAAAAAGGATGATGAAAAAGTTACTAACTTCATTTTATGCTACCAATCGCTTTTTCCCAAATCGATGTAAAGATTGTCAATCCTCACCTTCAATGAATGTTCATTGAGAACTTGTAAACTAAGATGCAGGATAAGCTTGGCATGATGAAGTTTCCTTCCTCTGTACATTTGTGTACTACCCTTTGTTATTATCAAAATTTAGTTAGTAGTCGTGAAACAAAACCCACCTCTAGCCATCATGAAAAGTACGAATCCACAAACAAAAATAGCTATCAACCTTTTAGGAAATAGAATAAATGCTTCCTTCAACTAAAAAACCCTCAACCAACTCAACATGTTGATACCCAAGTGATTTTTATAAATAAAACAACTCCTTTTACATTTGGGGATCTGGCTAGAAAATTTACTCCCTTACTCGATACCCTACATAACACAATGTCACAACTTCTAGAATAGAAAATGATCACTTTGCCTCCCATTTAAACTCCCAATCCTAATAAGAATTTACCTCCAAACTTTAGATCAAATTCTTATTGTCATTATCACTGAGAAAATGGACATGATATGGAACATTGTAAGCGTCTTAAACATCTTGTGCAAGATCTCATTAATTTTGGTCAACTTTAAATTTTAGGTGTTAATGATCAAGGAAATAAGTTTTTTGCCTCTCCCAACCAAAACTTGAAAATCTTTACCAATCCTATGCCTAACCATGATATTTCATTTTTCAAATCTAGTGAAACTAAGAAGAATGATGTGATAAATGTTGACACGAATGATGACAACATGGATACTATTGAACAAGGTCCTATGGATACTGATGAACAAGGTCCTATCGATAACATTGTGGGATTGATTGAAATTCTACCTTGTAAGGGATGAACTAAAAAGTCTCTTGAAATTGCTTTATCATCTAAATATATAATTAGAAATACACCTGATCATCCTCTTTACATAGCCAATTGAATCAATGACAAGCCCACTAATGGGATATTAATTGATCTCATCTATGGAGAGAATGTGATCACTAAATAATTCTTACTTGTGCATGAACTCTATCAAGAAAAATGTGACAAACCAAAAGAATGGATAAAAATGCATTATGGTTTTGTTTTCCCTATGATGGGATCGATCACCCTTCCTCTAAAAGTCAGACCAAAACAATTAGATGTCTCATTCTCTATCATCTCAACGTCAGATCAATTCTGTGTGAAGCTTGGTTATCCATGGCTATGCTCCATGGAATTCGTCTCGTCGGTCATGCATAAATGCTTAAAGTTTCCCTTTGACAATTAAATATTTACTATGCACCATAGTGGCTTTAATCCTCTTTCTTCTCGTGGGATATTTTCATTAGATTTCTTTTGGCCTAAGCCTATGGAAGCTATTAAACCTCGCAAAGACTTATTTTTCAAATCCTATAAAATTTTTAAGGCAAAATGCATAGAAAAACTATCCCTTAGAAACATTCCTCAACCTGTGATTGACCCACCAATCCTTGAAGAAACCATGATTGAACCTAAAGAACTTCCAAGTAACCAAGACCAACCTAAGATAGATCCTTTACCTATCTCCTATTAAAGACCAAGAGAAAACCAAAGAAATTACATCATGCCTCCTAAGATTAAAGAAGTTTACAAAGCTAAAGATAAAGCAGATGAATAGCCTCCTATGGTTCCTTTTGTTCCTCCCCATAGGGAAGAAAAGAAACCTATGGTTTATAAACCTGCTTCTATACAAACACAACTTGAAAATTGTACTAAAAGAAATAAAAAAATTTGAGATCATAGGTGTAGATGTCGTGCTCTTGCTTGAAGGATGAACAATGAAAGCATCAAAGAAAATCAACATCCAAACTGGACTAAAGCAATACACGATGAGTCTCCCTCTTTACCACAACAAAAAGATCCTATTCCACAATAGAAGCTAAATACTTCTTTAGACATTGTCATTCGACCTCCCGTTGTGATTAACTTGGATGATGATGATGAGGTTTCTAAAATTGACGAAGAAGTGCATAATGAGTTGAATACATTATTTTCCAAGCTTTTGTGAGCTTAAATGAAAACTCTCCTAGGAAGAGTGTTGAACTTGGTGATGACCCTAGTTTGGAACTTGATGTTAATGTCCCTTTGGCTAGTTGTCCACCTTTCGTAAATGATGAACAATATTGGGATGTGGATGACCTGCTACAGGTTGACTCGCATGTGCCTTACTAATCTTTTGCGTTATTTTCTTTTTCATGTTATGTGTGTGATTGCATGTGTGTAATGTGATCCCTCGTACTGTTATGTTTGATGTATTTCTCTCCATGACATTCCTCTATTTGTTTCTACATTCTTCTCTATGTCGTAAACCTTTATCTTTTCTTTGTCTTGTTTTTTCCTTTTGGGGATGATGTAAGGTGTCAAGAAATTTATGTCTCTTCCATATTGACCCAAAAATATTTTCCTTTATCTTTTCTTTGTCTTGTGTTTTCCTTTTGGCGATGACGCAAGGCATCGAGACATTTAGGTATCTTTCATGTTGACCCAAAAAGCTTTTCCTTTATCTTTTCTTTGTCTTGTGTTTTCCTTTTGGGGATGATGCAAGGTGTCAAGACATTTAGGCCTCTTCCATGTTGACCCAAAAGCTTTTTCTTTGTTTTCTCTCTCTTTTTCTCATTCTGCATATTCCATGAGTATTTGGGGAATAATGAAGTTCTAAGCTCTCTAAAAACATTGTAGCAAAGACATATTGACCCTGAATCCATGGATCCCTTATGTGATTTTTGGGATTTCATTTTGGGGGAAACCCTTTTTTATGACATAGCTTCATTTGGAAACATATGACTTGGCATAGGGATTTCCAAATAAGCTCTCATGTCCTCTTTATTGTTAGCATTTATCATTTTCTACTTTAAGGTAATTTCTTGCAGCATGGTGTTTAACAATTTCTTTAAAGTGGGGGCACACATTAGAATTATTATTTTTCATCTCATATTTCATCGTGTGGTCTTCTTACTTCATACGATGTGTCTTTCTATTTGTGTTGACATTGGCTGTGATTTCCTTCAAGAGCATGATCTCTCTTAGCGTATTATATTCCTCTTAGTGGATTGATGTGACACATTGCATCCCCTAAGTTGTGAATCTTCTATTCTTCGATTAGTCCTCTCTTGGTGACATTAGGCACAATGTTCCCTAAGTTGACACCCTACATGAACTAAGAAAAACTCCTTTGAATGTACCTTACACCACTCTTTTGCATTTACAATAAATGCTATATGGCCACCTTGCATAACACACTTTGCTTACCTGTGGTGCCATCCTGTTTATTTATTGGTGTCAAGCATACAAAGCTTTTCTTTCCTCATGAATCCTTCTATCATGTTGTGCGGTGCCTTATCAAAGTTATCAGGATATATAGCTTTGATATGGTTTTATGTGTGGGAGCCAAACTTAGGCATGACTTTCCCATAGCCACTTTCTTTTTTGTGTGAGTGCATATTGTCCATGTGTGTATGTGTCTCATTGGGGTCTCACCTAGTGGATGGCCTGAGGTCCCTTATGAGCATGCATTTGGTTTGCATAATGGACATGATGTTCCACTTGTAAACATTTCTTGGACAAATAGCTTAGATCTGATCCACAACGTGCGGGACAAACGATCAAAGCTTGATCCACCTATTTTGTTTTTTGTTTTTCTTTCTTCTTTGTGTCTTTGGAAGTATATTCTTCTACTTTTTTGGTTGCTCCATCCCTCTTGATCGTTGTCATCCTATCTTACTAGCATTGGTACACTTGGACCCCTCTTGATGCAAGTTTGTCTACTTTAGTGTGAGTTTGAAGCAATTTCCTCCTCTCACTAAAGTGGGGGCTAAGTGTTGTGTAGAAAATATATCCTGAGCTACATTTTCACACTTGTTTGGGCCCTCCTTGCTAAAATTGGGCTTCTTTATGCCTTATTTGGTGCTATTTTGCATCCACAAGCCTTTTTTAGTGCATCTTTCTAAGGATGATACTCACACATAGCTAATAACCAATCATAATTTAATGATTTTGGATTGTATGGTCTAGATTTAGTGATTTGGGACTCATACGCCACCTTGTGTGTATGGGTCCCACCTAAGTTTCGGGGTCTAAACTTGAGTTTGGCATTAAACTAAGCATTTCTTAAAATTTGTGTCCCAAGCCTAGCCTATTGGAACTCATACACCACAACTAGTCTATGAGTCCTACTTAGCTTGGACCTAATTTTGAATTCAATTCTTAGAAATATTTTATTCTCCTAGATCTAATGTTGGCTTGTATTATTGTAATTTTGGGAAATTTGGCATAAACAAGTATAAATACAAGGTTATTTCACATATTTTCTCCTAGCAAGTTGATGAAAGCATTCCTATATCAATTTTATGAGATCAAGAGCATTCAAGAGTGTTTATCAAACATTTTGGAGCTACTTTCAAGATTCAAGTGAGCATTCAAGTCAAGATCTATAACATACAAGCAAGAGTCAAGATCCACATTCATGCTAGCCATTACATACAAGATTGCAACCTTTTGTTCAAGGGTTTGGTGAGTTGCAGAATAGCTTATTTGTTCATTCACCATTCCTTCATTCTATTTGATTTCATTTCAAGGTTTGATTACCAAAATAGGGTTTGACCAAGGCAAACCCCTACCACTAACAAAACAACATTTTTCCCTCTATTTGATGTGTGATATATAGATTTAGGTTGACTATCCATTGAAGAGAAAGATTGGAGAAAGTTTTCAAGATTGTCAAAGTTGTCATCTACATTGCAAGATCATGAAAATTCATCTACAGAGCATAATTCAATGTTTTAGGTTCAAAGATTTGATAGGAGAGAAGCTAAAAAATATCACTAGAGGTTTCCAAAATTTAAGATCAACCCTAATATTGGGACTAAATTGCCACTTGTGGTGTATGAGTGCCAGTATACCAGATTTCAAGCATTTTCTATAGATCCTAGTTTAGCAGTTCCAGATTTTGGTTTCAGCCCAAAACCTTAAATTGGGACTAAATCGCCCCTACTAGCATATGAGTCCCACTGTGCATTAAAAGTAAAATTTTCAAGAATGCAGACCTTGTTTCAAGCATCTTCAGATTTATAGGTGCCCCTATGTCCTTTCTCGGTTAGTTATTCTGATTTTCAATTTCTTATCTTAGGTTACATAGTTAAATTTGCACATTGCATTCATCCTCTTCTTTCCAAGCATTTCTTGGTGGTGAACCCCCTTATTATCTTTAATCACACACTAGAATACCTAATTGCGGATCTCTTTCCCTAATTCTATCCCTAGATTGAGATCTCTAAGGTTTCCTTGAATGAAACTTGAAGGAAATAGGTGGAAAAGATCCTAAACCTTTTTTGTGTTCCATCTCCTAAAAGGTGGAGCACCCACTATTTTTTAGGTTTCACTTTTTTTGTATAGATACTTTCTCTGACTGAATAATTTTTTTCCTTTTTTTATTAAAAAAATTTATACAACCATGAACTTGTCTTGTTTTGGAAAACTTAACCTATGTAATCTATAGAGTTTTTTCTTCAATTTATATGAGGTACCTTGATTTCTTTTATATCTTAGCATATATAGGGAATAACACTACTAATCTATACCTTTTTAAGATTCTCGTATAACCAACTTGTGAGGGATTTGTACCTTGATCAACCCCTTCAAATTAAAAATATATATAAAACACCCTTCAATCATGTAAATTCACCTAGAATGGTTGTGTGATGCTAGATTCCTTTTAGAGAACCCATTGAAGTGTTTGGATGTTAATGATTTCTCTCTTGCTTTGATTAATTCTAGATAAATAGAATGCTTACATTTAAATTTCCTTAAAATTAAAGGACATAGAAACATATCACACAAACTTGGGTTTAATCAGCCTTGGGTGGGAAGGATAAAAGTGGGAAATAAGTAGAATTGAATTAGGATGAGTCTATGGCCATGAGGATGACCCTACAATTGTAAACTAGTCCCAGGATAGAAAAAGGAGTAGATTACAATGAAAACCATGTGAATAAGAATACACACAAGAATTATGGAAATAGCAAATAAGTGGATAGGGTGAATGTATAATGGTGCTTGAACATGGGAAAGAGAATAAGTGGTAGGTGAATAGAAGGTTATGTAATGAAATATAGCCCAAATTTAAAAAATAATATACAATTTTTCAATATATATCAATACACTTCCTTCAAATATGGGCCTCATGCAGGTGGTTGACTGAGTAATATGGAGGAATTGTGGCAAATTCTAAGAACAAACTACAAACTACCATCTGAAGGAACATGCACCCTTCATATTATAGGGATAGATTGTTTCACACAATGATAGATGATCGAGTTCAAAGCCACAAAAATGTAGAGAGGTCACTAATAAAGATGGAGCATGTTTTAAACCTTTTAACAATGGACCCCTTTCTCATGTTTTTCCACTCCAATATCTAATCTCCTTTGTAGGTCATGATGAATATGGAGCTTGAGCACTATCCAAGTTCTTTACTCTTCACATGCCACCAAGGGAAAATGAGCCTTGAAAATGCTAAGCACTGGAGATAAAATGGAGCTTGCAAAATCATCAAATTAGAATGGAGGCTCAAAAAAAAAGTTGAATATACTATTGTGTGGGAGGTCATGGGAAGAGTAGCTAGAGTAAACCCTCCAAAGAAAAACAACACCTACAAAATATGTGCAAAACACCTTGACCAAAAGAAAATATGTCAATCAAACCAAGAAATAAGCTAAATGGGCCAAATGTGCTTGCAAATAGGCCAAATAAGCAAATGGACAAAGAGGGAAAATTGGCCCTCTACTAAAAAAAATATTTTTTCTACAACATTTATATACTATATGGATTTGTATGGTACAATAAGTATAGAAAAATTAAAAATTGTAAAAAAATGAAAGTTACCAAAATTTACTAAATGAAAGGTATTTTTTCATTTCTTGGGCCTTCTAGATGTAATGGTGGAGTCTATTTGGATCCAAGATGCTCCATTTATAAGTCTATGTTTGTGTCACCTTGATGCAAGAAGGAATGTGCTCTAATGGCTCTAATACCATGTTGGAGAATACCAAGATCAAAAAGCTCGAATTGATAACCTTCCACAAGTGAAAAAATGAGCACAATAGTATGTCTATCAATATAAAATAAAGAGTGTATATATATACAATGATGAATCCTTGCATATATAGGCAAGGTAGATGAGGTAGGAATGTAGGAATGAACAACTAACTAACCCTCCAAATGTGGAACACTAGTGAGTTCACTTGACAAGTGTGTGAGCAAGTGTCAAATATATGTGCAAAAGCTATCTCAAATGACAAGGACACATGTCTCAATGCTATGAAGTGAGACAAAAACCTAAAAGTCCCTAAGTGGAGACTTGAGCAATGTGAATAAGACTCTCCTAGGTGGGCTAAAGCTAGCTAGTTTGATAAAATCACTATTTACACCAACATTAGGAACAATAATATCAAACTATTATCACCTTCGAATTAAGATTTTTTACCAAATTTCTATAGGGATGAGTTTTATTGTTAGTGATAAATATACAACCTTGAACTTGTCTTGTTTTCTAAAAATCAACCTATGTGATCTATAGAGTTTTTCTTCACTTTGTTTGAGGTGCCTTGATTTATTTTATATATCTTAGCATTTATAGGGATAACAATACTAACCTATACCTATTTTAGATTTTCATATAATCAACTTGTGAGGTCTTTGCACCTTGTACAACCCCTTCAAATTAAAAAAATATAAAAACAACACTCTTTAATCATGTGAATGCTCTTAGAATGATTGTATGATGATAGATTCCTTTTAAAGCACCGGTTTAAGTGTTTAGATGTGAATGATTTCTCTCTTGCTTTGATGAATTTTAGACAACTAAAATGAGTGGATTGAATTTTTCTTAAAATTAAAGGACATAGCAACATATCACAAAAACTTGGGTTTAATCAGCCCTAGGTAGGAAGGATAAAGGTGGGAGGTATGTTAGAATTGAATTAAGATGAGTCTATGACCATGAGAATGATTGGACAATTACAAACTATTCCTAAGATTTTTTATTTTTTTAAAAAAGAAGGAAGGAGGGTGGGGGAGGGCGAGGGGCGGAGGGAGTAGATTGCAGTGAACAACATGTGAATACGAATACATACAAGCATGGAAATAATAAATAAGTGAATAGGTTGAATGTATAAGGGTGCTTGAACATGAGAAAGAGAATAATGGTAGATAATAAATAAGTGAATAGGTTGAATGTATAAGGGTGCTTGAACATGAGAAAGAGAATAATGGTAGGTGAATAAAAGGTTGTGTAATGAAAATAGTCCAACTTTAAGAAAATTATGCTATTTGTCAATATATATCAGAACACTTCCTTCAAAATAAATTATAAATTAAATGGAAAATAATATAAATATATGAACTTCACATCACAAATACATTATTTAATTATCGTTCCAACTACTTATCCTAAAATTATTTATTGATTACTTAATTACAAACTCTAAAATCTTTATGTGAAAAATATTGTTTTTATTAAAAAATAATCAAATTTATATGAATGAAGGAAAACATATCTTAACAACTATTTAAGATGTTCCTGAAGTCAACAAGTGATTTACTGATTTCTAGATGTTTTAAGAAAGATCGGATTTTGTTGGAATTATTAGGAAGATGTAAAAATCAAATGTTCAAATAACCTATGTACAATCAATAATAAATATTTAAAAGGTTATACATAAAAGTCAGGTTAGAAATACTTATTATAAGTTCATAATTTATCTATTTATAATATTAGATTTTGAATGATCTTGAATTTGACTGCATAAAAATTTTCATCAAATTTCATAATCTACTAAATTATATTTTATAATTTTATAATTTTTATTTTAAATCAATTGACTGTATAATTTTATCCATCAAATTTAATAATTTATTAAATCTTTACACAATTTTACAATTTCTTAAAAGGTCAATTGAAAGGCAGACAGAGGTGACCTCAAATTCCAGGCCTGTAAAAGCTGTTCAATTTAACTCATCGAATGTTTGAACTTTTTCCCATATATTTTGTAAGCTCATAATCTTAGGGATTCACCACATGTACTTACAGTGCAGTTCATGTATTTCCAATTTTATTTCGACTAAACTCACAATTACAACTTGCTGAAAAAGATCAGAAAACAATATAACAAAACAGTAAGTACATCATAATTTATTGCTGGAACCCATCAGCAGGAAGCTAAATTTAACAGGCAGGAGAATGGCGGCGGGCAGTTTGTGCAAAGAGAAGCACCCTTTTAGACAGCTCTTCTGTGTTGGCTCCCACTATTTTGTCCACAACCTGATTTTTCTCCCTGATAAATAAGAAGGTAGGCATAGCCTTCACATCCAGTTTCTCTGCAACCCCCTGCAAATACCACCACACCAAACTAACTGAAAACCCACCACCAAAACACAGAATTATAACAGTTTTCGCAGGACTCAAGACTTAAACAGCACGCTCTAAGCATTGATTTTGATTTATTTAGATGGTTCACGTTACTTTTCAATAAGATCTATCTATTAGTGTGATTTAAGATGAACCACCTAAACAAATCAATACTTAAAATATTCTGTTTAAACCAAACCTAAAATTCTCTACCATACAAGAAGAAATACGGATATACCTTGGCCTCATCCACATCAACTGACAGAAACAGAATGTCCTGGTACTTGAGTGCCAGGTTCTCAAAGAAGCCTGCCATGAACTTGGAGGGCACACACCAGTCTGCTGTGAAATGGGCTACCATCTGCAACCATCAAAATCCATAAGTAACAGTATGATATGATACCTCTATAACAATTAAAAATTAAAGACATCATTGATGTAGGGAAAGTCGGATGATCAGGATCTTCCTGTATAAGGAAAATCAGATGACTGGGATCCTCCTCTTCCTCTGTTATTGTGTTAGCCGTCTTTAACAGTTTATTTGTTTCTATGTTCTATGTTCTGGACTTCGTCTAATAAGAGATGTGATTTTATATCCATCCAATTTTTCGATATATGTAATATTATCTTATAAATGATAGTCTAAACACTTGTTCAGCAAACTATAAACAAAATCAAGAATAGATTTTGCAGAGACCGGACATGCTTGGATCTGGGCTTGGGCGATAATTTGCTCCCATGATTTGACTGAATCGACCACCAATACC
Source organism: Sequoia sempervirens (assembly GCA_007258455.2). NCBI lineage: Eukaryota > Viridiplantae > Streptophyta > Pinopsida > Cupressales > Cupressaceae > Sequoia > Sequoia sempervirens. Next base: position 45,900,673 of record VDFB02373365.1, read on the forward strand.
CTCGAACTCTTCACCTGCTTGTTCTCCATAATTAGAATCAAAGCAATCGATCTTTTAGGTTGTAGATATCTTTAGTGCAATAATGCAGTGTTTATGCAATTATGGATGAGTGTGATATAGATTTTGTTTTGTTTTGTGGCCGCTAGATTTGCTGAAACTAGAGAGATTTCAGATCATACTGACTCATGTTTATCCAAATCCACATGGGACGGCTTCCAATACAAATCAGTTTCAGATACGTGGGTTTCTCGAATATGCTATTTGTTGCACCTTCTATTCTGAAAGACCTAAAAGCTTTTGCCGACTTGCAGAATTTATGGTAATCACAATTGCATGTAATAAAGTAGTTGTCTGTTGTGGGTTCCTTCCCTTGCAGTTATCATTAACTTTAATTATCATTTTGAAAACGATAAGGTTGAATTGAAAAGATTTCGGAATCTTGTGGGCCCAACTTATCTACAGAATTGTTTAGGATATTTGTTGTATGCCTCAAGATAAGAGCATGATAGGTATTTTTCTTTTTCTGAAAGTAGGTGGTTTTATCAAGTGGAGGTTTGGAAGATTCTTATGTACTCTATTGTTTTTTATTCTTATTGTATTTAGTGAAAAGGTTGATAAGATAATGGTCTTTATATTTTTGTTACAAGTGTCCTTTTAAGATTGGTTTTATCAAGTGGAATTTGGAAGATTCTTATGTATTGAATTGTTTTTGACTTACTATATATCTAGTGAAAAGGTTGGTAAGGTAATGGTCTTCATATTCGTGTTACAAGTGTCTTATTTAAGATTGATTTGTGGTTTATAGTATTTGGAAGGTTTGTAAGGTGGTGGAGATGGGTTCATGATTGTTCTCTTTCTTAACGATCATAATATTTGGTGATTTCTTATTATTAATAATTCTAGTTTACTATTGGTGGAAATGTTAGTGACAAATCTTTTCAACTTTATTGCAAAGGGAGATGGGTTCATAATTGTTCTCGTTCTCAACAATCATAATATTTGGTGATTTCTTATTATTAATAGTTCTAGTTTACCATTGGTGGAAATGTTGGTGTCAAATCTTTTTAACTTTATCACAAAGGTATTTATATCAATAGAGACTTGTCGTCTTCTAGGAAATAGACCTTGTGGCTAATATTATAACAAAATTTCAATTATGTTCTAATTATGACTTGTCTACCTTCCTTTGCATTTATGAGCTTGTACTTAATGTTTTGCTTCATGAGATAGGGCTCTAACCACCTCTAGCTTGGTGAAAGGAATTTCAATACCAATTGTAAGAATGATTTCCTTGAGTTTCTTTATAAGGCCATTAGGCCTTTTCCTCCTACCCTTTTGTATGTGTTGACAAATAAGGTGAAACTATTGCAACAAAATCTCTTACAAGTGTATGTAAATCTGAAATATAATTGTGTATCCAAGCATTAATATATGATGAGTATATGATTGCATAAAATCAGTAACAAGAATAAAATTAACAAACTATATGAACTCATGATTTACATGGAAAAACCTCTTAAGGGAAAAATCCACACAAGAAAGAGGACAAGTATGTGTTAATCTTCAACAAAAAGATACATCCAACATACTGACACTCTCTTTAATTTCATAATATTTGTGTACCTATAAAATAAAACTTATGAAACTACTATCTAATGCCTCCAATCTATAGAGAAATGTGAGAGGAGTACCACAAATGGTTTCCCAAAATAATGTACCATCAAAACATGGTAAAATGTGAAAACTTGCACATCCTAAATGAAGAGGCTCTTCTAAGAATAGTAAATGCAACTCCCAATGGGCCATGAATACAAAAGTAACTTGCATACTCACAATAGATAACTTTTTAAACTTGTAACTCCTCCAAAATAACACATATCCCAAGGTAGGAATCCAAATTCATCATCCAACTCATATGACGCCCACTAACAACACACATAATATGGTCACTACTCAATTCGTATCTCCAAGTTGAGATTTTTCTTAAAAATAGCTTTAGAACCATCAGAGCCAACTCAAACCCCTTCATGAATTCATATAACAACTAATACCAAGATTCATTATGAATCTTGATTATGTAGCATATAAATATGAATACCCTAGAAATTTCACGCTATAATTTATATGTTCACATTGGTGTCCATCCCCTTAACATGTTTTTAGGTTCATGCCAATCCTTTTCTTAGCCTTTTTCCCCAATGGTGCCAAGGCCTTTCCTTCCATGGTCCATTTTGGTCAAAATAATATTAAAACTATCTTAGTCTTGTGTATTTTCATGTTTCATTATTTTTTAGGGCCAAAACTATCTAAACAAATAGTGTAAGATGTGGATTTTTGTGAAATGTGCTAGTGCCCCTGTGATATTTTCTTGTTTAAGAATATTTCCACCTACTACCTACCCAATTCAATGGTAGCTTCTTAAAATGAATTTAATGTCTCTATGGCCCCTTTATCTCCCCCTATTTCTCATTTTGAATAGAACATTTCATTATGTGAATGGTAGCCCTAGACCTGCACAAACACAAACAAACAACACAATGTTAGTCAATTATGCCAATCTAAACTATCATTCCCCATGAAATTAATTTGAAGCATGATGAACAAGAAATAAAGTAGAGAAATGAAGTAAAATTAATCTAAATCCTATTCAAAACACTCAAACCCTCAATCCCATGGGGGAATTGGTGCTATTTTGATGTGGAAAATAGCCCTTTCCTAATTCCTAGCAAGCTTGATGATGAACTTTGATGAAGATTGATGCCCCTTGATAAAATTTCTGCATAACCTAGCTATGAAATGATGAAAAACTATGAAAATGGATGACAATGGATGCACTTTGCTTAAAAACTTGAAGATGGTGATCTTACATAAAGTTGTGGATCCAAAATCAATAGGAGAGCTCTCCATTTATAGGAAAGATGGAGGAATGCAAAACATGAAGGATGTGGGATTAAAGATGAACCAATAGCAAAGTGCCATTTGTCAATATGCTATTGAAGAGAGGTGGGGCACATTTTGATCAATGTGCAAATAATTGCAATTAGGTGGAAATTTGAAATTTGAAAGTTGACTTGTGGAGGAAGAGAGAAAGAGGAGTTAATGCCACTTGGTTCAAGAAAAAGGACATGAAAGAGTCTTTTAATGCCATGTTGGAGGAAAAGTCCTTTTGGGAGGGAGTTTTCAAATTTGAAGAAAATTCCAACTTGATGCCCTTTTAAATGAAAAGGAGGAATTAATAAATTGATTAAATTGATTTATGTGTACAAGTTGCAAAATCTAGAGGATTTGATGGATTAGAGCTAGATTAATCAGATTTACTAACTTAGGATGGAGATTGGTTGATTTGACACTTTGACTTAGATTTTTAGATTTATTTTAAATCAAAATGAGAGGAATGAATATTAGTGATTTAATTAACAAATTTTATCTATTCAATTAAATGAAGAACTTTAGAAGAATTAAAT